>CM057450.1:627168026-628368026 GCA_016271365.2 Neoceratodus forsteri | reverse complement strand
GTGGTTTGGTGAAAAAAATGTTTTACAGCTCCAAAGTTACAGTACTCCGAAGTTGATGCTTTTTCCCATTGACTAACA
This sequence comes from Neoceratodus forsteri, assembly GCA_016271365.2. Classification (NCBI taxonomy): domain Eukaryota; kingdom Metazoa; phylum Chordata; order Ceratodontiformes; family Ceratodontidae; genus Neoceratodus; species Neoceratodus forsteri. The sequence goes on along the minus strand of CM057450.1, from coordinate 628,367,948 downwards.
TGGTGGCGTATGTTGTGCCTTTCGGGGCTCATATCTCGAAAACAGTGCGAGATACAGATTTTTCGTCATGAGTTGCATACCCCTGTGGGCTACGTAATACAAGATGGTAGCCAGAAAAATAATGATTTCTGTGAAATTTAAATTTTTTTTCTACGTTGTACAGTTGTTGAGATATTTGCAATTAAGTACTTCCAATGCTCGTTTTAATCTTGCTTTGCCATTAAAATGCATAAATTCTTTGTACACACTGTGTTTCTCTATGCCATTGTCCAGCAAAAACAGGGTATGCGCTTCTGTTACTGTTACAGTTACTGTTTCCCCTTGCGTTTATGTACCTGTTAGTGCTACCGTTCCCGTGTGTGCCATTGTGTGTGTTACCATTTGTGTTGTCATTTGCCCTTGCATTTTTGTTACTGTTACCATTTGCGTTTCCACCTTGTGTTTGAGTTGCTGTTCCTGTTACTATGTCACAAGATATCACGTGGCGGGAGCACCTCCTGCCCACCCCCCAACCGGCATCGGGGTGCGCAATGCCCAGCATTTTTCTGATCACCAACTGAAAACAAAATGGCCGATTTGTGACACTACTAGGGCCATTTGCAACACTAAAAAGTGCATTTGTGAAAGTGTCAAACTTTTTGTTAACTTTTTCTATTGACTTATAATGGGAACTTGTTTTTTGAATAACTTTTGAACCATTCAATATTTTTTCATGAAATCTTCAAACAGCACATCGGGGACCCCGGCCGCATGTTCCCTGAAGTTTTCAGACCAGTCACATAAACCATGTGACCTGTAGGTGAGCAAAGAAATCACAAAAAAAGCATAGTGCACAATTGGTTGTTGCTAATAACTCCATGGCTGTACATCTGATCTGTAAGACTTGGCATATCCCAGATCTACCATGCCCAATTGTGCATACCAAATGAGCGGTGGCAAAGTTATTAAGATTTGGTTGACCCTTTAAACAAAGTGCTACTCAACCCTAACTGTGAAGCACTACCGTGCCTATAAGATTAGGGTTGGAGAGCCAGTTCTATGATAAATCCCAAAACTTTGCACCTTAATAACTTTGCAACCGTTTGACAGATTTGGCTGAAATTTGGAATACATGATCAAGAACCATAGGCCTTGGCATCTGCCAAGTTTCATACCAGTTAGATAAACGGCTGCGGAGTTATAAAGCATGATTTCCGCACACGTTTACGCTTTTTCTGGAATTCTACAGTCACGCGTACAGGTCGCACGGTTTGTGTGACTGGCCCAAAATCTTCAGGGAAAGTGCAGCCGGGTTCCCCAATGTGTCTTTCAAAGATTTGGTGAAAAAATATTAAACGGTTCAAAAGTTATTCAAAAAACAATTTCCCATTATAAGTCAATGGGAAAAGTTAAAAAGTTCAACACTTTCACAAATGCATTTTTACTTTCGCAAATCGGCCATTTTGTTTTCAGTTGGTGATTAGAAAAATGCTTGGCATTTAAATTTGGGACCCTCTAGCAACCTAATTCTTTTTGTATTCACCTAGTCGGACCCTGAGGATGCTAGCCATGTCTTTATTTTGGGGTAAAACACCCCAGAAATATGTTTTTCAGATTTTTGGAAAAAGTACTTTCTCAAAGTACTTTGGTGCTCATGAAAGTGTCACAAATGTTTGTGAAAGCTTTCGCAAATTGCGACAGTAATTTTCTAGTCTGTGGGAAAATGACAGCAATTCTTTGGCACTGCACTGCAAAAGAACGGTTGGGAGTTTTGGGCTGAAATTCGAAGGGAACGCAGCTGACATCTCACAGATGTGCCTGTCTGTGTTGCATTGAAAAAATATTACATGGCAGCAAAGTTACGGCACTCCAAATTTGACAGTTTTTCCCATAGGATAACATTACAGCGCCCGATGCATTACAGGAATCCTTTGGCACCCTGCTGCAAAATAATGGTTTGATCTTTTTTCCTGAAATTTGGAGGGAAGACAGCCAACAGCCCACAGATGTGTCTTTCAGTGGTTTGGTGAAAAAATATTACAGGGAGGCAAAGTTATGGTGCTCCGAACTTCTGTTTTTTTTCCATAGGATAACATTACAGCGTTTGCCGCGCCTTTCAGGGCCTGTATCTTAGAAACGGTGTGAGATACAGACATTTTGTTGGAAAATTTCTTAGCCCCCAACTAGCCAGGACAGTCATAAATCAAACGACTTTTAAATTTTTTTTCTACGTCATACGGTTCCTGAGATATAACTTATTTAGTATTCCAAGTCCTCATTTTCTGCTCTGATACCCATTATTATGCATACATTCTTTGTACTCACTGTCTTTCTCTATTCAGCTTTTGGGGAAAACCAGCCTGTGTGCTTACATTACTGTTACCATTGCCCTTTCCACTTGCGGTTCCATGCCCGTTTCACTTACCGTTGACGTCTACGCCACCACGTGCGTCATCCTTTGCGTTTTCATTTGCGCTTGTGTTTCTGTTATTCTTTGCCATTTGTGTCTACCATACTGTTTCTCTTTCTGTTTCACTTTGCATCACCATGCCCATTGACATTTCTGTTTGCAGGCACCATGTTACTCTGTGACAAGACATCACGTGGCACACCGTTCCCGTCTACGCCACCGTGTTCGTTACCCTTTCTGTTCTCATTCACGCTTGCGTTACCTTGTGTGCCACTGTTAGCGCTTCTGTTTGCGTTGCTGTTCCTGTTACTATGCCACAAGACATCATGTGGTGGGAGTGCGGGGCACTTTGGGCCCCGCGCTCCCGCTGCTGCATTAATGCTGGGTGTAGCCCTATGTGCATTATCCTTTGTTTTCATTTGCGCTATGCTTCTGATATTTTTGCCATTTGTGTCTACTGTACTGTTTCTCATTCTGTTTCACTTTGTGTCACCATGCCCATTGACATTTCTGTTTGCAGGCACCATGTTACTATGTGACAAGACATCATGTGGCACACCGTTCCTGTCTACACCACTGTGTTCGTTACCCGTTCTGTTCTCATTCGCACTTGCGTTACCCTGTGCACCACTGTTAGCGCTTCTGTTTGCATTGCTGTTCCTGTTACTATGTCACAAGACATCATGTTGTGGGAGTGCGGGGTCCAAAGGGCCCCGCGCTCCCGCCGCCACATTACCTTCACTATTTCTCATTATCATTCTCAAAAAGAAGGGAAATAAGAGGCAAAAAACTCTGTTTAATGCATTAGTTAGGGTTGTTCCAGAGCGACAAAAGTGAGGAAATTCACTGTTAGGGTTGAAAACCCTAACTCCGAATTCACCTCCCCCAGCACCACACACACACAGACACACACACCCACACACATGCAAGTATGGGGGAGGACCAAGTCAACACAACCAATGACAGACATCCAGCAGCATGTGACAGAAATAACAAACAATTGTCTAAATGTACTATGAGACATCCCCACCCACCTGACCAGGTACTGCATGCTCAGTGGAGATCAACAGCAAAACTGAGGCCATGTACATCAAACGTACACCTCTCTGATTGCAGCTGCATGCAACGTACCACACTTAGTAGTTGCATGGCCTCACCTACCGATGCTCCACACCACACCACATGTGGTGGGCCACCTGAGCAATAGAGTTCAGCAAAACCAAGGAGTTGTACAGGTATAATATCTCTGATTATAACAAGGGTTTGAGAAATGCAGCTTTCTAATTGACTGTAAACATTGTAACAGCCTTATGTTTAGTTTTTATTAACATACATGTAGAGCCTAACCATATGATGAACATGGTTTAATGTTGTTTAAAAACAGTTTTATTATGATAGTAATAAGCCACTCCCAGGTATATGTTAATGGTCAGTTTATCACTGTCTAGTGACATGTGGCACTCGGCTATGCCTCATTCAACATTAAACCCCTACATGGTGATTAACAGACCATTTAACATAACTGTTGGTCATGCCTTATTGCTTAATTGTCTTTATGAGGAGATACTCTCCCTGTGCTAGGCACTGCAGCAGCTTTGCAACACAGTGTCCCACCCAGTTACACCATACACTGTCTAGTTACTGGAGAATGGCTGTGAATATGAACTCATGAAGATGAACAGTGTAACTTGATCATTACAGTCATCAAAACCTTAGTTGATTATAACTGACAGAGTCAGTGATGAGAATAACCCTGCTGTCCTAGTACACTTACCCCATTGTGAGCTAAATCAATACTAAAAGACATTCTGTTTATATCTACACCATACCTACTTGATTCCTGTTGTACCACAATTAACATATAGTTATCACTTGATAGCATCAGTGACAGAAGTGTGGCAAACCCAAACACTAGGGCATACAGCCTGAGTATGAAACAACTGTTAAAAAAATTACACTGTGTCCATAAGTGGCATAGATCCTCATTGCAACAATAGTAAATGTATTACTATTTGAATAAGTTAGTCATCACAGATGCAATGAGATTGTCTTTATCAGGTACAACATACTCAGTAAGTGCCTACAGGAAAATCTATCCTATATACATCTCCGATACAGGTACGTCATTGTTGGCTCAGTAGTGCTATGATATTTAGAAGTTGCTTGGCCTGATCCATGCAATTACACTGTTTCTTACAAAGAATACTTACTGCATCTTTAGTATTGAAACACGCTGAAGGTCTATATATGTACATCAGCAGTACACCTTCATCAGTAAGAATGCATCTGATACTGGCAGTACGAATTTCACAGCGTTGAACAGGCAATGCTTTTCCATACGTTTACATCAGCCTCTCTATCTTGAGTAAAGCATTGCAGTAAATGTACTACTATACAAATCACATACTAAATGTAACACTATTTTTATCTTGAGCATGCTAGTGTCTTGTAGTTAATTTATGTACTTCTCTTAATTAATGTATATTCACTAGTGTTAAAACCTTTCTACAACTGTCACCATGCACCTTCAGCATTTATATTGACTAACGGCACAGTACCAGTTGTGGTGTGGTGTGAGGCATCGGTAGGTAAGGCCATGCAACTACTAAGTGTGGTACGTTGTGTGCAGCTGCAATCAGGGATGTTTACGTTTGGTGTACATGGCCTCAGTTTTGCTGTTGATCTCCACTGAGCATGCAGTACCTGGTCAGGTGGGTGGGGATGTCTCATAGTACATTTAGACAATTGTTTGTTATTTCTGTCACCTGCTGCTGGATGTCTGTCATTGGTTGTGTTGACTGGTCCTCCTATACATATGTGTGTGTGTGTGTGTGTGTGTGTGTGGTGCTGGGGGTGACTGGAGTTAGGGTTTTCAACCTAACAGTGAATTTCCTCACTTTTGTAGCTATGGAACAACCCTAACTAATGCATTAAACAGAGTTTTTGCCTCTAATATATATATATATATATATATATATATATATATATATATGGTAGCACAGTAGTGCTACCATAGTTAGGTTGAGGAGCCATTTCTATGTTAAACCCTAAAGCTTTGCCTAATAACTTTGCAACTGTTTGATGGATTTGCCTGAAATTTGGAATTTATGATCAAGAACCATAGGCCTTGAGATCTGCCAAGTTTTGTACTGGTCGGATATACAGCTGCGGAGTTATTAAGTGTGATCTGTGCGCGCGTTTACGGTTTCTGGAATTCTATGGTCGCACCTACAGGTCGTACGGTTTGCACGATCGGCCCAAAATCTTCAGGGAACATGCAGCCGGGTTCCCCAATGTGCCTTTTGAAGATTCCGTGAAAAAATATTAAACGGTTCAAAAGTTATTCAAAAAACAGTTTCCCATTATAAGTCAATGGGAAAAGTTAACAAAAAGTTCAACACTTTCGCAAATGCATTTTTACTTTTGCAAATGGGCCTGTTACTTTCTCAAATCGGCCACTTTGTTTTCAGTTGGTGATCAGAAAAATGGTTGGCATTTAAATTTGGGACCCACTAGCAACCTAATTTTTTTTGTATTCACCTAGTCGGGCCTCTGAGGATGCTTGCCATGTCTTTATTTGTGTAAAACACCCCAGAAATATGTTTTGCAAATTTCTGGAAAAAGTACTTTCAAATTACTTCGTGCTCATGAAAGTGTCGCAAATTTCTTGAGCTTTTAAATGTAGCAATAGTTTTCTAGTCTGTGGGAAAATGACAGCAATTCTTTGGCACTGCGCTGCAAAAGAACCGTTAGGAGTTTTGAGCTGAAATTTGGAGGGAACGGAGCTGACATCTCTCAGATGTGCCTTTCCGTGTTGTATTGAAAAAATATTACATGGTGGCAAAGTTACAGCACTCCAAAGTTGACAGTTTTTCCCATAGGATAACATTACGGCGCCCGACGCATTACAGAAATCCTTTGGATCCCTGCTGCAAAATAACGGTTTGGTCTTTTTTCCTGAAATTTGGAGGGAAGACAGCCAACAGCTCACAGATGTGCCTTTCAGTGGTTTGGTGAAAAAATATTACAGGGAGGCAAAGTTATGGTGCTCCGAACTTCTTTTTTCCCATAGGATAACATTACGGCATTCGCCACGCTCAGGGCCGTGATCTCAAAACGGTGCGAGATAATGGAGTTTTCGTCGAAAATCTTAGCCCCTAATGGGGCCTAAGTGACAAAACTAGCCAGACAGTCATAAATCATACGACTTTTATTTTTTTTCTCACGCCATACGTGTTCCTGAGATATAACTTATTTAGTATTCCAAGTCCTCATTTTCTGCTCCGATACCCATTATTATGCATACATTCTTGTACTCACTGTCTTTCTTATTCAGCTTTTGGGAAAACCAGCCAGTGCACTTACATTACTGTTACCATTGCCCTTTCGCTTGGTTCCATGCCCGTTTACTTTCACTGATGACGCCTGCGCCACCACGTGCGCCATCCTTACGCTTATTTGCGCTTGCGTTTCTGTTACTTTTTTGCCATTTGTGTGTACCGTACTGTTTCTCTTTCTGTTTTGCTTTGCGTCACCATGCCCATTGCCATTTCGATGTACAGGCACCATGTTACTATGTGACAAGACATCACGTGGCACACCGTTTCCATCTACGCCACCATGTTCGTTATCCTTTCTGTTCTCATTCGTCTTGCGTTACCTTGTGCGCCACTGTTAGCGCTTCTGTTTGCATTGCTGTTCTTGTTACTATGCCACAAGACATCATGTGGTGGGAGTGTGGGGCCCTTTGGGCCCTGCACTCCAGCTGCCGCATTACGTGCCGGGAGCGCAGGGCCCTATGTGCGTTATCCTTTGTGTTTTCATTTGCGCTTGCTTTTCTGTTATTTTTTGCCATTTGTGTCTACAGTACTGTTTCTCTTTCTGTTTCACTTTGCATCACCATGCCCATTGACATTTCCATTTGCAGGCACCATGTTACTATGTGATAACACATCACGTGGCAGACCGTTCCCATCTACGCCACCGTGTGCATTACCCTTTCTGTTCTCCTTCGCGCTTGTGTTACCATGTGTGCCACTGTTAGCATTTCTGTTTGCGTTGCTGCTCCTGTTACTATGCCACAAGACATCATGTGGTGGGAGCGCTGGGCCCAAAGGGCCCCGAGCTCCCACCGCTGCTTTACATTCACTATTTCTCGTTACCATTCTCAAAAAGAAGGGAAATTAGAGGCAAAAAACTCCGTTTTATGCATTAGTTAAGGTTGTTCCACAGAGACAAAAGTGAGGAAATTAGCTGTTAGGGTTGAAAACCCTAACTCCGAATTCACCCCCCCAGAACCACACACACACAGACACACACACACACACACAATTCAAGTATGGGGGAGGACCAAGTCAACACAACCAATGACAGACATCCAGCAGCATGTTACAGAAATAACAAACAATTGTCTAAATGTACTATGAGACATCCCCACCCACCTGACCAGGTACTGCATGCTCAGTGGAGATCAACAGCAAAACTGAGGCCATGTACACCAAACGTACACATCCCTGATTGCAGCTGCACACAACGTACCACACTTAGTAGTTGCATGGCCTTACCTACCGATGCTCCACACCAGACCAGACCACATGTGGTGGGCCACCTGAGCAATAGAGTTCAGCAAACCAAGGAGTTGTACAGGTACAATATCTCTGATTATACAAGGGTTTGAGAAATGCAGCTTTAATTGACTGTAAACATTGTAACAGCCTTATGTTTACTTTTTATTAACATACATGTAGAGCCTAACCATATGGTGAACATGGTTTAATGTTGTTTAAAAACAGTTTTATTATGATAGCAGTGTTACACTCCCGGTATTATGTTAATGGTCAGTTTATCACTGTCTAGCAACATGTGGCACCGGCTATGCCTCATTCAACATTAAACCCCACAGGGTGATTAATAGACCATTTAACATAACTGTTGGTCATGCCTTATTGCTTAATTGTCTTTATGAGTAGATAGTCTCCTCTGCTAGGCACTGTAGCAGCTTTGTAACACAGTGTCCCACCCAGTTACACCATACACTGTCTAGTTACTGGAGAATGGCTGTGAATATGAACTCATGAAGATGAACAGTGTAACTGATCATTACAGTCATCAAAACGTTAGTGTGATTATAACTGACAGAGTCAGTGATAGAGAATAACCCTGCTGTCCTAGTACACTTACCCATTGTGAGTTAAATCAATACTAAAAAGACATTCTGTTTATATCTACACCATACCTACTTGATTCCTGTTGTACCACATTAACATAGTTATCACTTTGATAGCATCAGTGACAGAAGTGTGGCAAACCCAAACACTAGGCATACAGCCTGAGTATGAAACAACTGTTAAAAAAATTACACTGTGTCCATAAGTGGCATAGATCACTCATTGCAACAATAGTAAATGTATTACTGTTTGAATAAGTAGTATCACAGATGCAATGAGATTGTCTTTATCAGGTACAACATACTCAGTAAGTGCCTACAGGAAAATCTATCCATTATATATCTCCGATACAGGTACGCTATTGTTGGCTCAGTAGTGCTATGATATTTAGAAGTTGCTTGCCTGATCCATGCAATTACAATGTTTCTACAAAGAATACTTACTGCATCTTTAGTATTGAAACACACTGAAGGTCTATGTATGTACAGAGCAGTACACCTTCATCAGTAAGAATGCATCTGATACTGGCAGTACGAATTTCAGAGCATTGAACAGGCAATGCTTTTCCATACGCTTACATCAGCCTCTCTATCTTGAGTAAACCATTGCAGTAAATGTACTACTATGTAAATCACCTACTAAATGTAACACTACTTTTATCTTGAGCATGCTAGTGTCTTGTGGTTAATTTATGTACTTCTCTTAATTAATGTATACTCACTAGTGTTAAAACCTTTCTACAACTGTCATCATGCACCTTCAGCATTTATATTGACTAATGGCACAGTACCAGTTGTGGTGTGGTATGGGGCATCGGTAGGTAAGGCCATGCAACTACTAAGTGTGGTACTTGTGCAGCTGCAATCAGGGATGTGTACATTTGTGTACATGGCCTCAGTTTTGCTGTTGATCTCCACTGAGCATGCAGTACCTGGTCAGGTGGGTGGGATGTCTCGTGATACATTTAGACAATTGTTTGTTATTTCTGTCACCTGCTGCTGGATGTCTGTCATTGTTGTGTTGACTTGGTCCTCCCCATACTTGTATGTGTGTGTGTGTGTGTGTGTGTGTGTGTGGGGGTGACTTGAGTTAGGTTTTCAACCCTCAACAGCGAATCTCACTTTTGTCCTGTGGAACAACCCTAACTAATGCATTAAATGGAGTTTTTTGCATTATATATATATATATATATATATATATATATATACACACACCCACATATATATATATATATATATAGAGGCAAAATCATTAACGATTAATTGTTCAGTGATAGTGAGAAATTGGTTGTTGAAACTTTGATCTTCGCTCATCTCTTCAATCCTGGCACTGGGGTGCATTAACAGCCCCAACTCTCACCCCATCACATGTGTAAAGCAGCAGAAGCATAGAAGAAATGGGGTGAGAGTTAGACTGATGACCCCAATGCCACCCCAATGCCAGTTGGGGGTAGGGGTCCAAGGGGGTTTTCAACCCAACAGCAAATTTCCCTCACTTTGTCGCTGTAGAACAACCCTGACTAATGCATTAAACGGATTTTTGCCTCTAATTTCCCTTTTCTTTGAGAATGATAATGAGAAATAGTGAATATAATGCAGCGGCGGAGGCATAGTAACAGGAACAGCAACGCAAACAGAAGCACTCAACAGTGGCGTATATGGTAACAAGCGCCGTAATGAGAACAGAGGGACCACTTGCGGCATCGACGGAACGGTGTGCTATGTGATGTGTTGTCACATAGTAACAGTGTGCCTGCAAATGGAAATTTAATGGCATGGTGACGCAAACTAAAACAGAAAGAGAAACAGTACTGTAGACACAAATGGCAAAAATAACAGAAACGCAACTGAAAATGAAAACGCCAAGGATAACGCACATGGTGGCGCAGACGTCAACGGTAAGTGAAACGGGTATGGGACCACAAGCAGAAAGGGCAACAGTAACAGTAATGTAAGAGCACAGGCTGGTTTTCCCCAAAAGCTGCATAGAGAAAGACAGTGAGTACAAAGAATATATGCATAATAATGGATATCAGAGCAGAAAATGAGGACTTGGAATACTAAATAGGTTATCTCAGGAACCGTATGACATAGAAAAAAAATTTAAAACTCATATTATTTACAACTGTCCTAGCTAATTTTGCACTTAGCCCCCATTTATTCAGACGAAAAGTCCGTATCTCGCACCATTTCTGAGATACGGGCCCTGAAAGGCGCGGCGACTGCCGTAATGTTATCCTATGGGGAAAAAAGAGAAGTTCGGAGCACCATAACTTTTCCTCCCTTTAATATTTTTTCACCAAACCACCTAATGGCACATCTGTGGGATGTTGGCTGTCTTCCCTCCAAATTTCAGAAAAAAAGACCAAACCGTTAGTTTGCAGCAGGAAGCCAAAGGATTCCTGTAATGCGTCGGGCACCGTCATGTTATCCTATGGGAAAAAATGTCAACTTTGGAGTGCCGTAACTTTGCTGCCATGTAACATTTTTTCAATACAACACTGAAAGGCACATCTGTGAGATTTCGGCTGCGTAACCTCCAAATTTCAGCCCAAAACTCCCAACCGTTCTTTTGCAGCGCAGTGCCAAAGAATCGCTGTCACTTTCCCACAGGTAGAAAACTACTGTCGCAATTTGCAAAAGCTTTTGCAAAAAAGTTTACTTTCATGAGCACAAAAGTAATTTGTGAAAGTACTTTTTCCAGAAATTTGAAAAACATATTTCTGGGGTGTTTTACCACAAAATAAAGACATGGCAAGCATCCTCAGGGTCCGACTAGGTGAATACAAAAAGAATTAGGTTGCTAGAGGGTCCCAAATTTAAATGCCAACCATTTTTCTGATCACCAACTGAAAACAAAATGGCTGATTTGTGAAAGTAACAGGCCCATTTGCGAAAGTAAAAATGCATTTGCGACACTGTCGAACTTTTTGTTAACTTTTCCCATTGACTTATAATGGGAAATTGTTTTTTGAATAACTTTTGAACCGTTCAATATTTTTTCACCAAATCTTTGAAAGGCACATCAAGGACCATGTCTGCACGTTCCCTGAAGATTTTGGGCTGGTCACGCAAACTGCGCGACCTGTACGCGCAACCGTAGAATTCCAGAAAAAGTGTAAACGTATGCGCAAATCATGCTTAATAACTCCACAGCCGTGTATCCAACCAGTACTAAACTTGGCAGATGCCAAGCCCTATCATTCTTGATCATGTATTCCAAATTTCAGCCAAATCCGTCAAACAGTTGCAAAGTTATTAAGGTGCAAAGTTTTGGGGTTTAACATAGAAATGGCTCCTCAACCCTAAATATGGTAGCACTACCGTGCTACCATAATTAATATATATGTATATATTCTTTGCAAAAAAACTTTGTTTAATGAATCAGTTAGGGTTAAAGTGTCAAGAGTGGGAAAATTAGACGTTAGTGTTGAGCCCCCCACCCCCCATCCTCCACAGACTGACAAACACTGGGGTGTACCATGGGGTCATGAAGCCTAACTCACACCCCATTCTCCTTTGCTGTAGCATGTCAACCTGTTTACATATGGAATGGGATGTTAGTTGGTCCTCATGACCCCATGGCACACCCTGGTGTCTGTCTGTCTGTAGCAGATGGGGCTGTGGCATGGTGGTGGTGGTGGTGGTGGGGTAAGGGGGCTCAACCCTAACATCTCAGTTCCCAACTTTTGTCACTTTAACACTAACTGATGCATTAAACAAAGTTTTTTGCACTGAATATATATATATATATATATATATATATATATATATATGTATTAGAGGCAAAAAACTCAGTTTAATGCATTCGTTAGGATTGTTCCACAGTGACAAAAGCAAGGAAATTCAGTGTTAGGGTTGAAAGCCTCCCCTTGGATCCCCCATCCACACCCCCAACTGACAACGGGGTGTGCATTGGGATCGCCGGCTCTAACTCTCACCCCATCACATGTGCGAAGAAGCAGAGGTATAGGAGAATGGGGTGAGAGTTAGGACCGACAACCCCAATGCGCACCCCGATGCCTGTTGGGTGTGTGGGCAGGGGGGGTCCAAGGGGGCTTTCAACCCTAACACATTATTTCCTCATTTTGTCACTCTGGAACAACCCTAACTAATGCATTAAATGGAGTTGTTTGCTTCTAATTTCTTTTCTTTTTGAGAATGATGATGAGAAATAGTGAATGTAACGCGGCAGCGGGAGCACGAGGCCCTTTGGGCCTCGTGCTCCCACCATGTGATGTCTTGTGACATAGTAACAGGAACAGCAACACAAACAGAAGCACGAACAGTGGCACACATGGTAAAACAAGTGTGAATGAGAATGCAAAGTGTAACGCACACGGTGGCGTAGATGGTAATGGTAACGCAAAGGGGGATATAAACGCAAGAGGAAACAGTAACTGTAAGAGTAATGGAAGCACATACCCAGTGTTTTCCAAACAGGTGCATACAGAAACACAGTGTGTACAAAGAATGTGTGCATTGCAATGGGGATCGAAATGTAAAACGAGCATTGGAAGTACTTAATTGGTAATATCTCAGCAACCGCACAACGTAGAAAAAAAATTTAAATTTAACAGAAATCATTATTTTCCTGGCTACTGTTTTGTATCACATAGCCCATAGGTTTATGCAACTCACGATGAAAAATCTGTATCTCGCACCGTTTTCAAGATACGAGCCCCGAAAGGCGCAGTGTACATCACCATGTTAGTCTAAAGGAAAAAATGCCAACTTCATAGTACTGTAACTTTGCAGCCATGCCATATTTTTTCACCAAATCAGTGAAAGGCACATCTGTGAGATGTTGGCTACCTTCCCTCCAAATTTCAGCCCAAAAGACCAAACGGTTCTTTTACAGCAGGGTAACAAAGAACTCCTGTCAGTTTGGCCATAGTCTGGAAAAGTACTGTCAAACTTTTCGAAAGCTTTTGCAAATTCATTCGAAAGTGTTGCAGGTTCGAAAGTACTCTGTCAAAGTACTTTTTCCAGAAATTTGAAAAACATATTTCTGGGGTGTTTTACCCCAAAATAAAGATATGGCTAGAATCCTCATGCTCCGACTAGCTGAATACAAAAAAAGAATTAGGTTGTTAAAGGGCCACAAATTTAGATGGCAAGCAATTTTCTGATCACCAACTGAAAACAAAATGGTGGATTTGCGAAAGTAAAAGGGCCATTTGCGAAAGTAAAAACTGCATCTGCGACACTTTTGTACTTTTTGTTAACTTTTCCCATTGACTTATAATGGGAACTTGTTTTTTGAATAACTTTTGAACCGTTTAATATTTTTTCACAAAATCTTCAAAAGGCACATCGGAGACCCTGGCTGTATGATCCCTGAAGTTTTTGGACCGGTCGTGCAAACTGTGCAACCTGTAGGTGAGAGCAAAGAAATTGCAAAAAATTGTAATTGCACAATTGGTTGTCACTTAATAACTCCGCAGCCATGTATTTGACTGGTACAAAACTTGGCAGATCCCAAGATCTATCAGGCAAATCCGTTGAATAGTGGCAAAGTTATTAAGGTGCAAAATTTGACCCTTTAACCCTAAAAGTGCTACTCAACCCTAACTATGGTAGCACTACTGTGCTACCATAATATATTATAATGGCATGGTAGTGCCACTATAATTAGGATTGAGTACCCCATTTAAGGCTAAAGTTTGAAATTGTGCAGGTTAATAACTTTGCCACCATATGACAGATTTGCCTGAAATCTGACATGCCCAGAGCAGTACCATAGATCTCTGGATCTGCCAAGTTTCGTAATGGTTGGATATATGGTTGTGGAGCTACATAGCACTGTAGAATGCTATAATTATGCTTTTTTGTGCATTCTTTGCCCACACCTACAGGTCGCATGGTTTACACAACCAGTCCTAAACCTTCAGGAAATATGCAGCCGGTGTCCCCAGTGTGCCTTTCAAATATTTTGTGAAAAAATATTAAATGGTTCAAAAGTTATTCAAAAGACAATTTTCCCATTATAGTCAATGGGAAAAGTTAACAAAAAGTTTGACAGTGTGGCAAATGCAGTTTTTAGTGTCACAAATGACCCCTGTAGTGTCGCAAATCCACCATCTTGTTTTCAGTTGGTGGTCACAGAAATGCTTGTCGTTTAAATTTGGGACCCTATAGGGACACACTTCTTTTTCTGTTTTATTTATTTATTTATTTATTGGAATCTCAGATAACACCTTTGAGCTAAAAGTTTGTTTACAAAGGTTCCACTTCGTAAGGCAATAGACAAGGTACATAAACATTACAAGGAGATAGGGGTATATACAGCAGGCAAGTACATTAATGTACATACAGATACAGCTTCAAACAAGTACAGTTAAAATACAGCAGGTAGGAGAGGTCAACTTTATTGCAACAGTATTAAGAGCATACCTAAGGTGGACAAGCAGTTTATAGTGGTAGCTGAGCTTTAGAGCATGCAGGTAGAGTTATGGAGGGTCAGAAGTGGTGGTGACCAAAGGAGGGGGAGGACAGAGTTGATGAGAGCAGGGGGAGGGTGGGGACAGAGACAAAGGGGGTGACAGAATAAGTGGGTTGAGTATTCAGAGGGTGGGATTGATAGGAATCTGCCAGGGTTACCATATGTAGGTGATAGGGCAGGGCTGGGAGATGTGGTGGAGAGAGGGATAAAGGAAAGGGTTTTAAAGTGTGGGGTAAGTGAGGGGAAACTGGGGGAGGGGGTCAAAATTAGGGGGGGTTAGTATTTGTGAAGAGAAAGCAGGAAGGCAGGGGGAATAAAGATGGGACATGGGGGTAAGTGCTCAGTGGGGTCACAGCAGGCAGGGGATGAAGTGGGAGGGGATAGGTGTTATGCAGGACAGATAAGCTACCAATAATGGTAGGACTATGTACAGGTGACACAGTTGCAATTACTAAGAGTGGCCAGGTACTGCAACAGCTTGGCCTTAAATGGGCGTAGTTTCATTTCCTCAATCAGCTAAGAGTTAAGTGAATTTAGCCAGCAGGGGTCCCTGTATTCAAAGGACCGTTGCCCTAGTGAGGTCCAGTGGAATGGGATAATGAAGGCAGCGCTACTCGACCCCTTAGTTAGTCTGGAAGAAGTGGAGTTTCTGAGCAGTTGCCTCACTCCAGGAGGAGCAAGACCTAGGGTGGATTTTTTCACTAATAGACAGACTTGGTACTGAATTCTGCTATTCAGATTTAACCAGCCAGTGCTTGAGTATAGTTCACAGGTATGAGTTAAATGGTCCACACCCAGGACTAGTCTGCAGGCTTTGTTTAGGACAATCTTGATTTGCCTAAGTGCTGTATCGGTACCATCTCCGTAGTCTACCAGTCCATAATCTATGATAGAGAGCATGGAGCTGTTAACTGCAATCTTGATGGCACTTTCAGTGAGGCACTGCCTATGTCAGTAGAGCTGACCTAGTCTGGCACTAGCTGTCTTGGCTACATGGTCTATGTGCTGGCTGTAGGAGAGAGAGCTGTCAAGGTAGACACCAAGGTACTTAAAGGTGGTGACCATTTTGAGTATACCAATCTTGTTATTGTAGATAATGAGGTGATGGGACTTATGACAGTTTTGATGGGAGGAAAACAACATTATTTTAGTCTTAGTGTAGTTGAGCAAAAGCTTAGACTGAAGTAACCATTTTTTCACAGCAGTAAAGTCATCTTGCATGCCTTTTCCAGCTCTTCCAGAGTAGAGTGACACGTGTAGAGAACAGCATCATCTGCATATAGAAGGATCTTATTATGGCATACATTGGGGAGTTCATTTAGAAACAGGCTGAACAGCAGGGGGCCCAAAATGGAATCTTGGGTCACCCCTGTGTTGACATGCTAATAGTCAGATAGAGCATCAAGAATCTTGATCTGCTGGGTCCCATTACAGAGGTAACTCTGGAACCAGCCTAGAGAGACAGAGGATATACCAATGTTAGAGAGCTGTGTGAGAAGCAAGTCATGGTTGACTGTGTCGAAGGCCTTGGTGAGGTTGATGAAAGTGGCCCCCACCAAGAGCCCTCGGTCAAGTGCTTCATGGATATGACCAGTAAACTCAACCAATGCCGTTGAAGTACTATGTGCCTTCTGAAAGCCATGCTGTTCCTGGCATTGAAGGTTGTACTTATCAAGGTACGTACCTAACTGATCATATACTTTACTTTCTAGTGCCTTGGAGAGGGGGCAGAATTGAAATTGGCCTGTAGTTGGCCAGGCTGGTTCTGTCCCTGCTTTTAAAGACCGGGGTGACCACTGCAGCTTTCAAGCATTGAGGGAAAATGCCAGTGGCTAGTGAGAGATTTAGGATCCAGGTTAGATGGGAGAGTAACACATCCAGGGTGAGAGCCACAATCTTTAGGTCAAGTGAGTCCCTACTGGATCTAGTGTTCCTGAGAACTTTTTCCAAGTATTTTTTTGCCTCAGTTGTAGAGATTACCTTCATGTAGAAGGGAGGTGCTGTGTGTGTTGGAGGGATGTCGGTACAACTAATGGCAGAGCTAGGCACAGGTCGGAGATAGTCTGGAGGAAGGACCCCACTATGATCTGTGAAGGCCTTGTTGAAGCCATCTATGATAGTTTTAGGGTCCTGGGTAATCACACCCTCAAAGTTTATTTGTGATAGTAGTGATTTACTTGCTCTACCTGTTAGGGTTTTTATATTGTCCCAGAATCTGCGGCTGTCAAGCCAAGAGTTGTCCGGTCCACTTTTAAAGTGAGATCTTTTTGCAAGGTGGATGGCTTGAGTGCACTTATCATGTACTGCTTTGTATTTCTGTATGTCAGAGGGGGACCTAGTCCTTTTAGCCCTATGCCACAGGTTATCCCTGACCCCCATGAGCTCAAGCTGTGGTGTGATCCATGATTTGCTGGTTCCTTTGATATTCCTAATTTTAGAGGGCAAAGATGTTGCAGGCCGAGTTAAACTTGTTGATAAAGCACTCAAGAACAGCATTCAAGTCAGTTGTAGCATAGACCCCATCCCAGTCTAGCTGGCGGAGGTAGGATTTTAGTGAGGCAAGATGTCCAGCTTTTATAATTCTGGAGGTTGCTGCTTTTGAGGGGGGTTTCAGGGTCTTGTTTGTCCAAGAGCATAAGACTGGCAAGTGGTCACTGATATAGTCGGCTATCACAATGGTTCTCATTATTCTCTGTGGCCAGTTGGTTAGTATCCAGTCTATGAGAGTACTTGAACCAGTGCAATAGTTTACACGAGTGGGGGATTGAATGAGTTGAACCATGTCTATGGCCACTATTACATCCTGGTAAGGTGCAGCATCTGGGGATAACCAATTTATATTAAAGCCCTCTAACGTTATTATTTCAGATTGATTGCAATTACTAGATTAATAATCAAGTGCTAGTTTGAAACCAGCCTTTTGATCTTTAGGGGGTATGTACACCGAGATTATAGTTAAACACTTTCGCTGGGATCTAAGTTGAACCTGGATGGAGAGAATTTGTGATCTTCCACCCTGGGGTGGGATGGGGAGTGCCCTGCACTGAACTGAGTCATTAACATAAATGACACATCCTCCCCTTCATTTCCCTCGCCTGTCCACCCTGAAAGTTGTGTAGCCCTCAAGCTGGATAGCTGAGTCAGGGGTTCGAAGAGTGAGCCAGATCTCCATGACTGAGATGGCACCTGGTTTATGGTGGGCCACCCATTACTGGACGGCATCAAATTTTGCTAGCAGGCTTCATATGTTAAGAGATATAATAGCTATTGCACCAGCCTTGCAGTCTGATGGTGGTATTGAGGCACTAGTACTAGGTCCAGGGTTTGGGTGAATGTTCCCTGAGAATAGAATGTGTAGCCAGGCAATTCTTGGAGCTTGTAGCTTTAACTGTTTCATAAGATAGGACTTGCTGTGGGAGTTGGCTGTTTTCTTCTTTGCCTTTGTGGTGACTATCAACATATTCAGCTGAGCCGGCAGGATAGCAGATGTATGTTTAACTGCATCCCTTGCTCTTGTGGGATGGCAGAGGGGTGGCATAGTGGGATTGCCATAGGTGGTCTCAGAACACCTTGTAGTTGGGGCCGGAAGTTGGATTGCATTCCACATTATTTTGGAGAAGGGTATGATCCTGCCTATTGCTTAGGAAGGCTTTGTTTGGTTGTTTGCCTTGGACACTATCAAGGGCAGCGGTGTGGGAGTTTGGTGGGCAGCAGAAGTTGATGACAGCAGATTATACTACCCTAGCAGAGAGGGTAAGTGGGGTCTGCTTAGAGAATGTTGGGCAGTAGAATGTGCAAAGGGTTGGAAATGTGTAAGGAGTACTACCTTTTGAGGAAGATAACTGGGTGGCAGACACCCTTGGGCTTATTTCCAGTCCTATAGGAATATTTGGCAGGATGAGACTTTCCTGGTGCCCAAAATTGGCTCCAGTGTCAGAAGGAGGATGTAGCCAATAAGGAGAAGGGGGACTGCAGAAGCCATCTCTTGGATTTATTACAATAGCTAATGAAACAGTACTACCTAAAGCTATAAAACTACAGCCAGGGAAACAGAGAGCAGGGCTTTAAGGAGAAAAGTGTCTTATAGAGAAGATGCCTTTAAGGGGAGGGCAGGATCAACAAAGATTAACAAAGGGGGTGGGGAGACATAAAGCTTTAAGCTCAGAGCACTAGTACTGGAAGCCAATGGGGCAGGATGGGGCAGTGGAGGGGGGGAGGAGGAGTTTAAGTGTATTTAAGGGTGGCCTGGGAGGGGGAGGGGTGGGTGAAATATTTGGCAGCTGGAGCAGCAATCAGCAAGGCTGGAGCTGTGTATAGGCCATACCTGAATGCTAGATTCCAGGGGGCTGGTGGCAGCAGGCTCCTTGATGCTGAGAGAGGCACAGAGTGGTGTCCAGACATGCAGGAGGTGAACCACGGGTGCAGTAGGTAGCTGAGTGGGCTGCAACAATGCCTGTTGGAAAAGGGGCAGAACAGGGTTTATAGCCCAGCAAAGGGGTGGGAATGAAACTAAGATTAGCACAGAGGCAAAAGAGCTGCAATTTACTAAAAGAGGGACAAATAGTGGGTCAAGAAGCAGACAGGCATCAGCTCTGAAACTGAGATTTGTAAAACAGTGGGGGGGGATTAAAATGGTAGCTGCACTGGATTAAAATACAACAATTCAGTCTGCTATGTAGACTTTCAGCTAAGAAATCTTAAACTCTGAATCCTGACTCTAAATTCTGTACATTAACAAACATAGACACAACAACTAAGGTGGCAGGTTAAATACAATAGAATAGGTGTTCACCTAGTCAAGCCCTGAGAATGCTAGCCATGTCTTTTTTGGGGGGTTAAACACACCAGAAATCCGTATTTCAAATTTTTGGAAACAGTAGTGTCACAAAGCAGTGTCGCACATGTGACACTTTCGTGAATTTTTTTTGCGAAAGTGTAGCAAATCACAACACTACTTTGCAACAGTATGCCAAAAACAACAGGAAATCTTTGCCACCCTGCTGCAAAAGAGCGGTTTGGTCATTTTGGGCTGCAATTTGGAGGGAAGAAAGCCAAGATGACACAGATGTGCCTTTTGGTGGTTAGGTGAGAAAATATTAGAGGGCTGCAAAGTTACGGCACTCCGAAGTTGACAATTTTTCCCAGAGGCTAACATTACGGCTTCCGCCACGCCTTTTGAGGCCCGTATCTCGAAAACGCTTCAAGATACGGACCTTTTATCAGAAAAATGCTGAGCCCTGCCCCACTAGGGGGCTAAGCACCAAACTAGCCAGGAAATTCATAAAAAATATGAGATTTTAATTTTTCTTCTATGTCGTGTGGTTCCTCAGATATAAGCAATTTAGTATTCCAAGTGTTCATTTTCTGCTCTGAGGGCCATTATTATTCTCTGTGCTTCTAAATGCACTTTTTGGGGACAAAAAGTGGGTGCATTTGCATTACTGTTACAGTTAGCTTTTCTGCTTGCTTTTCTGTGACTGTTTGCATTAGCATTTCCGTTTATGTCACCGTATGCGTTACCCTTTGTGTTTACATTTGCGCTTGTGTTTGCATTACTATTACTATTTGCATTTCTATTACTGGTTTTGTTTGCGTTTGTGTTTCCTTTTCTGTCACCGTGTGCACTGCCATTTGCATTTGCTTATGCATTTCCATTTGTGTTTCTGTTTCCTTTGGCATCATCGTTGCTGTTACCATAAGCGTTTGCGTTTCCATTTGCGTTACTGTGACTGTGCGCATAACAATTTGCGTTTGCTTACGCGCTTGTATTTCCACTTCCATTTCTGTTACTGTTCCCTTTGGCATCCTCCTTGCTGTTACCGTAACCGTTTCTGTTTCCAATCGTGTTACCGTTACCAAAGGGCCCCATGCTCACACCACCACATTCCATTCACTATTTATACTGCACATTCTCAAAAATAATGGAAATTTATGGCATAAAACTCCATTTAATGCATCAGTTAGGTTGTTCCACAGCAACAAAAGCAAGGAAATTCAACATTAGGGTTGTCACACCTTGCATCCCACGCCCACCCAACCCCCACCAGCAAGCATTGGGGTGTGCTTTGGGATCATCGGTCCTAATCTCACCCCATTCTCCTATGCAGCACCCAGCTTGTTTACACACATGGAATGGGGTGAGAGCTAGGACTAATGGCCCAAACGCACACTCCGATGCCAGTTGGTGGGGTGGGGTGGGCATGGGGTACAAGGGGTGGCAACCCTAACATCGAATTTCCTTGCTTTTGTCACTGTGAAACAACCCCAACTGATGCATTAAACAGAGATTTTTTGCTATGAATATTTATATATATAGCTGTGGAAGTGCACTTCCATTAATAGGACAACAGTGACTAAATTGTTAGCATAGCCACCTTATTTCTCCCACTTCATGCACCCGATACAGAACATTTTTGAATCCTCACCAAATGTAATTCTGAGCAACTACAATGCCATTCCATGCCACAGGTGTGAAAATAAATTTTGGTCAGGATTTGAAAAATGACAGCTGTGACATACATGAGGTGGGGTAATAAGAAAAGGTGATGTTGAAAATCTGGGGTCAAAATAGTTAACATTTCCAAATTTACAAGTGGGCATAGCAAAATTGCAACGAATAGTCATAACTTTGGCATTTTTTTCATATTTTGACCCACATTTTCAACATTCTTATGACTCCACCTCATAGAAACATAGAGGTTGATGGCAGATAAGGACCGCAAGGCCCATCCAGTCTGCCCATTTCTTTTTCTACCTTTTAAATGTGCCATTGGCCTTTGCTCTGTCAGTGGCCTATCTATTCATAGTCATCTGTATTGCTCCCTTATGCCTATCCCATGCCTGTTTGAAGCCCTGCACTGTATTCATAACCACCACTTCCTGAGGTAGGCCATTCCATGCATCCACCACTCTTTCTGTGAAAAAGAATTTCCTTACATTCCCCCTTAATTGGCCTCCCTCTAATCTCATGCTGTGTCCTCTTGTCCTGCTATTTTTCTTATATTTAAACATGTTAGACTCTTTCACCTTGTTAATGCCCTTAAAGTGTTTGAATGTTTCGATCATATCACCTCTCTCCCTCCTTTGCTCAAGGGTATACATATTGAGCTCCATTAATCTGTCCTCATATGTCTTCTGATGCAGTCCCTGCACCATTTTGGTTGCCCTTCTCTGGACTACCTCAATTTGGTTAATGTCCTTGTGAAGGTGTGGCTTCCAGTACTGCATGCAGTACTCCAGATGGGGCCTAACCAGTGCCTTGTAAAGAGGGATTATTACCTCCCTCTTACTACTTGTGATACCTCTACTAATACATCCTAGCATCCCCCAAGCCTTGCCTATTGCTTTAGAGGTCTGCTTGGATGATTTTAGGTCATCGGTGATGATGATGCCCAAGTCTCTTTTTTCCTTTGTGACTGCCAGCAACTCCCCTCCTAGCCTATAGGTGACTTCAGGGTTTCTCTTCCCTATGTGCATGATCTTGCACTTCTTTGCATTAAATCCCAGTTGCCACTCTTCTGACCATTTTGCTAGTTTATCCAGATCTCTTCTCATTCTGCCCACCCCATCTGAATCATCTACTCTGTTGCAGATCTTGGTGTCATCTGCAAACAGACAAGCCTTACCCTCTAGTCCATCTGCAATGTCACTAATGAAGATATTGAAGAGGACTGTCCCCAGGACTGATCCCTGAGGTACCCCACTTGTGACTTGCAGCTCTTCTGACCGTATACCATTTACCACCACTCTCTGTTTTCTGCCCATCAACCAGTTTTCCACCTAGTTGACCAACTTCTGACCCTCCCCGAGCCTACCCAGGTTATTTATCAATCTTCGATGTGGAACAGTGTCGAAAGCTTTGCTGAAGTCAAGGTAGGTGACATCAACTGCTCCCCCTTGGTCCACCACTCTGGTCACCCAGTCAAAGAAATCTATGAGATTAGTTTGACAGGACCTTCCTTTTGTAAACCCATGCTGTCTTGGATCCTGTGCCCCTATGGATTCCAGGTGTTGCACTATCCTTTCCTTAAGGAGTGCCTCCATAATCTTGCCCACTACTGAGGTAAGACTGACTGGTCTGTAGTCCCCTGCCTCCTCCCTGCTACCACTCTTGTGGAGTGGGATCACATGAGCCCTTCTTCAGTCTTCTGGGACCTCTCCTGTGCTCAGAGACTCACTAAGTAGTTCTGCTAATGGCTCTGCTAGTTCCACCCTTAGCTCCTTAAATACCTTGGGATGTAGGCCATCAGGTCCCATTGCCTTGTCCACCCTGAGCTTAGTGAGCTCTTGTAGGACCCTTTCTTTTGTGAAGAGAGTAGTGCTCACTTCCATCCCCCCGTGTCCATGGTGCTGAGCTGTGGGCCCTGCCCTACCTTCTCTTCAGTAAATACCGAGCAAAAGTATCTATTTAGGATATATGCTTTTACAGGGTCCTCCTCCTCAAATGCCCCCTTTTCCCCTTTGAGCTTAGCAATACCCCCTCTGGACTTTCTCCTTTCACTAATGTATATATAGAAAGTCTTGTCACCTTCTTTCACTGTTCGTGCTAGTGTTTCCTCAGTTTGGGATTTTGCCTGCCTTACTGCCTTCCCTGCTTCCCTTACGACAGTTTGGTATGCCTCCCTATCTTCATCCCACTGTGTTCTCTTATATTTCCTGAAGGCCAGCCTTTTGGCTCTGACCTTTTCTGCTAGTGTATTTGAGAATCAAAGTGGTTTCCTTCTTCTTTTGCACTTCCTTTTCTGTCTAACACAATGGGATGTTGCTTCATGTATTGCATCCTTAATGCTTGCCCACTTTGCATGTACCCCCCTCACCTGTGTTTCTTTTTGCCAGGGCTAGCTTAACTCTGTTGGCCATCTTATCAAAGTCAGCTCCTCTGAAGTCCCATATTTTTGCCTTGGAATGGGATGATTTAGATGTAGTGGCCAAATTGAACCACACCATGTGATGGTCACTGGCCCCCAGGTGACCTTCTACCTGGAGATCTGTGATCCCTTCCCTTCCCTGTTAGTCAGTACTAGATCTAGTTCTAGAAGATGTTCCTACTGGTATTGATCAATCTGTATCCGGCATGTTGAAGTCTGTCATTATCAGAACCTCCCCCTTTAGTTGTCATGTTTTATATATCTTCTAACAGTAATGTGTCTATGTCCTCCCCCTGGTCAGTGGCCTGTAGACAACCCAGTTCTTATGGCTGTTCCATTTCCTGTTTCCAGTGTGACCCACAGTTCTTCTGGCTTCTTATGTGTATTCTGAATTTCTGTAGCTTTGATATTTTCATTGACATACAGGGCCACTACACCCCCACCCCCTTTTTGCACCTCGGTCTCTTCTGAACAGTACATAGCCAGGTACTGAAGTCTCCCAAGTGTGGTTACTGGTAAACCACATCTCACTAATTGCTACTATGTCCAGTTTAGCCTCTGACATTATTGTCTGCAGGTCTGTGATCTTATTTCCCAGGCTGTAAGCATTTGTGTACATTATTTTCCATTGGCCAGATTTTGGTGTGTTAGTTGTTGGGTGAGGTTTGGCATTTCCCCTGTGCATAGTACAGGGAGATGGACCTATTTTCTTACCTGGTGATGCAAATGGACTGCAAACATGCTGAATCCCTGTATGACCACTAGCTGAGGGGAAGGGGTTTTCTTCCCATTCGACGTATGGGGTGCTGCACCCCTCTCCGCATTTTCTAGTTTAAAAATTCTGCAAAGATGTCATACTTCTGCCCCAATGCACTGACTCCCTCTTTAGTCAGATGCAGTCCATCAAATTCAAAGAACTTTCGCTCCCAGAACTATTGTCAGTTACCTAAAAATTTGTGTCCTTTTTCCTGGCACCAGCTCTTGAGCCACAGTTTAGCTCCCCATCTCCCCTTCTCTGACCTTCTGTCCATCTGCCCCCCCCCAGACTGGCAGGATCTCAGAGAAGGAGATGTTGGATGAAATGGATGATAGTTTGTCACCCAGCCTGGTCAGGTGTTCCTTGGTCTCCACAACTGACCAGCTGGCGAGATCATTAGTCTCTATGTGTACCAGGATGTCAATGTTTTCTCCTGCTTTGTGAACAATTTTAGCAATGTGGTTAGTGTCTCTCCATGCTGATGTACCTGGGAGACATCTGACCATTACCCCTGGCTGGAGATGGGTATCAACTCCTCGAATCATGGAGTCTCTTATGATCAGAAGCTTTTGGGATTTCCTTTTTGCTTTTCTTGTTTTGTTTCCTGATTTGGGCAAGTTTTGTTGTGCTAGCTCCTGTGCTGCAGTGTCCTGCTCTGCAGTGTCCTCTGTCCCTTTATTTGATTTCGGAGATAGAGGCAGATACCTGTTTGTAGTGTTTATATGTTTTTGGAGGTAATATATTGGAGAGCACAGAGTGATGGGGCACCCGATTTGTCCCTCCTAACCACCTGCCAACCTCCTGGACCAACTACCCTCTGTGGTCGACGTTCTTCTATTGGGTGTTGGGGAAACGGCAGGGGGTTCTTATAATGTATTTCCTCTTGAATGTGAAATTTGAGGCACGCAATCTCTGCCCATGCTGCCCAAAGCTGAGTCCTAAGATCTCCAATGGCCCAGCATGTAGGACATTGTCCTAAATCCTGTAAGACTGTCCTTCTGAAAAGTGTTCCGCAGTTAATGATATCCATTCCAGATGATATTCATTCCAGATAAGTTGCTGGGTTTATAACCTGGTCAGAGTAATTAGAAGGAAGAAAATGCAAGTAATGGTTTGATTTTTTTTTTTTTGTATAACTTGTTATAACAAGTTAAATTACTAGTGCCCCTGTGAATGATCTCACCTTGTGGATGCCCCACTGATCTGGCCCTTTCTGCTTTGCCACAGGAAATGTCACAGCTGTGGTACCCTATAAAAGGAGTGTAGCGTGGGGTGGTTGGGGATGGGGGCGGGTGGCTGGGCCCTTCCCCTGCTGAAAAGAAGAACCATGGATGAAAGAACAAGGAGGTAAGAGCAGAAACTATCAGTCAACAACAAATGCAGTAACCCTGAAAGCTTATCCTAATGTTAGATAAAACTGTAAAACCTGTAAAGCACCACCTGTAATAATTTATGAGAAGATATACCCTGTAAGAAACACTTTGCTACAGAGAAAAATAAAGCAGTAACAGAAAATATACCTTGCAAAAGACAATTTGAATCAGAAGATTACAGCAGTAATCTGTTAGCACACACCTGTAGGCACACCTTGTAATAATGCTGAAAAAGGTATACCAGCAACAACAATTTCAATCAGAGAAAAATAAAGCAATGCAATCTTAGCAACAAACAGTAGCAATCCCTGTAAGTACAAAATAAAAATAACAACACACAGTAAATCTGCTTAGCCAAAAGAAGTCTTAATCTGTTTCCCTTGCACCTCATAGGTGAAAACTTTCAAATCTGTGTCAAAATACCATTCCATACTACAGGTGTGAAAACATGTTTTGGACAGGATGTGAAAATGACAGCTGTACTGTTCATGCGATGGTGTGAAAAAATGGCCATGTTGAAAATTTGAACTAAAAATATTGAAAATTACCAAGGTTATATGCATGTGTAGAAAAATTTAAATGAATGCTCATAAGTCATTTCTAGGAGTATTTTCACCAAATTTTCAAAATGGATTTTTTGGGACCCCACCTCATGAACACTGGCATTGTCATTTCATCAATTGGGTCCAAATGGTGATTTTGCAAAGAGATCACAAAATCACCTTCTGGGCCAAATAACGAGATGACAGTGAAAGTATTCATGAGGTGGGGTCCCAAAATGGCCATGTTGAAAATCTGGTGAAGAAATACTGTACCTTAAATTGGCAAAGTTATGAACATAAGTTCAAAACACCACTGAAATACATTATATGGCACTTACCTTGATTCATCAGTTTGCGGTTCAGCTTTAAAGAGTGCAGACATGTCCCGGTCCACAGAAGATGACAGAGCATGACCTCCGGTGGTAAGTATAGGGTAAGGTGGGGCATGTGGTGATGGGTGCTCAATGGGAGGGTAGGGATGGGGGGGATAGTGAGGATGACAAAGGACAGTTTTCTTTATTTCAGGGTTTAAAAATTAAAAGACATTGTGAGATGGTTTCCTTTTGTATGGAAAAACTAAAAACTATTTCAGGACACTGGGAGTGGGCTCCCCAGTGTCCCACACTGCTGTGGGGAGGATGCCAACATGGGGATTGGGCCCCTCAATGTTGACACTATGATAAAACAAGGGGCTGTGGTGGCATCTGACACCCTGAGAGGGAGGTTGGACATCCTGTTGTCAGAGTATATAAATAAATAACACAAAAATATATGGGAATGACAATCGGAGGGTGAGGGTTGCCACTAGACACCAGGGACAAAACAAATATAATTAGGGGACAACAGTGATCAGGGAGTGAGGAGTACTACTAGACACCAGGGAAAACAATGTTGTCTAGGTCAGAAGCCTGTAATTCCACCCAGCTGCTCTCCTGTGCTGCAATGTCATTTGCTTCTGTATCAACACAGCTCAGAAAACTCCTCTCCTGATCTGATTCAGTAATAGGAGAAAGAAGGTGTAAACTGGAGAGAGAGAGAGAGAGAGATCAGATTTCAAAGCTATTACATTAATTGGACACCAGAGAAACTATTAAAAAAGTGGGGACAATAATTGGAGGATGGGGTTGCAACAAGACACCAGGGAAATGATAACAAAAAGTTGGGACAGCGATCAGAAAGTGGGGGTGTGGCCAGCCCTCTGGTGCTGAGGGTTGAGTTGCTGGATGCCACACCTTGTGCCATGCCGGTGACCTGGGTTAAGGAATGGACTCTGGTTGTTCAGGAGTTGGCCTGGAAGGAAAAGATTGAGTGTCCAGGGGACTGCTATTCCTTAGGTGGGGGTTGTGCTGTGTCAGCACAAGAGGGGTTTGACCCACACCCAGATATACCTGGCCACTTCCCCGGAGGCAGAGATGGCTGCTGCATCCATTGCATGGGTACAGGGGAGAAAAAACAGAGGAAAAAAATGGGATCCAGCAGGACCCATGATGGCCCTAATGAGCCAGAGGACATACCCCTCCAAGGAGGGGGGGTCATAGCTCCTGCCGGGTCTGTGGCGTAGGTGACAAATAAAGTTGTGATAAAAATTGAAAGGTGGGGATGCCACTAGACACCAGGGAAATTAGACAAAAATTAGGAACAGCAATCGGAGGGGGGGGTGCCACTAGAAAATGGGGAAACAAAAGAATAAAGAGGATTGGGATCAGAGGGTGGGAGGTGCCACTAGATACCAGGGAAATACAGGGAAAGATTCCTTTTTTCATGACTCATGGTATGAAAAAGGATTCTTTTTTCATATCACGCAGTCACAAAAAAGGATTCTTAGCAGTAAATAAAACACATTTCTGCAGGATAGCACTAACTTTGAAGTACAGATTGCACCTAAGGGTGTCCCAATGATACAACTAGGTGCAGTGGTATTTCTCCAGGATGTCATTTTTGTGGCTTTTGAAAAAAAAAAAGAAGAAAAAAACTTAAACAAGATTGTGGCTCGAGAAAAATGATTTTTTCCTCACAAAAAAGGATTTTAGTCTTGCAGAAAAGGAATGGTCCTCATGAGAGTGAATCCTTTTTCAGGAGATCAAATCCTTTGTCGAACGTTCACCATTTATCTTAAAAACTGATTGTCCCATTGAAAACAATGGGAAATGAAAAACTTAATAACTTTGCAACATATAATTTTTTTTTCACCAAACTAAGCGCAGTTCTCTTGCCCAAGCTGTTTCTTCCAAACAAATATCACACCAGAATTTTGCACTGTCTGTGCGCAAGGCAATGAGGAAAATCCTGCAAAAAGTGGCAACTTTATGACTTTTTCAAATGTTCAGATCTCGGAATCTGCACATCCAACCAAAACAAAACTTGCCACATCAAGAGAGCTACCCCATGGAAAAGCACTTACTAAATTTCATTCAAATCCATTGATCAGTTGCAAAGTTATTTAGGTAAAAAATAGGAGGTTTAACAGTAAACATACTAGTCAACCCTAACTATACTGCGCCTTATAATATGGACATTTGAACATACGAGAAGCTGAAGAAAAGGCAATTTGGTCTATCAAGTCTGCTCATATTGCAGGGTCCACAGCTTGAGCTAATGTCCCTGCCTCCCTCCCACCTCCCACCCTCCCTTCCCATAATCCTTACCCTCCCCATGTTTATCCCATCCTCTTTTAAAGCTGGCCACTGTCTTCAATGAGATGACCTCTTCCGACAATGCATTCCAAGTGTCCACCACTCTCTCTGTAAAGAAGTGCTTCCTGACCTCCCTTCTAAACCTCCCACCCTCCAGCTTAAGACTGTGCCCCCACATGTTATGGTTGCCACTCAGCTTAAAGAGACTCCCTATCAACCTTATTTATCCTTTTCAAGTACTTGAAGGTCCCAGTCATGTCCCCCTCTCTTGCCTGTCTTTCAGGGAGTACATGCCCAGTGCCCTCAACCTCTCCTCATATGCCTTACTGCTGACCCACTATTATCTTTGTAGCCCTTCTCTGGACCTTTTCCAGCAGGTTAATGTCCTTTTTGAGGTGTGGGCACCAGTATTCAAGGCCCCTAGAATTCTGCAGCTGCAGAATTTTGCACAGAACTTGCAACCTACTGCAGAACTTCTGCAGTGCCATGGAATTCACTGTTCTTGTGATTCTTTATTAATATTTGCATTTATCCATAGAACCTGGTTCTCTTCCCGTCTTTTTATATCCAAAACCCCTGTATACTCATAATGTGATGTTATCATTACTATAACATCATACATTAGCTGAAGAAATGACTGTATTCTGACACAGAAATGAATAGTCACTTGTCTTCCACAGCTCCCACTACCAGAGGCAGTGGCACATCACATGAGATATGGTGATATTTGCTCAACCTGTACTACAGCCTAATACAATTTTCAGTCTTATTTTATTACACTAGGATCAACTTAAACAAAGCCTTGACAATAACATAGACCTGTTAAGTCCATACCTTACTTTGTACACACTTATTTGTGCTTTTTAGGTATAGAGATGAAATCTGAAATCAAGTAACTGGTAAAATGAATTAACCTGTCATTTTTAAGAAAAATGAAGTAATTATGCCCAGTAAAGTGGAATATAATAATGTGTGGACCTGCTGAAAGACTAGACCTGTTAAATAAATATTTGCACAGCACACACTTTTGCCAGGGTTATTGATTAAATATTGTCATTGGTTGATAGAATCACCTAAAAGTTATGGAGAAATGTTGTGCACAAGGCCAGCTGTCAGGTCAGAGGGTAGCATGTTGTGTTACTATGCCAACAACTCTGGTTCAGAGATGAGCTGTAGGAGTTGGCTGAGCAGCAGAAGGATTGGGGGAGCACACCACTGCTCTGAGCCTGGGAAGGTATGGCACAGTGTTCCATCACATAGGGGACACATTGTGATGGGCTGGAGAGCTTTATCTCACAATGGGTTTGCATGCATGTCATGACCTGATGGTGTTATGTAGTGTATCAGGGAAGTGGGTTGGCATGAAAAATACATTTTGCAGTATTTCTTCTATTCTGTTAATTCCATTTCCAAAGGGACCTGTATGAATGAGGATACAATTTCATGGAAATTGTGTATATATATATATATATATATATATATATATATATATATATACATATATATATATATATATATATATATATATATATATATATATATATATATATATATATATATATATAAAATAGTACACGGTGGTAGGTTAAATGGTGAAATTTTGCACATATATATATAGGGCCGGATATTCAAAAGGGTTGCGCCATGCGCAATAGGGTTGCGCCTGCGCAAGTCCGAACTTGCTCCATTCTGCGATATTTAGCAGGAGGCAGTTGCACCACTGAAAACAGGCTGAGCAACAGCGCAATGCAAATGAATGCATGCTGAACTGGTGGGGGAGGTACCATGCATAATCTGCACAGCCCGATATTCAGCCGGGCTGTGCAGAGTTGTGCAGGCACAACCCCCAACCTGCGCCTGCACAACTTTGAGCAAAAAAAAAAGGCTTAAGTCAAGGGTCACCCACAGGTGAGCTGCTGCATTGCAGGGTGCAACACAGCAGCTGCCACCTGTGGCTGGCCCCAAACCCTCTCCCTGTGCCCCCCCTGCAGCCCGATCGTGGGCAGTCAACTGTAAATCCCCCACCACCCCACTGGCGATTGCGGGCATAGTGTACCTCCCCACCAGCCCAATCACAGGCAGCAATGTGGCTCCCCCCAACATATCCCTGGTGGTCCAGTGGACCAAAATGCCCGATCGTGGGCAGAAAGTTTAATAAACCCCCCCAAACATAGCCCTGGTGGCTAGCGTCACCCCACCTCACCCACCCACGAAGCCCCACCACCCCGCTCCCCCGGCAGCTGGCAGCATCCCACCCGCCTGCTGCCCCACAGAGCAAGAGCCAATGAGCGTGAAGCCCATACCGTACATGACAGTCCAGATTTTTGGTCACTGGACCACCAGGGATACGTTGGGGGGCCACATTGCTGCCTGCGATCGGGCTGGTGGGGGAGGAGTACACTATGCCCACAATCAGGCCACTGGGGGGTGGTGGTGGGGATTGTACACTGATTCCCCGTGATAGGGCTGCAGGGGGCATCGGTCCCTGACAGCTGCTGCCTGGCAGGGCGCCAGGTGCAAGTCCTCGGGGATGGGGTACCACCACTTTAATATGGCATGCAAATGAGACCATAATCAGATGCAAAATGGCCCCCCCGAACTCTGCATGGAATTACTTAGCCCCATTTGCATGTCATCTTTTGAATATCGGGATTTTGCGCGTAGGCGCCAATGGTACTGCGCCACCACAAGTTGGAATGCTCCACTCTGTCAACTTGCGGTGGCACAAAGTTCCACTGCGACATGCACAGTGGCTGTGGCTGGGGGGTGATATTCAAAGGAGTTGCTCAATAGTGCAACCCCTTTGAATATCGCCCAGGACACACCCCAGTGCAACTATTTTGTGCAGTGCAAGGGCTTGCGCCTTTGAATGGCGCAGTTTGAATATCCAGCCCATAATATATATAGATAGATAGATACACACACACACACACACACACACACACACACACACACACACACTCTTGTATGTATGTTACAAATTGCATATAAACATATAAATGATACACAGTGGGCACCTCATAAGTGGTATAGACAGCATGAGTACAGAAATACCTTATTTATAACACAATGTCCCCTCTGCATATTTCATTTATGCAAAAGGCTAGGACCTTAAGGGATAGATTTTTTTTTTGCCTTTTTAAACATAAAATTATTTCTGTAAGTCTGTTATTTTTTGATCTAGTGTTACTGTGCTTTCCCCATCCTGACTGCTATAACCATTGCCATGGATGTGAAGTCAGGATGAAGTCAGGATGATAAACTGACACTGTGATGTGGTAGTTCATTAGCACTGTAGAACTTCCGTAGAAATTATAAATCACCACAGCAGAAGTTCTGCAGCAAATGGTAATCTTACTGCAGAAGTTGGTCCCAATGTGCTGCAGAAAAGTAGGGGCCTTGCCAGTATTGAACTCCATACTCTAGATGCGGCCTTACCAGTGACCTGTTCAAGGGCAGTATAACCTCCTGTCTCCTACTACAGATTCCCCTAGGTATATATATCCCAGTATCTTGTTTGCCTTTGCTGCTGCTTTCTTGCACTGCATGGAGTGCTTCAGATCACTAGTGATCATCACTCCTAGGACCTTCTCCTCCTCCTCTGATGCAGATACTCAGACTCCAGACAGGTAGTACTCTGTCCTGGGAGTCTTGGCTCCAATATGCATAACTTTGCATTTCTTAGCATTGAAGCCATGCTGTCAGATTCTGGACCATCTCCCAAGCTTTTCCAGATCTTTCTGTAAGTCCTGTATCCGTTCAGCTGTGTCCACTCTCCGGCAGAGCTTGGTGTCATCCATGAATAGTCACATTTTGCCCTTAATGCCATTCCCAATGTCATTGATAAAGACATCAAACAACACCAGCCACAGCACCAAGCCCTGCAGAACCCAACTGGTTACCTCTCTGGTGCCAGTTAACTTTCCTCCCACAACCACCCTCTGGGTTCTGTCCCTCAGTCAGTTTTCCACCCATTGAGCCATCTTTTCCTCAACCCAGAGATCCACCAACTTCCTGATCAACCTTCTGTGGCACACAGAGTCAAAGGCCTTGCTGAAATCAAGATAAAGGAGGTCTACCGCTTGGCCTGTATTCTACTGTCTTAGTGACACAGTGAAAGAAGTTAATCAGATTCATTTGACATGATCTCCACCCCATGAACCCATGCTGCCTCACATCCTGGAGACCATTGCTCCTCTAGATATTCCACCAACCTTTCCTTTAGTATGGTCTCTATGAGCTTACCCACGGTGAAGCTCAGACTGACTGGTCTGTAATTCCCTGGGTCATCCTTGGGATTGCTTTTGTGGAGGGGTACTACATGTGCTGTTCTCCAGTCCTGCAGCACCACACCTGACTTATGTGAACTGTTAAATAGGTCTGCCAGTGGCCCTACCAGCTCCTCAGCCACAATGCAAAAAAAACTCTGCTAATGCATCAGTTAGGGTTCATATTAAAGTGACAAAAGTATGGAAATATGGTGTTAGGGTTCAAAGACTAACACCCCACCCCAACCCTACCACCCCACCCAACACCCTTCAAAGAACAACAGGCATTGGGGTGTGCCTTGGGGTCATTGGCCCTAACACTCACCCCATTCTATGTCATCCATCTATTATTTATGTGTAGGAGGGCCCTGTGCTCCCAATAGTCCATAATGGCACAGTATCATAGTCACCATAGCACCATAAAAAAATCACTACCATCAGTACATAGCCTTTGTAAGAGCACAGGGCCCTCCATCCATTCATATTGTAATGACATCCATCCATCATTTATGTGCAGGAGCACAGGGCCCTTTGGGCCCTGCACTCCCAATAGTCCATAATGGCACAGTATTATAGTCACCATAGCACCATAAAAAAATAAATTGTGGCCTGGAGACATGCCTAGCTGCTTAGTACACCTAGAGTTGTACTAAATAGCAGTTTGCAGAAAATCTGTATCTGGAACCGTTTTCTAGATATAGCTGACGAAAGGTACCCTGACCATTACAGTGTCATCCTATGGGCAATTACTAAACTTCAGAATCTTATAATTAAGTAACCAATGGGAACTTTCTCATCAAACCAGCAAAAGACACATCTGTGAGGCAAGACCTTTGTACCCCAAAAATTTTAGCCTATAAGTGCAAACTGTTTGTTTGATATGCAGTGGTAAAGAAACAGGCAGTTCTGGAAAGTAATGCCTCAAATTGTGACAGCTTTTGCAAGATTTGCAAAAGCTTTTGCAAAACAGTGTCACAATTTCCAGAAGTACAAAAACAGTTTTGTGAAATAGTGCTGCAATTTCCTATAGTTTTGCAAAAGTAGTGTTGCAAATTTGCAACACTACCAGCAGACAATTTGAAAAAACAAATTTACAGCTAGTATTATTAAATATTAATTACATAATTGTGTTTCTCTAGCCCTGATTAGGTAAACACAACTATTGGTGTTTACCAAGGGGCAGTATTTTGTGAATTATAATGTTTTTCCCAGTCTCCAACTGAAAACAAGATGGTGGCAGCACAAGACTACTGATCCATTTGCAGTGTCAAAAAGTGCTTTTGCGAAAGCAGAAACTGCTTTTGTACGGAACATGTTTTTCTCATATGCTATAATGCGAAACGTTAAAGTTTAATAACTTTTGAATGGATTAATATTTTTTTTACCAAACCTTTAAAAGGCACATCTACGACCCAGACCCCATATAACCTATGAATTTCACACCACACCCCCAAGCCATTTTGGAGAAACAGCGTGACAAATGATTTCCATCTAAATGGTAAATTTCACATTTTGTGACACTCCGCATCTCCACAACCGCAACTCTGACCAGAACTAAACTTGCCAGATCCAGAGATCTATGACGCCAAATGTTGCATGCAAAATGTCATGTTCATCAGTTGTACGATTGCAAAGTTATTAAAGTGCAAACTTTGGGGTTTTACACAGAAGTGGCTGTTGAACCCTAAATATAGTGGCACTACCGTGCCACTATAATATATCTAGTTATTTTAGGGTTCAGTAGGCATTTCAATGTTAAACTCAAAAATTTGAACTATAATAACTTTGCAATCATTCAATGGATTTGCATGAAAATTGACATGCACTGTCAGCCACGGTAGATCTCTGGATATGGCAAGTTATGTTCTGGTCAAATTTGTGGTTTCCGAGTTCTGGAGAGGTGAGGAAAGCATTTTGTTGCTCATTGAATTTGCTGGGATTTTTCTTTGAACTGCCTACAGCCCAGACAGTTTGGAATTTGGGTCTGAAAATCTTCAGGGCAGAAAAGAACTAGCCTAAAGATGAGCCTTTTGCTAGTCTCATGAAAAAATAATAAGCTGTTTATAAGTTATTGTATTTTACAAATTTGAAAAAAATGTTTCTAAGCATGCTCAGTAAGCACTAAAAGATAGCTGTATGAAACAAAAAAGGAATTCTGTTTCATTTGGGAAATTTTCTTTTTCATATGGCCGCCATCTTGTTTTCAGTTTTGTCTGAGAAATTCAAATTTAGAAACCCCCAAAAATGATGTTCTGGGGAGGAATCAACACATGTAGCTTGCTTGTTGGGACCTACTTAGGTGCATTCTGGACTTTACTGCTTGAGAAATGCCCTTAAAATGTGTTTTATTTAACATTGTAATTCTTTTTTTGTATTGGCGTCATATGAAAAAATATAGCTTCATATGACGACTCATGAAAAAATATCTTTTTTCACATGGGAAACAAATATATTTCACTGGAATTTTCAACTATGGTGCATAACATTGCCATTTTTGCATATTTTCACACCATGGTTTCACAATAGACATTTGGGGTCCCCACCTCATGATCAATATGACTGTGTTTAGACAACTCCCACCCAAAAGGTGATTTCACAATCACTTAAAGAATTCACCTTTCAGGTGGGATTTGCATAATGATAGCTATATTGTTCATGAGGTGAGGTCATAAGAAGGCTATGTTGAAAATTAGGAGTCAAAATATGTAAACTGGCAAAGTTATGACCATTTGTTCCAGTTTCGCTATGCATGCTTGTAACTTTGGAATTAAAAAAAACATTTTTTTTATTATTATAGGTAAAAACATTAACATACATAACTTCTGATGACAGACATCAACATGCATCATCAAATACCTTGAAGTTCAAAGTGACAGGTAGTCTAGGCAATCTAATGAAAGAATATGGGGTAGCTCAATAATGTCCATGAGTCTGTAAAATATGTTGAAAGAATAGCTACACCCTGCAAATATGTGGTGGTCAAAATACAAAACGTTAATTAAATCTCCAACATACATAAACTCAACAGCTTGTGTTGATATGACCCCAGCCCAATTTCAGAAATTTTTATGACTTTGACCCCAAATTTTCAGCATAGATTTGTTATTACCCCAGCTCATGTATGTCACAGAGGTCATTTTTCAAATCCTATCCAAAATGTGTTTTTGCACCTGTGGCATGGAATGGCATTGTAGTTATGCGGAATTACATTTTGGCGGGAGTTTTAAAATTTTCTGTACCAGGTACATGAGGTGGGGTAATAAAATGGCTATGCTGGCAATTTGGTCACTGTTGTCCTATAAATTGAAGTGCTGGGCCCTTGCACAGTGACATACATATACACATATCTATGGAAGGATGGGAGCACAGGACCCGAAGGGTAAATTAGGCTATGATTCTTTGCAAAAAAACTACCTTAATGCATCAGGTAGGGTTGATATCAAACTATAAAAAAGAAGGAAATACAACATTAGGGTTTCAACCCTAACACCCCACCCCTTTCTGCACACTCCAACAGGCATCAGAGGTGTGTCTTGAGGATGTCAGCCCTAATGCTCACACTATTCTCCTATATTGTACCCATCTCAGCTTCTGTACTTATAGAATGGGATAAGCTTTATGACGGACAACCTCAAGGCACACCCCTGATGCTTGTTGGTGTGTGCAGAGAGGGGGTGCGGTGTTAGAGTTAATATCCTAATGTTGTATTTCCTTCTTTTGGTTTGATAGCACCCTAATTGATGCATTAAAAGTTTTGCAAAAGAATATATACATACTTATATTCTTTTCAAAAAACTTCATTAATGCATCAGTTAGGGTTCCACCATCAACAGTTTGGAAATGTGGTGTTCCAACCCTAACACCCCACCCAACCCAAACCCTGCATGCACCAACAAGCATTAGGGTGTGCCTTGGGGTTGTCAGCCCTAATGCTCAGCCCATTCTCCTATACTGTAGCCATCTCACCTTATTTACTCATGGAATGAGGTAAGTGTTAGGGTTGATAACCCCAAGGCACACCTCCTGATGCCTGTTGGTGCATGTAGGGGTTGTAAACCCTAACACCAAATCTCCAAACTTTTGATGGTGGAACCTTAATTGATGCATTAACAAAGTTTTTGCAAAGAAGATATATACATATATATATATATATATATATATATATATATATATATATATATATATATATATATATATATATATATATACTAGTGGCACGGTCGCCACTATAGTTAGGGTTCAGTGTCATTTACAAACTAAAGGCAAAAGTTTGGGCATTAATAACTTTGGACCCATTCAATGGATTTGCCTGAAATTTGGTATGCATGTTGGGGCATGGTAGATCTCTAGGTTTGCTAAATTGCATTTTGGTTGGAGTCCCAGTCTTTGTGTACAAAAGCACTGAAAAATGCAAAATTATCCATTTTTGGAGGCACCTTTTGGCATTCTGAATGTGGTCCTGCACGGCCGTCATGTGGCATGCTGCTCTGTGAGATAGCTCGTTTGAAAGAGCTTTAGTGGCCGAACATGTGGCTTTTTGTTTGGTGAAAAGATATTTAGGTTTTCAAAAGTTATGGCACTTTTAATTTCCCATTATAAGTCAAAGGGGAAAATTTATATGTTTATTTTGTGAACACAGAATGGGGTTCTGGTCATCTCATCCCACCTGGTGATCAAAGAATTTTCAGCCTCGCAGTTCAAGAATCTTTGTCCCTGAGGATTTTTTCAAATTCTTTGATTGTGACATCTGCTATCTTGTTTTCAGTTTTCTGATCGGAAAAACACAAATATCTTGCCTCAGAGGTCACTTCTGAGGTAAAACTTGGATGGGTTTTACTCAGGGGACCCCGATCTATAGAACTATGGCTTTAGTTCCATCCAAATCAACTTTTCAGCTTTTTAAATCTTTGTTTGTGGCTTACTAATGATCTTTGATCGTGAGCCTGCAAATTCTTTGATCACAAGATTTTTTGATCGCTATCATGCATCGTGAGCAAGGGATGAGATGGTCAGATTTTAAAGTGAGTTTTCTCAGCCCAGGGGTGCCCTATGAAGTTAAATGAGGGTGAATTTTGCTCAGTGGGCTCCGTTGTGCCTCATCTGTATACCAAAAATAATGTATTAACTATCCCTGGTAGTCTAGTGGTCCTCCCCATCATAATAAGATATATAATTATATCTACTGCCCTGGTAGTCTAGTGCCCCCCAGCCCCGGTATTTTTAACATCCCTGGTAGTGTAGAGGACCCCTGAGCTGTATAATATTATTATTTAATGTTTATATCCCTGATAGTCTAGTGCCCCCCACTCTGTATTAAGTTATGTTCATAATAGATATCCCTGGTAGTCTAGCAACACCCCCAGCATAATGAAATAAATAATTATTTGTACTATCTGGTAGTCTAGTGTCCCTCCACCTATCAATGACAGCTCACCCAGCACCCTCACCCCTCTCCAGCCGGCAACCGTCACAGTCTACTACTTCACAGCCAGCCACTGACTGTCATTATGAGCGGTAATGCAAAGAGGCACTCAGAAATATTTCCAGAGTGCCTCTTTGCATTACCACT
Source organism: Neoceratodus forsteri (assembly GCA_016271365.2). Taxonomy (NCBI): domain Eukaryota; kingdom Metazoa; phylum Chordata; order Ceratodontiformes; family Ceratodontidae; genus Neoceratodus; species Neoceratodus forsteri. The sequence goes on along the minus strand of CM057450.1, from coordinate 628,328,939 downwards.
CATAATACAGACAGTCGGTGGCTGGCCATGGAGGTGAGAAGTGGGCTGTGCCAGCTGCCAACTGGGGAAGGGGGGGAAGGTGCTGAGTAGGCTGGCATGGATGGGTAGGGGATGAGGGAACCACTAGACTACCAGGTAATACAAATAATTATTTATTTCATTATGATGGGAGGGCTCTAGACTACCAGGGATATCTATTGTGAATATAACTTCATACAGAGTGGGAGGCACTAGACTACCAGGGATATAAACATTAATAATAATATTATACAAGCTTGGAGGAGCCACTAGACTACCAGGGATGTTAAAAAATACAGAGGGTGGGGGCACTAGACTATAAGGGCAGTAGATATGATTATATATTTTATTCTGATGGGGGGCACTAGACTACCAGGGATAGTTAGTACATTATTTTTGGTATACAGATGGGGCACAATGAGGCCCCCTGAGCAAAACCCACCCTAATTTAACAGTCTAGGGCATCCCTGTGCTACAGAAATTTATTTAGAAATCTGGCCATCTCGTCCCTCCCTCTTTATTTGTGAGCAAGCAATTTCTTTGATCGCGAGCATGCAAATACTTTGACTATGAGATTCTTTGATTGTGATCATGCATTGTGAGTGAGAGACAAGATGGTCAGATGAAAAATCAATTTACTCAGTGTAGGGGTGTGCTATGAAGAGAAATGAGGGTGGGTTTTACTCAGGGGGCTTCGTTCTGATGAACCACGGTGGGGATTTATCGCAATTCTGTAATTTTTTTGAATTTGAACACTTTCAATTCTATGATCATGACCCTGTAAATTCTTTGATCACGAGCCTGCAAATTCTTTGATTGCAAGATTCTTTGATCCCTACCATGCATCATGAGTGAGAGATGAGATGGCCCAATTAAAAAAATCAATTTTCTCAGCCCAGGGGTGTCCTAGGAAGTCAAATGAGGGTGGGTTTTACTCAAGGGGCTTTGTTCTGTCAAACCACGGTGGTGGTTTACCGCAATTCCTTCAATTTTTTGATTAATAAGATTTTTAAATCTTTGTTTGTGAGCCTGCAAATTCTTTGATCGTGAGCCTGCAAATTCTTTGATAATGAGATTCTTTGATTGCCATCTTTGATCGTGAGGGAGGGGCAAGATGGCTAGATTTTCATAATGGAATACGTAGGGAAATTTTACCAATGTTCACCATTGAATATCTCAGAAATGGTTTGGTCTTCTAACTTGAAATTTGGAGGGTGTTTACAGCATGTCTAGTGGATGAAAATTGCAGTGCTAATGTGTTGTTTCATATTTATTAGATCGAGTATATTGCAATCTTGGACACAGATTGCAAGAACCTGCATATAGGTTGCTGTCAATAGGTAGTGGAGATGTCAACAAGATACAACTTAGATAGCAATTGCCCCTATTGTGAGGCTAGCTCAATAGATGCCACCCCCCACATGATAATTGACAGTAAGTGGAACTTGTACATGCATGGATAGAGCCCCAGAGGGCTATCATGTAGTCATTTCAAAATTGACTATGATTACCCCATAGACATTCTGACAGTCTTAATACTGGAGATGCTGCATTACAAAATGATGCTGAGAGTGCATTGTCATCCTTGTCACTTCTTTCCTAAGGACTGAGTCAGTGTCTGGGAATGGAATGAATGAGTTGAGAATACCCGATAGTATTGTGGACTTCACCCATGTGACATGTGTGCCACAACACAGTTGATTTGTTGTTGGTTGTTTTGTGGGGCAGCTGTTGAGGGTAGCTTGGCATGGTGCCCACTTGCAATGTGTGTTCTGACATGCAACCATGTCTGGTGAATTGTGGGTGTATGTGGCAAGCATGGTGAATGTGCAACATAGACTGCAAGAACTTGCATAGTAAGTTGTTCTGAAAAGGGAGTCCATACACTCATAACAGAGTAGACAGATTGTAAGTGCTCTCTATTTCAAGCTAAGCTCAATATGTGTCCCCTACATGGTAAATCATAGCAAGTGGAGTTTCACATGTATAGATAGAGCCACAGAGGGCTACTGACCTACTTGTTTACAAAATGTGCAATGACTTCCCCCATAGAGGTACTGACAGTTTTAGTACTGGAGATGCTGCCTTGCAAAATGGTGCTCAGAGTGCACTGTCATCCTTGTAAGTTCTTCCCTAACTCCCCTTCAAGTTGGTGACTGGGAATGGAACAAATAAATTGTGAACACCGGATACTATTGTGGCACTTCACCCATGTGTGAGCTGTACTAGCACACTGGATGTGTTGTTGGTAGATGTGTGGGGCAGTTACTGAGGGTACAATGACTGCACGCATAGAGGTACTGACAGTGTTAGTACTGGAGATGGTGTATTGCAAAATGATGCTCACAGTGCACTCTTATACTCACAACTTCTTCCCTACCCCCCAAGTTGGTGACTGGGAATGGAACAAATAACTTTAGAACACCTGATTCTATTGTGGTGTTGAACCCATGTGCCATCTGTATCATCACACACTGGATTTATTTGTTGGTTGTTGCATGGGACAGCTATTAAGGGTTGCTTGGAATGGGGCCTACTTGAAATGTGTATTCTGGCATGCAACCAGGTCTGCTGAGCTGTGGGTGCATGTGGCAAGTATGTAGAGTCTGAAACACAGATTGCAAGAACCTGTATGATAAGTTGTTGTGAATAGACAGTGCACACATCCACAGCAGACAATGCAGATGGGAAGTGTCCCCCATTGTGAGCTGGCCACAATATGTGGCCCACATGGCAAGTCACAGCAAGTGACACCTACACATGTATGCATAGAGCCAGAGAGGGAAATCAATATCCTTTCTGCAAAACCTGCAATGACTGGACCCACAGATGCAGTCACAGCCTCAGTACTAGAGATGCTCCATTGCAGATTGATGCTTAGAGTGCAGTCACCCTTGCAATTTCTACTCTAATCTGTGAGGTGGTGACTGGGAATGGAACAAATAACTTGACAACAATTGTTGATATTGTGACTCTGCACCCATGTGACATCTGTGCCACCATATACTGCATTAGGTGTCTGCCCCCCCCGCCCAGGAGATCCTCTCTCTAGTGTTCTACTTTCTCTGCATAGTCAGGGCCACACAGTCACAGTGTAATAGAAGACATGTAGATGAGTAGTACACCTCAGTAATAGTAATTGCTTTAAAATGAAACTCAGGAGACATAGCATAAGGTTTGTAATTACTTTATTATTTCAGTATTAATATATATATTTAGTCCGAATTGTTTGATTCCTCTTGTGATGGGCAAAAAAGCAATTCATTGTATATATTCATGATCATTTTTGGGGATGCTTTTTGTTTCTTGGTATATAATTGTCTTTTTCTGCACTGTATCTTTTCAGTATGTTTAGCGTTTAGAATTAATATTGTGTATAGATTTGGTAACTTGTTCCATATGGGTATTAATGTTACAGAACATGTAGTGAGCAAATATTTATCTTTGCTACATTTATTGCTGAGTGGTATTATGTGTCTATTCATAGTATTTTTATTATCACATTCAGTGACAACTTAGATATTAAGGCAATGGAGACTAATGATATGTTATTTGACATGTGGTTTTCAACATTTGACAGCTACTTCATGCAACTGATTAGAATAGAGTTAGCTTTTAACCTAATTAATGTTTAATAGTGTTCAGTTATTGACTACATGTGCACATGAGACAGTAAAAAACATTTAACGGTTCTCATGAGCATATTCATTCTTTTTTCTATAGGAGAACCACATGTGTAGATTATTACAACAGTGTAAAAGTAGGTGAGAATATTTACTATAAAGTAGACACCTTAAGTTTGTTATCAAGAGACATCATTATGAAGCTTAATTTGTTGTTATGTTTTTTATTGTGTTTTAGTTAAATGAAAGAATTGTTTTCATTTCTCATTTGAGTAGTATTGTACTTTATTACTGATGTCTACATATGTTTTTCTACTAATTTTGTTAAACTAGCAGTTAGCAGCCGGCCCGGTGGCGCTGAGGGTTGAGGCGCTGTACCTCGCGCCACACGGCGACCCATTCGAGGAACAGGCATGGATTGCCGTGGGTTAAGTGAGGGAGGAGATGGATTGAGCATCAAGGGACTGCTCTCCATCTCCGGGGAGAGGATTTGGTGGCGGGGCTTGCCTGACCCCTAGTGGAGGCTGGGGGTTGACAGTCGTAGCTGCAAGCTTGGGGGGCGGTCATGGCAGGCGGCTTGATTGGGGCAGACGCAGGGTGTGCGTGTGCAATCACTGAGTGTCGTGCATGCCATGACCCACCGGGAGGAGAACAGCGAAAAAGTGAGCCCGCAGCGAATTTATGTCTCCGCCGGCACCATTCCTGGAAGGGTGCCTCCCTGGCATGGATCCATTGGGTTGGGTTGAGTCGCTCCCCACCAACCTGCCGTGAAGGGTAAGTCATGGGGTGCATAAGGGAGGGGGTCTGATGTCCAGGGATGGCGCGGGGGGAACAACAGAGGGCGGGGGTCATAGCCAGAGCTCTGGAGGAGAGAAAAATAATACCCCCCCCAAAAAAACTAGCAGTTATCTATTTGAAGGTGGATCTACCAGTGTCAAGAACTAAAACAAAGATGGAAGGATTACAAACATTTGTTACATGTTTAACTATGTCATGGTGTGGTGAGGATACTCATTTCACATCCATTTTTTGGCTGATGCCAAGATGGTTGGTTAGGTTGCAAATCAATGAGTTTGAAAACTAATGTTTATTTATAGAACTGGGAAAAATTCCTCATCCGGCGTCCACAAATATGAATGATCCTGTTAAAGCAAGAGCAGACCAATTGTTTGCATTGTGGAGCAGAAGTAGACAACCATTTTAAACATTTTGGCCCAGATATTCAAAAGGGTTGAGCATGGCGCAACAGTATTACTGTCGCAACCCACTGATGTCTTCGCCTGATTCAAAAGAAAAGAGGCCATACAAATCCTTATGCACTGGAGTGCATCAGTAAGGTATGCAGGCACAGGTGGGGGGGTGTGCCCATGCATAACCTGCACAGCCCGATATTCAGCCCGGGATGTGCAGAGTCATGCATGTGCAATCCCTACCTGCACCTGCACAAAGTTAAGCCAAAAAAGAAAGGAACAAGTGATGGCCACCCACAGGTGAGCTGCCACACTGCAGGGCGCAACATGGCAGCTGCCCCCTGTGGGTGGCCACCCGAGTTCCTGCCACACCTGGCGGCATCCCCCATGCCCCATCGCGGGCATCCCTGGAGCAAAATCCTACCGTCCAATATCCCTGGTGGACCAGTGGACCTCTATGTGCCCAATCGTGGGCATCAGTATAGTCCCCCCAGTCCAATATTCCTGGTAGTCCAGTGGACTGATCGCCACCCGATCGCGGGCATCCATAACCCATAACAGACCCCTACCACCCTGGTGGTCTAGTGTCCCCCCTCTCCACCCACCCACTGAGCCACACTGCCCCACTCCCCCCATCAGCCGGTGGATGGCAGCACCCCACCCACCTGCCACCCGCCACCCACCAACTGACAGCTCAGTAGGGCTGCATGCCCATTGGTTCACAGTGTGAGCCAATGGGCATGCAACTGCTCTATACTTCCAGTCCAGATATGTGAATGATTCCTCACATATCTGGACTGAAGCTCTGACTGTAGGTGTGCAGCCCTACCGAGCTGTCAGTCGACGGGCGTGGGGCAGCAGGCGGTGGGGTGCCGTCGCCTGCTGGCTGATGGGGAGCGGGCAGTGGGGCTCAGTGGGTGGGTAGGGAGGGGACACTAGACCACCAGGGTGGTAGGGGTCAGTTATGTGTTATGTATGCCTGTGATCTGGTGGTGATCAGTCCACTGGACCACCAGAGATATTGCATGTGGGGGGGACTATACCGATGCCCGTGATCAGGCACATAGAGGTCCACTGGACCACCAGGGATATTGGATGTTTTTTTTTTTATATTACAGGAATGCCTGCAATCGTGCTGCAGGGGGCGTTGGTCCCCGACGGCTGCTGCCTGGCAGGGCGCCAGGCACAAGTCGTCAGGGATAGGGGCACCTGCATGCTAATGGCATGCAAATGGGGCCATAATGAGGTGCAAATGGCCCCCTGTGTGCCTTGCATAAATGATGGCCCCATTTGCATGTCCCCTTTTGAATATCGCAGGTGCTATGCATGGCACAATGGCACTTGTGCCAGCGCATCTCCATGATCTCTCTGGCCACTTGTGCTGGCACAGTGCCACTGCACCATGCACAGTGGGGTGGCAAGGGTGCGATATTCAAAGCTGCTGCACCATAGCACAGCTCCGTTGAATATCGCCCAGGCCACACCCCTGTGCAACAAAGTTGAGCTGCGCCCAGGCTTGGGCCACAGCCTGGCGCAGTTTGAATATCTGAGCCTTTGTGTTTAGTTATCAGTTGTTAACATCTGCACATATATAGAAATGTATTGTACAGTGGACATAAGCCAGATAATCACATGCATACATCTCCATTATCAGCTATGATTCATATGGACACCACTTAATGCAATGCAATACCATTAAATGAATGGATAGAGTACCTTTGGCACAGTAAATAAACAAATGATGTGATTTTTCTGTTTTGTTTACAAACAGAACTATTTCTAAGTATATTTAACTTATATACATTTGATTTGAAGCTCAGTATTATATACATACAGTATGTACTAGTCTGAGTCACATTTCTTGGTTATAGTTCATCATATTCAGTGTTGAAATTCCAAGGACAGTGACAGATAATACTGCAGAGTTAATTAACACATGAATTCAAGTTTTTCTGTTTTTTATAAAACAAATATAAATGTGTAAAAGTTTATTTAAGTAATATACATGCAATTTGAAGCTCAGCATTATATACATATGTACAAGTCTGAGTCGCATTTTTTTGGTAGAGTTTGTCATGTTCAGTGTTCAGAGTGCAAGAACAATGATAGAAAATTATATCAGATTGTTTTCAACAATTGCAATTTAGTGCTAGCAGATGACACCACAATGTAGGTAGTCATGCTGTTTATGTGGGTGTGATAACTACATTTGCCAAGACATAACTTACTAACTGACACAGTGTAATATCCAGCACCCTCGAGTCTGCTTGGATTTGGTGGAAGTCAATTTAGTAAGTACTATAGTCAAGGTCAACCATGTAGACAACAACAGGAAAAGGATCGAGAACTTAACCTGATGTGTATTGTTGAAACAAGTAGAGTTCTCAACACAATATGTGAAGAACAGTAGTTGCGTCTCTGATAAACGTTTAAATAAGTTAGTGATTTTGTCATTGCCATGTAAGATTGAACTGTGAAACAACTGAATACACAGTAATATGTGATGAGACATGCAGGGTTAAGTAAGGCATCTGCAAAAAAGACATGACTAACTGACTGTCTATTGATTACAGTTCAATACCCTCAAGTCTATTTGAACAGTAACAATGCAGTTTTTGTAGTTAGTATACCAAACTTGCAAATGATGAATAGCACAATACGTTTGTGAAAATTGCAGTGCAATGAATGATGAAAACAGTGTTGTTTTGTATCCAGTGCATGAGGATAGCAGTTTGATAAACAAGTACTTGTCTACCAGAGGTAGCTGCATTGCTGTACTGTTGTGGTGTCTTCTGTGAAGGAAGAGAAATCATAGCAATTAACATGGGCAGTGGTGATTTTGTGCAACAAGTAGAACACACAGGTCACCATGGGTGGTTTAACACACCAGTAGTTTCTGATGAAGGTCCAACTTATTCTATTGAAGGAAAATACATGTCAACATCCTTGGTAAACAATTATATCTGGATGGAATATGCAGATGGAATGTTATTGTTGCAGATATGCTGGTTTAGTGAGAGGCTGTGATTAGATGACATCACTCTTCCATACGTTGTGCAACATTGGTGCAATGGAAAATTATGACATGCATCTTTTAGACTCCTTGGGAGTCTTTCTTTCAGAGAGCATACTGTATCATTGCACTTCACTCATCCCTTTCTGAACATTCGCCAAATGACATAGTGGCCAGAGTGAATGGATAGGCCATGATGGAAGATTATTGCATGGGTGTCAAATTGAGTTCCTGAGAACATAGTTCTCCCAGCAATGAAGTGTGAAATTGGTGGTGTTACTTTCATGCCTTGAGTGTTAAAGCATTGTAATACAATCATTATGTGTGAACTTGAATATGTAACTCTCAGAGAGCAAACACGAGAATTACCTCATATTCGGCACAGCCAACCAGTTTCTGCATTTGCAAATAACTTGTGGAACTTCACAGTTCTCTGTTCAGGGACATAGACAGACAGCCAGAGCATATCCTGAGTTGTTTTGATTCTTTGTGGCTGCATGACAAACACGTGTACTTGGACACATAGTCAACTTTAAATTGTTGATGCAGATCAATGCCATCATCTGCCAAACTGTTTATCATTCCCATCATTAACTATGTGACATCTTGTTGTGCATTGTTGGCAAACATTGATTGTCCTGCGTGTTTTCCAAGAGTTAGTCATAGAGGAGTCAAGCTTTGTAAACTGGGCAACTGGTCTTGACTACCTCTAATGACTTTCTTTAATGCTTTTGACAGAAGTGTTAACTGTCTTGAGTTTAACACATTAGCAAACTCAGGGATGTGGAGAAATGCTTGCATAGCTGCATTTGCATAGCAGTTTACTCCTGTGCTGTTGTCAAATAGTGGCAGTGAGTTAACCCCAATACATTTTTCTGCAGGTACATAGATACATAGATACATAGACAGTGTCGGCAGATAAGGGCCTATGGCCCACCTAGTCTGTCCATTTGAGCTTGTAAGTTCAGTTTGTTTTCCTAGAAGTCTATTTCCCCTTACCCCTGACCTCTAGAATTCCTTTATGTCTATCCCATGCATTCTTAAATCCCGTGATTGTTTCAGCCCCCACCACTTCCTCTGGCAGGGTGTTCCACTTGTCCACCACCCGTTCTGTGAAGAAATTCTTTCTCATGTTTCTCTGAATCGTCCTATTCGGTGATTGTTATCACACCTGTGAGTATATCTTTGAAAGTTGTGATGTTTATATAGAGCCTTATGTTGCATGTCTATCATTTGTAAGTTTGTGACTAACAAGGTTGCTTTATTTTGTACTTAGAGTATTCTCATTTACTTAGAAATGTGAAGCATATTATATGTTGTATAATGCTTCTGACAGTAGTGATATGTAAAAAAAGAGTATTTCACAATAACAGCTTACCAATTATTGACTGAGGACTTTATTTGTGGTGAAACTGTTTTTTAAATGAGAGGCAAGAGTAAACACATTTGCTTCTAATTCCTTTAAAGCATATAATGACTTATCTGGGAGTATCCTAATGTATGTAATGTTGAAGATATCGCATGATTGAGATTTTATGGTCTCAATGTATTACTGAAACATAGACAGATGTAATTTGTGGTTTAGGTATGTATTAGAGGAGCATGCAAAAAAAAACAGTGTGAACCATGCTATATGTTTTTCAGTGTTCATTCTCATGTTGCAAGCTGAAGGTGTTGTTACTTTTAATGATACAATGGCAAAGAAACTTCCTGTATTCTGATTTGTCAGTGGGTGCCTGACACGGTAATGATGTTACACAATAACATCACTGTATGATTGGCCTCCTTTGCCATTTGATCTTCTGTTAAGAAACAAAGATATACTGTCTCACTAAAAATCTAGTAAAACCTTTCAAAATGTGTTTTGTACTTTGTACTACAGTGAGCCATTGTATAATTACAATCAGACACTCTAAGGTGTGTGTTTGTGTTATGACATTACTCTGGGGTGGAGGATAGCACTCATTTCACATCATGCTAGCTCACCCCTTCAGGAGTGATGTTATTACATGATAACACACCTTTTCATGCCTTATTATTAAATATCAATGTTTTGTGCATTCTATAGAAATTAGAGATGGGTTATTGTGTGTGAAATGGTAGTAGTGATGTATGTGATCATGTCAGACCTCTGGATGCTTACCCTTCGTGTTTCTATGTAAAGAACGTTATCAGAGGTCAAGACAGGACACTGAAAATGGGTTTGCAATTCTAGAACATAAGTACAGTTCTTTGTATTTATGATGATGGTATGGTAGCTGTCTTGTACTGTACTTTGAAACTAGTGTTCTAGGGACAGATGGTAAGTTTGAGTTCTGTATGTGATGCTTGAGTGGGGAAATTAGTTGATAGTCAGGATAGGAAAGACAATTGCTGTAAAGTAATTGTGCAAATCAAACTGAAAAAAACAATGTTGTGATATTTCTGTTAATTCTTAAATCGCTAAAGATCATATTCACTTCTTTTTTGTCACTCTGCCACAACACCTGCGGAACTTACATCCTCCCATCCTATGCAGCTGCAACCACTCCCGGGAGTGCGGCTCGAGGGGCTCCAATTGAGCAGCTACTCATGCTCGACTCTGCTGGTGAGTTTGAATAATGTACTTATGTAATTACTAACATTATCATTAGATTGGGAATTCCTAGTGAGAACAATTTTTAGACTATATTGTGCAGTCGAAGATATATTTTATGACAAACTGTTGTAAGATGAAGTATTTAGTTATGTGTTTAGTATTATGATTAGTATAAAGCTGTTAAGGTGTTTGTAAGGACCAGACTGTCACAATTTGTAAATTGAAGAGGACATAATTGTATATAGGTGTTAATAATTCTAGTTACTGGGCTAATTAATGTCAGATGTGTGCACTGTGATGAAGTCAACACTACATACTATCATAGTTGTCAAGAATAAGGATATTGCACAAGTGGTAGGCTGATATATATATTTATATATACTAATGTTGATATTGACAGATGAGTGATTATTTTTCTTTTATTATGTTTTCACAGAGGATGAACCATCTGTAGAGGGTGCTGTGGGAGGAGAAGACTCCACAGAGAGTATAGAGACTGTGAGATTGAGCCCTCTGTGGAGGAAATGCCACAATCTCCAGCAACAGGTCATCTTCCAACAGCTGCAGGTCCAGCTGGGCCTCCAGTTGAGGAACGTTAGTACTGCTTATTATCTTTGTGACTTTCTTTTTAAAGAGTAGTACAGGGTGGTGAGTATACTGATTTACACTAATAGTTGCAGTGCAGTTTGTGTACAACCCCAGGTGATATGTTCTTCCTGAACAGTCACTGGGTCTTCCTATGATTAGTTTTTAGAATATTCTTAGTTATGCTACATTCTTCTGTTGCCTTTTTATCATATCCCCAGAGCAGCTGTTGATTGTCAGTGGTTGTGCTGCAGCCTGTTCTGTCTGGGTTAATTGGTTTTGCTACAGACCTCTTTCCTCTGCAACCTAGAGCTTCAACTGTGTACATCCTTTGTTCCATTCCTTCTTCCTCTTGGTGTTACAGGATTATTATAGAATGGTAAGGAAGAATCCTGGGCTTTGATTGGTCAGTTGCTCATCACAGCAGGGATGTTATCCTGACATAACATACGTGCTGTTAACAGGTCTACTGTCATCATTGTGGAGATAATGGCTGCGTTCTTCTTTTGCATCTCCTCTTAAGAAAAAAAATATATTTTCCTACACTAACAAAAACATTCTTTCAATTTTTTTCGTATTCTGTATATAACAACAAGCGATTGTATAATAGGAATGATGCCCTCCAAGGTGGGTGTTATGCTATCATAACATTCCTTCTCGATTATTTACACCTGGTCGGTGGCTCTTAGCTAACTAATTCAAGTGGATGTGTTATCCTAACATAACACCCACACCGGCCAGGCATCACACCTTTACGATTTACTGTTCAAGCCTGTGATCCTGCAGGCAGCAGAGCCATTCCTTTCATACACTCATAACATATGATAACATTCAGATTGCCTCCTACAAATTATTTTCTCCCAGTTCAGTGATCAGTTGGCAAGGAGCAGCCACACACACACACACACACACACACACACACACACACACACACACAGTATAGAGATGACTTTGAAAGAGTTAAACAGCAGTATTACATAAGACTATGATATGTGGAAGGAGTGTGTAATGTTAAATCAGCATACCAAATGTTGTGTGTAAGATATGAACATTTATTTTCTATAGAGAGTGTATATGAAGAAGGCAGAAGGAAAATGTCATCTAGGCTCTATATGTATTGCATTAATAGCTATTCTTAGATGGAGAATGATACATGCCATGGTCAATGTCCTCTTATGAAGTATGCAATAAGAAGTACAGTAATATATTAAAATGGTACATCATCTTACTTGACTGCATGCTGGTTACCTGTATGGGTTTAATACATTTCATATCTGCTTACATATATTTCTCTTCAAGAAGTTGAATCACATAGACAATAACTGATGGGAAAGTATGCAGAAACAGGGAATATTAAATTATTTTTTTTTTCATCTTCATTGGTGTTAATTATACTGTTCAGCTACAGTTATTGTGCCTTTATCTGTGATATATGCTGTTAAATAGTGTCATAGTGCGATTTATTGAACTGTTTTGTATGAGGTTGATAAATCTGATGAGGTGTTAACAAATCACACAGCACTGTGCCAATAGTGTTTTTGTAATATGATATCTCTCTACTGGTTGACATATTGAGTCACAATGTTTCAATTGCACCATACTATCACAGACGTACACTGGAATGGTGTTGGGAAACCTAAAATGGGCATGGAGTGTGATAGTGTAGTATTGTGTGACTGAAATAGACTATATCTGTGTACATGTGGCGCAGCGGGTGGGGCTGGTGTTTTTAGTAGTCAAGTTTCAAATCTGGCATCTGCTTGAACAAGTTTTTGAGTAGAGTGCACATGAATTTGTATAACTGACTGTGTACTGCTGTGTGTCACTGTACATTTCATAATGACGATACTAACACTGTGCACATGTGGTTCTACATCACATCATTGTACAGTAGAGTGGTGGAAATGCAAGTATGTAGAGCTGCTGATGTTTCTTAATTATAGAAGTCTTGCACATACTGCATATAGTTATAAATAAAGTGGTTTTAGGCACAGCGTCAATAGTCACCTATTCTGGGGTTGGCAGAATATAATTCTAGAAGAATATGTCTCATTCTTGTATCTGTTATACTAAGGGTAGCTGTGTGTATAAAAAAGATTAATAACAGTCTTCTTAAGTCAACACAGCATTTTTTTAAGTACCATAGATTGGAATACATCTGAGCTATTAAACATATTGCAAAGACAGAGTTTAGTGTAGCCTATTTTCAGAAAACTGCAGTACCGTTTTGACCATTAACATCTGTTTTGTTTCTTTTTCTTTTGTCTACACAGGGCAACTTGCCATTCTGAGTAACATCAGTACTTCCCTCAGCCAGCTGCTCAAGACTGTGCAAGTGGTAACAGGGCTGCTGCCAAACACACCCGTGACACTGCAGCAAAACTAAATTATTTGGTGGGGCAGACAGGCGAAATTATACAAGGAGTGGAAATCATAGACTTGCTGCAGCATCACGGGCGTGTAGGGCATACGGCCTTAGTTATCACTCGTGGGCTTGAGCAGAGCAACAGGGGCCTCACCAAAGCTATCCAGTCACTTAGGGATTTGGAGGAGGCCTCTGTTGCATCGCTGGAGTCCTCGCATGGTCTCATTGTGTGGCTGGCTGAGAACCAGCTGGAGGCCACAGAAGCAAATCACCAGCTTCTGCACCAGGACTCGCAGCATCTAGAGGATGACCAGCCCTCTGAAGAACCTCAGCAAGAGCTCCTCGAAGGTGCCACTCAAACATTGCCATCTACAACTGCTGCACAAGAGGGGCACCCAGCCCCACCTACTCTCGAGCAGCCTTCCACTTCCTCTGCACCGTTGTCTCCCCAAGTCCCTACAGCCTGAATGGCCAGCACCTCTCTGTCACTCCTGGCCAGTTTTTGTAAATACTTTTTAAAAAAGAAATCATTATTTATTTATAGTTATTTATCCCCATACAGTGGTAATTTGTTTAGTGTGAAGGAACGCTTTTATTTTATTTTGCACAAGTTTTAATGTTTTATTTATTTATTCTCCCTTTTTCCCAGCATCTGAGTTATATATGTATTTATTTTTCTATATCTGTTTTCAAAATGTTTTCTGAATAAATATTTTATATTTTGTTATACAAATGATATATAAATAATATTTTTTTTCTTAAAATTTGTTTGTATCATTTTTCTAGACATGTATATAATACAGTTATTGCCTAGGGAGGTTTGAGGTAATAGCATACGTGACAGTTTAGTGAACATGACTCTCAGAGCAAGTGAATACTTGATATTAAAGTAATATAGTGTTAATTATGGTGTTTTCATTTGGGTTATGATTTTAGGATTACAGTGGGAGTCACACACAGCACTACCTATTCTGAAATTTCTGTGTTTTTTTAGAAATTTCTTCTGCTTTCTGCATTTCAATAGAACAGGCAGCAGAGAGAAATGGTGCAGAAATGTTGTGAGATATTTAGAAATAGGTGTCAGTGTCTGTCACTAGAATTGCATCATGGGATGGTGGTATACAGAGATGGCCTCTGAAGCTAGGTACGGTATAGTTTATAAAAAGTATTATGTTAAGGTTACATCATCTTTTTTAAGGTGTGGGGAGAGAAATTACATGTTTTTTATTTCTCAAAAAGTCAGGAAATTTATTGCAAAAAACTGCGTTAATGCAAGAGTTAGGGTTTTTTGTAGCGACAAAGGTGAGGAAATTCGGCTTTTGAGTTTTCAACCCTAACTCCGGCTCCCCAACACCACACCACCCCCCACCCCATCCCCACTGACACACACATGCACAGGCAGAAACATATACACACACACACACACACACACACACACACACAACACACAATTATGGGAGCAGTACAAGGAAATACAACCAATCACAGACAGACCCGATCTCCGCAAACACATAGAAAGAGTGCAACCTGTTCAGAGGAGGGTAAACAAAATGGTGCAGGGTGTGCAGCAGAAACAATACAAGGAGAGACTAAATCTACTTAACATTTATACGCTCAAGTAATGGAGTAGAGGGGTACATGGTGCAAACTTTCAACAATGTGAAGGAAATGAGCAAAGTAGAAGAGGATACCATCTTTCAGAAAAAGAGATGTAGAACAACAAAGGGCAACAATCTGATGATAGAGGAGCAATGCCTCAGAAGTTATGTTAAGCAGAAGTGTATCACAAGGAGGGTTCTGGATGCATATATCAGACTTCCTGACAAGGTTGTGGAGCAAGGAAGAGTTCTGGAATTGTTTAATACATGACACATAAGGCTATTCTAGTGGGGATAGAAAGAAGTAACGTGTTCATTAACTACAATCTGCACCTTATTGATGAGATATGGAAATGAACAGTGTCGCTGTCCAAGTAGTCCTTATCTGGTGTCAAATCCTATGGTTTTTTGCATGTTTCTATTGTGTATTCACAGTTCTGTTATTATTTAAGTATTTGTAATATGTGACTACAATGTAGCAAAACCCTGCATCTTCTTTTTCACAGTGTTGGCAAGCCTAAACGCTATCCACAGCCATATCAGGTCTGAACAGAGCACTTTTTTCAATTCTTCTGTGAAAAAGCATTCTTACTAGACTTAGAGAACATTAACTAGATAGTGATACATACCTGCTTATGAGAAGCTAGCTGCCTTTATAGCCTACAGATTAGTGTTATTAGCTCTCAATGAGGTTTGTACATCAAGGGTGGGATATTCAAAGGGGTTGTGCATGGCGCAACAGTGTTATGCCATGCACAACCCACTGATGTGCCCTGGCATGATATTCAAAAGGGGAATTTGCTCCTGCAAATCCCGATGCGCTGGGGCGCACCTGTAATGTATGCGGGCAAGTGCGGGGGGCGTGCCCATGCATATTCGGCACATCCCGATATTCAGCCCGGGATGTGTGGTGCATATGCAGGAACACACCCAGATTGTGCTGCACAGTGGGGGTGCAAAGATGTGCCTGAGAATAACAGGAGCAAGGACTGGTGACCCACAGGCCAGCTGCCATATTGTGGGCACAACACTGCAGCAGCCAGCTGTTGGTGGCCACCTGAGCCCTGGCAGCACCGTCTGGTGGCATAGCACCCTCCAATGCCCGATCATGGGCTGTATAATAGTTTTAAACTCCCTGATAGTCCAGTGGACCTAACTCCTTGCCTGATTGCAGGCTGTATAATAGTTTTAAACTCCATGGTGGTCCAGTGGACCTAGCTCCATGCCTGATCATGGGCTGTAAAATAATCCTAACTCCCTGGAGGTCCAGTGGACCTAACTCCATACACGATTGCAGGCTGTAAAATAATTCCAACTCCCTGATGGCCCAGTGGTACCCGTATCCCCCTCCCAACCTTCCCACTCATACCCACCACCCTGCTCCCCACTGGTCAGCAGCGGGCGCAAGCTGCCCGGCTGCCCACTGACTGATAGGGTACAGTATGGCTGTACTCCCATTGGTCCACAGCATGGGTCAATGGGTGTGCAGAACATACTGTACTACACAGTCCCAATATGTGAATGGAACCATTAACATCAAATCAAATCAAATCATCTTTATTTCTAAAGCACCTTTCAAAACCAAGGCGCTGTACAAAAAGATCACACATACATATAAACTAAAACAATCATAAATTAATCAACCATAACTAGGATATGCTAAACTAAATAAATACATCTTTAACTCCATTTTAAATTTCTCGACGGTTGGACATTCTCTCAACCAATGAGGTAGAGAATTCCACATGGTTGGTGCTGAAAAAGCAAAAGCATGGGATCCTGATGTTTTTAATCGAACCCTGGGAATCTCCAGCAATCCCTCATTGGTGGAGTGGAGAGGACGGAGGTGGCAATAGGGTACCAAGAGATCTTTCAGGTAGCTGGGTCCCTGATCATGTAGGGGTTTAAAGGTTAGTAAACCAACCTTATAGGTGATCCACCACCTAACAGGCAGCCAATGCAGTTTGCAGATCACAGGCGTAATATGGCTGGATCTAGAGATCCCAGTCAAAAGCCTTGCCGCTGCGTTATGCACCAGCTGCAGGTGGCGGATATCAACCCCAGATAGCCTTAGGTAGAGGGAATTACAGTAATCAAGATGGGTAGTGATAAAGGCATGGACCAATGTTGGTAGATCACCCAGTGGGACCAGGTGTTTCACCCGGGCGATATTCCTCAGATGATAAAAAGAGGATTTGACTACAGCTGATACCTGAGATTTTAAGGTCAAGCCATCATCAAAAATAACGCCCAGGTTCCATACCCGATCAGAGGTAGTGAGCGACATACCACCGAGCAATAAGCCCGGTGGTTGTCCAGCTCCCCAATCCACCATTGGATGACCTGGGTCCACTACCAACATATCAGTCTTATCAGGATTCAGTCTCAGCCAGCTAGAACTCATCCATAATCTCATTTCAGCAAGGCAGTTGTCTAGCACGGGGAGAGCACCATCCTGCCCGGGCGGAAAGGACAAATACAGTTGAGTATCATCTGCATAGCAGTGACAACCCAGACTGTATCGCCTGATGATATCTCCCAATGGCAGCATATACACTGCAAACAACATGGGTGCTAAAATGGAACCCTGCGGTACCCCACAAGGCAGGGAGTGAGCACCAGAGGAATAGATTCCAGTGGCAACTCTCTGAAACCTGTCTGTGAGGTAAGACTGAAACCATTTGAGGACTGTTCCAGACAGCCCACAATAAGTCCGCAGGTGCTCCAGCAGCACACCATGGTCTACAGTGTCAAATGCTGCAGAGAGATCGAGAAGGACCAGAATGGTACATGCCTTTCGATCTCTAGCCATTAGGAGATTATTCAACACCCGGACAAGGGCAGTCTCCGTGCTATGCTTCTTCCTAAAACCAGACTGGAGAGTATCATAGACATTGTGAGTTGTAAGATGATCATCCGATTGTAACACAACCGCCTTTTCAGTAACCTTACCAACAAAAGGCAAGTTAGAGATAGGCCGGTAGTTGGCTAGACAATCTGGGTCCAAGGAGGATTTTTTTAAGGAGTGATCGAACTACCACCTCCTTGAGGGGATCAGGAAAGACCCCCATCTCCAAGGATTTCCAGACAATGTCAGCAAGGATCGGGCAAATAACCTCTACACATCCTACTAAAAGGGGTGTAGGACCGGATCCAAACTACAACTGGTTGGTCGCAATGTTTGGATGATCTTCACAATGTCAGTGAACTCTAATCGGTGAAAATCTGACCAGACAGACTGGGTGCATAGCACATCCCATCGACAACTGCAATCCCTCAAAGGAGAGGTCGGGCCAATGCCAGACCTGATGCTGGCAACCTTATCTGCAAAAAATCAAGTGAACTCCTCGCATCTTAGATGAGAAAAGGCTTCTCTGGGCTGGAGACAAATTGGATTGCACAATCTGTCAACAGTCCAGAAAAGCTAAGCCAGTCGATTCTGTGCAGCAGAAATCTCCCTGGACAGGAATTCTGCCTTCTTATGGGTGATTTCTGATTGATAGCCATCATAATGTGCCATCAACCTAAGCCTGTCAGCATCATTACCGGACCTCCACCAGACTCTCTCCAACCTTCAGCCAACTCTCCTTAACTCCTTCAAGGAGCCATCAAACCAAGGGCTCCTTGAACAGAGGGTGAGAGGCCAAACACGAACAAGAGCAATCTTGTCCAGAGCATCTCCCACAGCCTTATTATAGGCTAATATGAGATCATCTGGACTCATGCATTCACCAGACAGGCTCGATAGATCCAGTACCACCATTACGTTGCTGGGATTAATACCCCTTAAAGGGCGGTACCGAACCATCCCCATAGGGGCAGACTTATTAGGGGGAGCCCTGAAACTGAACCTTACGGTGTGATGGTTAGACCAGCTGACCGGTTCCACATATCAGGACAGTGTAGTACAGTACAGTCTGCAAGCCCATTGGTCCATGCTGTGGACCAATGGGCGCACAGCCATACTGTACACTGTCAGTCAGTGGGCAGCCGAGCAGCTTGAGGGTGGGGTGCTGCCACCTGCCACTGACTGGAAGGGGAACAGGGTAGCCGGTATGAGTGGGCGGGTTGGGAGAGGGGGGTACGGGTACCACTGGACCACCAGGGAGTTGCAATTATTTTACACCCCGCGATCAGGCACAGAGTTAGGTCCACTGGACCACCAGGGAGTTAAACATTTATTACAGCCTGCGATCGGGCATGGAATTCGGTCCACTGGACCACCAGGGAGTAACATATTTTTTACAGCCTGTGATCGGGCAATGGGGCACGTTGCCGGTGAGGGGCAGGGGGCGTTGGTCCCTGACGACAGCAGCCTGGCAGGGTGCCAGGCACAAGTCACAGGGGATTGGTGCACCTGCATGCAAATGGGGCCATAATGATATACAAATGGCCCCATTTGCACCTTGCATACATTATGGCCCCATTTGCATGTCCACCGCTGAATATCGCAGTTGCTGCACCTAGCACAATGGTACTTGTGCTAGTGCATTCCCCTGCTCATCTCTGGCCACTTGTGCTGGTGCAGTGCCACTGCACCATGTGCAATGCGGATTTCCACAGTGCCATATTCAACGATGTGGAGCCATGGCACAACACCGTTGAATATCGCCCAGACCATGCCCTGGTGCATCCCAGTTGCACTGCACCTGGCTTGCACCCCTGCCTGGTGCAGTTCTGAATATCCCACCCCTAGTAGACAAGACCTAAGTTTAATTCTGACAAGCTCCATCTGCATACTCTGACTGTGAGGAAGTATGTTAAGTGAATCATGCTTTCAACTGAGTCCTGAAAACAGAAACTTGTTGTTACTTGGTGTCAGCCTGTTACAAAAGATTACAAAATATATTAGCATGAATACAGTATTCAAGAGACTCATACCTACTGCACATTGACACCCCTGTAACTTTTTGCTGAATTGTTAAAAGGTTCACATGACACACCTAATTTGTAGTCCCACATTAGGAGAGATATTAAACATAACATGACACAGTTTGGTTCCACTGTGCTCTTTCAGTTTTATCACAAACATCTATTTACCCCTTCAAATAGGGTTCCATTTTGTGACATTGCTTCCATTCCCAATTTAAGTATTTAAATACAGCCCTTTATTGTGCCTTAGAAACCCAACTATTGTTAATGTGTTATCTAATTACTTCATTTAAGCCTCCCCCATGAACTCCCTGTACAGAATAAAAGTTTTTGCCTTTTATTTAATCATTTTATACAGCTGTAATGTTCATTACATGTAGTGTCACTCTAGTACCTCATCCTAAGCAGACTGTGCCTTTAATTTGCATGAACTGTGGTCCAAAAGCATTATTGTGTCTGGTGACCTTCTTTTTGTTACTGACATGTTGCCAAAACCTTGCAGTTTGTTATAACTCATTTATTTAGAAAATTCCCTTTTTCCATGGCGTGTTATTTTCGTGTCCTTTTGTTACCCATGTTACTATTGGTTCCTCCACCGGCCCAGAATGTTCAGAACCAGAAATGCATGCTGACACCTTCAGTGATCCCCCCATGGCTCTTTAAAGCTGTGGACCTGGTGGGTCTGTATTCTTTGTACTGCCACCTACATTCTGGACAAAACATGTTGTCCTCCTGAAGTTTGGAGTTATGCACGTTACAGGCACTACAATGGGCTATTCTCTCTGCATCTCAGCTGCTCTTTTGTTCCCCGGTGTGTCAGATGTCTGCAGATTGTAAAGGTACACATTTGCTTTTTGGGAAACACAGAGACATGTAGTCAGACCTTGCCTCATGGTCCCAAGATGCTGAGCTCAGGGTATGAAGGGTGGGGTAGGGGCAGAGAGAGTTGATTATAAAGCATTTTAAAGTTGAACAACTGCAGGTTTCCTAGATTAAATGGTTATACATATTTACCTATTCTATAGACCGAGTCTCTACATGGGGATCATTCTGTGTGGCCTGGTCCCAGTGGGGGGGGTGCATTTTGTGTGATCCTATTCTCTATCAGGGGCACCTTTAATGTTACTGCTGCTAAATAGTTTGTTCTGTACTGGGCAAAAAAACTGCAGTTTTGGGGAGTATGTCAATTGGACCTGGTTAGTGCTGCGGCTCATTTTGTATTAGGCATCAGAACACCATATCTACAGTTTGGAGAGTTCTGTAATGAGAAATAAAATACATGTTGTACTGGGGAGTAAATGAATAGGACCTGGTCTCTGCTGGTGCTCAGTTTGTATAGACCTGATCTCTTTAGGGGCTTATATTGTGTGGGAGGCATCAGAACACCAGAACTACTTTTAAACTACCTGCTTATCTGCTAAACTTAAAAAGAAATCCTGGTTAATATCACATTTATTTTTGTAAAAACACTTCTGTAGAACAGAAAAATGGTCAGCACTCCAAACGTACTCACAGTACTTATTTATTTTATGTGCAAGTGCATCGAAGCCATTTAGCAGCAGAAAAGCAAATAACAGCAAATAACAGCAGAGGTAAACGAAGCGTTTGGTAATCCACAAATTTCTCAGATCCACAGGAGTCTATAAGATGGCAACTTTTTTAAAAAACATATTGCACCCACCGACTCAACACTGAGCACCCAAACGCTAGAACAGAACCATTTACATTTCAGCAATATGTTTTGTGATCATTAGGTGCAGGGTTTTAAATAATTGATTAGCAGTTTTTTTCTTGGGACAATGCTAACTGAACAGAAAGTATTTATATAGGTTTTCTAGAAGTATTATGTTTGTTAAACACAGTGCGGCAAGATGAATGCATTTTCACAATGTTTTAGCACTTTTATGAGCAAAACGCTAATCAATTTTTGGAATTAAATAAATCCCTGAGGTGTGCCATGTGCTGCATGTTAGGCCAAGAGTCTAGCATGGCATATTAAACAATTACTGAGATTCACTGCAACAGTAAAATGAGCCTAAAAGGGCACAAACACCAAAAATGGATGTAAAATGACTGTAATTGATGGTAACCGGGTTGCAGTCACCAAAAACATCAACCCCGTTCATTGTTTTTGTGCAGTTTTAGGCTCATTTGGCTGCTGTTGCAGTGTATCTCAGTAACTGGGCTATGTGCTACATGGTATGCCTTAAATGGCTTCTATGGCAGTACAAGTGAAGAAAAATACTGTTTTTTCCTTATTGGGATGATTTCTGTGAGTGACTGTTAAAGTGTTACCCTTTGTTCTGTATTTTTTTTTTCATTCCGTTTTTTTGTGTACTTTAATGCTTACTTTGCTGTTGCAGTGAATCACAGTAATTGTTTGGTGTGCCATGTGCTGCATGATAGGCTGAGGGCCTAGCATGGCATATCAAACAATTACTGACATTAACAGTAATAGCTGAAGAAACCTAAAAGTGCACCCTCTCCCAAAATGCACTGGTTGCCATATGCACCTGCAGGACCATGCTGTGGACACAGTGAGTGACGGTGCCATGGAGGGGTCCATTTGACAACAGGAAGGGGCTGTGTCTTCAGTTGTGGCTGTGATTTGGGGGATGGCATCATTAGTAACAGGAATAATTGTGTATATCTGCACCATACAAGGGGACCATGCAAAATTATCTTGCACTCTGTGATTACAGGACGTCACCAGATTTCAGGTCCATGACTTTCCATTTGTATTGTGCCAACCTCAGATAAATCTCCTGGACACAAACCTTGTTTGCCCATAACAGGGCTTTGGAATATGGACATCTGCGTAAATCTGGGTTTGTGCTGAAAAACTAGGCTTTGCACATGGGCAAGCTTTTGAAGATCTGCCCCCGAAGTCAGTTTTTAATTTCATTTTCATTTCTTAGAACACATTTTAAGATTGAAGCAACCCACTCAATGGCATAGTTCTATTACTAGGAAGTAACCCACTCCAGGGTGTGCAGTTATTAGGGATTAATCAATACCCCGAGTGCATTGTGAAGCATGAGGCTGCTGGCTGAGTGTCCTCACAACACCCAGTGTGTTGCATAATCCCCAATAACTGCACACCCTGGAGTGGGCTATTACACTTATAACAGAGGGTGCACTACAAAACAAGGAGAAAGCAATATACCTGTTTTTTCTCCTTTTATAAAAGACAAGCAAATTGCTGTATTCTGCTGCCTAAAAAAATAGTCCCCAACAAAATGGCTGTCATGCTCATACAGATGTCAGAAGGAAAGTGTTGTTATGCTTTCTCTGACATTTGTTGTGCATGATATGCCTTCTGAGACAGCACAGTAGCTCTGAAGTGCAAAATATGGTTGCCTCTTGTGGTACAGACATGGTGTCTATACCTCCACTGGCTTAGCTGCTCTGTCTCTCTGTCTGTGGTTACATTAAAGCATGGCAAGCAAGTAAACATTTTCCCCAGCAGTGCAGTCACACAGTCTACCAGACTGTATTCTACCAATTAAGAAATGGCAACTAATGGGACTCAGAGCTTGCAGGTCTTTCTGGAACTCTGTTTCTCTGTCCACCAGCATAAAGCTCACTTTCAGATCATGACATCATTGGGGGGGGGTCTCCCTCTCTTCACACTGTTCCATCTGACCTTATGCCACAACTATGGGATTTACCTGTCAATCTGGCTGTGCAACAGAAAAATGACCATGGGGACCACACACTTCACTCTGGGTACAAGCTTGGGTAAGAAGCAAGACTACAAACTTTGAACACTACAGCTACTGTTGCTGCACTGCCTGGGACTACATGGCAGGCCTCAGCTCTCACTCACTCACTAAGCAGGGATAGTAATGGCTGCTCCACAGACTGCAATTTTGCACTATAACAAGATCAGAATAGAAACACAGGCTGATTTCTCAGAAGGATGGTTAACCACTAGCTGTCATATATTGCGGAGTAAGCAATGGTCACCTGATGGTTGTTTACCACTCACCTGCCCATGTTATAAGTCACTAATACACTTTCGGTGTTTTGCCTTCAGCCTTGAATATCACAAGCAGCAAGGGCATGCATTAATCCCAAACATCCCCATTCATCTCATAAAGATATAGTTGGTTTCCCTCTCTCTTATTGTAGGCTTGGGACCAGCTGGTATATGTAATAGACCAGGTGAGATTCAATCCATACTACACTGTAACATGAAACATTTGTAAATATCTTAAGTTAACATAATGTTGTGACTACAGTACAATCTTCAAAATGTTCAAAAAATGTTATACCAAATATCCATAGTATGACAATCATTTTTTTGGTTGAACATTAACAATAACTTTTGGTATGACTTAATGAGACACTTGGTATGATACTGATACTACTGTTCTGGTGTCCATGTTACTCATGTGACTTCTTGTGTTGTGTCTGTGTTATTCGCGTGACGTCCTGTGTAGTCTGAGTTACTCACGTGACATCCTGTGGAAAAAACCCTTGTAAATAAAGTATAATTCACTTTCTGAAAATTAAGTGATTTCTGTCTTTTCCTATGAGGGTAATATAGTTGTGCAAAAAAACAATGGGCTAGAAAATCAAGGACATGAATGTGGTAGCCAAACTTAAACATGTCCAGATTTGGGCATACTGTGATCAGTAAATATACTGTGGCATAATTACCAACAAGTTAAGTTTATGATAAAAACTGAAAAGTTCGATATTATGCTACCTAAATAGATACCATAGTCATAGTAATATCAAAAAATATATGTTTGATAATATGACAAATTTGCTGTCAAGGACACAATGTTACTCACATTACATTGCCCTTGTGGGAACTTTTAATCCCATTTTTTAGCACCTCTGAACTACAAACTATCTTTATGTTGGAGACTGAAATACTACCACATGCACCCAACGTAAATATGATATGGTTATGACAATTGGCCCAAATAAATTTTGGAACCTGATTGTCACACTTTGTCTCTTGAGTAGCATATTGGTACCTATATATGTATATTTACTCTTTGTGGGAACTGATTAAGACATCTCTTCTGGAAGAAGCTGTACATTAGTGTCCTACTTTGTTCTTGTATTTCCTTTTTTTTCTGAAATATGCTATCCTGTTGTACTTTGTTAAGAGTATACATGTTAAGCTGCTTTACTCTCTCCTCATATCATTTCTGCTGCACACCCTGCACCATTTTGTTTACCCTCCTCTGAACAGGTTGCACTCTGTCTATGTCAGGGGTTCTCAAATGGTGAGGTCAGCCTCCCTGGGGAGGCCCCAGCCTGTTCCAGGGGAGGCTCAAGCAAGTTTGAAAAAGTACTGTATTTAAATTTTGAGCTTTATATATTTTGTGTGATGAGATGATGCAAACTGAAAGAGGGTAACAGTAGGTGAATTTAATGTATTTATTTACTAATAGGTGACATGGGAAGGTGAATGAGCCAAGGCTCATTTCAGGTGTAGCCAGGGAAGGGTAGGGAGTAAATACATTTCAAAAGATAACTGCAAAACTATCAAGAAATACACAATGAACAACAGTGCAAACAAATATGAACAATAAACTAATAATGAGAGGTGGTAATCGATCAATTTGTAGACTGATGGCAGAACAGCCCAAATACAAGGGTTGAGCATAGAAGTACTAAGAGCAATAGCAGGAAGGAGCAAAGTAATCCCAGAGAGGTTGCTTAGGAGCACAAAAGGAGGGGGAGAGGCAATGTAGAAAGGTTATTTCATATAGAGAGGAAACGGAGAAAGTAGTCTGACTCATGAAGGTACTGCAACAAGGGGTAACAATGGTTCAAGAATGAAAATAGCAGAGTACGTAGGTTGGCCTGTTGGGGGGGGTTACAATAAGTTGAATGATAATATTTGTTTATTTTATTTATTTGTTATTCAGATAACACATTTGAGCACAGGAGCTCTCTTTCAAGGGTTGCACATCAGTATAAGACAAAGAACTGAATGTGAGCCAAGTACTCAAAGGGGTTTCAATTTATTCATGGAGTACCGCACAAAGTACAGTACATTATTTTTCTTTGGGGAGGCCCAAGATTATTTAAATTTTTGGGGGAGGCCCAAAATCTTTTCCATGGATTTGGGGAGGCTCACTGTGACAAAGTCTGAGAACTATTGGTCTATGTGTTTGCGGGGATCAGGTCTGTCTGTGACTGGTTGTATTTCCTTGTACTGCCCCCATAGTTATGTGTTGTGTGTGTGTGTAGATGTTTCTGCCTGTGTGTGTGTGCCAGTGGGGATGGGGGTTGGGGGTGGTGTGGTGTTGGGGGAGCCGGAGTTAGGGTTAAAATCCTAACACCGAATTCCTCGCTTTTGTCGCTACAAAAAATGTAACTCTCGCATTAATGCAGTTTTTTTGCTATATATATATATACACACACACATATCTATATATATATATATGTATATGTATATATATATATATATTACGGTAGCACGGTAGTGCTACCATAGTTAGGGTTGAGGAGCCATTTCTATGTTAAACCCAAAATTTTGCACCTTAATAACTTTGCAACCGTTTGACAGATTTACCTGAAATTTAGAATACATGATCAAGAACCATAGGCCTTGGGATCTGCCAAGTTTTGTACTGGTCAGATATATGGCTGCAGAGTTATTAAGTGTGATCTGCGTGTGCATTTATGCTTTTTCTGGAATTCTGCTGTCGCACCTACAGGTTGCACGGTTTGAGCGACCTGCCCAAAATCTTCAGAGAACATGTAGCCAGGGTCCCCGATGTGCCTTTTGAAGATTTTGTGAAAAAATATTAAACGGTTCAAAAGTTATTCAAAAAACAATTTCCCATTATAAGTCAAAGGGAAAAGTTAACAAAAGGTTTGACAGTGTCACAAACACACTTTTTACTATCGCAAATGGCTCTGTTACTGTCGCAAATCCACCATCTTGTTTTCAGTTAGTGATCATAAAAATGCTTGGCATTTAAATTGAGACCCTCTAGCAACCTAATTCTTTTTGTATTCACCTAGTCAGGCCCTGAGAATGCTATCCATGTCTTTATTTTGGGGTAAAACACCCCAGAAATATGTTTTTCAGATTTCTGGAAAAAGTACTTTCACAAAGTAGTGCCGCACTCACGAAAGTGTTGCAAATTTTCTGAAAATGCAATAATGTAAACACTACTTTTCTGACACTATGCCCAAAATAACAGTAATTCTTTGGCACTCAGCTGCAAAAGAACTGTTCGGAGCTTTAGGCTAAAATTTGGAGGGAACGCAGATGACATCTCACATATGTGCCTTTCAGTGTAGTATTGAAAAAATATTGCAGGGCAGCAAAGCTATGATACTCCAAAGTTGACAGTTTTTCCCATAGGATAACATTACAGCGCCCGACGCATTACAGGAATCCTTTGGCACCCTGCTGCAAAATAACGGTTTGGTCTTTTTTCCTGAAATTTGGAGAGAAGACAGCCAACAGCCTACAAATGTGCCTCTCAATGGTGTGGTGAAAAAGCATTACAGGGAGGCAAAGTTATGGCACTCCGAACTTCTCTTTTTTTCCCATAGGATAACATTACGGCGTTCGCCGCGCCTTTCAGGGCCAGTATCTCGGAAATGGCACGCAAATGGGGGCTAAGTACAAAATTAGCCAGGACAGTTGTAAATCATACGACTTTTAAATTTTTTTTCTACGTCGTACGGTTCCTGAGATATAACCTATTTAGTATTCCAAGTTCTCATTTTCTGCTCCGATACTCATTATTATGCATACATTATTTGTACTCACTGTCTTTCTCTATGCAGGTTTTGGGGGAAACCAGCCTGTGCGCATACATTACTGTTACTGTTGCCCTTTCTGCTTGCGGTTCCGTACCCGTTTCACTTACCGTTGACGTCTGCGCCACCATGTGCATTATCCTTTGCGTTTTCATTTGCGCTTGCGTTTCTGTTATTTTTTGCCATTTGTGTCTACAGTACTGTTTGTCTTTCTGTTTCACTTTGCATTACCATGCCCATTGACATTTCCATTTGCAGGCACCATGTTACTATGTGACAACACATCACGTGGCAGACCGTTCCCATCTATGCCACCGTGTGCGTTACCCTTTCTGTTCTCATTCACGCTTGTGTTACCATGTGCGCCACTGTTAGCGCTTCTGTTTGCGTTGCTGTTTCTGTTACTATACCACAAGACATCATGTGGCAGGAGCGCGGGGCTCTGCCGCTGCCTTACATTCACTATTTCTCATTATCATTATCAAAAAGAAGGGAAATTAGAGGCAAAAAACTCCGTTTAATACATTAGTTAGGGTTGTTCCACAGTGACAAAAGTGAGGAAATTCGCTGTTAGGGTTGAAAACCCTAACTCCGAAGTCACCCCCCCACCACACACACACACACACACACACACACACACACACACATATGCAAGTATGGGGGAGGACCAAGTCAACACAACCAATTACAGACATCCAGCAGCAGGTGACAGAAATAACAAACAATTGTCTAAATGTACTACGAGACATCCCCACCCACCTGACCAGGTACTGCATGCTCAGTGGAGATCAACAGCAAAACTGAGGCCATGTACACCAAATTTACACATCCTTGATTGCAGCTGCACACAACATACCACACTTAGTAGTTGCATGGCCTTACCTAACGATGCCCCACACCACACCACAACTGGTACTGTGCTGTTAGTCAATATAAATGCTGAAGGTACATGATCACAGTTGTAGAAAGGTTTTAACACTAGTGAGTATACATTAATTAAGAGAAGTACATAAATTAACTACAAGACACTAGCATGCTCAAGATAAAAGTAGTGTTACATTTAGTATGTGATTTTCATAGTAGTACATTTACTACAACTGTTTACTGAAGATAGAGAGGCTGATGCAAACGTATAGAAAAGCATTGCCTGTTCAATGCTGTGAAATTCGTACTGCCAGTATCAGATGCATTCTTACTGATGAAGCTGTACTGCTAATGTACATACATGGACCTTCAGTGTGTTTCAATACTAAAGATGCAGTAAATATTCTTTGTAAGAAACAGTGTAATTGCATGGATCAGGCCAAGCAACTTCTAAATATCATAGGACTACTGAGCCAACAATGACGTACCTGTATCGGAGATGTCTATAGGATAGATTTTCCTGTAGGCACTTACTGAGTATGTTGTACCTGATAAAGACAATCTCATTGCATCTGTGATGACTAACTTATTCAAATAGTGATACATTTACTATTGTTGCAATGAGTGATCTATGCTACTTATGGACACAGCGTAATTTTTTTAACAGTTGTTTCATACTCAGGCTGTATATGTAGTGTTTGGGTTTGCCACACTTCTGTCACTGATGCTATCAAAGTGATAACTATGTCAATTGTGGTACAACAGGAATCAAGTAGGTATAGTGTAGATATAAACAGAATGTCTTTTAGTATTGATTTAACTCACAATGGGATAAGTGTACTAGGACGGCAAGGGTTATTCTCTATCACTGACTCTGTCAGTTATAATCACACTAAGGTTTCAATAACTGTAATGATCAAGTTACACTGTTCATCTTCATGGGTTCATATTCACAGCCATTCTCCAGTAAGTAGACAGAGTATGGTGTAACTGGGTGTGACACTGTGTTGCAAAACTCCTGCAGTGCCTGGCAGAGGGAGAGTATCTAGTCATAAAGACAATTAAGCAATAAGGCATGACCAACAGTTATGTTAAATGGTCTGTTAATCACCATGTAGGGGTTTAATGTTGAATGAGGCATAGCCGAGTGCCCCATGTCGCTAGACAGTGATAAACTGACCATTAACATAATACCTGGAATGGCTTATTGCTATCATAATAAACTGTTTTTTAAACAACATTAAACCATGTTCATCATATGGTTAGGCTCTACATGTATGTTAATAAAAACTAAACATAAGGCTGTTACAATGTTTACAGTCAATTAAAGCTGCATTTCTCAAACCCTTGTTATAATCAGAGATATTATACCTGTACAATTCCTTGGTTTTGCTCAACTCTATTGCTCAGGTGGCCCATCACATGTGGTGTCGTCTGGTGTGGGCCATCGGTAGGTAAGGCCATGCAACTACTAAGTGTGGTACGTTGTGTGCAGCTGCAATCAGGGATGTGTACAATTGGTGTACATGGCCTCAGTTTTGTTGTTGATCTCCACTGAGCATGCAGTACCTGGTCAGGTGGGTGGGGATGTCTTGTAGTACATTTAGACAATTGTTTGTTATTTCTGTCACCTGCTGCTGGATGTCTGTAATTGGTTGTGTTGACTTGGTCCTCCCCCATACTTGCATGTGTGTGTGTGTATCTGTGTGTGTGTGTGTGGTGGGGGGGGTGAATTCGGAGTTAGGATTTTCAACCCTAACAGTGAATTTCCTCACTTTTGTCGCTGTGGAACAACCCTAACTAATGCATTAAACAGAGTTTTTGCCTCTAATATATATATATATATTTTTTGCCTCTAATATATATATATATATATATTAGTAAGGCAAAAACTCCGTTAATGCATTAGTAAGGTTGTTCTCAACGGCTAAAAAGTGAAATTGCTGATAGGGTTAACCCTTGACCAACCAGCATTGAGGGTAGTGCATTGGGTCATCAGCCCTAACTCTCACCTCATCACATGTGCAAAGCAACGAAGTATAGGAGAATGGGGTAGAGTTAGGACCAACGACCCCAATGCACACCCCAATGCTGGTTGGGGGTGGGCAGGGCGTCCAAGGGGTTTTCAACCTAACACCGAATTTCCTCACTTTTGTTGCTGTGGAACAACCTAACTAATGCATTAAATGGATTTTTTTGCCTCTAATTTCCCTTCTTTTTTTGAGAATGATAGCAGAAATAGTGAATCAATGCACAGCGGTGGAGCAAGGGCCCGCACTCCTGCCACATGATGTCTTGTGGCATAGTAACAGGAACAGCAACGCAAACAGAAGCGCTAACAGTGGTGCACAAGGTAACACAAGTGCGAATGAGAACAGAAAGGGTAACGAACACAGTGGCGTAGACGGGAACGTTCTGCCACGTGATGTCTTGTCACATAGTAGCATGGTGCCTGCAAATGGAAATGTCAATGGACTTGGTGACACAAAGTGAAACAGAAAGAGAAACAATACGGTAGACACAAATGGCAAAAAATAACAAAGCATAGCGCAAATGAAAATGCAAAGGATGACGTATGGTGGCGTGAGCGTCAACAGTAAGTTAAACGGGCATGGAACCGAAAGCGGAAAGGGCAATGGTAACAGTAATGTAAGCACACAGGCTGGTTTTCCCCAAAAGCTGAATAGAGAAAGACAGTGAGTACAAAGAATGTATGCATAATAATGGGTATCGGAGCAGAAAATGAGGACTTGGAATACTAAATAGGTTGTATCTCAGGCACCGTACAACATAGAAAAAAAATTAAAAAGTCGTATGATTTATGACTGTCCTGACTAGTTTTGTACTTAGCCCCAAGGAGGGGGCTAAGAGGTTTTCTAACGAAAAGTCCTTATCTCTCACCGTTTCCGAGATACGGGCCCTGAAAGGCGCGGCGAACGCCGTAATGTTATCCTATGGGAAAAAATGAGAAGTTCGGAGTGCCATAACTTTGCCTCCCTGTAATATTTTTTCACCAAACCACTGAAAGGCACATCTGTGGGCTGTTGGCTGTCTTCCCTCCAAATTTCAGGAAAAAAGACCAAACCGTTATTTTGCAGCAGGGTGCCAAAGGATTCCTGTAATGCGTCGGGCGCAGTAATGTTATCCTATGGGAAAAACTGTCAACTTTGGAGTGCCATAACTTTGCCACCATGTAATATTTTTTCAACACAACACTGAAAGGCACATCTGTCTGTGAGATGTCGGCTGCGTTCCCTCCAAATTTCAGCCCAAAACTCCCAACCGTTCTTTTGCAGCGCAATGCCAAAGAATTGCTGTCATTTTCCCACAGACTAGAAAACTACTGTTGCAATTTGCGAAAGCTTTCGCAAAAATTTGTGACACTTTAGTGAGCACGAAAGTACTTTGCTAAAGTGCTTTTTCCAGAAATTTGAAAACATATTTCTGGGGTGTTTTACCAAAATAAAGACATGGCTAGCATCTTCAGGGTCCGACTAGGTGAATACAAAAAGAATTAGGTTGCTAGAGGTCCCAAATTTAAATGCCAAGCATTTTCTGATCACTAACTGAAAACAAAATGGTGGATTTTCGAAAGTAACAGGGCCATTTGCGAAAGTAAAAATGCATTTGCGACACTGTCGAACTTCTTGTTAACTTTTCCCATTGACTTATAATGGGAAATTGTTTTTTTAATAACTTTTGAACCGTTTAATATTTTTTCACCAAATCTTTGAAGGGCACATCGGGGACCCTGGCCTCAAGTTCCCTGAAGATTTCGGGCAGGTCGCGCAAACTGTGCAACCTGTACGTGTGACCGTAGAATTCCAGAAAAAGCGTAAACGTGCGCGCAGATCACGCTTAATAACTCCGCAGCTGTATATCCAACTGGTACGAAACTTGGCAGATCCCAAGGCCTATGATACTTGATCGTGTATTCCAAATTTGGACCATAAAAGTTAACAAAAAGTTCAACAGTTTCGCAAATGTGTTTTTACTTTCGCAAATGGGCCTGTTACTTTTGCAAATCGGCCATTTAGTTTTCAGTTGGTGATTAGAAAAATGCTTGGCATTTAAATTTGGACCCTCTAGCAACCTAATTCTTTTTGTATTCACCTAGTCGGACCCTGAGGATGCTAGCCATGTCTTTATTTTGGGGTAAAACACCCCAGAAATATGTTTTTCAGATTTCTGGAAAAAGTACTTTCATGCTCACGAAAGCTCATTACTGAAAGCTTTCGCAAATTGCAACAGTAATTTTCTAGTCTGTGGGAAAATGACAGCAATTCTTTGGCACTGCACTGCAAAAGAACGGTTGGGAGTTTTGGGCTGAAATTTGGAGGGAACACAGCCAACATCTCACAAATGTGCTTTTCAGTGTTGTATTAAATAAAATATTACATGGCAGCAAAGTTACGGCACTCCAAAGTTGACGGTTTTTCCATAGGATAACATTACGGCGCCCGACGCATTACAGGAATCCTTTGGCACCCTGCTGCAAAATAACGGTTTGGTCTTTTTTCCTGAAATTTGGAGGGAAGACAGCCAACAGCCCACAGATGTGCCTTTCAGTGGTTTGGTGAAAAAATATTACAGGGAGGCAACGTTATGGCACTCCGAACTTCTCTTTTTCCCCATAGGATAACATTACCGCGTCGCCGCGCCTTTCAGGGCCCGTATCTCGGAAACAGTGAGAGATACAGACTTTTCGTCGGAAAAATTCTTAGCCCCCTCCTAGCATAAAACTAGCCAGGACAGTCATAAATCATACGACTTTTTAATTTTTTTTCCACGTCGTACGGTGCCTGAGATACAACCTATTTAGTATTCCAAGTCCTCATTTTCTGCTCCGATACCCATTATTATGCATACATTCTTTGTACTCACTGTCTTTCTCTATTTAGCTTTTGGGGAAAACCAGCCTGTGCGCTTACATTTCTGTTACCATTGCCCTTTCCGCTTGCGGTTCCATGCCCGTTTCACTTACCGTTGATGTCTATGCCACCACGTGCGTCATCTTTTGCGTTTTCATTTGCGCTTGCATTTCTGTTATTTTTTGCCATTTGTGTCTACAGTACTGTTTCTCTTTCTGTTTCACTTTGCATCGCCATGCCCATTGACATTTCTGTTTGCAGGCACCATGTTACTATGTGACAACACATCACGTGGCAGACCGTTCCCGGCTATGCCACCGTGTGCGTTGCCCTTTCTGTTTTCATTCGCGCTTGCATTACCATGTGTGCCACTGTTAGTGCTTCTGTTTCCGTTGCTCTTCCTGTTACTATGCCACAAGACATCATGTGGCGGGAGTCGCGGGCCCAAAGGCCCCACTCCCTGCTGCATTGCATTCACTATTTCGTTATCATTCTCAAAAGAAGGAAATTAGAGGCAAAACTCCATTTAATGCATTAGTTAGGGTTGTTCCACAGTGACAAAGTGAGGAAATTCGCTGTTAGGGTTGAAAACCCTAACTCCAGATCACCCCAGCACCACACACACAGACACACACACACACACACATGCAAGTATGGGGAGGACCAAGTCAACACAACCAATGACAGACATCCAGCAGCAGGTGACAGAAATAACAAACAATTGTCTAAATGTACTACAGACATCCCCACCCACCTGACCAGGTACTGCATGCTCAGTGGAGATCAACAGCAAAACTGAGGCCATGTACACCAAACGTACACATCCCTGATTTCAGCTGCACAAGCGTACCACACTTAGTAGTTGCATGGCCTTACCTACCGATGCCCCACACCAGACCACACCACATGTGGTGGGCCACCTGAGCAATAGAGTTCAGCAAAACCAAGGAGTTGTACAGGTATAATATCTCTGATTATAACAAGGGTTTGAGAAATGCAGCTTTCTAATTGACTGTAAACATTGTAACAGCCTTATGTATAGTTTTTATTAACATACATGTAGTGCCTAACCATATGATGAACATGCTTTAATGTTGTTTTAAAAAACAGTTTTATTATGATAGCAATAAGCCACTCCCAGGTATTATGTTAATGGTCAGTTTATCACTGTCTAGCGACATGGGGCACTCAGCTATGCCTCATTCAACAATAAACCCCTACATGGTGATTAACAGACCATTTAACATAACTGTTGGTCATGCCTTATTGCTTAATTGTCTTTATGACTAGATACTCTCCCTGTGCTAGGCACTGCAGCAGCTTTGCAACACAGTGTCCCAACCAGTTACACCATACACTGTCTAGTTACTGGAGAATGGCTGCGAATATGAACTCATGAAGATGAACAGTGTAACTTGATCATTACAGTCATCGAAACCTTAGTGTGATTATAACTGACAGAGTCAGTGATGAGAATAACCCCTGCTGTCCTAGTACACTTACCCCATTGTGAGTTAAATCAATACTAAAGACATTCTGTTTATATCTACACTATACCTACTTGATCTGTTGTACCACAATTAACATAGTTATCATTTTGATAGCATCAGTGACAAGTGTGGCAAACCCAAACACTAGGCATACAGCCTGAGTATGAAACAACTGTTAAAAAAATTACACTGTGTCCATAAGTGGCATAGATCACTCATTGCAACAATAGTAAATGTATTACTATTTGAATAAGTTAATCATCACAGATGCAATGAGATTGTCTTTATCAGGTACAACATACTCAGTAAGTGCCTACAGGAAAATCTATCCTATAGACATCTCCGATACAGGTACGTCATTGTTAGCTCATTAGTCCTATGATATTTAGAAGTTGCTTGGCCTGATCCATGCAATTACACTGTTTCTTACAAAGAATACTTACTGCATCTTTAGTATTGAAACACACTGAAGGTCTATGTATGTACATCAGCAGTACACCTTCATCAGTAAGAATGCATCTGATACTGGCAGTACGAATTTCACAGTGTTGAACTGGCAATGCTTTTCCATATGTTTACATCATCCTCTCTATCTTGAGTAAACCGTTGCAGTAAATGTACTAGTATGTAAATCACATACTAAATGTAACACTACTTTTATCTTGAGCATGCTAGTGTCTTGTAGTTAATTTATGTACTTCTCTTAATTAATGTATACTCACTAGTATTAAAACCTTTCTACAACTATCATCATGCACCTTCAGCATTTATATTGACTAACGGCACAGTATCAGTTGTGGTGTGGTGTGGGGCATCGGTAGGTAAGGCCATGCAACTACTAAGTGTGGTCCGTTGTGTGCAGCTGCAATCAGGGATGTGTACATTTGGTGTACATGGCCTCAGTTTTGCTGTTGATCTCCACTGAGCATGCAGTACCTGGTCAGGTGGGTGGGGATGTCTCGTAGTTCATTTAGACAATTGTTTGTTATTTCTGTCACCTGCTGCTGGATGTCTGTCATTGGCTGTGTTGACTTGGTCCTCCCCCATACTTGCATATGTGTGTGTGTGTCTGTGTGTGTGTGGTGCTGGGGGGGTGAATTCGGAGTTAGGGTTTTCAACCCTAACAGCGAATTTCCTCACTTTTGTCGCTGTGGAACAACCCTAACTAATGCATTAAACAGAGTTTTTTGCCTCTAATATATATTTATATATATATATATGTATATATATATATTACTGGCGCGGTAGCACCAGTATATTAGGATTGAAAGCAAACGTCTATGTTAAACCCAAAACTTTGAACCTCAATAACTTTAGAATCCCTCAATGGATTGGTACAACATTTAGCATGCATACTCTCCAGTGGTAGGTCCCTTGATGTGAAGAATATCATGCAAATCCATTGCGTGGTGTGTGAGACAGAAACTGTCACAAAATCCTAAGTTTACCAGTTTTTTTATGTTTCTTTATCCACCTATGTCTCAGAAATGCCTTTATGTTGTGGTCTGAACTTTTCAGGGTAGAAAGCCTTTGGGTCACAGATGTGCTTTTTGAAGGTTTGGTGAAAATATATTAATCCGTTCCAAAATTATTACACTTTTAATTTCCCGTTATTTCCTATGGGAAAATGTATATGTATAATGAAAGTGAAAGTACTTTTTCCACACTGTCATCCAGTTTTGCATACTTTGCACCTTAATAACATTGCAACCCTTCAATGGAGTTACATGAAATTTGGCATGCATAAGCTCTGGAGATGGATCACTTGACATTGTAAATTTCATGCGGATCCATTCTGAGTTTTCTGAGATACATCCTTAAACGTACATGTTTTATTCCCATTTCACAGACAGTCTTCCAGTTTTGCATATTTGCACCTTAATAACTTCAGAACCCTCTCAGTAGGTAGATCTGTTAATGTGATCAATTTCATTTGAGCCTTTTGTGTGATTTGTGAGACATTGCATCTCAAACATCATTAAACTTGTTTTTTCCCATTTTTACTAACAGTCTTCCAGTTTTGCATAATTTGTACTTCAATGACTTTGGAGCCCTACAACATATGTGCATAAAATGTTGATGTGTCATTTCATAGGGTTGGTCTGTTGATGTCTTTAATTCTATCTGAGTCACTTGTGTGGTTTGGAAGATAATGTGTCTCAAATATCCTTAAATGTATGTGGTTTTCCCCAATTTTACAAACAGTCATCCAGTTTTGCATACTTTGTACTTTAATAAATTTGCAATTGTTCAACAGATATGCATGAATGTTTGCAAGCATCATTTTGAGGGGCAGATCAGTTATTATTGCTAATTTCATTTGAATTATTTTGTGATTCTGAGATATTGTTTATTAAACATCCCTAAATTTACATGTTTTTCCATTTTTGCAGTCTTCCAATTTTGCTTACTTTGCACCTTACTAAGTTAACAACCCTTCAATGGATGTGCATGAAATTTTGCATACATAGTCTCGTGGGGTAGTTCTGTTGCTGTGGCTAACTTAGCTTGAATTGCTTAATTTTTACATTGTTTGCCAAAAGAACTAGGGTACTGCCTCAGTTTATGACACTACTTTTCCAGATATGTCTGTTTCTTTGCCACTTCAATAACTAAAAAAGAGGTTTGGGCATTTGGGCTGAAATTTTCAGGGTACAAAGGACCTGCTCCAAAAATGTGCCTTTAGCTGGTTTGGTGGAAAAGTGTTACTGTGCGGTAGAGTAATAACACTTTGAAGTTTCGGAATTTCCCTTCAGGTAACATCCCTTACAGAAATAATTATATGAAATATTTTCATGCTGCACACATAAAACTACCCAAGTGATATGCGTGCTGCAAGTATGATTTATCGTTAAATTAGAACTGATTGCATGCATATGGCATGCGTGCAGGAAGCAACTGTGGAAACCATGATTTTTATGCTAAATTAGGAGACTTTATGCATGTGGCATGAATGCAGGATTCAAGTGGTCACTGATAACTGCACATGTAAAAGTTAAATGACTTGCTCAGGATCACACCATACACAAGCGGGGGTTGATGAGATTCAAACCCAAGTCTTGCATCCAAGTCTTCTAGCTTGCCATTCAGTGCCTTTAACCACTAAGCTGTACTGTCTGCACACATATGGCTCACTTTTACTTCAATTCATACTGTATCTGACTACACCTGCACGCATGTGGCATGCTTGTAGCCACTGTTATGCTTTTCAGTTTTCTTCTCTTACTCATCTCAGTTTCATAGTTGAACTGTAGCACATATATCAATGGAAACACATGTTTTTTCTCACCCCCAATACACAAACTTACCCACGAAACAACTTCTACTATTTTCTCTCCATAGTTTTGAATGCTTCCACGCAAATAGACTTTAAGATGCAAACACAAAAGTAACAATAACTTGACACACACCCACATGGCCAGTCTCCCCCCCCCCATGCACACACACTGTAGCGGGTATGGCCATGCTGCTACGGACAACCCACCAACTGTAGATATAAGTAAAAAGTCTCTTACTTGAATGCTAAGGAGCCAGAGGCAGGAGTCTTTAAGAGGTTATGTCCATGGGTCAGTGTGCTGGGGTGTACCCCTTGAAATAAATCAACTTATTTTTTATTACCATTTTATATGTTATGATGGTGAGTTGGAGAATAATGAAGGCCACTGTTCTACTAACAAGGTCCTTGCTAGTTGAGCAGTGGCCTTCATTAATCTCCAACTCTCCATCAATAATGTATAAAATAGTAATACAAAAAAAACATTCATTTCAATGGTGCAGACCCCTGCAGTCTCCTTTGCCCTTTTTCATAATGTGAAATAGAAGAAAGGCAGCTCCAATACTGCTGTGCAATGCCAATATATTGAAATTTGAAATAAGACAAGGCAGCACCAGCAACCCCAATAACAGTCTCA
Organism: Neoceratodus forsteri; assembly: GCA_016271365.2. Classification (NCBI taxonomy): domain Eukaryota; kingdom Metazoa; phylum Chordata; order Ceratodontiformes; family Ceratodontidae; genus Neoceratodus; species Neoceratodus forsteri. The sequence goes on along the minus strand of CM057450.1, from coordinate 628,290,212 downwards.
GTGTTTATTCTTACATAAAGCATGATTACATGCCACTAACCAAATAGTCATGACAATGCTTGAATTTCATATGTTATCAGTGATATGGCACACATCACTAAATAGCCATAGTTTATGACCGCCCATATTTAAACATAAGCTATGGCTATTTAGTAAAGCAGTAGAACTAAGAGAGGCATGCTAAAAAATAATTTTAGTTTTCATTGGGAAACAACATTCTTTAGATAAAAAGTCCCTATATATAGATTTAAATATTTGATGTATGACCTCTTAATCTCCCTGATATATGTACACTAGGTTGTGTGCCTATTTAGTGCTGTGTGCCATATCACTGATAACATATGAAATTCAAGCATTGTTATGACTATTTGGTAACTTATAATTGCTTTTTGTTAAGATTCTTTTTTGTTGTAAATATTAGAAATTGTCTCTTTAATTGTATAAGATTCCTTTTGGATCACTAATTGAACTAATTACAACACATGTGTGTGGTGGTATAAATGTGATGTGATCACTAGGCGCCGGCCTCCCTGAGGAAGAGCGCGTGCTCAAAACCCATTGGGGCTATTGAGAAGGGTTACACTCCATACTTTTTGTTAGTGGCATGCAGTTGAGCTTTATGTAAGAATAAACACTGAGATTGTAATTGTGGTTGCTATTGCTCCTTTGTCGTAATGTGCCTAAGTGTGGGGACATGGAGGTTAGCTTCACTGGGGGGGAAGGGGCAGAAGCCTGATTATAGTTGGGACTCTAATAGTCTGTGCATACCATACCGCTGAAGTGTCTGTGAATGCAAGGGACAGCTCTAGAATGTCTGTAACATCTTTAAAATGTACAACTTATTTGTTTTGGCTGAAAAGTAATATGCAAATCAGGAAAAATTCAAATGTATACGATTCATCTGTATATACCCCAGAGCAGTGCAACAGATTTGGTCTTAAACCCACCCAGTTACTAACTAATCTCTTTTTCAGGATGAAGTTCTGCATCCCCCCCAAAAGATCGTTGTCCTAGCTTTTCTCCCTGACTCCATTCCATTCACTACCCAACCCCTATGGGTCATGAAGCCTCCCAAAGGTGAAGAAACATGAAAAACACATCAATATTTCAGTCCTTCCTCAATCCCCAATCCCTCTGTAAAAAAATGATTTACTTTTCCTTACCTGGTTTTGTGACCAGAACCTGCAGCCTGGCACAGTGTGCCACCAGCCCAGTTTTCAGTCTGCTCCCTGTTCTCCTTTTGCCAGAATCTGGTTGCAAGAACTGACCATCACAGATCCCCAACGTGGCCCGCGACCAAATCACTTCACCAACTGAACCCACCCAATCTGGGTTGCTTGCTTCTTGCTTGGTTGCTGCTGTGGCTGTTGCTGCACTTCACTGATCAAGGTCTGTGAAGGCCACCCACACTACTGTCATCACTGCTGCTAAGCCTAGCTTGCTGCCATGGGAGTCTGTGCTGTTTTTGTTTTGCACGGTGAGCCTAATAGTGTAAGTAGGTAGCCTAGTCTTGAGTTAGCTTCTAACTCACCCTCTGCCCCTTCAGCCACCAAGGGAGATGGAGACTCACTAAGAGTAAACCAACAAAAATATGCTGCCACAACACTGCTATTGAGTGTTCAGTGCTCACCGACTCCTCCAAGCTGTAGTGTGCAGTCTGTCTACTCTGTGGAGGGAAAGACAATGTCATACTTGCAAGACTCATGCGCTCTTTCTTGGCTGGAGCTCATCCACATCACATGTGATTGTACCACTGCTAATAGGTGGAGAGAGTGGACAACACAATACAGACACAGTCGAGTCTGGAGAGTACCTGCAGCATGAGCACACACAGGCCAGGTGGGCACTTATTGTGCAAAAGATTAAATCCAAATTTAATGCCATTATTGCCATACCATAAGAACAACCTAGGTACAAATACGGGGGAAGGGGGACTGCCTCTGCCCTACCTAAATGGCACCACTGCTTAATGGTAGAAATTATTCTCAGGTGCTAATGAAATGGTTTCCACTGTGTTCTGAGATACTGTATCTCCATGTTTCATGATGTGTCCTGATCATCATGTGGGTTCGTGTCTGTCAATGTCCCTTATTTTGAGTGTTCATATCCCTCATTTCAGTGACAAAATGTGAGGTATAGTGCATGCTTCCAAGACCCTACTCAGCAGAAAGAGTACTGAGCATGACCATAGTGTATATGTTCAATACAGAATGACAAAAGGAAAGTAAGTGAGATGAAACAGTCCTGGAGAAACACATTTGTAGCACTAAATATGCATGGTTCAAAACAAAAAGGATAGGCTTCACAACACAGAGGCCCCTCTTCATACATCTGGAAAGGGGGATGTTGACTGGCTATATGTTAGGCATTTAATGCAGTAAGCAAACAATACTTTACAAATTAATGGTGATTTAATGACAAAATTCAAAAGCCATTAAACAAGTTGCAAAAGGATCAGAATTAATAAGTTTACCTAATTTTTATGGGAATTCAAATAAAAATGTCTTTTAATGACTCTAATTGCTAGCAGTAGTATAAGAAATGGAAACTGATGTGTTTTTTAGATAAGGTTTGTACCAGCTTAGCTGATGCACACATGGCAAGTGTGCAGCATGCGAACATGATGTGATGTTTAAATGATGTTCACACCAACTTAACTGCTGCACTCATGTCAAGTGTGCAGCACGTGAAACCTGATGTAATTTTTAGAAGATGTTCATACCAGCTTACCTGCTGTGCACATGTCAAGCTTGCAGCATGTGAACCTGATTTGCTTTTTATACCTGGTTCACTTAGGATCACTTTGTGATTGCGAACTACATGCAAACATTGCACAATTAAGCATGTGGCATGCATTTTGAATGTACACAGCACATCTATACTTCTGTAAGGGATTGTGATGGTTGGGGTACTTTTCAGGTGCTATATCTCGAAAATACTTCAAGATACAGCTTCGACGCTATGGGTAGTTTAGTAGATCTTTGGGTCTAGTAAGTTGTTTTGCATGTTACCAGGCCCTGTTTCAAACTGTTGGTAAATTGTAATGAAGAGGGCATATATGACCTATACTGTGGCATGCATTATCAACATGGCAATAGTACTGCTTTACAGGCCACAGTGGTATGACAACACACTATGCACTGACAGGAGTCCCACATGCACATGAGGGAAATTACATACAGTAGGCATGCATGGGAGCACAGGGACTAATGCTCACCCCATTCTCCTATGCTGTATCCATCTTACATGATTTACTCATGGAATGGGGTGAGCATTAGGGTTCGCAGCTTCAAAACACAACCCTCATGCCTGTTTCTGCATGCACAGTAGGGTGGGTTCTTAGGCTTGTGAGCACCAAGGTTGTATTTCCCTACTTTTGATGCTGCAACCCTAATGGTGCATTAACAATGTATTTTGCCATAAATATAGTATAGTGTCGTGGTAGTGCCACTATACTTAGGGTTCAGACTTAATTTCTATATTAAACCCATAATTTTGCACTTTAACAACCTCATAACCATTTGACCAATTTGCCTGACATTTTGCATGTGTCTTCTGGTACCACAGATCTCAGGATATGGCAAGTTTTGTTGTAGTCAGATGTATGGGTGCGGAGCTACAGAATGCCAACAAAATGTGAAAATTACCATTTTTGGCAATTTATTTGTCATACCAATTCTCTGAAACCATTTGGCAGTTTGGTCCAAAGCTTTCAGGGTATATTGTACATGGATTGCAGATGTGCCTTTTGAAGGTTTGGTGAAAAAATATTAATCCATTCAGATATTATTAAAATTTCAATTTTCCCATTATTTCCTATGGGAAACATTAGCTATCCCATGTGAAAGTACCGTTTCTCTCTTTTGCAAAAGGGTTCACTTCTTTCCTGCTTCTGCCATCTTGTTTTCAGTTAGTAATGAGAAAAAACACTGTAATTCAAAAAATACTGCCCCTTGATAAACACCAACAGTTGTGTGTATCTAATTGGGGCCTGGGGAAATGATTATGTTAGTTTTTAAACATAGTTGCTAGAAATATGTTTTTTTACATTGATTGTTGGTAGTATCACAAATTTGTGGCACTAATTTTGCAAAATGACTGCAAATTGTGGCAGTTTCCATGCAACTAAAGGCACTGTTTCATGTAAACTGCCTCAATTTGAGCCACTACTTTAAGAAAAAAAAAATTGTCCCCTGTAAAATGTCAGACCCTTTTCTGGCTATTTTTTGGGCAACATAATGTGAGAATTGGATTCCTCAAACCCCATTCAGGTAAACACCTATTGGTGTTTACCTAATAAAAGGATCTTTTATTATTTTACTGCCTCCAAGGGGACCAAGGCATGTTTTAATACAAAAAATGTTTTTGACGACATTGGGGTGCCAAATCCCCATGTTGGCAGTAGAAATCCCACACCCCACCAGTGTGGTACACTGGAGAGCCCACTTCCAGTGCCCCAAAATATGTATTTTTATGCTATGCCGACAGCAGGAAGCCCAATCCCTGTGTCGGCACTAGACCCCTCATCAGTGGCAGACACTAGGGAGCCCTCTTCCAGTGTCCCCAGTTCTGTCTTACCCCCTGAGTACTGTTGGATACTGGGAAGCCCACTCTAAGAGTCTCAAAATATTGTTACAAGTGTACTTGTAAAAAAAGGAAAAAGTCCCCCGATGTTTTTTTTTTGTAATCCTGGAAAAATGAAAATGGTCCCTTGTTGTCTCACCGTCCCCTTCCCCATTCCAACCCTCCCACTGAGTACCCACCATCCCACATCCCCCCTTTGCCCTATACTTACCAATGGAGAAAATTGGCTGTCATCTTCTGTGGACCGGGACAAGTCTGCACTCTTCAAGATTGAACCGGGAACTGAAGAATCAGGGAATGTGCTATATACTGGCTTTCAGTACAGTTTTGAAGTTCTGGAAATATCTCAACCATTTTTTGGTATTTTTGCACAAAATATTCAACATGGGTTTTTTGAGACCCAACCTCATGAACACTATCACTGTTGTTTCGTTAATCAGGACCGTTAGGTGATTTTGTGGTCACTGTGTAAAATCACCTTTTGGGACTGAGTAACGAAATGACAGTGCCAGTGTTTATGAAGTGGGGGCCCAAAAAACCCATGTTGATAATGTATTGCAAAACTACCTAAAAATGACTGAGTTAAGTGCAGTCATAGAAATGTTTCTATGCATGCACGTAACTTTGGCAATTTTTAATATTTTTGTTCTAAGTTTTCATGATTGCCATTTTTTCACACCAGCTCATTAACAGTACAGCTGTCATTTTTCATATCCTGGCTGAAACATGTTTTCGCATCTGTGGTGCAGAATGACATTTTGCAATGGATTTAAAAACCATAACCTGTTAGGTTTATGAGGTGGTGTGATAAGAAGACTATGCTAAATATCTGGGGTAAAAAAAGGAAAAACAAATAGTAAAGTTACAACCATTCATGGCAATTTTGGTACACCCGCTCGTAACTAAGGACATTTTCAGTATTTTGACCCCAGATTTTCAACATAGCCTTCTTATTACCCCACCTCACGTATGTCACAACTGTAATTTCTCAAATCCTGGCTAAAATGTGTTTTTGCACCTGTGACATTGAATGGCATTGCAGTTGCACAGAATTATATTTTGTCATTGATTTGAAAATTTTCTGTACCAGGTGCATGTCCTGGGGTAATCAGATGGCTATGGTGATAATTTGCCCATGCATCTATGGAGGGATGGGTGCACAGGATCTGAGGAACCCTACGCTGCTACAATAAAATAAGGAAAATCTTGGAGCATGGGAGTGCAGGGCTTAAAGAGACCTGTACTCCAACAGAGAGATGAAAGTTAATTACAATGTCTCTACACTTACGGTTACATGGGAGCACAGGGCCCAGAGTGCCCTGAGCTCCCATAAACAACAATGGCTATGGTGAAACTTTCACAAAAAGTAAGGAAATTCATTGCAAAAACTCTGTTAAAGCATCAGTTAGGGTTTATATTACAGTGACAAAATGTGGTGTTAGGGTTCACAACTCTAACTCCCATCCCACCAAACAAACTTACCACCTCTCCCCACCCCCAACCTCCACACACCAACAGGCATTGGTGTGTGTCTTGGGGTCATTGATCCTAATGCCCACCCCATTCTCCTGTGCTGTACCATCTCAGCTTCCTTAAACATGGAGTGGGGTGAATGTTAGGGCCGACAACCTCAAAAAACACCCCGACACCTGTTGATGTGTGGAGGGTAGGGGTTGTAGGGTTAGTTGGGGCAGTGGGATAGAGTGTTAGGGTTGGGAACCCTAACACCACATTTCCATATGTTTGTCACTGTAATATGAACCCTAACTAATGCATTAACAGAGTTTTTGGGTATATATATATTACAGTGGTGCGGTTGCGCCACTATAGTTAGGGTTCAGTGGTCACTTATACTAAACTCAAAAGTTTGAGTGTTAATACCTTCGGACCCATTGAATGAATCTGCCTGAAATTTGGTAAGTGCTATGGGGTATGGTAAATCTCTTGATTTGCCAAATTGCTATTTGGTCAGACTTACGGTCTTTGCGTACCAAAGCGCTGAAAAAGGCAAAATTATCTGTTTTTGGAGGCACCTTTTGGGATTCTGGATGTGGTCCTGCACGGCCAATGTGTGGTGTGCCACTCTGTGAGATGGCTCATTTGAAAGAGCTTTGGTGGCTGAACATGCTGCTTTTCATTTGGTGAAAAAAATTAAGGCATTCAAAAGTTATGCCACTTTTAAGTTCCCATTATAAGTCAAAGGGGAAATTTATATGTATATCTTGCTAACAAAGAATGGGGTTCTGGCCATCTGGTCCCACCTGGCGATAAAGAATTTGCAGCCTCATGGTTCAAGAATCTTTGTCCCCAAGAATTTTCAAAAATTCTTCGATTGCGAGGTCCGCCATCTTGTTTTCAGTTTTCTGATCATAAAAACACAAATATCTCAGCTCAGGGGTAACTACTGAAGTAAAACTTGGATGGGTTTTACTCAGGGGGCCCCGATCTTTTGAGCCATGCCTTTGGATACATCCAAATCGGTCAAAAAATAGAGTTCTGAACATTTAAAATCTTGAATCACGGCTCGCTAATGATCTTTGATTGCAAGCTTGCAAATTCTTTGATCGCGAGATTTTTTTGATTGCGATCGTGCATCACAAGGAAGAGACGAGATGGCCAGATTTCTAAATAAATATTTTGCAGTCCAGAGGTGTCCTAGCCAGTTGACTGAGGGTGGCTTTTGGTCAAGGGGCTTCGTTCTACCCCATCTGAGAAAAAAAATTAGCTTTTTATATCCCTGGTAGTCTAGCACCCCCCATCATGCTAAGATATATAACAATCATTGTATCCCTGGTCATCTAGTGGCCCCCCTCAACCTGTTCTGAATAAATATACTATATATATATATATATATATATATATATATTTATCCCTGGTATTCTAGTGCCCCCTCCCAAATGTGTCTTGCCTCTATATTTTTTATTTATCTCCCTGGCGGTCTACTGGCCCCCGATCTGTATATAATTATTATTTTTCATGTCCCTGGTAGTCTAGTGGCCCCCCATCATAACAAAATCCATAAGCAGTTACCTTTTCCTAGTAGTCTAGTGGCCCCCCACACAGCCATGCCAACCCACCCAGCAGCGCCCCACCCTTCCCCAGCCAGCAACTGGCACAGCCCACCTCTCACCTCCATGGCCAGCTGCCGACTGTGTGTTTTATGTGTGCTATTATGGAAAGAGGCACTTAGAAATAATTTCAGAGCACCTCTTTCCATTAGCGCTCATAAAACACACAGTTGGTGGCAGGCCATGGAGGTGAGAGGTGGGTGTGCCAGTCACCAGCTGGGGAAGGGTGGGGGTGCTGAGTGGGTTGGCACAGCTGGGTGGGGAGGTGGGGCCACTAGACTACCAGGAAAGGGCAACTGCTTTTGGATTTTATTATGATGGGGGGGCTGCTAGACTACCAGGGATATGAAGAATAATAATTATATACAGATTGGGGGGCACTAGACCACCAGGGAGATAAATAACAAATATAGAAGCAAGACACATTTGGGAGGGGGCACTAGACTACCAGGAATAAAAATATAAATATATTTATTCAATACAGATTGGAGGGGACTACTAGGCGACCAGGGATACAATGATCATTATATATCTTAGCATGATCGGGGGCGCTAGACTACCAGGGATATAAAAAGCTTATAGTTCTTTATTCAGATGGGGCAGAATTAAGCCCCCTGAGCAAAACACACCCTCAGTTAACTGTCTAGGGCACTCCTGGGCTTGAAAAATTAGTTTTAAAATCTGGCCATCTCGTCCCTTGCTCTTTGGTCATGACCCTCCAAATTATTTGATTGCGAGCCTGCAAATTTTTTGACCACGAGATTCTTTGATCGTGATCGCACATCGCGAGGGAGAGACGAGATGGCCAGATTAAAAAATCTATTTTGTCAGCCAAGGGGTGTCCTAGGAAGTCAAATGAGGGTGGATTTTACTCAGGGGGCTTCATTCTGTCAAACTATGGTGGTTCCTTTAATTTTTTTATTTATAAGGCTTTTAGTTCTTTGTTCATGAGCCTGCAAATTCTTTGATCACGAGCCTGCAAATTCTTTGATTGTGAGATTCTTTGACCGCCATCTTTGATCATGAGGGCAGGACGAGATGGCCAGATTTTTTATAATGGAATAGATAGGGAAATTTTACTAATCTTTGACATTCAATATCTCAGAAATGGTTTGGTCTTTTTACTTGAGATTTGGAGGGAAGAAAGGCTACACCACACAGATGTGACTTTTGGTGGTTTGCTAAAAAAATATTACAGGGTTAAAAACATACGGCACTACAAAATTGATGCTTTTCCCTATAGGATAACATTACGGCATCCGTTGCATTACAGGAATTATTTGCTGCCCTGCTGCAAAATAACGGTTTGGTCCTTTGGGATGAAATTTGGAGGGAAGGAAGCCAACATCCCACAGATGTGCTTTTTGTGGTTTGGTGAAAAAATTTTACAGGGAGGCAAACTGACGACACTCCAAAGTTGACACTTTTTCCCTTAGGATAACATTATGGCGTCCGTCGCGTCTTTCAGGGCCCATATCTTAGAAACAGTGCGAGATTTGGACTTTTCATCACAAAAATGCATAGCCCCCCAAAGAAGGGTTAAGTACAAAACTATCCAGGAAACTCACAATTCATCCAAAATTTTAATTTTTTTTCTACGTTGTACGGTTCCTGAGATATAAGCAATTTAGTATTCCAAGTCCTAATTTTGTGCTCCGAGGTCCATTATTATGCATACATTCTTTGTTTTCACTGTGTTTCTCAATGCAGTTTTTGGTGAAAAGAAGGGTGTGCCCTTTTGTTACTGTGCCGCTTAGCGTTTGCAGTTGCGCTTCTGTTACAGTTTGCATCACCATTCTTGTCTACCCCACCACGTGCATTACGGTTTGTGTTTTTGTTTGCACTTGCATTTCTGTTTCATTTGGCATTATTGTTGCTGTTACTGTTACCATTTGTATTTGCAATTGCGGTACTGTGCCTGTGCACTTTACAGTTTGCATTTCCATTAGTGCTTGCTTTAGTGTTTGCGTTTCTGTTTCCTTTGGCTTTATTGTTGCTGTTACCGTTACCATTTGCATTTACAATTGTGGTACCATGACCGTGTGTGTAACGGTTTGCATTTCTGTACATTTTCTTGCACTCCACCCCCAGCCCGCCCCCCACTAACAGGCATCGGGGTGTGCATTGGGGTCATTGGCCCTAACTCTCACCCCATTCTCCTACACTGCACCACCTCAGCTTGTTTACGCATGGGATGGGGTGAGAGTTAGCCAACAACCTAATGCACACCCCGATGCCTGTTGTTGGGGGCAGGCTGGGGTGGGGTGCAAGAGTGGAACAAAATTAAATTTCCCCACTTTTTCATTGTAGAAGAACCCTAACTGATGCATTAACAAAGTTTTTGCATAGAATATATATATATATATATATATATATATATATATATATATATATATATATATATAAAATGGGGAGAGGATAAAAAGTGGCAAATAACAGCACTATTTTTCGCTGGTCAGACCTACAGTGAGAATATTGCATCTATCCTCAATGTAGGTCATTTATCCTCACTGTAGGTAATAACCAGACACTATTTGCACTTCACCACAACTGCTCACAAACCTTCTGATTGGTTGGAGCCTGCAGAACAAGCAACACAATCAAAATTCACTTGCTCACTTGCATGCCGGCTCCACTAACAGTTTCATTTCTCTCTTACACCACACAGAACACTTTCACTTGTTCCCAGTATCAAATACTTCCCTTAGAGAAGTCACCCTCTGTATACATGCAAAATTCACTCACTCACTCTTGGGACAGCTCTGACTCAGAACCTCCTCAGTGTGAAACCAGCATTCAGACTAAGAGGTTAATTTCTTTCTTTTTCTTTTCCATTTATAAAAAAAAGAAAATTGCACAATATTAAAACCCAGCCTTCCCAAACCTGAAGAAACATGAAATACCTCTCTCCCATTCCAGCACTGACTTTTACTATATACCTCCGAACAACTAACGCTGACTCTGGTAGCTGGCAGCAAACTCCTCTTCCATGGTACCTAAATGAGCTGCCAATAACTAAAAGCAGGATCAATCAGATTAAAAAAAATTAATCCAGGCAAAATAAAAACTCAGCAACCGCAACACAATCTGGCTCCCTCACTGAGTGGGGCCTAACGCCATCATTTAAAAAAAAATACTCATCTTGCGCACAAAAAAACCTCAGCCAATCAAAAACTCACATTTGGCAAGCAATGCATGTATGAACCCAAAATACCATACTATCGCCCCTACCAACAACTATCAGTGCCATGGAAACCACGGGGCAGTCAAAAAACAAAGTGTGAGTAAAAATAAATTCACACAAAAAAACAAAAATAAAAGAAGAAGAACTAAAAATAAAAAAACAGCCATTACATAAATTAAATATGCCATGGCCCCAGTGCAAATATGAATAATATTTGCCCTTGTGCATTTTGACTTTATGGGGTCACTCATGGCTTCGCCTCCGTGACCCCATAAGGTCAAAGTGCACTTGGAAAATATCAATTATATTTTCACTGGGGCCATGGCATATCCTATATATATATATATATATATATATATATATATATATATATTATAGTGGTGTGGTCGCGCCACTTTAGTTAGGATTCAGCGGTCACTTACATACTAAAGTCAAAAGTTTGGGTGTTAATAACTTTGGACCTGCTCAAACGATTTGCCTGAAATTTGGTTTGTGGGGTGGGGCATGGTAGATGTCTTGATTTTGTCAACTTGAGTTCAGTTGGACTTACGGTGTTTGCATATGAAAGCAGTGGAAAATGCAAAATGATCCTTTTTGGAGGCAGCTTTTGGGATTTTGGATGTGGCCTTGCACAGCCATTGTGTGGTGTGCCACTCTGTGAGATGGCTCATTTGAAAGAGCTTTGGTGGCTGAACATGCCGATTTTCATTTGGTGAAAAAATATTAAGGCATTCAAAAGTTATGCCACTTTTAAGTTCCCATTATAAGTCAAAGGGAAAATGTTTATGTATTTTTGCTAACAAAGAATGAGGTTCAGGCCATCTGGTCCCACCTGGCGATCAAAGAATCTGCAACCTCGCAGTGCAAGAATCTTTGTCCCTGAGAATATTCCAAATTCGATGATCACGAGATCTGCCATTTTGTTTTTAGTTTCCAATTTGAAAAATAGAAATATCTCAGCTCATGGGTCACTCCTGAAGTAAAACTTGGATGGGTTTTACTCGGGGGCTGTGATCTAGTGAGCCATGCCTTTGGTTTTATCCAAATCAGTCAAAAAATAGAGTTATTAGCTTTTAAATTCTTTGTTTGCACCTCGCTAATGATCTTTGATCGCGAGCCTGCAAATTCTTAGATCACGAGATTCTTTGATCGTGAGATTCTTTGATCGCGATCTTGCATCGTGACCTATTTTCACATATATCTTGGCTCAGGGGTGGGCTAGGGACACAAATGCGGGTGGGTTTTGATCAGGAGGCTTCATTCTATCGAAGCATGCCTTTGGTTCAGTTCAAATCGGTGAAAAAAATGTGTTTCAACATTTTTTATTCTTTGGTCATGAGCGTGCTATTCCTTTGATTGTGAGCCTGCAAATTCTTTGATCGGGAGATTCTTTGATCACGATCATGCATCGTGAGGGAAGGACGAGATGGCCAGATTAAAAATTCAATTTTCCCAGCCCAGGGGTGCCCAAGGAAGTTAAATGAGGGTGGGTTTTACTCAGGGGCTTCGTTCTGATGAATGTGGTGGTGGTTTACTGGAATTCCTTCAATTTTTTGATTTATAGCAGTTTTAATTCTTTGTTTGTGAGCCTGCAAATTCTTTGATCACGATTGTGTGTCAGGAGTGAGCGACAAGATGGCCAGATTTAAAATTCTTTTTTTTCAGCCCATGGGTGCCATACAAACTTCAATGATGGTGGGTTTTGCTCAGGGGGCTTCATTCTGCCCCATCTGAATAACAAAAATAATGTATTAAATATCCCTGGTAGTCTAGTGCCCCCCCATCATAATAAAATACATAATCATGTGTAATGTCCTGGTAGTCTAGTGACCCCCCAATGTGTATTTTTTTACATCTCTGGTAGTCTACTGGCCCCCCGAGCTGTATAAAATAATTATTACTGTTCATATCCCAGGTAGTCTATTGGCCCCTGATCTGTATGAAATAATATTCATTGAACATATCCCTGGTAGTCTAGCAGCCCCCCTCCATCATAACAAAATAAATAATGATTTCCTATTTCCTAGTAGTCTAGTGGCACCCCACCACACACCCAGCCATGCCAGCCCACCCAGCATCCTCCCACCCTTCCCCAGCCGGCGACTGGCACAGCCCACCTCTCACCTCCACGGCCAGCCGCCGACTTTGTGCATTATGAGCATGAATGCAAAGAGGCACTCAGAAATATTTCTAGCGCCTCTTTGCATTAGTGCTCATAATGCACACAGCATGGCAGTGGAGGTGAGAGGTGGGCTGTGCCAGTCACTGGCTGGGGAAGGGTGGGGGTGCTGGGTGGGCTGGCATGGCTGGGTGTGGTGGGAGCCACTAGACTACCAGGAAATAGGAAATCATTATTTATTTTTTATGATGGAGAAGGGGCTGCTTCCTTATTAAATCTCACACACATTCTAGTCTTCATATACATGATAATCATTATTTTGATTATTGATTGATCCAGACAATAACTTTCTAGGACCTTCCACAATTTGTCCCTTTTAACCCTGTCAAATGCAGCTCTCAAGTCAACAAAAACGCAGTATAATGTCTGCTTCTTTATACTGATATATTTATGTATCAAATGGGATAAAACAAAACATTGATCAACTGTAGAATGATCTGGCATGAGCCCAGCCTGAGCTGCATTTATTACTTCTAAGTTCTGTATCCATTTTATGATTATTTTTTGAATAATTTTTGTGAATATTTTTTGTGTTGTCCAGAAGGCTGATTGGTCTGTAATCCCTGGGGTTTCATTTTTCTCCTTTTTTGAAAATTGGGATATTTATGTTCTCTATCCAGGTTGTCAGTATTTCCCCACGTTTTATAATATAATCATATAACTTCTTCAGCAAGGGTATCCATAAATTTACATCATTTAAAATTATATCTACCGGGATGCCATTAGGGATTGGGGCCTTATGTCTTTCTTCAAGACTCAAAGCTTCTACAATTTCTTCCTCTTTTATCTCTTCCTCCAATGGGATCCATTCACTAATTGTGTTTTCTTTTTCCCTACTGTCTGGATCAAAAAACAATCTTCCATAATAATTCTTCCATGTGCGTTGTTCAATGTAATTCTCTATATCCTCTGAAAATGAATCCCAACCCTTAGCTACCATTCTCCAGAATTCCTTATCATTTTTATTTTGTACCGCTGTCTCAAATTCTTTTCCATAAGGAGTTTCTATAGGTCTCTCTTTTCTTAGCCAATAATCTTTTATATTTTTTTCTTGAATCTATTAACTGACCCTTGTTAGTTCTATTTGGATTGTTTCTTACTGATTTTGCTATCCTAGTTATTTCCCTTTTTGCTACCTTACACTCAGTGTCATGCCACCTACTTCCTTTATATTCTTTTATGTAGGAGGCTTTAATTATAAGAAAGTAATTTTATTCATAATTTCCACAAAATCCTTTATAATATTATCATCTTTTCAATTTATAATATCTCATATGAGCTCTCTTATTCCACTTTCAGTGATTAACAGATTTGATGCAAAGTTATCTATAGCTTCCCATTTCACCCCTATTTTTGTCCTAATTCAGTTTTTTTCTCAGTTGCCTCTATGTTGTTCCACTGGTTTAACGCTATTTCAACTAGGTTATGTTCACTCTCAACTCTTTCACCCACATATAAGTCTTTAACCAAAAGTATTACATTTAGATTTATCCAACAAAGGTCAATTATTGATTCACCTCTAGTTCCAACATATGTATATTCTCCCTTAGGGTCCACTCTAGTTCTTCCATTAATTAAGGCAAAGTTTCTTTCCTCTAACATGTAACAAATATTCTTGCCTCTTTTTGTGGTTTTATTATCACATGTATTTCTTTTGGAGGATAATGACTCCTGCCCCATAACTGCACAGTATCAAGCTTTTCAAGATGGCGACCATGCTGGGCCAGCCATTAGTCTAGTGCAGTAGTTACTTGTTTTAGTCTCTATTTTTAATGTCATTACATTTTTAATTTCATTGCATTTTATTTGTTGTTTAAATTTAAGTTGGGATTTCTTTTTTCATTTCATCCCAAACACAACATTAGCACAAACTGTAAGTGAAAGCCACGGTCACTTGTTTTCTATCTTGACTGATGGCTGTTGGATTGCTGACCACTCACTTTAAAATTGACGGTGAGCTTTACCTGCCACTGCCGCTATTCTTGCATAGGTAGTTTTGGGTGCATCATACTGGTGCTTTCAATGCCATAATAATTTACCAGCCATTGGAGTTCTTGAGTGGATTGCCTGCAGAACTGCTGGAGCTGGGCCCCTGTGGAGGTAGCTATTTGGGAGATGCTGTCTGGTAATCTTTGGAATGGCTGGGGGATTGCTCAATTGGAGCCGGAGAGTGCCTGGTGTGATGGAGGAGCAACCGAGAGTGGAAGGAGCAGTGAGTCTGATGGGATTATTGGGCTGCTTTCCATGTACTATGCAGAAGCTGAGCCATTTTTAACTGAGATGGATCACTGCTACCATCTGGTGGACTGGTTAGCCTGGACAGCTGACCCTGAGATGGATGTCATGTCTGGGAACCCCCCCAGTGGGGATTGGGAGTGCTGACCAGAGGGTGAGCATCTGACTTGTCCCCTGGAGCCACCGTGGGCTGCCCGTCTAACATCGGGTGGCTCTGGTGATTCAAGTAGGAGTGGGTTCTCCAGTTTCAGGCATCTGCCTTTGGGGAGGCCAGGGGCTGGCTGTGTAAATTCTGGAGGATCCATTTTCTTGGAAGTGGACCAGTAGGAAGATCTTTAGCACCTAATGAACTGTGACAAGCTCTCCATCAAATTTCTTTGAACTGACTGGTATTTTAACTTATACAACCCTGAGGAGGAGGTAATGAGAGTGCCCCTTTGCTGATTTGTAACTCTTTTATACAGTAGCATGGCAGTGAGAGGGCAACTGCATTTTGGACAGTTTTTGTGGGTGAGGGGTAGGTGGGAGCTCCCCCTCCCTATTGCAAGTTATTTTGGAGTAACGGCATGATTTGTTGGACAATTCTAAGGACAAAACTCTAATTATAGTGGACAATATTATTTTAATCTTTATAAACCAGAAACAATTCAGTGCACTGCTGGTGTTTTTGGGTGGGGATTTTGTTACTGTGTGGGTTTTAAGATTTGGTTATGTTAGAGAGATAACTGGGGTAGTTTTTTGTTGAGTTTAAGAGAGTGTGAGTGAGTGTGTGGTTGATTGTGTGAGTGTCTGATAAAGAATAACTACTGATTTTTAGGTAACAGCAGGATGTGCTGGCAGAGGGCTATGGCAGGTGGGCACTACTCCTCCACTGAGCTGTGGGCCCTACATACTTTTGCATGCCCCCTGCTTCCAGAAGAGGTGTATAGGCAATACCATGCCTTGGATATAGTGCAGGGGTGTTGTGGAGGTGGGGGTCATCAGCCCAGCAGGGGAAGGGAACAGGGTGGACAAATTGGGACTGTGGGTTCAAGAAGGTGCCCTGGGGCAAAATGGGCCCAGGAAAGGGGTCCACCTTTTCTGGTTCCCCTAGCCAAGGGCTCCACCTTATGTGGGCAAGTAATGCAATCGACCTTGGCTTCTCATCCGACTCGGACAGTGTTATGCAATGCCAGGTCAGTTAGAAACAAGACAGTAGCTATTGCTGATCTTGTTGGAACATCTGATCTAGCATGCATGACCAAGATCTGGCTGAATGAGAATGCGGATCCTATTCTGGAGTCAGCTTTTCTGGCCAGGTACTCGGTGATACACTGCTCTAGTTTGAACTGTAGGGGTTGTGGGGTAGCTATATTTTTTAAGTTGGAACTGAGCCTTGTAGATATGCCAGTTGGAGCCATTAGATCCTTCGAATGTATCATGGGTGCAGGTGCGGGCTGTAGGATACTTCTTGTTTACCATACACCTGGGAGTGAGAAGGATTTCCTAACAGAAGTTACAGACTTTATTGTCAAGATGGTGTTGGAGTTGCCCAGGTGGTTGGTCCTGGGTGACATCAATGCCTGGGTTGATGATAAACTCTCACACTTTGGACAGGACTTCCTTGAGTTGATGTTATCATTGGGCTTTACATGGGTGATTACCTCTGCGACCCACTAACAAGGTCATTCCTGGGACCTGGTGTTTCTGCTGGGAATGGAAATGTCCAGTGTGGTGGTGGAACCCACTGGATGGTCAGGCCACCACACTATTGGGTTCAGTTTTGCAGCCCCCTCAATAGGCCTGCCCCTACAGAGATGGTCCGATGCCACCCTTCATGGGGATTTCTTATGGTATTATTTCTCCTGTTGGGGAGCCTGAGTGTTAGCAGGGATCCAGAGAAGCTACTGCTAGCCTATAACAAGGCTGTGGTGACCGCTCTGGACTCCATAGTTCCTGTCCAGGTTTGTCCCCCTCACTCTTCACCCTCAGTCCCTGTGGCTTGATGGGACATTGAGGGAGCTGAGGAGAGTGGGGAGAAGGTTGGAGAGATGCAGGCAGAAATCCGGTGTGACTAATGACAAACTTAGATTGCTGTCCCATTATAAGGACTTTCAATCCATGGTCTCCCATAAGAAGTCAGAGTTCCTGTCCAGAGAGATTGCGGCTGTGCAAAATTGACAGGCTCAGCTCTTCTGTACCATGGACAGGCTGTGCAGTCCAGCCTGTCTCCAGAATTGGGGAGCTTTTTCACAGAAGAAATGTGATGAGTTTGCTTGCTTTTCCATGGATAAGATTGCCAACATCAGATTGGAGATTGGTGCAACTTGCTCAAATTGGCAGAGCCATGATCAGTGGGAGATGACAGTCACTCACTCTGGCTAGCCTGACTTTGACCAGTTGGTGATCATGGATGTTGTAAAGATTATTCAGGGCTTGTGACCAACTTACTGTGGTTTGGACCCTTGTCCATTGTGCCTCCTGTTGGGGTGTGCAGAGGTCATCGGACCGGTCCTGGCTGAGATTGTTGAGTGTTCATTAGAGACTGGGGTGTTTCCGGAAACCCTGAATGAGGCAGTGGTACACCCCCCGAAGAAATCTTCTCTCGACCCCGACTGTTTCACAAACTATAGGCCTGTCCCTACCCTGCCTTTTGTGGGCAAGGTTATTGAGAAGGCAGTCACGTTGCAGCTCAAGGATCATCTTACCACCCACGATGTCTATGATCCTCTCCAGTCTGGTTTCAGGAAGAGGCATAGTATTGAGACGACATTGGTTCGGGTACTTAATGATCTCCTGATAGCGAAAGATCAGAGCAGTTGTTCCATCATAGTCCTCCTTGATCTCTCTGCAACATTTGACACCATGGACCATGAGGTGTTTCTCAAGAACCTGTGATTACTCTGTGGACTGGCTGGTACAGTCCTCTAATGGTTTAGATCTTTTCTCACTGGCAGGATGCAGAGAGTAGAGTCTGGTGTTTTTTCCTCGGTCCCTCATGTCCTGCCATGTGGAGTACCGCAGTCTTCTGTGCTTTTTCCCATGTTGTTCACGGTGTATATGCTGCTATTGGGAGACATTATAAGGTGGTATGGGTTGAGTTTTCACTGCTATGCAGATGATACTCAGCTGTGCAAGTCCATTGTGCTCAAACAAAATGGAGCTGTCTCTGTGTTTAATAACTGCCTTCTGAGATTCAAGAGTGGATGAATGCCAGTTGGCTCAGGTTAAACCTGGATAAGACTGAGATGTTGATTGTGGACCCAGGTCATCAATAGAGGGGTCACTGGCTGGTCAATCCTCTGGACTTTGGCTTGGAAGTAACCAGCTGGTGACCTTTGACTAGGTGCAGAATCTTGGAGTTGTGCTGTATGACAAACTGACTCTTAAATATCAGGTGTTGGCCATCGTCAAGACCTCATTTTACCATCTGAGGAACATCACTTGTATAAAGCACCTAGTCCTGCCAGATGATCTTCCCGCTCTGGTCCATGCCTTTGTGACCTCATGCTTTGATTACTGCAATACCCTATACCTAGGGCTGCCAGGGGTGGACCTTTGTTGCCTGCAGCTGGTGCAGAACACAGCTGCCAGGTTTTTGACTGGCTTGTCAAGATCTTGCTATGTCACACCTGTGTTTCGTGGACTGCACTGGCTGCCAGTGTGGTGGAGAATTATCTTTAAGGTCAGTTTGCTGACCTATAATGCCCTACACGGATGATGACCGCAGTATTTGCAAGATCTCCTTTGCCCCTACTGCCCCCTCACCCATTCCATTCCACCGATGAGGGATTGCTAGAGATTCCCAGGGTCCATTTGACTATGTCTGGAGTGAGGTCTTTTGCTTTTGTTGCACTGACCCTGTGAAATTCTCTACCTCATCGAATCGGAGAGTGCCCGTCTTCTGAGGCCTTTAAATCTGCCTTGAAGACCTATCTTTTTAATTTTACCTTTTCTGAGGTATAATTCCTGCTGATTTTATAACTGATTTCAATTATGGGTTTTTATGGTTATTATGTTTTAGTTATGTTTATGTACAATGTCGTGGTCTTCTGGAATGGTGTTTTAAAAATTAAAATTGCTTGCTTGATTAATTCAGAGGTTAATTCCACACACTGCCCTACCCTAGAGTTAAATTCTCCCACTAAAATTATACCGCTATCTGGTTTCTTTTCAGTATACTCATCAATTATTTTCTCTAGCTTCCTTATTATACTATTATCTGTATATTTTGAAGTAACCGGTGGGATAGATACATTCAAGATTATTATTGAGACATTTTTACCAATTATTCTTATTCCCAAAATATGTCTTGAATTAATTTGAATTTCAATTGCTTAATATTCTTTTGATATTTTAATCCATGTAATCCACTCCTCTGATGATCTTCCATATGTCTTATTCTTCATAGCTTTTTTACTGAAAGGTTTATACCTGTTAATATATTTAACCTGATCCATCCATGTTTCTTGTAAACAAATGCAGTCAAATCCTTTCAAGTTGTCATTAAATGTTGGGTCAGCCAATATGTCCTTAATACCTGCTACATTCCAGGATAATATCCTATTTTCCTTGTACTTAATCTTCTCTTCCTTTACTGGGTGCTCATTAAGTACTATTCTCTGTATGTATTACTGTCAGTCCTCACCTTGTTCTTGCAAAACATGAAATGTGTTTGGTCTTTGTATCAAATTAATCCAATGATCTGAATTGTGTTTGACCTGTTTGGGGGGTTGTACAGTTACTTCCCCATTGATGTAAATTTTGATCTTATCCAACAATTCAGCTTTAGATAATATTAGCTGGTAATCTATCATACTATTTACCCATACAGTTATTTGCCCATTATCTTCCCATCTCTTGACTTTTTTGAGCTTCCCATTCAATCCATCTATCCTTAACAGGTTTTGTAGCAATTCAGTTATCTTCATCTTCAAATTTGTTTCCGTTTCATTTAAAAAGTTGCTTATTCCAAAAATGGAAATATGGGATCTAAATTATTGGTCTCGCTTTTTTTAAATGTCTCATAGTATTCTGGAGATAACACTTTATTACTGACCACACTTTTGTTTCAAAGCCCAAGCTTTTTATTCTTATTTTTTGATTTTCTATTGCTTTGAGGACATAGTACTGATCCAAGAGTAACAGTACAAGTTCCATATCTTTCACTGATCTGACCACACTTAAGTGGTTTAGCATTGGGATATAGTTCTTATTTCCCTGTAATAATGCCCCTATAAATTGTTTTAAATGTTTGTCCAGTTTGCTGTCAGTCTCATCAGGGATACTTGCTACTCTATAAAGTGGCAGGACATAATCAGAATCGAATGTTCTTTTTAATATATCTTCTAATTTGGCCACTTGGGTCTCTTCATCTTCCTTTATTTTATGATCATGTATTTTATTGATCTTTATTTCTTTAATTTCTTCTTGCAATTTCACTTTATCTTTCATTGTGTTTTCTTGAATTATGTTATGTGTCTTGTTATCAGATTTTTGCCCTTATTATTGTTTATACTTATAGCACTTTTGAGCCGCTGTAACTCCTTGACAGCAGAATTGCCATCGTTTTTAATGTTCTCCTTTTTTCCCTTGTTAAAATCCTTCAGATTTTCCTGTTTCACATATTTTCTATATCTTTTCTCTCTGTATTGATAGAATCTCCTTCTTATGTGTTTCACTTCCCTCTTCTTGTTGTTCAACTTTATTCTCTTTAATTTTATTTTTATATTTCAGATTTTTTTCCTTGTATCTAACTTCCTGTAGTAGTCCTTTTTCCCAAATATCTTCATTAGCTGTCTTAATCTCCTTTTGCCACACTAGCCTGTTTCCAGTTTTCATTAGGGAGCATTATTAATTCTGACTCAGATCCCCAAGTTTCTTCTGAATTTAAATCTTGTCCTGTAGTCTCTAAAACTACCTCAGTCTCCTCCCTTGTATTATTATTAAAATAAATCTATTAAATCTATTACCTTATTCTCAAGTATCTCCTGAGCCTCTCCAGATGTCTCTAAATGTTCCCTTACCTTGTTGTTTTGTTTGTGAACTGTGGTACCTTACCCTAAATTAATTATTCCTATATTTTGAAATGCACCTATTCCTTCTTCTAATTCTGTATCCCTCTGTGTATTATTAACCTGCGTGATGTATTTTCTATTCTCTAGACATACCCCTTTCACAAAGAATATATCTTGTCTAATAAGTGTAAGCTGTTCATAAATCATGGCATTGGCTAACAACGGATCTCTCAACGCACAACACTACTTCTTTAGTTAAATTGTCTAGCATGGGGGTATCTGGCTCAATTGAACTCATTAACTGGGTTTCTTCCTCAGAAAACCAACTATTTCTTTCATTTACTTCCTCCTGCACATTTTCACACTTTCCCTGCTTATCATCCTGAGTTTCTTCAGCAATAAATACTGAGCAGTTCATACTTAACTTAATGTCTCTAATTTTCTGTTCTGTTCTCTTATTTGTCTCAATGGTCTTCCTAATCTCTTCCACCATTTTATTAACCTCTTTATTCACTAATTTCACAATATCCAAATTTTGTAAATCATGTTCCTTATGCAATCTATCAAATTTCTACTGTTCCCATATTTTTATGTTTTATTGAGTTAGTAAAAGGTCCTCTGACATTGATTTAAGTCTTATCTTGTTTCTTTTAATAATATCACAGATTAATGGTTGATGCATTTTACTCTCTTTATGCTTAATAAGGGAGGGGGGTTGAGGTAGAGTCCAAAATTGCCTCCACTTTTTTCCCTGGTGGGGCAAGTAGACTCTTGTCAATCCCCATTATAATTCACATTTTCTTCAACTTAGATGGTCTTTCTCTGTTACTTGTGACCTGTTTCATCAGTCCAGTATTTAATGCCTTCTGGTTTTCCATCACCATTGTCAAATTAGTTTCTTCCAATTAACCCCTGCCACTTCTTTATGCCATTGGCATTCCTATTTTTACTTTGCCCCAAGTTTGGGCTATAAGCAATTCTCAATTAATTGTCAGAGTATGCTTGCCAAAAGCAATAATCAATATTACTTGAGAATTGATGATTACAATTACCCCAGGTCAGTATGTATGTATATATGTATATAAGCTCAATTAACCAACATTGTCCTGAGTGCACAAATCCCTATTCAGTTGTTAAACAAAAAAGATTCTCTTTTAAGAAAATTTTAAAACAATGAAGTATGAAAACTTTGAAAATATATTAAAAGAAATGTCCACAATTCTCCAAGAAAATATACGGATAACGAGTAGCATTCTTTTTCACTCTGTGAATACGCAGTTCTCAATCTGTCTTGTTCCTGCTGCCCTTTGCAAGCAGCACCTTCTCTAGGTTACAGTTCAGTATTTTATGAATGTGTGATCAACCAATCAGGGAAAACTGTAGTGTTTCTTTAAAATGTCTCACCATACAGAGAAAAAACTTAGTATATCGATGGGCTTTGAATATAAAGTGACAGTACTCTTCATATAGCTCTCATATATCTCTCCAGGTCAGTTTCTTAACTCTATTGGTGTTCTTAAAATGCCCAGCTAAATCAATATCTGGCTGTTTCCTGGTGCTCATTAAGTGGTAAAGGGAATAAATGAATCTTCTTAAAATCAGCTTCTCCCCTGAAATTAAAAAAAAATACAAATACAAACATAATAACGGAGTAAAGTCTAATACAATACAATCCTAAACTGATCTAATTACAAACACATTAATTTTAAATTCAAATAATGACAATCAAATAAAACTTACTTTTCAAAAAATGTGAATACGACTTGGCTAGATGTCAGCAGTAAAAGGTAACAGCAGGTAACAGTAAATAGGTAGCCACAATCTTTCCACTCCACTGTCTCAGTACATTACTACTTCACAATATGGAACCCACGTTTCCAACCTCCACTTTAAACCTCACTGAGTTGACTACTCACAGTGTGGTCGAGGAGTAGATACTATCAAATGGGTAACTGTCTTGTAAACGAAAAAAAACTGAGTAAACCACTCTGTTACCCCAAAGTGAACTCAAAAATGCTGCCAGCAGTTCTCCTTGATTTGTCAAAATAGCGATTGCTGTGCCAGCATGCCTGCATGTGCACTTTAAGCATACTAACCATGTGATTCCTCCCAGCCAATCCAACATTCATGTCCTGATCTCCAACTTTCCTGCTTAGAAACTTTTAATTAATTATAATTAGTTATAAATTCTATATTTCTTACTAATGTTTTCCTATTTATTTAGATCAGTGTTTAATATATTTGAGTATATAACCCAAACATTCCTCGGTTATTTTGTAATAATTGCAACAGAATTCTGACACCTAAACTAAGTAAATCTTATTACTAGAACTCACAAAACATACACACATTCAAGCGTTGACTCATTAAATCTCTTAACAAATAGTTAAATGACAAAGCAAGACTTAAAAGGACACCACAAGCTTTCCCATCCTGAGTCAATTCTAGTTTCTATTTCAGTTCTGTATCAATGGTTTTAATGGCCATAATGGCCTACGGAGAGGAGTGTGTATGTACTCATGACTCGATGTGGTCAATGTGGTCAGAGGAGACTCCAGCCATTAAACCTCCACAGGCTCCACTGGTAACTTTCCAGCACTGAGGGAGCTCCTTCCACTGCCAGAACTCTCACCAAAAGTGGAGCACCCAGAGGCCTAGATTCCCCTCTCCTTCTCCAATGCCAGACAACACACCAGCCTGAAGGCACACAGCTGGTCTGGAAAGGTTAGTAAGCATTAAAATATAAACATTAATGTGGCAAATGTGGCATACCTTTACTAAATAAAAAAATAGCTTCTCACTGACTCCTTCTACCATTGTTTCTCCTCAGTGACTTAGCAGCTTGCTTTCAACTGTCTTTCCAGCTGCAATGTCATCCAAATGTTTCACTTACTGGAAGCCTCTCCAGGGATCAGTCAGGAAAAAAAATATGAATGTCCTGTCCTGGCTATAAAAAGAATAGAGCAGTGCACCCTAGAAATGTTCCGGGGGTGCAGATAACAGTGTAATTTCCTGGCAAATACCAAAACACTAGAAGCCTGCCGCACTGTATCCAAAATGAATTCAGGAGCTGCAATGTTTAGAAAAACCCAATGGAGTTGCAGTGTTGCTGATTAAATATTGGGTACAGAGCAGGTAAAAAAGAGAACTTGTGATGTCACCAAAATCCACACACTAAATAGTGTCTCTCAGGCAATAGAGCAGGTAAAGAAAGAGAACACGTGTGTGTTGGTAGTGCGTGTTGGTACCTCAGTTTATCATGTTTTTTTTTTACCAGTGCCAGTAATACATCAATCAGTAAATATGGCATAGTGTTCCCCCTTTATTAACTTCAAATACTCCCAATACTGAGATCTGTGGAATGTCCAGACATGCTGTCATTATCCAATGTGCCATAACAATATAATTTAGTTTTTATTTATTTAACAAATCAGAAAGACTTTTGAGCCAAGGGCTTTTTTACAGAGGTTCCACATCAAGTCACAAGAAATAACAAATTACAATGGTTTCAGGAAGTAGTACAACATGAGGAAAGTAATTATATAAACAAAAGAATAATATAGCAAGATAAACATTGTGCCAAGTGCAGCCAGTGGTCTTGTCTGAAGAGGGGTGGAAGGGATTACAAGGAGAGGATGGGGTAAATTGAGGGGGTGGAAGGAGCAAAATAAGAGCAAAGATGGAGCTGCCACAATGTAGCTTATGTAGGAAAAGACCCATGGGTGGGTAAAGGGAGAGAACAATATATGGAAACTGAGGGGAAGGAGGGAGGGGGAGTGGGAGTGGAGTGGTAGCAGAAGGGGGGATGAGGTAGGATGAAAAGAAGGCAGGGATGGGGATGAGAAAAGGATGAAGGAAGGAAGTGCTGCATGTGGAATAGCACAGTAACTGGGTAGGGCTATACAGGGGTGAATGGTAAAAGAGGTAGTTCCCAGTGTATTTAGCTGTCTGCAAAGATTAGGTATAGCAGTCACAAGATGCTCTGGAAACTAGGAAGTGATGCAGATTCTGCTTAAATAGTCCCAAGGTTGCAGTCATCACAATCTCAGGAGGAAGGGAATTAAATAAATTAGCCACTCTAACTGCAATGGCTCACCATCGGAGCAAGGTTTGACAGCAAGGGACAGTAATATTTTGGCTTACAGAACTTCATGTGTTACGACTGAAAAGCTGAAGGGAATCTGGTAGTAGAAGACCAAGACCTGCCTTCTTAGACAGAAGGCAGGCTTGATATTCAGTGTGAGCCTTGAGTTGAAGCCAGTTTGCTTGTCCACAAAGGTCACAAGTGTGAGTACGATATGCTGCACCAGTTAGTAGATGGCATGCCTTATTCAGAGCTGTGGTGAGCCGCCTTAGGGTTGTGTCCGTGGTGGTACCATAAATGACCAAACCATAGTCAGTAATAGACACAATTGAACTTTGGATAGCCAGTCTGAGGGCTTCATTAGTAAGGCAGTGCTTGTGTCTGTGTAGATGGCTTAGGCGAATGTTAACTGCCTTGGCAACATTCTCAACATGGTGTGAGTAGGAGACCATACTATCCAGAGTAATTCCTGGGTATTTAAAAGATTGAGTGTGATCAATGACTACACCTGCACTGTTTTTAATCACCAATTGTTTGGCTTTATGCTTGCTGTGGGTATGATGGAAGAGCATGACCTTTGTTTTTTTGCAATTAAGCACCAACTTATGAGAGGTGAACCAGGACTCAACTTTAGTAAAACTTTTCTGAAGTTGGGCCTGAAGGAGGGTAGGATCAGCAGACTTTGAGAAAATGACTGCATCATCCATATGGAGGAGTACTGATTTGGAACAGGATGCCAGAAGGTTATTGAGGAAGGTGCTAAATAAAAGGGGTCCCAGTATTGATCCTTGAGGTACCCCAGAGCAGACAGGCAGTTTAGCAGAAAGGGTAGATCCTATTCTCAACTGTTGTGTGTGGTTTGCTAGATAGCTGGTGATCCACTTTAGGGCATTTGAAGGTATACCAAGCCCAGCAAGTTGATGTGTCAGAAAATGGTGATTAACCAAGTCAAATGCTTTAGACAGATCAATAAAGCTTGCGCCAACAAGTTGACCCTGATCAAGAGTATGGTGAATGAAACCTGTGAATTCCAGTAGGGCTGTAGATGTGTGGTGCCCTTTCTTAAAACCATGTTGCTGGACACATTGTAGGTTGTATTTTTGCAGGTACTCCACAGACTGGTCAGCAACAATCCTTTCAAATGCTTTGGACAATGGGGGAAGAATAGATATTGACCTATAATTCCCAGGTAGTAATGGGTCCCCACAATTAAAAACTAGTGTAATCAGAGCAGATTTCCAGATCTGGGGGAATTGTGAAAGCATGAGGGAGCAATTGAGAAGCTTGGTGAGGGGGGATAGGACTTCATCTAGAGTTAGGATAAGAAGTTTCAGGTCGAGGAAATCACTGCTTGTCCTTGTTCCTCCTAGAACTTTAAGTAGGTATGTCTTGGCATTGCTTTCTGAGATAGCTTTGAAGTAGAGACACTTTTGCAACAACCGTGATGTCTCCATCAAAAAAGTGAAGTCAAGTTTTGTGCTACCCATTTCTCACTCCTGTGTGCAAAACCTTGGGGGAGGAAACCAGACCGCATACTATGATTCAAACAGGAATCTTACTGGGTCGGGGTGCTAATGCAATAGAAATCGGAGAGAGCACTCTGGACGTATATTGAACAATTAAATTTCTTTTATTAGATGTCTGTAAAAAAATATATATGCCACCTGCCGTGTTTAGGAGGCATGGTTGTTAGCAAAGGCATAGCATACCGCAACTGTGGTCAATTAAAAGCACAGTGTAAGTTGGGGATATTTAACATTCAGTTTTTGCAACACACTACTCAATGTTGCCCTTGCTGGAGGCTGCCCTGTCGAGTACTCATTCACCTTTCTGGAACTGTGACTGCAGCATACCTAGCTGATACCAACATCTATGTCCCACCTGAAAGAACACATAGGTTGGCATTTCTGCTGGGCATATAATAATTAATTTTGGGATAGTACATCCATCTCCTATTCCTCCAAGGTGATCACCAGTAGTGAGCCCTCCCCCAAACTGCACTGCCTTATCTGCCACCACTGAATTCTCCCCTCAATGTTTATTGATTTCAAAATTAGGTATGGTATAATGCACATACTGTGGTTAGGTCAATTTCCACAATTGCTTTCACAATGCTATCGAAACTGTTTCACCACAGGGTTCAAGATTTGACATACTTTTTCATTTACTGGTTGCAAGTGATGCCTGTGACCTAATGACATCATATGTTTCAATTCCTCCTCTGTATGCATATCACTACTTGGAAAATCACATGTATAGTTCTATGATCAGAATAATTATTCTATAATGATGGACAACAGTTCCACATTTGTTACTTGCAAAAAATTCCATAACTACATCAATCTGCGTGTCCCTGAATTCATTATTTGCTTCTCGCCTTTTGAGACTGAAAGGCAATCAAATGTGATTTGTTTGGGGGCATGAGGACAAGAAATCATGAGTTCAACCACGTTCTCTATTTCAGTTTTGTAGTCTCCACCCCTTCAATAATTAGTTAGGCTTGCAATGACTGTTAATGGCTGTGAAGTAAATTGCATGATTATCGTGATCGGGTGCATCTCCAATATGTATTGCTGTGTCATATTTAATATTTTGTCCTGCTATTACCCTTCACATGTAGTCTCATTTTGTAGCCCATGTTCATTTTCCCACTGTAAAAGTATTAGAAAATGATGAAAAGATAAGAATAAGTTCAGTCCAGTCAGGTTAATTTGTTTTGGCAAATGGTGGACAATCTGGAAATCTGCAAGTAACAGGTTCAGGTCCGTTCACAATTGATAGCATTTATGGACTATTTGTACTTTGGTTTCTCAATGTGCAAATCATGAAAAATACCTTACTATTGTTTTCTAAGGCAGACCTTTAGTTCTAATGCACGTCACCAAAGAAATGCTATTCTGGAATACACAGTTCGTGATGGCTTCTCATTTTACCCGAGTTGTTTAGTGCCCTGTTTTGGTTGTTGTTGCTTTTTTGTCATAACAAAATATGCCACAGTATAAATTTACTGTGCAAAACATGACCACATGATTAATGACATTGACAAACCATGAAACAACCAAACAACTGAGGAGCTCGAATTCACTAACTGTGAATATTTTGATCTGGTGCAAGAAGGAATCAGAGAATTAGTCAGTCCAAACACTAGCTTTTGAAAACAAAAGCAAACCCAACTGCACATACACCCGTCAGTGAACCAAATGAATCAAAGAGGCACGGCTTACTGTATCTTCATGCTTTATTCTGGTAACACACTGTTTCAAAAAGCAGCAAACACTGGAGTGCGGCGGCGACTACTCGATAGATATTTAAAATTATTTCACCATCTCAGTGTAGACATATTAATGACCAGGTCAGCCAAGCAGAAACAGCCCAAATGCGTGGTGACGCACAGGATCAGCTGACGTTTTGGCTAACGCCTTCCTCAGAGCTGATTGGTCAAAAATTACATCAATCTTTTATAGTGAAAAAATACATATGCAAAAACCTCTAACCAATAAAAACCGTCCTCCACTCATAAATATGTATACCCACCCCAAAGACACACAAGTATGAAAAAAAAAAAAACAATCATAAATAACAATGCAATAATAATTCTTCATTTAAACCCTTTGGTTGCAAAGTATCAAGTTTAAAAATCCAAAAACATTCCCTTTAGTCCAATCTTTTTGCTAAATTCCCACCACGGGGTCCAACATACACTTTTTCAATACCAACAAATTTGAGGTTTGCTGGTGAACCATGTCCTGCAGATAAAAAATGACGTGCCATTGCATTAGTTTGTACATTATTTCGAATAGCTGATTTGTGCTCACTTATCCTTTCCCTTAACTGACGTTTTGTTTGCCCTACATAATTCAAACCACATGGACAAGTGAGCATATATATAACCCCAGTACTTCTACAATTAATAAACTCATTTATCTCAAACTTCTGACTCATATGTGGGTGTAAAAAATATTTGCTATTGTTTGTATTGTTACATTGTGCACAGTTCCCACATTTATAATTTCCTTTTGGAAGCGCTGGAATCCAAGTTGTTCTCAATTTCTCAGGGCTTTGCACACTATGTACCAATAAATCCTTAATATTCCTACCCCTCTTATATGTGATTCTGGGTTTTTTGTATATCTCCTTTCTAAAAACAGGATCACCTTGTAAGACATTCCAATGTCTCTTCACTATGCTGGCAATCTCCTCAGCCTGATTTGAAAATTCAGTCACAAAATGAATGAAACCCTGAGAGTCCTCATCAAGAACTTTTGGCTGCAGCATCTCATTTCTACTAGTGCTGACCGCTTTGACAAACCATACCTGGTGTCCAGCTCTCCTGTGAAGTAACACTTTCTACATTTGCTTTATGGGGGTGTGAAGAACAAATACTTTTATGTTGCCTTTTAAATTATCAAAGTTGGAGTAAAGTTGATTTTGTCCCCTACTACATATCAGCAAAAATAATAAGTGTTGACATAAACTCCATTTTCCATAAATTAGCAAGCAGCATTGTCTAGACTATTTCACTTTGGAGGACACTCCTACGTTGCACATGCATGCACAGATTAAATATTGCCTGTTGCCATCCCTGCACCCTGCTCCCTGTTTAACTTTTGTAAGCATCACTACAGCTTCTCCTAATTTCTCCCTTGCCCCTTCCCCCCAGGACTCATCTGGAAATGAGTTGATATTCAGTGTATCTTTCCTGGCAAAACCTTTGAAATAAATTAATAAATAAATAAGTTTAGTAACATCAATGTTTAGAAAAAAATCATAAGGGACACAAAATTGTATGAGGAATAGAGAAATATTTACAAAGCTTATCCTACTTAGATAACTGACTACTGTGAGCTTGTGTATTTTTCAGTGAACAGTTTTAACTGCACAAATAGGTTCATGTAGAAACACTTTAATGAAAATCCCCACATGACTTTGTTTTGATTGGAACACATTGTGTGAAATAAAGGTGTTTTCTTACTGGTGTTTCTATTTTGCTGAAAAAAGCTGTCCTGTTTGTAACCCCCCTATAAATGGGGGTTCCTAAAAGTTTTCTGGAGCTCGTTTCCATGCCCCATGCCTGGTTGGTGATCGGCATAAAGCCATTTAAATGGGTAGCCGGTAAGCGCTTTTAAAGCCTCCGTATGCTGTCTCTTTAAGGGCTGCCTGTTGCAGTCGTAATTAACTGAAATGGGGGGCTGTGTGGTTGTATGCCCAAGTCCCACCCGGGACACTGAACAATAGCTCCCTTCTTCCATCGCTAGTGGTGCAGAGGGAGCTCTGCTGGAGGATGTGATTGTTTGCTGGAAATAACGTAAAATAATAATGATAATGTAGTTGTTCTGACCTGCCTTCCTTTGCAGTAAAGACTGTTTCGATTGTCTCCTCCATCTTGGTCCAGAACTGCTGAATTGGACCAATCGGTGCCTCGGGACTCTGGAGAGCTGTCTGACCAGTGGAGGAACTGCTTGTAAGTTGGGAAAGGCATCATGGGCTATGGCGCTTTTTTGGCACCACTGAGGGGCCAAAATTGATTGACTGACAGGTATGCTGGCCAATAGAATTGGGTAGCGCCCGAATTGTAAGGAGAGCCCCATGCTAAGAAGGGGCAGATGCATTGAGACTGAGAAGGAGGAAGGAGCTCTGAACTCCGGCGCCGTTGAGTGTTCGCGGGGGAAGCGCGTGAAAGGCCTGAGGGGCCATTTTTGCTGTTTAGTGATTCGGACTAAATCCACCAGTGTGCAGTCGGAGGAGGCTGGTGCCAGCCCAGCTACCTACCAGGCTCAACCTGAGAGGACTGGAGAATCTGTTGAATCGTGCTCGGTCCACCCGTGAGGTTGAAGTTGCCGTTTATTGCCCGAGTCTACTGCAAGTTCATGTGGGGTCTAGAAGCAGCTGCCTGGTATGGTACCCCTCTGTTATTCGCCATACAAATGTGTGAGGAGGCTGGTGAAATTCAGGTTCAACCCTGCCAGAGGTGAAGAAATCGTTGCTTGCTGGAGTCGTGAGTACTGAACCAGGGTAGCTCCCTGCTAAGTTTGCAATCAGTGGCCTCCAGTTGCTTCAGCATACTGCTGACTGTCTACTTGAGTTTTGCTTCTCACTCTGACTCGTTTCAGTATTGCAAAGGCTATCGGTGTCAGAGCCCCAACCAGCTGCCACGGTGGACTAGCCATTATGGCTTGGGTACCCAGGGACAGTAAATATTAGGTTTAGGCCTGTGCACAGAGCCCTAGGTAGATAGGTATAGTGAAAAGCCAATTAACTTGATCTCCCCCTGTCCTGGTTACTTCCCCTTGAATACATCGGATTGTTTGTTCTGCAACTATACTCTGGCTACTGTGTGCATTGCTGGTGAACTGCTGCGTAGTGACTGTGGTAAAACTGTACCTTACTTTACAGGGGGTCCCCGGAGTGAGCTGAGAGATACTAACCGGGGGCTAAGTGAACTGGGGAAAAGTATTGTGGGTACACTGTGTGAGCCACTAGCGGGATGAAAGGGGGGTTGCAGTAACCCAGAGGGCTGTGACCAAGGCAATCTCAAAAGTACTAACCCCGACCTCTGGGTGGAGGCACCCATCAACGGATCTGGGCCCCTCACCCTGTCTCAGAGGAGGCAGGCAGGGTTAATAAACGTAAGTATAGTGCCCCCTTGGGGTTACAAATTGGAGGCACCACTGGGATCAGCGTCCCCTAGTGGCCAAGTGGGGAAGTAGATTAGAAATGGAAAATTGGAAGGGGATATGTTGGAAAAAATTAAGTTGGGACCTATTAAGACAATGGTACACAGACTGATGGGGTGGGGTGAAGCTGAAGAGCTGGACTCCCAGAAGATTGTGTTACTGTTAGATGTGCCTTTGGGAATTCCAACTGCTGACATCATTTCCACAGCAGAGCGAGTAAAATGTTTAGGCAAAGTGGAGGTAAAAGGGCGTATGGCTGACCTGCTCGACCAGACGTTGCAGGTGCTACTCCTGTGCAGTGTGGCCATCGACCCCGAGAAGGTACCTCCAGTGATTTACCCAGAGGGTGCCTCACAGGGATGGAGGCTAATTCATATTCGAAGTGGGTCAGTCACCCTGGGGGGTCTCCCCAAATGAATAGTTTTAAAGACAAACTGCTTAAATTGCTGGCTGTGGAGGGGAGAACTACCCAGGAACTGCTGCAAGCATTGGACTTGTTCGTGATGCTACCCCTCAGGGCTCCCCAGCACCTCCCTGTCCCCCCCAAGAGTTCTGTTTGGCTTCCACTGCCCTAGTGGTCCCACCTATACAGCTCGATTCCTACCGTAAGCTAAAACTTTTTCTGGCACGGTGCCAGTGCCTCCAGGGGAGGATGACCTGGAAGCTTGGATGGACTATGCCACCCCCTTAGTCCAGGAGTGGTAATGCTCTGAGGGGGAGAAAAGGAAGAGACTGATGGAGAGCTTGAGGGGTCCCACTTTAGAAGCCATTAGGTTTTTGCGGGCCACCAGTCCGGAAGCCACTGCCACAGAGTATCTCTCTGCTTTAGAAGGGGTGTTTGGGAATAGAGACCAGTGAAGATTTACTATGGAAATTCAGGTCTGCCAAGCAGTGGAGGAAAGAGAAACTGTCTGCCTTTGTCACTAGGGTGGAGCGGGCTTTGCAAAAGGCCTATAGAAAGGGGGGAATCACTGCCATGGCCTTGAATCAGGTCAGGTTAGAACATGTTTTAAAGTCTGCCAGATTCTCTAGTGTAATACTTTTAAAACTCAAGTTACATGATCGACGGGCTACCCCACCTGAATATTGTCAATTAATGAGGGAGATTAGAGAGGTGAAGACTGATGAAGAGGGGTGGGAGCCATGTGTGGGGGCGGTGAACCCTAGTGGGACCCCTGAGCTTAGCGCCCCTGAGGAGATCAGCCTGTCTGGAGGGTCCGAGGGATCCCCAGATTTTCCAGGTGCTGTGGGAATGTGAGTTATTTCCTCTGACCCCCACGTAGAGAGTGAGTTGAGGGCCAAGGTCAGAAATTTATGGGAACTGGTGAGGGACCTGAAGCAATCTACTATGTACCATGTTAGGTTTGGGGCCCCTGAGACAAACAGAAACCAGACCCCCAGCCCAAGAGAGCCCCCTCACCCCTCTCAGGGCCTCCCACAGTTAGGGTGTCAACCGCCAAGTAGTGACCCTCGGGACCCCAAGTTGTTTGTTTGTTTGTTTATTCACTTAACGGGTAAGCACACTGGAAACAAGTTCATTTTACAGGTGCGACCCACATATATTGCATACAGACAATACATAATCAAACATACATATACAATGCAGCAAATTGCAGACAAAAATGTCTTTGTTACATATAAAATTCATAAAAAAAATTCATAAAAAACAGTCACAATTAAATTGAGATTCGAAATACATCCTTAATGCATCGGCAAACTTTTTAACAGAACACAACCACCTAATATCTTGAGGAATTTCATTCCAAATAAATGGAGCAATATAAGCAAAGGATCTTTGTCCACTTTTAGATTTCATAAAAGGAATCTCGAGAAACCAACTGTCTGAACTATGTCTAGAATAATGACCATCAATATATGGTCTCAAAAACTTTGAAATACTATGTGGAATTCCAGAGTCCATAACTTTATATATGAACTTGGCACACAGTATTGGAAATTTAATGAAACCGTAACCAGCCCATTTCTTTTCAAAATCACACAATGATGAGATGACTTAGAACAATTTAAAGCAAACTTAGCTATCAAGTGAAGTAAAGTGGATTTCTTTGAAATCACTGTCGCAGAAGCAGTGTCAGTAATCATAGCTGCATAGTTCACAATATGAAGTAAGCAGCAATTTGAAATAACCAGCCTAGACTCAGGAATAAGAAATGAACAGATTCTGTACAAAGAACCTAATCTACAATGTATTCTTGAGGTAACCCTCAAAAAATGAGATTCATAACTTAGATGAGACTCGAGTAATACCCCAAGATATTGAAATGTATCAACATAGTCAAACAGTAATCCATCAAGAGATTTAACTTCCAAAGTACCAACCTCAGCTCTCAGTCTAGGTGGGGTACCAAAAACCATCACCTTTGTCTTAGATTTGTTTAAGAGTAATTTACAGGCCATAAGTGGAGACTGAAAATTGCACATTTCCTCTGTTAAAGAAACACCTAGATCTCCAAATGACAAACCCTGCGTATAAATTACTGCATCGTCAGCGTAAAGTGTTAAAGAAGCATTATTAATCACACTTACTAGTTGATCAAAAAACAAAGAAAACAAAAGTGGCCCCAAAATAGAACCTTGTGGAACCCCACACTTAACCATTACAAAGTCTGATACAGCACCCCTATATTTAACCCTTTGAAACCTATTTGTTAAATAATCCTCGTCCAGTCCAAGAAAGACTCACCAACTCCCAATGACCCAAGTCTAAAATCAACAATTGGTGATCAACTGAGTCGAATGCCTTGGTCAAGTCCACGAACACGGCACCCGTCAGACACCCTTTATCCATGCCATTAAGTACGGCTCGTGAACTCGACCAAGGCAGTCTCAGTACTCCTTCCTTTCTAAAACCATGTTGGTTCTGAGACAATAATCCAAAGCGATCCACATACCCAATCAACTGATTATAAACTATTCTTTCCTGAACTTTAGCTAAAGCAGACAAGATAGAAATAGGTCTGTAGTTACAAAACTCATGTTGTGAACCAGATTTAAATATAGGAGTGACCAAAGTATGTTTCCATATATTAGGTATAGTACCTGTAACAAAAGACAAGTTGAAAATAATACTAACTGGAAGTGCTATAACCGAGGCAGCATCCGCCAATAAACTAGGACATAAGCCATCAGAACCAGCTGAGCTGTCCCTCTTAATACAACTAACAACTTCTCTACCTCCTTCGGAGTAGTAGTCCTTAAGTACAGTTTAGGATTAACTGTAAAATCTTCAGTCAATCCCAAGTAGTTCACCTTGGACTGGTCACTAAAGGAATCAGGCAATGCAGTAAATTTCAGATTAAACTCGTTAGCTATCTTCAGTGGACAAGACAACAAGTCACCATTCAACCTCATTGAACCTGGTTGACAAACATTAGGCCTTATGAAATTATTAATTGTTTTCCAAAAAGTAGTAGCGTTAGATAACCCTTCACATTGTTTATGACGAATATAGTCTGTTTTAGCCTTCCTTATCTTAGCCTTACATTGGTTCCTTAAAGTCCTATACGCATGATAACCAGAAGCAGAATGGTTCATTTTATATGTTTCCAGGCCTTGTCTCGTTGTCTCATAAGTTTTAATCAAAGGAGGTGTTAACCACCCACAAGTTTCCCTCGGACCCTTCTTTTAACAAGGGAGCTAACTGGTCCAAAACATGTGTAAACTCAGTAATGAAAAATGCAATGCAGAATCCACATCAGGGATAGAATATAAAAAGACCAATCTATTTTACCCAACTCTGTACAAAAAGAATGTACATCAAATTTAGAAAAGATCTCGAAATCCTTATAATTGGCTTAGACTTCTTCAGTCCCCCATGCTTCCAAATACAGAAGACTGGATGATGATCACTTAACGAATCAGAGGTCAAACCACATTTTATCATATTAATAGGTCTATTTGTTAATATCCAGTCCAGCAATGTGTGATTTCCTGATCTAATGTTACCATTGTGGAGAAGATGGGCATTTTCAAACTGAGTGTCAGAGGCTGGAGAATTTAAGGAAAGTCAATCGTAGGCTGATCACATGGCATCACCAGACCCAGTCTCGACCCCCTAGGAAACGTTTTGTGACCCGGGCCCAGGCTCAGCTGACTCTCAATGCTGTGGCCCCCGACTGGTCCGATGTGGTTGGGCCAGCAATGGAGACCCCGGTGCGAGTAAATGGGATTCCCACTTGAGCTGTATTAGACAGTGGCTCTCAGGTAACCATCACATTTCAGGACTGGTATCAAACCCACTTATCTGAGGTACCGCTGCAACTCTTGACTGGTCTACATGTGTGGGGGTTGAGTGACAAGGCATATCCGTATTTGGGGTATATCTGGGTTTGGTTATCATTCTCTACCTCTGTGGCTGGAATGGATGAGCAGGTGGAAACATTAGTTTTAGTTTGCCCACCCACTGGACTGTATGATGGGGTGCCTTTGTTGATTGGGATGAATGCCCATGTGTTTGGACAATTGGCCCAGTTGTGCTCAGAAAAGCAAGCATTCAAAACTGGGTGAGCCTTAAGGGTACCCGCTGTGATCCAAAAGGCAGCTGCAACTCAGAAGAAAGTTAGCCAGGAGGAACCTGAAAGCCCAGTGGGGGTGGTGTGGAAAAAGGACCCGGCCCCAGTGGTACTCGCCCCGAATGCCCAATGTGTCCTGCATGGAGAGGTACGACTAAGAACAGATGTTAAAAATAAGTTGTTGATGTTGGATGCACCTGGGGAGGGAAGATTGCCTGAGGGACTGTTGGTAAAGCCCAGTATCTTGCCGGCTAGAGCTCATGCTTATGTCAAGAGAGTGATGGTTCAAGTGCATAATGTGTCCAACAAAGAGATTCAAATAAGAAGAGGGTGCACCCAGGCAAGTGTTCATTGTGCAGATACTGCAGTACTGCCAAATAGCAAGGGTCCTGGGACAGACGACTGACTTACTCCTGACTTGTTTGATTTCGGTGACTCCCCATTGCCAGCTGAATGGAAAAAGAGGATCAGTGAAAGGCTTGCCAAAAGGGACCAGGTTTTCTCCCTAAAAGAGTGGGATGTGGGATGTGTGCAAGGGGATGAGCATCACATTCGGCTGTATGACGAAAGGCCTTTCCGAGAGAGATCCCAGCACCTGGCTCCGGCTGACATAGATGATGTGAGGCGGCATCTGCAAGAGATGTTGGCTGCTGGTGTGATACAAGAGTCCAGGACCCCCTATGCCTCCCCCATTGTAGTGGTAAGGAAGAAGAATGGGGCGGTTAGGATGTGTGTAGACTATCGCACTTTGAATCGACGGACCATCCCCGACCAGTATACCATGCCACGCATACAGGACGCCTTGGATTGTTTAAATGGCAGTAAGTGGTTCTCTGTGTTGGACCTCTGCAGTGGGTACTACCAGATACAGATGGCCCCAGAGGACTGGGAGAAGAC
The DNA here is from genome assembly GCA_016271365.2 of Neoceratodus forsteri. Classification (NCBI taxonomy): domain Eukaryota; kingdom Metazoa; phylum Chordata; order Ceratodontiformes; family Ceratodontidae; genus Neoceratodus; species Neoceratodus forsteri. The sequence goes on along the minus strand of CM057450.1, from coordinate 628,252,779 downwards.
TGCATTCATTTGTCCCCTAGGTTTCTATGAGTTCATTCGGATGCCTCAGGGGATTTCCTGTGCCCCCGCCACCTTTCAGCGCCTGATGGAGAGGGCTGTGGGGGATATGAATTTACTTGAGTGTCTGGTCTATCTAGATGATGTCATAGTGTTTGGACGTTCGTTGGAAGAACACCAGCAGCGATTATTTAAGGTCTTGGATCGGTTGGAAGAGTTCAGCCTCAAGCTGTCTATAGATAAGTGTCAATTCTTCCAAACTTCTGTAAAATATGTGGGCCACATAGTGTCTACTGAGGGCATAGAGACTGACCCTAGCAAAGTGGAGGCCTTGACTACTTGGCCTCAGCCCAGGAACTTGAAAAAGTTGCAATGGTTTCTGGGGTTTTGCGGATATTATAGGCGATTTGTCAAGGACTATTCCCGAGTGATTCGTCCTCTCCTCAACCTCACTCAGTGGTACCCTCCTACACGCAAAAAGTATAAGAAAGTTGTGCGATCCGAGGCGGAGAAGAGATATTTCCAGCCGAATTAACTGTTTGGGGATCATTGGACTGTTGAGTGTGAGGACGCTTTCTATGACATCATATATCAATTTACACATGCCCCCGTGTTGGCCTATGCTGACCCGGCCAAGCCCTACGTTCTCCATACTGAAGCTAGTCTTCAAGGATTGGAGGCTGTGTTATATCAGGAGCACTTGAATGGCCTGAGACCTGTAGCTTTTGCCAGCAGAAGTCTAACTCCTTCAGAAAAAACTATCCCGTGCATAAGCTAGAGTTCCTGGCTCTAAAGTGGGCCATTGTTGATCAGTTTCATGACTATTTGTATGGTGTCAAGATATTGGTGAAGACTGATAACAATCCTCTGACCTATGTACAAACCTCAGCCAAGCTGGACGCCACTGGCCACAGGTGGCTCTCTGCCTTGGCCACCTATGACTATGCTGTTGAATACAGGGCCAGCTTAAACCATATAGATGCGGATGCCCTCTCCCGGAGGCCTGTGTCCCAAACTGATTGGATCAGGTTGTCTGAGCCTGACATAAGAGCCCTTTGCCAGAAGTTCGACAAGGAAGAACAGGTGTCCCCGGATGCTGTAAACTGTATGGTGGATTGCTTGGGGCCATTTGAGAACTGCATACCTGCTGCCTACTGTCATTTTTCCATGCTGGACACTAGTTTGCTGCCCCAGTTTGACAATATTAGTCTTCAACAGGCTCAATCCCGAGATTCTATAATAAAACTAGTTGTGGAAGCCTTGCAGGCCAGGCGGGATGTGTCCAAATTGCACTCCACTGACTTAAGAGCCACCTCGTTATTCAAAGAAGGGCCCAAATTAAGGCTGATTAACCAACTACTATATCGAGAGACTGTAAATAAAGAGGACCAGATCATCAAACAGCAGCTGGTGCTGCCTTCAGAATTAAAGGAGCTGGTCTTAAGGTCCTTGCATAATCAGATGGGGCATCTTGGCAACGACTGAACACTTGATTTGGTATGAGCTCGGTTTTACTGGCCAAAGATGAGTGCAGATGTACAGCAGTATGTCAAGACCTGTAGTCAGTGTCTGCAAAGGAAAGCCTTGCCCCAGAGAGCTGCTCCCATGGTCAACATTACCACTAGCGCCCCTATGGAATTAGTCTGCATTGATTTCTTGAGTCTAGAACCAGATCTGAAAAATATCAGTAATATATTGTTGGTCACTGATTATTTCACCCGGTATGCACAGACGTTCCTTACTAAGAATCAGAAAGCAACCACGGTGGCTAACATACTTGTTGAAAACATTTTTGTCCACTACGGGGCCCCCCAGCGGATTCATTCTGACCAGGGAAGGGACTTCGTGAGCCGCTTGATTAAAGAGATGCTGTCTTTGTGGGGGGTGCAAAAGTCAAGAACCACCCCCTACCATCCTCAGGGAGATCCCCAGCATGAAAGGTTTAACCGCACATTGCTTGACATGTTGGGCACCTTGCTACCCAAAGACAAACCGAGATGGAGCCAGCAGATTAGCACCCTGGTCCATGCTTATAACTGCACCAAGAGTGATGCCACGGGGTTTTCCCCGTACAGACTAATGTTTGGGAGAGAGGCTAGATTGCCCGTGGATGTGTGCTTTGGGGTTTCCCCTGATGGGGTGCAAGCAGAAAGTCATCTACAATATGTACAGAAGCTGAATGCCCAGTTAAACCATGCTTATCAATTGGCCCAGACCATGGCTGCTAAAAGAAACTTGGCCAATAAGGAGAGGTATGACAAGAAAGTGAAGACATTGGAGCTAAGAGAAGGGGACAGGGTGTTGCTGCAAAATCTGGGGCTGCATGGGAAACATAAGATTGCTGACCGATGGCATTACCTCCCTCACATTGTTGTGGGACAACTGGCTGATTTGTCTGTATATAAAGTGTGACCTGAAAACAATTCCAAAGATGTGAAAACTATTCACCGAAATCATCTGCTGCCAATCGGGCAAATCCTGATTGAAGTCGAACCTTCAACTGCCGCCCCCTTCCGGCCTGTGACTAGGTCTGCGGCCAAGAAAAGAACCAAACCCATGGATTCTTCAGCAAGCCAACCAAGAGAGCCTTGTCTAAACCCTGCAGAAGTAGATGATCAACAATCAGTGTCGGAAGACAATGAAGATGATATTGAATACTATCCCTCTTACGAACTGAGCCAGTTGTTTCGGGACAATCCCCTTGTTAACTGTGGAAATGAGATTGGCCTGTCTGGACTGTTTGAGCCCCATACTTTGTCTCCAGAGGCAATACCTCCAGAAGATGAGCTGGGTAACAGTAAAGCCCAAGGGTGGGGTCCTTAAGCCTGGCTGAACTATCAGGCCTGGCTGAACTATCTGACTTCTCGGATGAAGAGAGTGAGGTGGGGGGACAAGCCAGTGATATGCCAGAACTGGAAGAATATTTTGAATGCCCTGATGGTTCCTCACTAGTAGCTACACAGCCCTCAGCTGAGCCCAGTGGAGTGGGTCCTGGGGTAGAGGGTCAGGCCACCAATAATACTATGAGCACTGGGCCCCATTACCCTGTGGAGGTTCCCATCCCTAATGTCAGTGGGGCTGAGTTGGAATCAAGGCCTGTTTCAGGGTTCCCCAAGACACCTAGATGTTCCAGCCGAGAAGTACGGCCTGTAATAAAGCTGAGTTATGAGTCTCTGGGTCAGCCAGTGGACCTGCCCTTAAATGTGGTCCACAAAAGGGTGTATGTGTCCCCGAGCTCCTTGCCCAAGCTAGCTTTGGGGGATAACTCTAGTTTGTTGGTATTACCCTTTGGGTGTAGTGCCCCTACTTTAGGTGACCCGCCAGTAACTGAAATGGAGGGGTTCCCCCAGTCCTGGGGCCATGAGCAGGAAATATTGACCTGATTGGGAAAAAGAGGACCAAAGGGTTATGTGTATACAATGTTGTATAACCCATAGTACACTGTAAATATTCATGTATGTAATGTAAAGTGTGCTGTAGTGTCAATTAGGCTGTGTGCCTTCAAGTGAATTAAGGGAAATTACTTGCCGCAGATGCCAAGTTTTTCCAGGCCAGGAAGGGTGTAACCCTCCTATAAATGGGGATTCCTAAAAGTTTCCCGGAGCTCGTTTCCATACCCCATGCCTGGTTGGTGATCGGCATAAAGCCGTTTAAATGGGTAGCCAGTGAGCGCTTTTAAAGCCTCCGTATGCTGTCTCTTTAAGGGCTGCCTGTTGCAGTCATAATTAACTGAAATGGGGGGGGCTGTGTGGTTGTATGCCCAAGTTCCACCCGGGACACTAAAAAATAGCTCCCTTCTTCCATCGCTAGTGGTGCAGAGGGAGCTGTGCTGGAGGATGTGATTGTTTGCTGGAAATAAAGTAACATAATAATGATAACGTAGTTGTTCTGACCTGCCTTCCTTTGCAGTAAAGACTGTTTCGATTGTCTCCTCCATCTTGGTCCAGAACTGCTGAATTGGACCAATCGGTGCCTTGGGACTCTGGAGAGCTGTCTGACCAGTGGAGGAACTGCTTGTAAGCTGAGAAAGTCATTATGGGCTATGGCGCTTTTTTTGCACCACTGAGGGGCCAAAATTGATTGACTGACAGGTATGCCGGCCAATAGAATTGGGTAGCACCCGAATTGTAAGGAGAGTCCCATGCTGAGAAGGGGCAGATGCACTGAGATTGAGAAGGAGGAAGGAGTTCTGAGCTCCGGCGCTGTTGAGTGTTCGCGCGGGAAGTGCATGAAAGGCCTGAGGGGCCGTTTTTGCCATTTAGTGATTCAGACTAAATCTGCTAGCGTGCAGTCGGAGGAGGCTGGTGCCAGCCCAGCTACCTACCAAGCTCAACCTGAGAGGACTGGAGAATCTGCTGAATCGCGCTCAGTCCACCCGTGAGGTTGAAGTTGCCGTTTATTGCCCGAGTCTACTGCAAGTTCGTGTGGGGTCTAGAAGCAGCTGCCTGGTATGGTACCCCTCTGTTATTTTCCATATAAATGTGTGAGAAAGCTGATGAAATTCAGGCTCAACCCTGCCAGAGGTGAAGAAATTGTTGCTTGCTGGAGTCATGAGTACTGAACCAGGGTAGCTCCCTGCTAAGTTTGCAATCAGTGGCCTCCAGTTGCTTCAGCATACTGCTGACTGTCTACTTGAGTTTTGCTTCTCACTCTGACTCGTTTCAGTATTGCAAAGGCTATCGGTGTCAGAGCCCCAACCAGCTGCCACGGTGGACTAGCCATTAGGGCTTGGGTACCCAGGGACAGTAAATATTAGGTTTAGGCCTGTGCACGGAGCCCTAGGTAGATAGGTATAGTGATAAGCCAATTAACTTGATTTGCTCCTGTCCTGGTTACTTCCCCTTGAATAAATCTGATTGTTTGTTCTGCAACTATACTCTGGCTACTGTGTGCATTGCTGGTGAACTGCTGCATAGTGACTGTGGTAAAACTGTACTTTACTTTACAGGGGGTGCCCGGAGTGAGCTGAGAGATACTAGCCGGGGGGGTAAGTGAACTGGGGAAAAGTATTGCGGATACACTGTGTGTGCCACTAGCAGGATGAAAGGGGGGTTGCAGTAACCCAGAGGGCTGTGACCGAGGCAATCTCCACAGTACTTACCTGGACCTCTGGGTGGAGGCACCCGTCAACGGATCTGGGACCCTCATTCTGTCTCAGAGGAGGCAAGCAGGGGTAGTAACCCTAAGGATAGCGCCCCCTGGGGGTTACATGTTAAAAGAAGCAATGTCATTTCCAGCAGGCTGCTCTTTATACAGCAAAGAGCTAAAATGTAAATTGTTACATGTAAAAGTAGACCTTATCTACGTATGGCATAAGAATGTCTCAACAAAAGTCAACTGTTTTACTGGGATCCAGGTCTTTAAAAAAAAATTCTAACTGAAAAAAAAATAATATAGGAAGAAGCCAGTGACATCGACAATGCTGCCCCCCTATGCTTACATAGGATTTCGGTGCCTTTGCTTTGGTCGAACCAAATGAGCCCACTACAGGTGAACTGACAGAAGCTAAAGGGGTGTAATTATTGGAGGGGAAGGGGACATGTCTCCCCCAACATTTCTATAAAAAAACTGAAGAAGCATAACACTGGCACTTCCTCTGCGAACAGCCTGAAAGTCTAAGTACTGTACACCGCCCCACTGCCACGCCCCCTGTTGACTGAACTGTAGTAGAATAGCTGATCTGTAGAGATCATGGCTCAGCTCATACAGTGCTGCCAAATATTAAAAGCTTAAGAGCTAAAACCTGCTTGCTAGCTATAGATATAATAATAATAAAAACAAATAAAAATCCACCAGTGAGGAATCCTACCACCCACTACTACTACTTCTACTACTACTATTATTATTATTATTATTATTATAATACATCTTTATCACCGTGGTGTTTCTTTGGAAAGCTTGATGCAGACAAGGATGGGCAATGAGTGAGGTAATTTTAATAGTCAAGTATAAGGCAAGCATTGTGTTTTGTTTTACTACCCTATCCATGTTACCTGCACCTGCAGCAACCAGAGTGTGAAAAAGAAATCTAGTACTAATGGACACAGCTTGAAACTTGTGGTGACATAATTTAGAACATTCATGAAACTAATTATGTAGCATAGTTAAAAAAAGTATATTTTTCCCCCGAGATGACAGTTTGACAATGAGAAAAGTAAAGAATGCCTGTGTTTTTGTTACAGTTTGTTGGTTATGTGGATTTCTGTAATTTTGACATGCATATCCTTCACGAAGTAATAAACACAAATGTTGAAAAAAATCCTATATCCGAAGCATTTTTTTTAATAGCATTAATTGTTTACTGGGGGGGGGGGTATAATTCAAATTAAGTACTTACGACCATAGTCATCCAGAGCAAAATTTGTAATGAATTTACATCGCTACATATAACCACTGCTTGTGTAAATATAGTCACAAAACTTAATACCTACATAGTGAAGGTGCTGTCCAACAGGGTAAAATTAGACTTTAAATTGGAAATGCATTCTGGTGCTAAATTAAAAGTAAGATAAAGCACTTCTTTACACAGCATTCTGAGCTTGTGGCTCCATGTCTTACATCTTCAGAGGAAGCACCCCACACTTTCTCATACAGTATTTTAAATGCGTGCTCCACATTTCAACGCCAGAAGGTTGAAAGGCATGGCTTGTTCTGAAACTAAGTGCACTGATCCATAGAAAATGGGAGGTCTAAAGCCTTGATGAAAGTCACACAGGTAACCAGTGGTAATAGTGGGATTCAAATCTGCAACTCCCGTAGTTTTTGCGCAGGAAGCCACATGATGTTCCAGTTCTCCACCGACCCTCTTTTAACTGAATGCATAGGACTTGGTTGCTTGATTTGGAGGGGGGGGGTTATTTACTCCAGGATAGCACACCTCAGATGCAGTATTTGGTTTTCAGTGAGCTTGTGTGAGGCAATACACCCCAGAGAGCAATATTTCTACTCAGATTGTCTCCACTCCAGTTATTCTTATCAAACCTCCTTTTTATAACACTTGATTTATTACTGTGTACCAGTCACAGTGCTTTAAAAGAAACAGATTTCTTGTACTGATATTTAAAGCTTAGTAACCTTTGTTTTTCATTGTCATACCATTTTCCACCCTGACTGGGTCACACTAAAGCACTTTTCCTTCTCACAAAATAAGCATTCAGATTTTTTAGTCTATGCATGATTTCATGCTTTCACTGACTGCTTATTATATAAATAAAACACAAGTGTTGCATGATGCTGAAAAAGATGCACAGTACCTACAGGGCACTGTAGTACTACCAGTAATGAAATTAAAATTACAAAACTTAAAAACAAAAAAATAACTCAGCTTCCCGACTTCACAGTTCTCTGTACCCCCACAATACCTTCACGGCCAGCAAGCTGCTGACTAGAGGCTCACTCTGCATCATTCAGAAAACCAGCCCATAGGAAAGAAATAAATAAAGTGCAGGGGGGCTGTTTTTTACCCTGTTTCCTCCTCTCACTTTGTATTATTTTTTCCAGCCTGTTCACCTTTCCCCTTCCCCCTCTTTCTTTTTGATTTTCCCAGTTTATATGGGCTTGTAGCCTTATACATTTTTTTTATAGCTGACTGTTTTTATGGTTGTAGCATGCAGCACTTGGTGTAATATATATATACATATATATATACACACATATATAAAAGCTATTTTTTTAAACTAACGCTGCCTCCTAGGAATTTGATTATGTAGTACTGGTAAGCACTTTGCAATAATATTGAGAACATAATTGAATGAGTGGTCAGTTCCAGCACTACAAATGCTATGCAATTTGCATCAATTACAAAAGAGTGAATTGTATTGGTTACTGATCCCACCTGATGTTGTTTAGTAGGTTTTTAAACTATGTGGTGTTTAGAGAACTCTAGCCTTTAAAAAGGACACCAGTCCAACAAATGTCAGGCAAGATCCTTGAGGTGTCTGTTGTTCATGGCTTAATAAACAAGATATTTTAATTATTTTGGATGCTTGCATCCCTCTTATGTGGTTGTGTGTGCCTGAAACTGTATGTTTTACATTTCTCATAAGTTTCTGGAGCACGCTACCCAATGCGCACTTCTTTGTTTTTTCTAATCCAACAGTAATGCACCTGCATCCCAGAAGCACATCCAGGTCGGGAACATGGGTCTGCCATGAGTGCAGTCCTGATGTGTGATTTGTTCACATGCCAACAGTAGAAGCATGTTAATCCCGTCCCTTCTTTTATATAAAAAATGCTGCTGGTATCTCCAACTGCAAATCAAGCACAACAAGGAGTACAATTGACAGTTTTAAATCAAAGCTTATATCCATGCATGGGCACCAAAGGCACGCTCCTGTACATGTGCAGGATTTTTGTTCATGCCTCTCAAGTGCATGCTCAGGATTTCTGCTCTAATTTAAAACTATAAATTGCACTCCTCACAGTGCTCGGTTTTCAGTTGGAGATACCAGCAGCATGTTTTTATAACAGAAGGGACAGGATTAACATGCTTTTACTGTTGGCATGTGAAAAAAATCACACTTCTGGACCATGCTCATGGCAGACCAGTGTTCCTGACCTCGATGTGCTTCTGGGACATTGGTGCAGTACTGTCATACTGAGGAAAATACTATTGCTGAAAAAATTACAAAACAAGGTAAAAGGGCTTTAATGTCTTACATATCGGGGCATTCTGCAGTAACTGTGTCATAGGTGTGTGCCAAGAGGAGCCCTTTTCACATTTGTCAAAAAATTAAGGAGCAAAGCTGACAGTGTCCTTTTAATAACATCCAATTCCCCCAAAAAGGATAATTATAAGTACTACCATAGTACTTGTAAAGAAACTGTGATGGTCCCTACAGGAGGAGATGTTTACTGCCCACAGTTTGGCTTCTAAAGTTTCCTAATTACTGCAGTTTTGCCACCTCAAATGATTGTCCTGGATTCCCCCTTTTCCCTCACAAAAGACAGAGACCATTGTTTGTAGTTGTGCTCAGATTGGCAATTAATTTATTTATATATCATAATTCCATGTTCCGTTTCATCATCTTTTATTATTATATCTCTCATAATTGCATTTATTTGCATCCATATATCAATCAATGACCATCCCTCTTTCTTCGTCTTTTTGCTCCCCCGAGGTGAAAACCTGGGTGCCTTCTTCTTCTTCTCTTTTTCTGTTAGGTAACGGTGAAAACCAAGACTGCTTTTCTTCTTCAGCTTCTTCTTCATTTCATCTTATTCCTTTTTCTTTCCCCCTTCCCTACCCCCCCCATTTTTCCCTCACTGCCATCCGCCTTTGGCAGTCCAATAACCATACAATTTTCTGCCATCCACCTTTGGCAGTCCCAAACCGTCCTACTGGACACTTCTGTCAGCCACCTGACAGCCGTAATATACAATCCCTTTTGACTGTCTTTCCCTCTTGCTCTATATTTCCAGGGTGGGTGGGAGGATCAAAACTCCAGCAAAGTGGCTGAGCCACCCCTGTGCTGCCCATTATGTACCTCCTCTTGTCCCTCCCTTTCCTGTTGCTTGGCTATTGTTCTATCCCCTGCCCTCCCTTCCCTCTCCCATCCCCTTTGATGAAAAGGGAAGGGGTGCACCAGGAAAACCTGGTCTGCCTTAAAGGGCAAACTCCATTAGACAAGACATTAGTCCCCTCCACCTAATTACTAATCACCATCTCCACCATCCATTTCCACATATGCTTCCTCCCTGGATGTGCTGTTTATTCATTAAAGAAACCAGTGGCCTACATTGTAGTTCAAGCTACCCGCTCTGTCTTCCACACACCAGCTCCTGCAGAGCCTGGATGTAGTCATCACACAGACATGGGATGAAAACTCACCAGAGGAAAATGACCTAAGCATGAATAATGACAGGAAACATAAAGAGTACTCGTCCATCTGTATACCTGGTGTTAGCAAGTAAATCAGAAGCAGAGAAAAAAAATACATACTTACCATACCCCATGAATGTAATTAAACTGTGGAAAAATTGTCCCCTGAAGGAATATGCAGGGTGGGGCACATGAAGCACAGCAGCAGGCATCCGGATTCCACATTCCTCTAACAGTACTGTGTACCTGGAAATAAGATAAAAAGATTTTGAGGATTGTTAAAAGTCTCCCCCCCAACCCTTGGCACCCCCTCTCCCCACCGTAGACCATAGTAAATGAAGAAATACTTACCTCAGGGACTGGCTGTGAAACTTGAACCATTGTACCAGTAAATGAAGCACCCATGTCTTCAGCAGCAGCAGGAGGAGCAGGAGGTAACTTCACCAGATTTCCTGAATGCTGGCAAAAGCAAAAAGAACACAATTACTATCAAACTCGGACATCCACACTGCAGTAACCTACCTAAGTAATGAAAAATTAAATACTTACCATCTGCATTGGGAAATGTGGTGCATTCCAACATCCCAGATCTGAATCCAGGCCTGGCATGATGATGTAATCAGTCAACCATAAAATAGTAGAAAAGCAGAACAAACATATTAGAACTCAATATGCCACAATACCAACCCACCCCACCCATCTCTTGCACAGGAAAAAAAAATCCAGACAGATACTTACGTGTGCAGCAGCAGCAGGGACTCTCTGAAGATGATTCATCAACACCAGTCAAAACAACTTCTTATGGCAAGTTGGCAACTAGTCAGAGCAGCAGACAGCAAGCTATAGCACCCCAACATCTCATTCCCTCCACACCATACGAGTTACAACCACAGAGCCACCACAGCCAAACAGGACAGAATCACTGGGAAATGATAATTCTACATTTCTCAATCAATTGAGAAACCATCAGCAGAAGACAGCAAGTGCAAGTAGCAGCAGCATTTTGAGGGAGGAATTAATTTTCTCAGCGTGGCACCCCTTTTGGCTATTTCACAATTCTCACAATAATTGTGTCTCCCTTCTCTCACAATTTTGCCATGTGTTTTTTCTGGACTTACTGTATAAGGCCTGTTCTGCACAGGACAGCAGCTAGCGGCAACAAGATTCATACTGAAATAATTTGTAAACGGCCGACAAAACAGCATTTTTTGTCTTGGTGGTGGTGGGGAGGGTTCTATAAAACTTCTGGACTGAGACCGCATTTCTATCTCAGTTTTATGGAACATTTCTCATGTAACATTTCTGTACTTGTAAGGTCTGTTCTGCATTAGTGGCAACACAATTCATACTGAAATCATTTGTAAATAGTGGGCAAAACAGCATTTTTTGGTCAGGGAGGTGGGGGTTACTCTGTAAAACTTCTGTACTGAGTCCACATTTCTGTCTCAGTTTTATGTAACATTTCTCATGTAACATTTCTGGACTTGTGCGGCCTGTTCTGCACTAGTGGCAACAAGATTCATCCTGAAATAATTTGTAAATGGTAGACAAAACAACACTTTTTGTTTGGGAGGTGGCAGGACACTACATAACACCATGACTGAGAGCAGATTCATGTTTCAATTTTATGTACTATTTGTCATGTAACATTTCTGGACTTGTAAGGCCTGTTCTGCACTAGCAGCAACAAGATTCATACTGAAATCATTTGTAAACAGTGAACAAAGCAGCATTTTCTTGTCTGTGAGGTGGGGGTGGGCTCCATAAAACTTCTGTACTGAGACCACATTTCTGTCTCAGTTCTATGTAACATTTTTCATGTAACATTTCTGGGCTTGTATGGCCCATTCTGCACTAGCAGCAACAAAATTAATCCTGAAATCATTTGTAAATGGTAGACAAAACAGCATTTTTTTGCCGGGGTGGCGAGGCACTATATGACGTCATGACTGAGAGCAGATTCATGTCTCATTTCATTCTACTTTTTTCCTGCCATATTTTTCATCTTATCAGGCCAGCTCTGCACAGCATGGCGGCAAGAGGCTGTTTTAAACTGTAGCCCAAGTGCACATTTTGGACCAGGTAGTGGGGCAGTGGGACACTATAAAACATCATCATGACTGGAGGGGAGAGACACAAAGTTATCATTTGTGGCAAGCCCAGGAGACGTGTTTTTAAGCACAAAAATCATATTTATGTTTAACTTTGCAATAAAAGTGCTTATGTTTCTATGATTGTTGTGTACACATTCAGACTTATGCTGCACACAAACAACTGCCGCAACATCACATAGCTTTGGGAAAAAATGTTGTTCATAGGAACAAATTACAATACTTGACATTTGTGGATAGGAAGAGGAAATATATAAAAAAGGAGTAACATAAAACAAGAAGAATGGTACAGTGTTTATGGGTACAGACAGTGACTAACAGTAACACATGCCAGGGGAGACATGCAGGGTCAGGGCAAGGGTATTCATATGAGAGGGGAAAGGAAGGGAGCATAAACATTACATAGCACATAAAACCACTGGACAAAAAAAAGAAACAAGAGGATATAGAAGAGGAAGAGGCCAGAAAATTTTTTTTTTTTTACATTTTTCTTTTTTTGGTTTTTCTTATTTTTAGGGATTGCGGATGAGGAAGAGTGACAGTAACAAAGGAGACAAAAAGAAAAGAAAAAAATAGCTGCTGCACTGCCTGCTGAATTGACAAATTATTCTGGACCATCAAAACTTACACAGTGCCGGTGCCAGGTCCCGATTCTGCACTGCCAGTGCCACCACCACCACCACCATCCCCATGATGCAGCTCTGCCAGGAGTTCCAACACTTTTTGTTGGCCCTCCATTATTTTTTTCAGCTCCCTCTGACCTCCTTGTAGAACTGGTCATAATTCTGCCTCACATCATCCATCTCACTGTGCATAGCCGCTACCTCATGGCACACGGCCTCCAGGTCTTCATTGGTGATGCTGACCTGACCTTGAGCTGCTGCAGGCTGAGCAGAATCAGCAGCATGATGGTGGCATCAGCAGTTGTGGGGTGAATCAGTAGATGGTGCTACTGCCCTTGCTGCTGTGTCCTTCTGGACCTGGTTTGGCACCACCAATTTGGGCCGACTTCCTTCCTCCTGCTGGCCCCCTTCCCTTCTGTCTGTTCATCACTCCCACTAGTGCTTCCTCCTGCTGCTGCCAACTCCTGCTGCTTTTGGAGCTACTCTGCAGGGTGATGGTGTTGCAGATGGCTCCTTTGCCCACCAGTCCCAAGGTGTAGCCCTTGCTTCCCCCGCTGAACACTCCGAGCACAAAGGTTGCAGATGACAACACTGTCATCTGCAGCCTTTGTGGTGAAGATGGGCCACACTTATGACACTCTTGCCTGGTGGGGGCCAGTTGATGTCTGGTGGGGGCCACAACATCCTGCCCTTGCTGGGGATGGTGGGGGAATATGCTCCTGCTGCTGGGGGTAATGGGCTCTGCTGCTGGGGGTAGAGGGCACATGCTTCTGCTGGGGGGTCTGCCTTTCAGACAGAAATGGTCGCCTGTTAAGGTGAACACTTTTAGCTGCCTTCTTCAGTCCAGTCCCTCTTTCCCTACCTTGCCCATGCACATTAGAAAAATAAACAAAAAAATGAAAAAGAGAAAGAAACAGAGAAGAGAGAGAGAGTGAGGAGTCACACACACACACACACACACACACACACACACACATGCACACACACAAAATCAAACTCACTATAAACTTAATTGTTACTGTATTTTTATGAGCTCAGTAATTTTAGTTTTTATCTTGTTATTATCTATAATTATTGTAAGGTGCCTTGATTTTAAGAAAGGTGCAGTATAATTAAAGATTTATTATTATTATTATTATAAAAACAGAAAAATATAAGCCAACAGAAAATGTCCAAACAAAGAAAGATTAACTGTTTTTTAAGTAAAGACTTTGGGCAAACATAACACACAATCACAAATTTATAAAGTTTTGTCCTGCTGCCTACTCTCAGACCACTACCTCTGACTGCTAGCACTAGGAAAAGGAAGCAGAATCAGTGCCTTGCTGCCTGAGAGCAGTCACCCATGTGACCGGCAGTCTGCAGCAGACAGTAAGTCATGTGAAAAGCCTTTTTTTCCCTAATTTCACCTAATAGTACTGCAAGGTGAAATTTACCAGTGAAAGTGAAAATTACTGGTGAAATTGGCTGCAAAATATTGCCATAAGTGCTTAATTTCCTGAAATGTTTTGCAGGGCAAAATTCATGATTTCACCAGGATTTCACCAGTAAAATAAAATTTCACAACATCTGTAGTACAGAGTTACTTCCTGCTATTTAAAGGTGGAGACAAGGAGCTCAGGAACAAATGGAAACAAGCTTGAGATGAGGTTGCTGTGATGCTTGTCCAGCTGGTTATGATTGTTATATGATATTTGTAATATAAAAATATAGTATGTGATTGTCTCACATAAGACAGCCTGGGTATCCGCCCCCCCCCCCAGGTTTCAGTGAAGCTACAAGATATATTACATTGACCAGGAGATCTCTGTAATATAATTAACTTCCTCAAAAAAATTGCATTTTATGGCCTTTTTTATGACCTGTTGCTGCTTTGAAGCTGGGAAGCTAAATATACATGTTATTACCGGACAGGACATCACTTAGCTGATTCTTGTCAGCTATCTCACATCTAAGTGGCAAACTGCAGAGTTGTAAAAACCTTTGGTGTTCCTTGGGAAAACAGGAATCAGCCACCAGTTCAAAGGAAAGGATTGATTAAGGACTGTCATAATTTGGGAAATTAGTTTTTGCTGATGTCACATTATTTAATAGACCTCCTGATAAGACATCATGTTTGCATTTTTTTGATTCTAAAAGGAGGAGCTAGAAGACTCACTAAGGGGGGTGGGGAGATGGAGTGGAAATGTATCCTTGTAACTGGGAAATATGTCATACCATTTTGTGAGCTCTTTGATATGTTGTTCTGTATTTATATTTTTCATATTTTTATAATCTTTTAGTAAAGTACCTATTTTTTGAAAGCCTGAGTGGGTGTATGCCAGTTCTTTTTTGCATGTGATGTATAGAGGATTAAGACTGACAAAATTGTTCAACATCTTGATGGTGTTACTAAACTGGAAAAAGATAAGAATATACCTAAGGTCTTTTATAGAGTTTTAAAGGTTCATTTTGGAAGCCTGGCTTGGTGCCCCTGGTGAAAGATTGTACAGTAATTCCTGAAGAGGGTACATATCTTAGCCTGTACATTGGGTATGCTAGCATAAGATTCACAGTTTGAATCCCCCCAAAACGTAAGACTAAAGGTGATTCGGACCCAAAAGCAGACAGGAGGATTACCCTGTCTGTTACCTGTTCACACTATTGCACTCTGAGGTTGGCACTGTGGGAACAGAGGGCCTGACCTGCTGAGTGTGTTTCTGACAGATTTGGTGGAGGAGGTGAGATAAAAAAATTGGTAACACAAGCTTTAACTGTTCAGTGTGTCAGCATAATACTGTACAGCTCACTTGCAAAATAAGGCAGTGATTTATTTTTAAAAAGAAAATGAACTGTATCATTTTGCTTACAGTCAAGTTCCTACCTGTTTTATTTTTTTTCTGAAGTGCAAGTTAGAGTAGCCGTAGTTAGGGAAGAAGATGGCTTCCAACTACAGCAGGTACACTGCAAACTACTTGAGGCAGTTGTGCCAGGACAGAGGAGTCCTGCATGAGGGGAGAGCCATCAAGCAGAACCATGTGGATGCTGTGATGGCAGCAGATGCCCAGAGCATCAGTTCACAGACTGTGACTGTAAAGGACCGAACCTTGGATGTGGCAGGGTAAGCGGCCAGTGCAGTATTCAGATCCAGTGAGGAGGGCAGCAGGGCCAGTGCAAGCGAAGGGCCACAGCAGCAGGGGAAGGTCACCAGCATTCTGGAGCCAGAAGTAATCAGGCTGCAGACTGAGTTGAGCAGAATGGAGTTGGAGTTCCAGAGAGAAAAGAAGCTAGAACAGCGAGCCACAGAGGAGAAGAGGGAGCAAGAACAGTGAGGCACAGAGGAGAAGAGGGAGCAAGAACAGCGAGAAGCAGTCTGTGAACAGCAAGAGGTGTAACATGAAGAGTGTGAGCACCAGAGGTGACATGAACTGGAGAAGTTATGACTCCAACCACCAGTATCAGAGCAGATAAGTGGCTTGGGTTTAACTGGAAATACAGGACTGGGTTACAAATTAAATTCCAAATTGATAGCTGAATTTAAATATGGAGAGGATATGGATGCCTTTTTAAATTCCTTTGAAAAAGTTTGCATTCAGGCAAATATTCCTAGAGGGTCCTGGAGATTCCAGCTATCCCTGCTGTTTACCGGGAAAGCTCAGGATGCATTGGGTCAAATGGACAATGAGGACAGTAATGATTACAGCAAACTTAAACTGCATGGTTAAAACAGTTTGATTTAACTGTACAAGCATACAGAGCTAAATTCTGTAAGCTCAGGGGAAGCCCTGACATGAGATATGAGGTGCTAGCCATGAAACAATGTCAATGTTTAAAACGTTGGTGGGAGGGAATTGAAGCAAACTCTGTAGATAAAATTGAAAATGCTATTTTGTTAGAGCAGTTTTTTGGGGCATACCCAGCAGAGCTGAAAACCTGGCTGGAGGACCGAGATCCCAAAACAGTGCAAGAGGCTGCTGAACTCTCAGACTGCTATGCCAAGAGCAGACCTGCTCTGAGAGCGAATGGGGCAAGCACAGCAGTGCAGAAAGGGAAAAGCATGCCTTCAGGGCAGCTAAAACCCTCACTGCCTCCACTGAAACCAGTTAGCCCCAGGTTTCAAAGAAAAGATCTGTCTGAGAAAAGAAGTGAATGTTGGTTTTGTAAATAAACTGGGCATATTTCCAGACAGTGTCCCAAAAGGATGAGCAATATGCAAAATGGGGCTAGGGAAGAAGTGGGTTGTTTGTGTGTCCCTGGAAACATGCCTGTGAACATGAGAGAACACATGCACCCAGTCACGGTGAATGGTGTACCAACACAAGGGTTAAGGGACACAGGGGCATCCCTGACATTGGTAAAACGGGATGTGGTAGAGCCTGGTCAGCTTATACCCAATGAATTTGCAACTGTACAAGACTTCACTGGGGAGAAGAAAACATTGCCACTCGCTAGTGTTCTCCTAGACTGGGGTGAAACAGGGAGAACTGTGCAACAGGTGGCTGTAGCCAAAACTTTAGCAGCTTACATCATCCTTGGCAACAATCTCAAACAGGGGATGGTGTGTGCAGTTACCCATAGCCAAGTAGCAAGGGGAAAATGTAGTTCACTGGACCCCACAGAATCCATTGTGGAAACCACTAGGAGGCTGGTTCCCCAGCCTGTGTCTCCTGATATGGAGACTAATGAAAAGGGATAGAAATTTCCCCAGTAGCAGTTAACCACACAGCTACACAGGGTTACTCTGAAGAAGGAGGGGTAACCCATTGTCAGAGGATTAGGGATGACAGTGATCCTGAGTGCCCTGATGCTAGTGATAGGGACCCTAGTTTGGAGACTGAAGGGGACTTGTTCCATGCCTTGGAAATGTGTAAGGAGTTTGCAGCTGCTCAGAAAAGTGACCCTAGTCTAGAGAAGCTGAGGGCTTGGGCAGACTCTGATGGAGCACAGGGAGGTGATGGTAAACATAAGGTTTATTGGGAAAATGGACTGATGTACACTCAGGCTGTGAAGACAGAGGGGGGTGATAGGCAGATTGCTTGTCATTCCACAGGGGTATCGAGGGCAGTTGCTCAAGACTGCATATGATATTCCCTAGTCTGGTCATCTGGGAATCATGCACACTATGCAGTGGTTGGCCCAGAATTTCTATTGGCCCAACTTCACCCAGCAGGTGAAGGAGTACTGCAGGTCTTGTCACCGGTGCCAAGAAATAGGGAAGGTGGGTTGGAAAACCCAAGCAACCCTAATTCAATTGCCCATAGTGGAGGAGCCATTCTAGAGGGAGGGAATGGATATTGTGGGGCCTTTAAATACCCCCAGCTCCTCCTGGAAGAGGTTCATCCTGGCTGTGGTGGATTATGCCACCTGGTGTCCAGAGGCAGTTGTCCTATACTCACTGAGGACAGACAAAGTGGCATATGCCTTACTCGGGATTTTCTCCTGTGTTGGGTTAATGCAGAAAGTTATCACCGATCAAGGGGGTTCTTTCCTGTCGGACCTGATGAAATGTTTGTGGGAGAAGTGTGGGGTGGTGCAGAGTCGCATAACACCTTATAACCCGCAAGCCAATGGGCTTGTGGAAAGATTTAATGGTACTCTGAAATCAATGCTCCATGCGTTTGCTGAACAGCATGGGAGGGACTGGGAGAAATACCTTCCCCACCTGTTGTTTGCATACAGGGAGGTGCCCCAAGAGTGGACAGAGTTTTCCCCCTTTGAGCTTTTATATGGACACTAGGTACATGGGCCCCTAGACTTGATCTTGGAGGACTGGGAAGACAAGCACACCACCCAGGGCACTCCCATAGTGGATTACATCCTTAGGTTTAGGAAAAGGCTGAAGGAGATTATGGGGACAGCCCAGAGCAACCTGGCAGCTGCCCAACAGAAACAAAAAGTGTGGTACAACCACAGAGATAAAGCTTACTCATACACAGCCTGAACTAACCCCCTTAGTGATGCACGATGTGGAAACAGGGACACAGACGCCCATACTGCAGACAGCATATCGGGTGTTACAGGCTGTCCAAAGGGACATTAGGAAGGAGGTGGAGGAAATGATGGATTTAGGGGTATTCCAGAGATCCCACAGTCCCTGTGCCTCATCTGTAGTCTTTGTGCCCAAGCTAGATGACTCTACTAGTTTCTGTGTGGACTATCGTGGACTGAATGCAGTCATGAAGTCAGACTCCCACTCAATGCTCCAGACGGACAAACTCCTGGACAAGTTGGGAGGGGCAACCTATCTTACAATTACTGACCTGACAAAGGGGTATTGGCAGATAGCTACATTTAAAGACTGTCTTAGAAAGATTCTGCTAATAGCTTGGCAGAAGACACCAAGAGAAAGGACTGCTGTGTAACTGAACTTCTCTGCTGGGACTAAAGTAGAAGAACTTTTGTATTTGGACCTTTAATTTAGGGTAAAAAACTAACATACAAAACAAAAACCAAAAAAAGTGTGTGTTTGGGTTAACTGAACTGAATGGGTAACTGAAAAGTCATCTAGGTGTAAATCTCAGGTGACTGAAAGGACTTAACTGCTGTGAGGTTTAAATTACTTGTAGAAAGATCTGGTAAGTAGGGGGAGTGGCTTAGCTAGAAGGAAGCTACATTTAAAGACTGCCTTAGAAAGATTCTGCTAATAGCTTGGCAGAAGACACCAAGAGAAAGGACTGCTGTGTGACTGAACTTCTCTGCTGGGACTATATTGCCTCCTTCCTCCTCCACCCCCAACCAAAGCTAGTTCTATTTTTATAGGCACAGGATTTGACTGACAACAGGAACTTCCTGTTTAGCGGCAGGAAGTGAGTGATCACAGAACTACCAAGGACCCACCATCCCTAGAAGGGCAAGAGTAGCCTCCGGCCCCTCTAGCTGCTGGAGGTCTGCCTCTGAACAAGTAAGTTGTCTACTGAGAAATATAGGATATTCTTGTCTCAGAACAGGACAATAAGGGAGCTTAAAGGGCACACAGGCAGAAAGTAAGGAGAGAGAGAGAAAAACAGATGAAAGAGTAAGGATCGCAAACAGTTAAGGGGTCAGAAATAAGGACATGATTGAGTGGTGCAGTGCAGTGGCTGTGGAGAAGCAGTCTTCCGGGAGATGTTCTGGAGGATGCGGTGTTGTCCCATCTGCAGGCACCTCTCTGGGCTGAGGAGGAGGTTGCTCATCTCCAGGCTGAGTTGGCCAGGATTTGTGGGACCTCCTCTTCCATCCAGGGACCACCAGTGCCACTGCCGTTGCCTCAGAGGTTGCCAAGAAAGAGGAGTGGTTGGACCACAGTGGGCTCCAGGAGGGTGAGGTGGTGGAACAGAGGCACATCCCTCCAGTTGCCTCTCACAATTCCTATGCCATTCTGGCAAAGTGTGGTTCCTCTATGGAGGCACCTACAGTGGAGACCAAGGAGGATGCTGGAACCTCCACAAGGAGACCCACAGGAGGGTGGCAGGGACCCTGCAGGGAAGAAACAACTCCTGGTGGGGACTCCATTGTTAGGAAGAGTAGAACTGGGCAAGGAAGGGAGAGGGAGGTAAGGTGCCTGCCTGGCGCCATGGCTTGGAGGGACAGGGCGAATCCTCAGGATTGCCAGAGCAGCTGCACAGGGAGGAGCTGGATGTCATTGTCCACTTAGGGACAAATGACCTGGCTAAGAAAGGGATTAGAGAAGTGCAGGAAGAGTTTGTGGAATTGGGAGGGCCTTAGTCAAGTAGCACGCAGGTAACCTTCTGGGAGGTGCTACCCATCTATGGCACAAGGAGAGAGGCTAGGATGTCCCGTACCATAGGGATTCAATTAGTGGTTGAAAAACTGGTGTGGAGCTCAGGATTTGGCTTAATTGGGACTGGGGTCCACCTGGAGTGATGCAAGCCTATACTGGCATGATGGGCTGCATCTGTCCGGGAGGGGAACCAGGATCCTAGGTGATAGGTTTAAATGCTTCATTGGCAAGCTTTTAAACTAGCCAAGGGAGGCACTGGAAAGAAGCAAGAAAATCTAGACCCCCCAAACAATCACGGTAGTAAGTGTGGCAAACACCAACATGGAGGTGTCGATAGGAGAAGGGCAGGGTAAATGGAGAAAGTGACAAAGGCAAGAAGGACAGGGATGGGGCAAAAGGGGCTAAGCCAGGAATGGAGGGTAATGAGTACCAATGCTCGTAGTCTGGGCAACAAGCCCTGAGCTGGTGGCCTTAATGGAAGAGGATGCCTGGATATTGTAGCAGTCACAGAAACATGGTACACAGAGAACCATGACTGGGATGTTAACATACCAGGGTACATAACCTACAGGAGAGACAGGCAGGAGAAGAGGGGAGGGAGTAGCTCTCTATGTAAAGGAAGGATAAAAGCAACTGAACAAAAGAGTAAACAGGGAGGAGAGGAGGCACTGTGGGTCACCTTGGAGACTGGAAAGAGCACCACATCCGCACAGGGTTGTGTACAGACCCCATGTCAGGGAAGGAATGGACAAGGATATGATGGAAGGCATTCTTAGAATGGCAGAGAAAGGGAGATACTGTTGATGGGAGACCTGAATATGCCAGATGTTAACTGGAGCACATTTGCTGCAGCCATATCCAAGAGCAGGGCCATTCTTGATGCCCTACAGGTGGCAGGCATTAGACATCTAGTTTGGAACCCACTCATGAGGAGCAATCTTAGACCTCATACTCTCAAATGGGGCAGTGAGAGGATCTCAGATCTAGAAGTAGGTTGCCATCTGGGACAAGTGACCATCAAACAGTGTGGTTCACGTTAAACTCAGCTACAGAGTCAAGCCATACAAAAGTGAGGGTACTGGACTTTAGGAGGGCTGACTTTTGCAAGATGGGAGAGTGCCTCAGAAAAGCACTAGCAAACAGGCTAGAAGGAGGTGTGGAGCAACAATGGGGAATTATCAAAACTGCCATCACAGATGCAACAAGCCTTTGTGTGAAGCAAATAAACAAATCAAAATGAAAGAAAAAGCCACTATGGTTCTCAAGAGAGGTGGCTGTGAAAGTCAGAAAGAAAAAGATAGCATTCCGGAAGTATAAGGAAACACAGAAGGAGCAGGACAGAGAGCTGTACCAGTTAAGGCAGAAAGAAGCAGGGAGGGAAGTCAGAATAGCAAAGGCCCAAACTGAGGAAAAGATAGCCAACTCAGTTAAGAAGGGGGATAAAACCTTTTATAGGTACATCAGCGAGCGTAGAAAGACAAAGGGAGGGATAGTGAGGCTAAATAGAATGAAGAGTGGGTGGGCAGAGGGGGACAGTGAAAAGCAGGAATACTGAATGAATATTTCTGCTCAGTATTCACAAAGAGGAGAGGGAAGTGCCTAATCCAATTAACAAAGCACTCTTGATAGGGGTCGATCCCAGTCCTTTCACAGAAGAAAGGGTTCTGCAAGAACTCCTAAAACTGAAGGTGGACAAAGCAATGGGTCCTGATGGAATTCACCCCAAATTCCAAAAAATTAAGGAAGGAACTAGTGAAACCACTGGCTACTCTTTTTAATAAATCATGGGAGGATGGTGTGGTACCCGAGGACTGGAGGAAGGCGGATGTGATTCCCCTTCACAAAAGTGGGACCAAGACAGAGGCGGGAAACTACAGACCTGTCAGTCTGACCTCTGTGGTAGGGAAAGTGATGGAGTCACTTCTGAAGGAAAGAATAGTTGAGTACCTAGAGGTCAGTGGAGCACAGGATCCAAGGCAGCATGGGTTCACAGCGGGAAGGTCATGTCAGACAAATCTAATAGATTTCTTTGACTGGGTGACCAAAGTAGTAGACCAGGGAGGGCTGTGGACATGGCCTACCTAGACTTTAGCAAGGCATTTGACACAGTCCCACACAAAGATTGATAGTCAAATTAACCAGCCTGGGAGTGGGTCCCAGGGTGGTAGCCTAGGTAAAACATTGGCTGGACAACAGGACACAGAAGGTAATTGTAAATGGAGTCCACTCTGAAGAAAGGCGGTTACTAGTGGGAATACCACGGGTTCAGATTGGTCCAGTCCTTTTAATGTCTTCATCAGTGACATTGCAGAGGGACTGGAAGGAAAAGTATGCCTTTTTGCAGATGACACAAAGATCTGCAACAGGGTTGATACACAAGGAGGCATGGAAAGGATGAAAAGGGACTTAGCAAGGTTGGAGGAATGGTCAGACATATGGCAGCTAGGATTCAATGCAAAAAAGTGCAAAATAATGCACCTGGGAAACAAGAACCCAGGGGAAGAATACACAATGGGTGGGGAGCTAGTAACAACAACAAAACAGGAAAGGGACCTGGGGGAAATCATATCAGATGGCCTTAAGGTTAGCAAGCATTGTGAGAAGGCAGTAGGGAGGGCCGGGGGTATACTGGGATGTATAGGGAGAGGCATCAGCAGCAGAAAACAAGAAGTTGCTATCCCTCTGTACAGACAGTTGGTGAGACCCCATCTGGAATACTGTGTCCAGTTCTGGAGACCCCATCTCCGCAAGGACATAGACAGGATAGAGGCAGTCCAGAGGAGGGCAACTAAAATGGTGCAGGGTCTGCAAGAGAAGCCGTATGAGGAGAGACTAAAGGAGCTTAATATGTATACCCTTGAGGAAAGAAGGGGGAGGGGGGACATGATAGAAACTTTCAAGTACCTCAAGGGAATCAACAAAGTCCAAGAGGGTAGCATCTTTCAGAAAAAGAGACATTCAAGAACAAGGGGACACAATTTAAAGATAGAAGGAGGGCGGTTCAGGGCAATGTGAGAAGTATTATTTCACAGAGAGGGTAGTGGATGCATGGAACAGCCTTCCTGAGGAAGTTGTGGGGTCTAAAACTGTGGGAGAATTCAAGAATGCATGGGACAGACATAAGGCAATTCTTGTGGGGGGCAGGAAGATAAAGGCTGTTGGTTAACTAGGATCTGCGGCCTATCCTGTAGGTAGGGAAATGGGCAGACTAGATGGGCCTAGCGGTCCTTATCTGCCATCAAAGTCTATGTTTCTATGTTTCTAGGTAGAGTTAACTGACAGAGTCAGGGAGAGGTATGCCTTCATCACTCTGATAGGCTTATTTGAATTTAAAGTAATGCCTTTCGGAATGAAGAACACCCCGGCCACTTTCCAAAGGTTGGCGAACCAGGTGTTAAATGGTGCTGAGGAGTATGCCGTGGCATACCTGGATGACATTGCCATCTTTAGTGCCAGCTGGGAGGAACACCTGTCCCACCTTAGGGAAGTGCTGGGCAGGATACAGAGGGCCAGGCTCACTGACAAAGCTGAGAAGTGCGAGGTGGCCATAGCTGAAGTGACATACCTTGGGCATGTTGTAGGCCGGGGACAGTTCCATCCTAACCAAGTAAAAAAAGAGGTGATCAAGGCATGGTCCAGACCAGAAACACAGAAGCAGGCTAGGAGTTTTCTAGGGACAGCAGAGTACTATAGGAAATCTGTACCCTATTATAGTGCCCCTGGCTGCTCTCCTATCTGACCTGATAAAGGAAAAGATGCCTAAGAAAATTACCTGGGAGCCAGCCTGTGAAAAAGCCTTTACCAGACTGAAGGAGGCACTGTGCAGTGCACCTGTATTGACAAGTCCTGACTATAGCAGACCCTTTATAATCCAGGCTGATGCTTCAGATGTGGGTATTGGGGCAGTACTGAGTCAGACATCCAACCAAGGGAAAGATCACCCTGTGGTGTACCTGAGTAAAAAGTTACTTCCCAGGGAGCAGACTTACTCTACTGTGGAAAAAGAGTGTCTTGCCATAGTGTGGGCCCTAAAGAACTTAGAGCAGTACTTATATGGGCAGCATTCTGAGGTGCAAACTGACCACAACCCCCTGGTTTGGCTGGCACAAATGGGAAAAACTAATAGGAGACTATTAAGATGCAGTATTGCCTTGCAAGGATATGACATGACGATCTTATATAGGGCCGAAATGACCAATCAGAAGGTAGATGGCTTATTGCATCTATATGGGGGGTGAACTGACTTAGGAAGCTCATCCCATGCAGGGGCTAGAGCCCCCAAATGTAGTCTAGGTGGGGAGGATTGTGACACTTGGTCAGCTGGTTATGATTGTTGTATGATATTTGTAATCTAAAAATATAGTATATGATTGTCTCATGAAAGACAGCCTGGGCTTCCCTGGGTGCCCCACCCCCCAGGTTTCAGTGAAGCTACAAGATATATTACATCATGTTTGTTTGTTTTTTTATTCTAAAAGGAGGAGCTAGATGACTCAACAATGGGGTGGGGAGATGGAGTTGAAATGTATCCTTGTGACTGGGGAATATGTCATATCATTTTGGGACCAAAAACACATCTCTCTGATCTAACTTTAAAAGGCACTTACAGAGGTAATACATTAGGTAGAGAAAGTCTAACTGTATTGTGGTAGGAGTTTTTGTTTTGTAATCTTCCCTTGTTCTTTTATGTGGTTGTGAGCTCATTGATATATTGTTCTGTGTTTACATTTTTTAATATTTTTATAATCTTTTAGTAAAGTACCTATTATTTGAAAGGCTGCCTGGGCATCTGCCAGTACTTTTTTGCATGTGACATATATTGGGTTAAGACTGACAACATTGTTCAACAGCTTGTTGGTGTTACTAAACTGGGAAAGGTAAGAATATACCTAAGGTCTTTTATAGAGCTTTAAGGGTTCATTTTGGAAGCCTGGCTTGTTGCCCCTGGTAAAAGATTGTTCCGCAATCCCCAAAGAGGGTACATATCTAAGCCTGTACATTGGGTACGCTAGCATACGGTTCACAGTTTGAATCCCCCCAGAACTTGAGACTAAAGGTGATTCGTACCCAAAAGCAGACCGGAGGGTTACCCTGTCTGTTACCTGTTCACACTACTGCGCTCTGAGGTTGGCACTGTGGGAGCAGAAGGTCTGACCAGCTGAGTGTGTTTGTGACAGTTGTCACCAGGGTCAATGCAGTAGGCCCTGTGAGGTGATCCATAAAGGAACACCAGAAATCAGCATATCAGGTGGAGGTCCAAAGAAAAGATAGTCCACAACAGGTGGTGTACAATTGCAACTGGTGGTGGTACAAGTCAGTAGATGTCCCTGAGCCACCAGGAAGAGCATGTAGAGGCACACCTCAGCAGCAGCAGCACCATCAAGGGTTGCAGCAACCTGGACTTCTTCCAGCTATAGAGTTTGGATGATATTCAAAAGGGCGTAGCTGTTATAGGGTGCACTAGGATGCCAAGCTGAGAGCACAAACACATGGTGGGTACAATGTCATTGGTGGGCACAGCACAGAATGATTTAGGGGAAAATAATGCCTGGAATGATGTACAAAATGTGTGGCACTACATAAAGGTGGCACTGCTTACCTCACACCATTTTCTCTGCCCTCTCCTGCCTTCCTAAAATATGTCCTCGCTTAGTCCCCACCACCTGTTCCTGCTCACCCTCACCCTCCTTTTCCCTCTATGCCAACTCCCCCCTTCTGCCTACCCAACCCCTCCAACTACTCTCAGCATCATATACGACTACCCACAACATGGTACCATGGCAATTACTCAGGAATCCTTAATCAAACATCACCCATTTAATATCTGGGTACAAAATGCAATATCTCCTACTTGGAAACTGTCGAATCATTATAAAACACTAACTATCACCCTCTACTGGGACACCAGAAGAAAATCCAATCACCAAATAAAGTATAAGCAGAAACTCACCCCAACCTATTATGAACTACGAATGGCATCACTTAAACTCCTGCTCCTCCTGCTACTAATGTCTGGTGGGATACACCCTAACCCTGGCCCTGTCACGCTGGAGCCTGCAAAAACAGTGGCTGGTAGTGGTCTCTCATTATCACCCTAAATATCTGCAGCCTCCTTCCTAAACTGGCATCTCTTCAAACTCTCGTTGGGCAAAATAATCCCGATATTCTAGCCATTGTTGAAACCTGGCTGTCACCCAGCACCCCGGATCATGCAGTCTCCCTTGAAGGCTACAATCTTTTCAGACTCGACCGGGCAAGTAAAAAAGGGGGAGGCTGTGCAATCTACATAAAGGAAAACCTCTCCAGTCAACATGGCAGCTTCACCCCCACAAATACTCAGTTGCAACTTCTCCCTATTAAATTGCTCCTCTGTGCACAAAACAAAGTTCTCACAGTGGCCGCAGTCTATATCCCTCCAAAACACCACCGTACCAGTATCAAGTCAGTACTTGATTTTGTACGCCTGCAACCCCCTGATAATGAGCTCCTCCTCCTTGGGGACTTCAATATAAACTGGCTCGCCACCGATACTGGCTCCTACAAGATGACATCTAACAGGCAGACCTGCGCGAGATGGTAACCTCCCCACCAGAAAAAGTTACAAAACTGGTACCAGCACCCTTATTGACTGGGTTCTCACTAATCACCCCGACCGGATAAAAAACATTAAAGTTCTCCCTGACTCTCTCAGTGACCACTCACCAGTGTCCTGTACCTGGTCTAATACATTTCTCAAGCCGCCCCCCAAAGTTATATCAAGCAGATTATTACCTCATGGGAATCTTATCAAATTAAAGACCTATCTCCTGCAACTGGACTGGACACCAATTTTCAAAGAATCTGATGTTAATGCTGCACTTGAATACTTCATCACTACATTTAATACTGCATGTGATTTGTACGCCCCAGTAAAAAAGCGTAAAATCAAAGCACTATCAAATCCTTGGATCACTGCCAAACTACCAGCCCAGCTCAAGGTTTGGGACCACCTCTGGGCCATAGCCAGGGACACAGGCTCACCACATGATACCCTAAAATATAAGCAGGCAGAAACAGATGCCACAGACATTAGGCAAATGAAAACGCTTATTTCAAAACAGCCTTGAATCCACCTGGGGTGACGGAAGAGCTTTTTGGGACAACATCCAAAATATAATGGGTAAGCAACCAAAATCGTCACCCACCATTATGAAAGTTGCTGGATCCACCACTCTTGACCCAAAGACTATTGCTGATGCCCTAAATAAGACTTTCACAGACCTCAGTGGGGTCCTCCCCTCAGATTTCTTCTCGGACTTACCTGTGCCTAAACTAGGATCACACAACACCCCTCGAGACAAACCACAATTTTATTTCAAGAAAATCAAAGTGCACGAAGCCTATAAATACATAAAAAAGGCCTGCTCCAAATCTAGAACAAGTAGTGACACCCTAGATCTAAAAATCCTGTCTCTCACCCTGGACGAAGTGATCCACCCACTTACCAAAATTCTTAATCTGTCCCTTTGCCAAAGTCAATTTCCCAACAAATGGAAGTCTGCCATAGTCACGCCAGTACACAAAGGGGGAGACAAAACCTCAACAGGTAACTATCGACCGATCTCAATACTCCCACCCCTCTCTAAAGCACTTGAACGTATAGTGGCAGATCAACTCTCTGGCTACCTGGACAAGTGCAATCTACTCTGTAATCAACAGCACAGCTTTAGGAAAGGACATAGTACTACAACAGCCTTACTTGACTTCTCAGGAGAAGTCCACTCAGCCCTGGACAAAGGGTGCCAAACTGGTGCGGTCTTTGTTGACCTCACTAAAGCTTTTGACACAGTCCATCATGGCCTACTTACATCTCTACTGACCAGCCAAGGCCTGGCTGAAGGTCCAAGTGATTGGATAAAAAGTTACCTGTCAAATTGATCACAGGCTGTAAAAATCTCTAATAAACTCTCCGACTTCAAACCAGTCCTCTCGGGTGTACCACAGGGATCTATTCTTGGCCAGCTCCTCTTCAGCCTGTTCCTAAACTCCCTCCCAGATTTCTGCCCGGAAAAAATAATCTTATACACTGATGATGCTGTAATTCTATCCTCTCACAAAGACCCAAACTCCCTATGAAAAAGCCTGCAAATTGCCTTCTCTAATGTTGAAAAGTGGTTCTTGGATAGTAAACGTGTGCTTAACCACAAAAAAGCAATAGCCATGCTTTTCATCAATCACCAAAACAAAAATAGAAATACTCCACTCACCATGCTAACCTCCGCTGGAAATACACTGGACCAAGTTAATACTTTCAAATACCTTGGCAACACCTTTGATCAAAGGCTCACCTTTGCAACCCACAGTGACAACACAGCAAAAACAGTGAACCAACGTCTTGGAATACTATTTCGAAACCGTCAATTTCTAAACCAAGCCGCACTGAGGATAGCTATACAGAGTTCCATAATCTCTATCATTGACTATGGCCTTATTATATATGGCTCAGCTACCACCACAGCACTAAGGCGTGTCTCAATCACTCTAAATAAGGCTTGCTGGCTCCTCACGGGGGCTCAAAGACTGACGTACACGTGCAAGCTCTACCAAGAAACAGGCTGGTTGCAACTATCAAATCGCCCTATCTATCTCACCTGCATAATGGCAAAAAAATCTATCTTGGGACTGACCCCATTCTGTATCCAGAACCTACTCCGTCCGAATCCTGGCTTACGACCCTCTACCAGATCTGAACACCAACCTTTCCTGGTTCCCAGATGTCGGACCACACATGGACAAAGATTGTTGCATTCAGAGCCCGACATGGTTCAATGCCTAAGTCCACCTACTCTATCCTCAACCTCGCTCGGAGCCTTCAAAACCATGCTCTATGCCCACCTCACCAACACTAGCAAATGTGATTGCTTTTCGATAAAGACTACTCTGCCTCATTGACCATCCTCACATCCAAGGCCTACTCTCCTTGTCAAATGACCCCTCACATACCACCACTATCCCTGTCTGCCACCCAACTCACTCTTCTTCCCCTTTTTCTGTCCCCTCTCACTCACTCTACTGCTCACCACTTTTCCCTCTTGTCTTGCCTCCCTTTGGATCCTAATGATCTCCCTCTCCCTGTAAGTTTCTTTATTTTCCAAATTGTCTACTCCCATGTAACTGTTAAAAGCATGTTTATTATGTAAATCTACAACTTTCTGCCTTAAACTGTAAATAGCAAACCTAGTATGTAACTTTTACATTTTGTATTACCTGTAATGTCTATTGTTATTGTTTGATGTTCTCTGTGATGTGGAACCTTTGTAAAAGAGCCCTGGCTCAAAGGTATTAATTCCTAGACCAATAAAGTAAACTCAACTAAACATGTGTAAAAGACTACATGCACGCCTCACAGCTGAGCATGTAGATCACGTATGTGCCCCATGTAGCAGGTACACATGTCCATAACCAGACATAGGCAGAAGGGGTGGAAGCCCTGACCCATGGCATGAAGAGTCCCTTACACTGGCACATTGGACAGGACAAGGCTGCCAGAGGGACAT
This sequence comes from Neoceratodus forsteri, assembly GCA_016271365.2. Taxonomy (NCBI): domain Eukaryota; kingdom Metazoa; phylum Chordata; order Ceratodontiformes; family Ceratodontidae; genus Neoceratodus; species Neoceratodus forsteri. The sequence continues at coordinate 628,222,993 of CM057450.1, read as the reverse complement.
GTTGGCTGTGGCTTCTAGCTGTGAAGGATGGAAACAGAGACAGACTGCATGTAGATTTGTATGCTGTGATAGTGGCACTGACATGGGGGTGTGCACCATGGTGTGGGCCACAGGCAGGTAGTGAGGGTGTTTGATAGCTTGTAGGAGAGATGCGTAGGCTGATAAGGGTAACAGGACACCTGCACAGTTGACAACAGTGGTGGGATGACCCCACCAAGGCTATAACATCCAGCATGGCAGGTCAAGGTTGTATGTACATACATAGTTGCCAGCAGATTTGGCCTAATGGTCTTTTTTGTTTGCCCAATGCAGCTCACTGGTAATGCTCAGTAGCTGCTTTATCTCCACTCATTATTTCACCCCTTCCACCCATTTTCCCACTTTGTACACCTCTGGTGATCACCATACCCCGACCTCGTACTGTGCCCTCTGCCTGTCCCAAACCTTCTTGAAACCTCCCACAGTTTCCAATTTTACCAGATCATCCAGCAGTGCATTCCAGGGTGCCACCACCCTCTCCAAGAAATAATGCCCTCTCACCTCACCTCTGTACTGCCCCCCTGCTAACTTTAGACAATGGCCTCTTGTAGTCCTATCCTACTTCAACTTAAGCAGACCCTCCTTGTTCCCACTGTTGAACCCCTTCAGGTATTTGAAGGTTTCTATCATATCCCCCCATCCTGTCTGTCCTTCAGAAAGTACACGTTCAGTTCTTTAAGTCTATCCTCATATGTCAACCCCTCCAGACCACTAATCATCCTTGTCGCCCTTCTCTGGACTCTTTGCAGCAGTGTGCTGTCCTTTTTTTGGTGGTGCACTAGAATTGCCCACAGTACTCCAGATGCCGCCTCACCAGTGAGGTGTGCAGAGGAAGTACAACCGCCCTTCTCCTGGACGTTATTCCCCTGGCAACACATCCAAGCAGTTTGTTTACCTAAGCTGCTGCTCTCCTGCACTGCTCTGAGTGATTCCCTTTAGCATCAGTCATCTCCCCCAAATCCTTTGCCATCATCACAACAGTCAGCTGTACCCCCCAAGTGGTAGGTATACCCAGGGTTCCTAACACCTAGGTGCAGGACACTACATTTATGTGTGTTAAACCCCAACTGCCACATGTGGGCCCAGTTTTCCAGCCCCTCCAGGTCATTCTGTAGTGTCTTCCTTCCGACCACCCCCAATTTAGTATCATCAGTGAATAAACTCATTTTACTACCAACCCCCTCCCCTCCCAGATGTTCACAATGAACACATTAAAAAGGATAGGGCCCAAAACTGAACCTTGTGGGACCCTGCTGATGACCCTTCTGGGTGTCAAGACTTCTCCCCCCTACCACCACCCTCTGCTGTTATTCCTAAGCCAATTTGCTACCCACCCCACCAACTTATCTCCCACCTCCAGTTCCCTCAATTTCCAAATGAGCTTTCTGTGTGGGACCAAATCAAAAGCCTTGCTGAAGTCCAGGTACAGGACATCAACCAGCTGTCATCCATCCAGAGACCCTGTCACCCAGTCAAAAAATTCAACTAGGTTTGTTTGACACAATTTCCGCCAGACAAACCTATGTTGGTTTTCATCCTGGAAACCATTTACCTCCAGAAAACTCCACCATCCGTTCTTTCAAGATGGCCACCAGCATTTTCCCCACTATGGATGTCAGGCTGACCGGGCTGTAGTTCCCCGGATAATCCCAAAGTCCACTCTTGTGGAGGAGCACAACATGGGCCTACCTTCAGTCTAGAGGGACCCATCCTGACTGGAAGGAGGAATTGAATAGTTCCATCATTGGAGCCACCAGGACATCTGCCAGTTCCTTCAGAACTCTTGAGTGGATGCCATCTGGCCATGGAGCTTTATCCTTCCTCAAGGACTTGAGAGCCTCCCTCCCTCACCCACCCTACCTGAATCTCTACATCTGTAAGGGACCCCATGCCCCCTTTAATGCCCCCTCCCTGAGGCAATGACCCATCCCTTTCCATAGTGAAGACCGAGCTGAAATAATCGTTTAATATTTCAGCCTTCTCCATTCCCCCTATAACCATCCCCCTTCCTCAGCTTTCTTATCTTCCCCTCAACCTTCCTTCACTCCCTAACATACCTAAAGAATTTCCGCTCCCCACCTTTGATCCCCTTTGCTAATCTAAGCTCTTTATCCACCTTGGTATTTCTAATCTTTCTGCTAACCTCTCTGGAAATCCTATGATGCTCCTCAAGGTCTGCCTTACTACTGGAGCATTTGCACCTTTAAAAGGCCAAACTCTTTTTTATTTTTATTTATTTTGTTTATTTAAACAGTATCAGAATTACAATCCTTTGAGTCAGAGACACCTTTACAAAGGCTCCATGTCAGAGTAATACAATGCTTTACAAAATACAATAGGTGGGGGAACATACATTACATAGGGTAGAAATTTCTCTTAAAAGATATAGTACAAAAATTGCGGACAAAGGTACAGGTAGGCAAGTTAAAGTAGACATTTGTCACAAGCAATGGAGGGAACCACTTAGATACAGAAGTGGTGCAACCCAAGGACATAGTTAGACAGGACAAGCATCCATTGTCATGAGATAGGTGGTTGTATTACTGAGAGGGAAAGGGTAGGAGGAGGTAGGGGGTGACTTGTCAGATTAGGGACAGTTACAGATATGGGTGGCAAGGAGATGGTTCCGAATGAGGGATTTGAAATGTCAAGCTTGGTTTCCAGGGTGATAGAGCTGGGTAGGGAGTTCAGCCAAGTGGGGGCTCTATAAAAGAAGGATCACTGTTCTAAGGCAGTCCTGACACATGGTACTAGTAGGGTAGGTTTGGACGAACTGTGGGTGGCCTCAGCCATGGGTGCCGGTTGGATGAGAGTGGTTAGTCCAGGTGGGGCAAGACCATTGGATAGCTTCCTGGCAAAAAGACAGGTCTGGTACCTCAGCCATATCATCAAAATGTAGCCAGTTGACCAGGTTGTAAAGTGTGCAGGTGTGGGTGAGTCTGGAAATACCTGTGACTAACCAGCACACTTTATTTAAGGAGACTTTAATTCTATAGAGGGCAGTGTTATCAGCTGCCCTGTAGACCAGTATCCTGTAGTCTATGAGGGACAAGACGGAGGATGAGATTGCAATCCAGAGGGCTTCGGGGCAAGGTAGTTCCTGTGGTGATACAGCAGGCCAATCCTAGAGTTGACTGCAGTGCTGAGGAGGTGAATATGGTCATGGAAGGTGAACATGGAGTTGAGAGTGATCCTGAGGTATTTGAAGGTATTCACCTGCTCAAGGGAGTGGAGAAGGTTGTTGTGAATTTGGAGTCGGGCTTTTTGTGCTTGCTTTGGTGATGGGTAAACAACATACAGTAATCTTGGTCTTTTTGTGATTTAGCACTAGCCTGTGGTTGACAAACCAGGATTCAGCCTTGCTATAGGAATTCTGGAGGGATAGTTTTAAGGAGGTGGGGTCCATGTGGGAGGAGAAGAGGACTGAAGCATCCACATATAAAAGGATTTCTCAGAGCAGGCCATGGGTAGAGTATTAAGGAACAGACTAAACAAAATGGGCCCCAGGATGGAACCTTGGGGTACACCAGAGAGGACCGGGAGGGAGTTAGAGACAGTACCATTTATTTTGATCCACTGGGATCAAGTAGATAGGTAGTCTGCAAACCAGGCCATGACCTCCTGGGAGAGGCGTAAGGGGGAGAGGGCATATAGGAGGAGGGTGTGATTAACGATGTCAAAAGATTTTGACAGGTCAAGGAAGACCGAGCTGACCAGGTGCCCGTTATCAAGAGTGGGGTGGATAAAACTTGAAAATTCAAGGAGGGCAGTGGTGGTGCTATGGCTTTACCGGAATCCATGTTGCTCCCTACTGAGAAGGTCATATTTGGTGAGGTAGTCCGTAAGCTGATCCGAGACTATCTTTTGAGGGCTTTTGAGGGGGGGGAGGATGGATATAGGGTGATAGTTTTCAGGGAAAAAAATGATCCCTGCTTTTGTGAATAGGGGTAATGACAGTAGTTTCCAAGATGAAAGGGAACTTTCCAAGGCAAAGAGAGTGGTTCACGAGGCAAGTGAGGGGGGAGAGGACTACATCCAGTAACAAACAAAAGAGTCTGAGGTCAAGGGTGTCATACTGTGGCGGGAGCCACTTGGAGCTTTAAGGAGATAGGGTTTAGCTTTCTGCACAGTCACTCTGAAATGGAAGGGAGGGTGAGGATGAAGGGGGGCTGGGGTCAATAACGGGATCAAAGAAGTTGGGGGAAAGTACAGAGCTGAGATCCGAGAAGGAGGAATTAAAAGTGTCAGTGATGAGTTGCGGGTCACTGGAGGAGGGGCTGTAGATTTACTATTTTTCTTCACTGCCACCTGTACCTACCTTGTTCACCAGCAAGGATTCCTGGCCATCTTGTTTTACGACCTGGCATAGGTTTTCGTGTCCCAAGGATGCCCCGCTTCAGGATTTCCCACTGCCCCACTGTATCCATCCCGGTCCTGATTTTGCCTACATGCTCCCTGAGATTATCTGCCCTCTCCCTGAAGTTTTCCCTCCTAAAGTCCACTAATGTGGTCTTTGTTTGGTTCCTCTCCTTCCCTAAGTCCAGGCTGTGTGTTGGAGGTGTTGGGGTGCACCAAAGGGTACAGATGTAAAGACCAGGGTGGGTGATGTGCATAGTGAAAGCCTACAGGTGTGGGTTGGGGCAGGGGCAACACTGTGCAGGCTGAGCAGTTTGCCCTGCAGACATGTGTGCCACTGGTGTTAGCCCGGCTATCCAGCACCACACTTCTGCACCATGGTACAGCAGCCTGCAGAGCACTTTGAACAACATGCATATGCAGCAGACACCACAGGTGAGGTGTGCTGGACATGCCACAACATTTCTGGTCCAGGCACTGTCTGGATCCCCCCCCAGATTTGTCAATGTCCATCCTGTGACACTGTCCACCAGCAGTCAGTGAAATAGAAAAGGGGGAAAAGGGGAAAAGGGAAACAAAGTCCACAGGCAATGAGCAATATGATTTTAAATTTGAGATTCAAAGAATTGTTGTTCTTCCCCAGAACAGCCTTTACCGATGTATTTGTATATTGGGTTGGTGTCTCTGTATCAGAGCAAGAAGGATGGTAAGGTGCTGAAAAAATGCTGATGCAGACAGGATGACTCCATTTTCAGAATTTCTTCCTTTTATTGATAATTTTAAAACATGGCAAAATACCCAACTTTTCACCTAATTATAGGCTTTATCAAGAGTTGCCATTTCTAGAAATACAAAAATACAAAAAGGAAAATATTAAAAAGCCTGTCTGCTTTAAAATTCTAACTGACCTTTGACTATTTTATTCTAGTCAATAAATACATTTTGTAGCCCAATGGTGTTACTCACAGCGTGATATTTCAAATGTATTCTTTTTCATTGCTCTATAGGCTTCTAAAGATCAGTGCAGGTTCCAATATTAGCCTATAAAATACATGTTTCAAATTATGCATTTAGTGCAAAAAAGTGTTTTTTGATAACAAAGATACAATATCAATATATGTCATAAAGATATTCATTCATGCTCACCAATCCTTCAATTCCATAAAATACTCATTCCAAAATCTTAATATTCTTCCAAATCTCAGAAATAATCATCAGACACTGTATCATTAATACATTTTTCTGAAAAGAACAAATAGATGAAGAATTTTATAATAATATCTTATTCCCAACATATACATAACCTAAACAAAACTATAATCTATTCAATTCTACTTTTCATGTGCCCAGAAGACCAACATAGTGAATTCTCATATGCAGTCCCTGAATGGGCATATAAAACCACACCGTCCAATTCTTGAGGTCACAAATCCTCATCCTGAGTAGATTCCAACAATTTTTACACTAATCAAATAGTTAGCAAACCAATAAGATTTATGAATTTACTAAGCACATGATGTTGCTAATGGTTTATACACTTGAAAGTCCAGCACTACATTTATGTTACTAAACAAAATTGCAAAATGCTTTCTCTTGTCTGATAATCATAATGATGTGTTAAATTTACATATACAATGTTGAACTCAAATCTCCCCCCCAAAAAACCAAAAAGTTACCATCATTTGAGATGTCACATTTCATTGTAATTATTAGATCTGAAGCCCAAAATAAGCTTTCATTACTTCTATAGGCATAAAAAGAGTCACCATTACTTCATCTCAATTGCTAGGTGGTCCTCCTATTTCTAAGCCCTGAAGTTAATGTTTATAGTCATATAAGACCAAACTATTTACAAAATGGGGCAACTGAAAAGAGGGGGGCGGCGGGTGGGGGAAGGGGAGAAAAGGGGGCACCAAATTTCAAAAAGTGCTGTAGTCATGAAAATGTTCTATTAGTGGTCCTATGTTTATATTAAAAACATTTGACAGTTACTAATATTCTCATTCAGATATTTAAAGACAAACTGCTCCCCAGTTTTGATCTAATTGAAGAAAATACACCATACACCCAACCTTCCATCCAGTCTGTGCTACTATAGCATTGCTATATCTTAATCAACAGAAAAAACATGAAAATGCTTTATCATGCCTATTTATATCAATAATCACTTTAGATGCTATATTCCACTGCTGAAAATTGTTGTTGGATTCTCCAAACAGATATTCAGTGGGAAATAAATCCCAAACCTTCCAAATTATCACACAAATGTATTAGCTAACTTATACTCAATCAAGGGTTAATATTTTTGGAAGTGATACGCAAGGCTAAAAATGCCGCTTTTCTACACGTAGATTTCAAAATACAATTCATTCTACTAGTCACATCACGTTCGTTAGACAGTTTTCAAATAACCATACCCATAAATCCAAAAAAGTGAATTGAACACCAGATATTTCCACTCAGTAACCCAACTTAAAGCGTTTCACATACAAAACTCAACTGCAGGTTAAATTAGACTTTTCAAAAGACATCAAGATGACGGCAGACACCAGGCGGTTGCCACTCTCATGTGTGCCTGCGATTTTTTTAAAAGCATAAATGCACAAGGAGTAAATTCGTGCCTCAATATCAAAAATTTACATGTGCAGTCGAAATTACCAGTAGATAAGAATGTCAAATTAGATGTTTATGCCTCTAAAGTTGAAACTATGTAAGGATATGCACCAGAGCTCAATGCTAAGCTGTCCGCTATATAACATCATTTAAACACATCTCATGAACTAACATGCTGCATTCAAGGTCTATTCCCAAATTTGCTGCTCTTTCAAAAGGTTGCCACACTCAGCGAGCGAAATTCCACTCACCTAATTCCAGCAGTCAGCACAGTGGCATCATAACTGCCATGCTGAAGTGTACACATCATACCACTGTGTATGATGCAAATGCAATGGGTGGGCCAAGACACCTAGAGAACATGTGCAGGAAGGAGGGCATTCCACCTGTACCCTGAGTGCAGAACATGTGCAGGCCATCAATGCAAACATATACAAGGTAGGATACCATACACAGGACACTAGGGAAGTACAGCACAAGATAGGAAACACACCTTGCCATGACACAGCCTGCACCCTGTGTTGGCAGCCAGGGTACCAAAAGGGTATAATATGTCACTGTGCAGTGAAATGCAGTGCAACCAATAGACATGAACACACTGCCATGGCTGCATGATGTAGCAACTAACAGTGGGTATTTTGTCTTCCCACAGAAACCACAGGGGAACAGGCAGAAACAGCAATGCCTGGCATAAGTGGTGCCACTTCACAGCCATGACCTCAAGGAGAGGGGCCTGCTGACACAGACACAGGGAGCACAGACACCATGGAATGCTCAGTGACAGAGGACATGCCAGACCAGGAGAGCTGGGGCCACAGGAAAATGCCTTATGTTACAGAGCCCTGCAGCAGCAAAGGTGGTGGTATAGAAGGTGCACAGCTTTAAAGTGAGGAGTTGGAGACAGACAAAGCAGAGGCAATCCTGGATAACATCATACAAGACCCAAGTCCCATTCCACTGGAACAGGAGGAGGTGACTGTACAGCAAGCTGCTCAGGATGCACCCCCCAAATGCATGGAGGATGAGTACCATGGCCACTATTGTCAGAATATTCTCAAACCCAGGAGACACAGACACAAGAACTGACAGCAATAAGGGCTTCTATGAATGCACATCACAGTCACATGGCCAAAGTTATGGCCAAGGTACTGGATGTCATGCAGACTGGGATATTCCAGAGTGTAACTTATCATGCAGATAATATGGTTGTACTGCATGAGCTCCAGGTATGCACACAATAGCACATGGACATAGTGGGATGTTGGATGACTGTGCAGGAGAGGAGTATTGCTGTCCAACAGGAGCACATAAATGGCCTAACAGCCAGAGGCATTATGGCACAGGGAATGCAGCACTTCTACAAGGCCACACCACCATGACACAATGTCCATGAGATCCAAGAGACCAATAAATAGCCAGCTGCCAATGCCAGCCACCAACACAATGGCCACATACACCAGGAGAACTGTGCCCAGATCCTGAGTGCAACCTAAAGGACCAAGCACTGGGGTCCCACTACATCTGTATACACTGGCCCTAGTGGATGTGGGCAAACAGGCAACAGCAGGCCTAGAAACAGCACTTACAGTGCACACATCCACACTGTTGACAGCACAGAGTGGTCCAGCACACCTCAGCCAGCGCAGCAGAGCACACTGAAACTACAGACCTACACTGCTCAGGCGTGAAAGTCCGACACTATACCACAGAACCAACCAAAGAGCAGACCAGAGTCACATTGCAGGCACCAGTACCACAATGTGCCAGATCCACAGCCCCAAGCACCCAGCTACTAACCCAACCAAGTGACGTTGAGACACATCCTTCTGGCACCCAACACATGCAACCAATATGCTCAACCAGCACCCAGAATGCCAGCACACTACAAGCTGTGGAAGCCACAGACACCACAGGGTATACCTTCAGCACCCAGCACCCAGCACACAACAGCAGTCACACCCCAGGCCTCAGTGCACTACTGCCTAATGCAAACAGCTGGTGGAGTGCCATGGCCACAAGGGGATCCACAACACAGAACAACCTTGCCACAGATAGTGACACAGCCATGAGTGCACCCTCAGGAAAAAGGGGAGGAAGGTAAGAACACTAGGATGCAGGAAACACCATGTGACTCAACACCCAATGATTCAGGACCTGCAACAAGGTGATCATAGCGTACAACAGCCCACTGCTCATGGGAGGCAGAAGTGGAACTATCCAAGGGCAGGTCAGTGGTGGACACTCAGCACTCACAGAAACAATGGAGATGTAGAACATACCCACATGCTGTATAGGCCAAGGGGGTGTAGAACACAAGCATAGTTGACCATCTGGACTGTACACCATGGATGAGTGTGCCATGAACTATGCACAGACAGACAAAGCTGATCCTCCTTGACATGTCAAAGGGACACATTTTGATCATGTCACTGGTAACCTGTACTGATACCATGCTGAGGGGGAAACAGGGGCAGTGTAGGGATATTGGGGAAAATCCAGTGGACACATGTGTGTGCCCCATGTTGCATGTACCCCTATACAAAGCTCAGTAAAGATGGTGGGCAATTGTGCATGTTCTGTTCACCTATGTGGGCATAAATAAAGTCACAACCATCTACTATAATCATGTGTCTGCATGTCAGTTTGTCCCAAACACTGATGGTCCACCCAGACACAGACATATGGCCTCCAGACTGGCATCCCCCAGCATATGGCAGGAATTGGCTGAGGGGTCATGTGGCATGATCAGCATAGTGGGAGGGCATGCACCTGGTGGACAGCTCCCAGTTCATCAGTGCAACATGTCAACACCTCCACAACCCAGGTCAGTTATGGTACAACTGTGAGTGGCATGTGTGGGAGCACTACACCAAGACTCAGCATGATACTATACTGGGGACAGGCAAGGCCCCAATATGTACATGTACATGACAGGACCCTCTGCTGGACCTGGCAGCACTGGCATATCCTTGATGATCACATGATACATTATGTCACAGTCTTGTGAGGTCCACTGTGTGGATGGCATGCTGCAGTGTGCAGGCCTACCATGGTGACTGCAGTGCACTGGTACCACAGTGGGGGATTGATGGTACCTCTTTGTGTGTTACACATGTACAGAAGTGGGTCCAGAGCCAACCACAGTGGCAGAAATGGGCCACGGCATAACTCACAGAGGGTAAGTGTCATACACCTGCCACAGCCGGGTGGTACACATGCTGTTCCTCCTCCAGTACATGCAGCAGCACTGGTCCTGTGACTAGTGCATTCATCAGCACACATCAGTTCCATGTGATCTCCCAAAGCCTGCATGTACATGGGACACCTTACAACACACCTTGCCCCCTGCAGGAACCATGTGCAGTGGCACACAAGGTCGCATGTGATTTGCAAGTGGCCATCCAACACATACAGTACTACATTAAAATAACAACACATACAACAGAAATGAGAAGCCAAGGAACATGTATTCATAAAAACAGGTAACAAAGCAAATATAACACAACAGCATGTATGGTACAACATGAAACAATAAAAGGAAAACAACACTAAAACCACAGCAATAGTCCCTCACATTGAGCAGTGACACATGCCCATGGCATGTGTGAATGCTAACAAAGTCCTGTTCATTGTCCATCATAGCTGTTAACCATGGCTAACAGGGCCTGGAAGGAGGTCTGTACATGTGGCATGTCATCAGTCACATGTTGCAGCTGCGGGCCCACTGTGCTGATAGATGCATTCATGTATGACCCCCACACCACAATGTCCTCTGATGCCTAATCCACTGCTGCATCCTCATCCATGAACTCCAATGCCTCCTCAGCTGCTGCATCCCCTACCTGGGCATATAAATTGGACCCCTCTCCACCTGTTGGGGGGTGGTGGCTGGCATCTGCACACCAGGTTGATGTGGCTGCACTGCTGCATCCTTGATAAAGGGCTGTGATGTGCATGAACTGTGCATTATTAACTATGATACCTGGCTGAGAAGTGGCTATTAGACCAGTGGGTGGGACAGGGTTCTGTTTTGGGCACTCAATATTAAGTGTCACAAATTATGGGGCATCATTGGGTAAGAACCTTAAGGTCTATTGGCATTTAATACCATATAAATGTGGATGCAAAATTCCTGATTATCAATAAAACATAAACAGGAGTCCAGATTAAGTCTAGCTTCTAGGATTGATCCAAAGCAATGATCATAATATTCAGTAGGGCCTCACTAACCTTCTGGATGATGAATATGTCTTTTAGGACCTTAGTGTGAATTCCACAGGATGCAATTAAATCATGTGGGCTTGTGAGGTACTCTGTCTCAACAATCTGTTAAGGATTAGGTCACTGGTTCTTATCTGCAAAAAGATGCACAGTTTGGGCTTGTACGAAGACCCGTACTTCTAAAAAAACATACTAAACATAAAAGCAAGCATCTCTCTCTCTGAAAATTAAAAGGAAAGAGAAAAGAAAAAAATATATAGTTAGTTTAGTACTTTTCCGCATTGGGGTATGGAAAAGTAATTTAATCTCCTTTAAACAGGTTCATTTGATTGGCATGTAGCCATTTACCAATGACTGTTATAGTGAGGTAGTCTAACTTAGTAGACTGCTGGACTGAGTTTGTTTACAGTGGGATAGGACCTGTTGTTGGGCCTTGCCCAAACATTGTGAAGCAAATAAGTGTACCTTTTGGATGTCTTGTTTGAAATATTTAACATATTTATCTACTGATGCTCCATCAGCAGTGGCAATACACAGGACCAGAAGTAAATGTTCTTGGAGTCTCATGAACCATCTGGTTATGATTTCAGAAATGGGATACACTGTGTACTTGCAGAGGGTGTCCCTCTTATTGCCATAAGGAATAAAGTCAATAATTAATCCCAGTCCTTTGGGGGTTTCTGAACAAGTTTGGATAACATAACTTTGATCTGCCTGCTAGCCCATTCCACCTGTCCTGATGACTGCAGGTTGCAAGGAATATGAAACTTTTCTTTTACCCATAACAAATCCAGAGTTTCCTGCATTACTTAGGCTATACAGCCAGCTCCCTGTAATCAGAATTTACTTTTAGGGGTAACCCCCACCTAGTAAATCGTTGGTTTACCAAGACATTTGCAGTCAATCAGGATGTTGTTACAGAGGCCTTATTGCCTCTGGGGTAACAATGCATTTTTCCTAGCTGTGCACAAATCAAACAGTTACTGATGCAGTGTTCTACATCACTTATCATGTGTGGCCAGATGAGGATTTCAGTCTGTCTAGTGTTTTATTGACTCCCTGGTGTCCACCAGTTGGAGTATCATGCACTTGGTACAGTAGATAAAATCTACCCTCAGGTGTTCAGGAATTACTTGTAAGTTTTTATGAGTGTTACAGCAGTGATGTTCCAAATGAGTAGGCCATCACTGGATAGGTGAATGTCATTTTCACTTTCTTATAATACAATACAATTGGTGTACAAGGGCTTATTTCTGGAAGTTATTCCCCAGTTCCTTTATTAAGGCATCTATACACTGCCCTCAAATGAGGGTCCTTCTTTTGGAGCATAAGGTTCAAATTTTACAAGATGCTTGAACTTTATGAATGTACAGTTTGTACTTATGCTGGTTAGGGTTGTGTTGTACACAAACAAGTGTCTGTATTTCACAGAGGTAATGTCAGGGAACTGGAACAGAAGTTTTTTTCTTCCAAATAAATACAGCCAGAGAGGAACAGAGCCAATTGGAATCTATAATAAAAACATAGTATCTGCAGTGCTTTCTGTAATTATCTCAAGGACATTTCTTGAAGCAGGCAGAATTTAACCCTCTCATAGAGTGCTGGTATCATTTTCCGTAAGGAAAAATCTTTGTATTCCTCTCTTAGCACAAGCTGTGTATTTCTCAAGGACTTACCAGCTTTCTAAACCATCCACAAATATTTTTGGTTATAAGGAGACTCCTCACCTCCCTGCTTTTCATTTTAGTTGCCAGGTATGTTTTAACAATGCCTGTGAATCGTACATATACAATGATGCAATTACTAGTCATGCACACTCCGCCATCACCAGGATGTACAATAAGAACTCCAAACCCTGCTATCTGACCCTTGTTGGTATGTGTGGCTGAGTCATCAGTCAAAACATGACTCACAGTGGTGTCTTTTAAAACTTTCTAAGGTTCTGTCAGAAAGTGCCCTGGGACAGGTAGGCCAGGGGGTTGGAGTGAACAATCATGGGTCTCTCCTGTAAATTGTAGGATATGGGCCAACAAGGATGAAGTTGTGATAGGAATAACAATGATGTCATAATCCTTTAAAATGAGAGACCAATGTGTAAGTCTGGCATTGGATACAGAGACATCTTTTACTCTGTCTGACAACAAAAAAGTTAGCTGGCAAATGATTGGAATGCAACACAATGGGTGCATATCCAATGATGTGCATAAAACATCTCACTGCCCAGTATGTAGCCAAAAGATTCCTTTCACAAAGGTTGTATTTCAACTCCACTGGGGCAAGTATCTGGGATGCATAAGCAATGGGGCTAATGTTTCCATTGTATATTTGGGCTAAAACTGCTGAGATTGCTATATCTGATGCAGCAGTTTCAATATACCCTAAGACTGTGTTAGGATTAACCAAAGCTGGGAACATGGTCAGTGATTCCAAAAGAAAAGACAATGATATCAGAATTAGGATACCTTGCACCTTCTTAGCAGAAGTGCCTGCCATGGTTTGTGCTAGAAATAACCCAGACTGTTTCTGACTTGTGTCTACTATTGCATGTGCTGGGAATAACCCAGGCTGTTCCTGGCTTGTGCCTGCTATTGCAGCCACAGTATGGGATGATCCAGGTATCACTGGTGGAGGGGGGTTCTGCATCATGTGCATGCAGTGCTGGCACTATCAGGGGTGCCTGCACAGTGGAGAAAAGTGGTGTGCAAGTTGCACATAGTTCTCCAGCTATGGGATGTAGTTCAGTAGCTATCAGGGGTGGAGAAAGTAGTGCTAAAACAGCTGTCAGCTCAGGTTCAGAAATCAAACCTGTAACCATCCTCCCAACGTGGTCTGTGATACTGAAAATATTACAGCCACAGGATTTCAGAATCAGGGTTGTCCCCTCCCCCATCAAATGTAAATTGGGCTTCCCCACCGAAAGGATGCTGGATAGTAGCAACATTGTTTCTAATGTTACAGCTTAAAGTATTAATGCACTGCATAAGAAAAGCAGTACATTCAGTCTTCTCGGAAAGTTGATGCTAAATTGTATAGGGAAGAATCACAACATTTCATGTAATTAACTGCAATGTGTTCCTTAACCAAGGCTGTTCTAGTATAGTAAACATTGCTAGCAGCAGCTTCTTCTGCAGCATCAGACACTGACTTCATGGCAGATTGCATACCAACCTCATTCAAAAGTACATCAGCATAATTTTTAATGAAAATTTTCCGTCCCTCAGAAACACTAGTCTTACTGATAACATGGGGGAGGGGACAACCCTGATACTGATGACAGCTGTACTGTCCTTGTCACATGCCTTACTTTCTCTGTTATCTAATACCGTGTAACCTGTTTGACTGTTTCACCTTGCAAATGTCATACTTTTATGCTGCTAAACTCTGTATTCTACCCTGTTATCTATTACACCTGTACCTGCACTGTATAATACTACCAATGTTAACTGTATCCAGGATCCATTTATGCCTGTCTCTTTATGCATATGCTCGCGTATAGTATGTATTTTGTACCTGTATTATCTTCTCTTCTCTTGACGAGGTACCTTTGGAAATGAGCCTCTGGCTCAAAGGTTGTAAACCAATTGCAATATAAATAAATAAATAAAATAAACATTATTAATCATGCCAAAAAATTCTGGTATGTTTTGTTTGGTTATGGCAGCAGTCACAGGTCCCTGTGACTGCATGATCCAACCTCTGTGATGTGGTGGTCGGCCATTTTGGATTACCTCATGGGAATCTTGGGTTACTGTGTTATGACCATCATCACATGACTGTGAGCGGCCATCTTGGGGATGATATGGGGATGCAACCTGATGATGTGTGTACACCATTTTGAAACTCTAACAATTCTCCATTTTGTGAATCACAGAAAAGAAAGTTGTTAGCCTTTGTTCTAGTCCACCCCACAGCATACTGTGAGTGTTCAAATCAAACTCTTCAACATCAGAAGAGGCAAGGTCTATGGCATTAAGGTAGTATGCCCTGCCAATACCTCTGGCTGATGGCACAAGTTCACCATATCTGACTTTTTACTACTACATTCCAACTGCTCAGATACAGGAGTTAGCATGCTGTAAAGTGCATTGTTTTCAGACTGCAAAATATTCTAATCTTGTAAAACTTGCCTTTTATCAACAGAAGCTGTGTCACAGTTTAGATTCAAAACATTTATATCAAGTCTGCTGTACTGAAAACATAATAAATCACACTGTTCAGTCAAGGTCTGGTGTTGAAATAGCAGCATGTTAACTCTTTCAGTAATTATTCAGACTTATCATCCCTAAGTTTCTTGTTTCCAAAACATAAGGAATCAGTGTTACTAGCCAGAGCACCATTCATTTGAAAAACTCTTTTTGTAATAAGTTTTGCCTCTTCAGCATTATCTCTTAAGACATGCAGGTCTTAGCTGCTTCCGTCCTTAAAAAGAAATTCATGTTCTTGATGGAGAGACTGCAGCTGAGCCTGCAGTCCATCTATCCTTTCTTTATGAGAAGCATTTTTCAGATTAATGTCCTGCTTGCAAGCAGCATTCTCCATTTTGCAAGCAACATACTCAGATTCCAAAACAGTTTATTTAGAACAGCATCAAAACATTTAAAAATTATTGTAATTAATAATCCTTCAAAATCAAATCTTTTGGTACCATTTTTCAGTTCCCCATAATGGGCAATGATTTCCCTGAAAGGGCTACCATTGGATTTTGCTACCTCAGCAAAATCACACCAACCACCATAGGCAGTTTGGTATGTTAAGGCATCCAGCCTCAACTCAGTACTGATATTTTTAGACATGTCATAAGATAAGAAACCCTTAGCAGTATGTGGATCAAAAACTTTGTTTGCAACCAAAGTTCATGACAGGACACAAACAACATTTGGTGTAATGTGGACTCCTAGATGAGTAAAAAAAAACATTATGATTTGAGACCACAAATTAAAGCAGTCTACCTGTCTGTTCCAATCACTTTACAGCTGTGTGTTCCCACAGAGAAAGAAGAGGGAAAAAAAATAAAACAAAACAACTCATTACACAGAGATTGAATATCTGCCAAGAAATTGCTTGTCTGCACTATGGTACACACAACAGACTGAAAAGTTAAACAGAAGACACTCTCAGCTGCTTGTTACTGAGGATTTCTCACCCAGTGTTTTAATTTACAGAGGAAATTAAAATGTAACCTTGGCAAACACCCAGACTCCTTTCAAAGTCACCATTTATGTTATGTAAACAATCTCAGATAGTAGAGTAAATAATAATAATACTAATAATACAGATTCTTATGTCTTCAGAGTCTGCCAAGAAACATTCGTTAACAAGCAAGGGTACTAATAAATGTTTATTAGACTACTTCCACTAAGCATGTGACAAAGAAAATCACAAGGGAGATGGGTTTCCCACCAGTTTCCTGAAGAATGTACATAATCTCCAGTATTTGTAGATCTTAGGTTCTCTGATATCTTGTTTTCGCTCCCTGTGGAACTGGGTTGAAGAAGGCTAAATACTACAGATAACAGCATGGCAACAGAGATTACCTCATAGTTACAGATATGAGAAACAATAATTTTCCATTGGATGATGACTCAGGAGATAGAATTACTAGCAAGTATCATATGAGACAAATAGTATGCTTCCGTTGGCATTATAGCTTGGACAGAAGAAATACTGTTGGGTTCACACTACACTTGGCATTTCCTGCTTATGTATAATATAAGACATAGCAAAGGATTTTTCTCTAATGAGACAAAGAGAAGTTTTGACAGGGCTCTATTACATGTGGCACATCTGCCTGAGTGTAAAACACACACTACATATAATTATATGAGAATATAAGTATAAAATAATCACTGATGATCCCTCAGAGTCATCTTATCAGTGATTAGGTAGATTATATATGGAATATATGTAAAAGACAAACATGATGCATTATAGTGAGGTATAATAGTCATGCATGATCTAATCCTATGAAAGGATGTAAACATTGGCATATATGAGCAGCAAAGCACATTCCTGGCACTCATGCTTATATGATGGATGCCAAAATCTGTATATTAGTGCAAAATAGCAGTATCATAGTATAACAGACCAGGAATACAGTGTGAGGTGTATGTGGGATGATAGGGGGCATAACCTAGGTGTAACACTTGCACATGCAATGACAAAAGGAGGGTAGTATTAGTGTGTCTTTGTGGGCAGTTTTGTCATGTGTGCATGGTATGGGAGTACACCACAAGCAAATATAGACCAGGCTGAACATGGCATAAGGCCCCAGAATGGCCCAGCTGCTATCCCATGTGCACCACACCATGTTACGGTGATCCAGGTTTAACAGAAGCAGGCTGCACACCAGGTTGAGGCCCTCATCGAGGTGCAGCTATGGAACCTGGGGACCATCAGGTGCAATGGGTGTCAGTGTAGGTACAAGATATATGGGTGAGCACAGTATCTGTCACAATGGTGTGGTGTTATGACACCATGTGTGAGCTGAAATACCCTTTCATTAGCCCAGCGTGGGCACATGACAGGTGTCATGTGGGCCCTATGCACTGGTGCTGTGGATGGAACGGGGGCCCCAGACATTGTAGGGGGTGACTTCCAGCACCCTACAGACATGGCACTGATGGTGCCATGGGACAGTCAGTGACAGTTAGCCCACTGCCATGTGGCACTTAGGTGTAGCTGGGCCTGGGAGGTGAACATCATGCTAGTGGGGGGGGTCCAGGCATCCAAGTCAGCATTCCTCAATGTTGAGCTCTTGATATTGTCCATGGAATGCAGGGAGATTTGCATTAGGCCCTAATGTGTATGCCCAGCTGACTGCAGAGTGCTAGATAGGCATTCCTAACATCATGTAAGAACTAGGGACACAATCAGTTCCTGCTGTCCACCAGGTTTAGGGACATGGACTAGTGCCAGACATGGCAGGGGGAATGTGAACAGACAGGCATACCCAGAGTAGTTCCCAGACTCAGGGAGACTTAGATGTTGTCATCACACGGGGCATGCACACACGTGGGTCAAGCCACCACACCAGCAGGCCAAACACACCTGTATGGTGCTGGTCTCAACTATCCAGGCCCTTGGGTGTACACTGGACCTGAACAGAGGACACACAAACTGGGTGCCATGTAACCAGAGGGTGCAGATGGGATCTGCATACAGGCTGTCACCTGTGTTTGGGGTGTGACACACACATACACACACACACATATACACTGGCAGTGTCAGTGTGCTGTGTGGGGTTGGGAAGGGTGCCGCCGTATGTTGTGTGCACTAGCCTACACTACTATGTGGTCAGTGGGCAGGGCATCACTACTGACATGGCCCTGGTACATGTAAGGTACAGCACCACCAAGGTAGACAGATGGCCTCCCATTGCACGTAGTGAACATGCTGGCCCTATGGCATGTATGTGTAGCTTATGCATTTCTAGGTTATATATTTAAAGCACACCACTGCAAAACACAAAAAGGTGGGTTGAAGTTAAATACCAAAGCACAGACACACAAAAAAACACTGTATTGGTTCATTTACCAAAAATTTCACACAAGCATTTAAAAATTCCAAACTAATCCAAATTAAAAGTGACTACCCCAGTATTGCAAACATTGTAAGACAAGGACAAAAAAAAGTTCAGGAAACACAGGGGTCCTGCTTACCCCCAGGTCTAACTCTAGAGTTCATGTCAGCACCCTGTCAGTGCCACTATACTCTCTGGGCCATGACACATGTGTTGCCACCCACGGCCATTGCCCCTATGTGGCATGGCAGCCACCATGCTGGGCCCTGTGAGAACTGCCCCTTTTTCTGGGGACATGTCTTGTGGCCTGTGGTCAATGTCCATGTTTCCTACTGAAGCCAGCCCTATGTAGTCACCCCCTTGCATGGGCACATAATGTCCCATCCCTGCCTCTGTGTTGCAGCCTGTGTAGACCAGATCAGTGGACAGGGTATCACTACTGACACCATCCAGATGCCACTGCCCATCTGGTGTGGTCTCAGTAAATGGCCAGCTGGGGTGTTTGCTCGTGGTGCTCTGGGTACCACCCCCTGTGGTCCCAAAAACCACTCATGCACTAAGTGCACCACTCAGTCCTGTTGCGCCATGATGCAGGGTGGTGCTTGCTGGCACTGGACCTGTTACCTGGGATCACATCACAGTGGTGTATGTCTTGTGCGTATCTTCCCACCTTGTGATGGCCACTGTTCCCTCCCATTGGTAGTCCTGCACCCCCCCATGGCCAGCATGTACAATACCCAACTTTTGTCCTGTATATGTGGGCCCTCAGTACTGTAGCTTTATGGGATGTAAGCCCCACTCATTCCCTGCATCAGGCCTCTGTCCTGTGGGTCCCTATCCCCAGGGGAATGTGCGGTTTATGTATATGCCCAGGACTGGTTGCAAATCACACCCCTCCATTATGCACATGCATCCGTATGTGATGCATCCATGCATGGTTCATGTCCCCATCTCAACTCATATGGTGCACCTTACACATAAACAGTGACAACCGACATGGCCAATGGCTGCTACACTGACATCAGTGGTGCCCAATGTGATGCTGCACCACATGTTGCACAGGACTATGCAATGTCACCCACCCCTTGAACACCACCTCCAGCCAATGTCTACCCATCATACCCCGACATTCATTGCCCCTAGCCACCACACTCCTGTCTGTGGATGGGGCCATGCTACCGTGTTCAGTGCTACCCTGTGATGCTAGTGGCACAGTGCTCCTTTGCATCTTATGAACACTGTACCATGCTGGGCAGCAGTCCTGTGTCCCCTTGGCAGAATCACTGGCCACTACCCTGTGGGGTAGATGCACAGAGCATGGAAGCCCATCTCTCAGCCCCCCAACACAGGCCCCATGCTCCCCCATGCTGCATCACATGCCATTCCACCGAGTGCTCAGGGTCCAACCCTGCCTGTCTAGTATGGTACAGGTTCCCAGCCCCCTGTGGCCTATGTGTGTGGGACATGCAGTGGCATGGATGTGACCACAGGGACATGGGTTGGTTGCATGCCATGCCTCAGGGCACCAGCACTATAGGGGTGGTGCGTGCCACAGAATTTGGCTAACCCCTGTGTATCCAGATGTGGATGATATGTCAGGGCATGGGACTAGTTCACCACCAGACACCGCATTGTTTACCTGCACTGTACATAACTCTTACCTTCTCTGCTGGGCCCATGTGTGTCATCCTGGGTACTCCACAGAGCATTGCTACTGCCTGTGTCATTATGCCCTGCTGTCCCAATACTCTGCTGCATCTCTGGGGGTACATAAGTAGAGATAAAGTGGTGTTAATATGGGACCCTTAACAACCATGGAACAGGCTGTTGTTCCTGACATGGTCTGTGTGTGGTGCCACTTAACTGTTCCAGGCCAATGTCCAGTTCTCATCATGATATCAGCCTCCAGGGCCATGTCCCTCAGGTGTTGGAGGATGTCATTGTCTCTGCATATCAGAACATGCCACCAATACATTTCTTGCCTAGGTGTACATCTCATGCTTGACAGATTCTGAATTTTGGCACCAATGGAGTGCCAAACATTGTTACATGACCTTGGTGTGTGCCCACTGCTTCCAGGTGGCAACAGCACCCTGCATCACTGCTGCACTAAAATTACAAGGAGTGCTATCTCTTTAGAGCTAGAATTAGGGGCCCTGAGCCTTGAGGTAGCAATTACCCTGTTTGGGACTGAATGGTATTTTATAAAAGGGTGTTGGAGCTGAATTGGCATGATTACCCCTGTTCAAGCATCAACACCAGTCATGTTCTTGGCCTGCTGCATGTGTTGGAAACCTCTTCCACATTCTGATACATCACATGTAATTTCTAACGCACTTGCATCTCTTTTCACAGATTAACACAGAATGCATTGCAAAACCCCAGGAGCTGATGCATGTTGCATCACATTTTTGGCTTTTGTCTGTGCCATGACATTATGGCAATAGATCATTTTCACTATGCATCACAAACTCTCTGGAATGTGATGCACATTGTTTCATTAGAGTGTCTGTGTCATTGCAATGTATAGCACCTCCTCATTGTTCACTGGGCAGGTGCACCCCACATTGCACTGCATGCTACTACCCACCAGAGCATTGGTCCATGTGGGTCCCTACACCCATGCCACTCTGACACATGTGCATCACTTCCCTGCTGGCTTCATGGTCCAGGTAGGTGGGTGCATACCACATGTGGCTGCCTGGCAATGCAGTATGGCAGTGCAATTCTGGACATGGTGGGCTGTGTCACCATGCCATCTCACCACAGCACCAGGTGGATAAGGTGGACCTATTGGCAAGGGGTCACACCACACCCCACTGTGTGCATCACTGTGGTGCACCAACAGTGTGCAGACCCACTCATACATGGCCTATGCAGTTACCTGAGGGTCCCTGTACAGCCCATTTCCACTACTGGTGGTGGCAAGGGGTTTCAGGCCACCCACTACTATTGCATACTGTTGGTCTGCTGTGTGGGACCCAGGGGGGTTCCCAGCACAGGGCAGCCATGGCACAACCTTAAGGGTTGGGCCCAGGTGTGCTGTGTGGCTTTACCATACAGTTGCCAGGGGGCCATTACCACTGCTGGCTGGGGTGAGCCAGCCATGCAGTCCCAAGGGCATGACCATACTTGCCCATGGCCCACATGATATTGATGGCCATATATATCATCTTCATCATCATCATCAAATCTTTATTTATTCAGGCGAACATCATTGAGCAAGGCTCATTTACAAGATGGACCTGATAAGGTCAAGGTTCAATAGTTGATACACAACAGATACATCATACACTTATATAAGACAGTTATACATACAGGGGAAAATAAAGTTTATAAACACAGTGATGTACAGTAAATTCACATGATAAAGAACGGTTACAGGAAAGTTAAGCTACGAGGGATATATATGCTACGAGGGAGTCTTGCACCCTATGGTGTTCTACCCCCAGATCCATTTTATACAGCCTCACCACCTTCTGTGATGAGCATCATCTGGGTGTGTGCATCACTTGCCATATGTAGCATCCCCTGGTGTTCTGTTGTGGTCTGTCTTTGGTATTGGTCCGGGGGTACAATCCACCTGTTACTGTGACATGGCCATCCATGCTCTCCACATGCTGTATGTTGTGAGTCTCAGGATATGGTGTCTGTTGTGATGGGTTCCTATGACACATGATGCCATGTACAGACAATGGGCACTATACCTGCAATAGTGCTGCTGTTGCTTGTAGGCTGCATCATGGAGCATCACCCTGTTCACAGCTCTGCCTAGATACACATCTCATGCTTGTAGCTGTGTGATTGGTCTGTCCTGTGTGATATACATACCTACACCATGGTCTCTGTGTTGCATCAGGATCCTATGCATGGGTCAGTGGAGAGGTTCAATGCCTCTAGTACATCAATGCCACTGCAACCCATCATTGCATGGAGGTGTGATACATCACAGCCTGGCATACAGTCACCCGGGTACTTCATTCTTCCAAGGGGCACCATCTGTGTAGTTTGTGGAATGTAGGCCACCATTGGATTGCTGCCCTGGTGTTGTTCCCACCTGTTCAGCTGAAGTGGTTGGGGACCAGTTTGCTCTGGCATGCTGTCTGGCTGCTGCAGTCCTTGCCCTTGTGATACCTTGTGCAGGTATATCGGTGGGCCCATCCTCTGCTTCCTTAGCCTCTCCTGATCCTCACCCACTTCTGATATGGTGATGCAGTGAGATATGGCAACATTGTGCAGTATGCAGCATGCCAGAAAGATCTTACATGCCATAGTTGTGGTGTATTGCAATGCCCCCCGATCTGTTGAGACAGTAGCATCACATCTTAAGTAGCCTGATCATCTTTCTAATCACTGACTGTGTGGAGGTGAGTGCCTCATTGTAGCATGTCTTGGCCTCTGTCTGTAGCAGCTGTGACTATCCACTGTCACCTGTGGGAATAGAATGCATTGGTTACCCCTGGTGGCCTGTCTGCACCCTGTCATCTTTGCAGAGCTGTGCTGCTACCGTGACACTGTAGCCTGCCAGTAACCTGGTGGTCATGCCTGTAGCAGCCCCTAACACATCACTCCCACCCATGGTCACACATGTGTCTCACCCTACCCATGCCACATGACCTACATGAAATGTCCTCCATGCATGTTGACCAGGCATGTTGCATAGATGCCACATAGCAGTGTCTCTGTATCACACACATTGTGTTATTGCAAGCTGTAGCCATTCAACTGGTGTGTCATCTGCACATTGGCCTGTGTGTGTGCCCCTCATAAATGGGCCCCAGGACACATACTGTACTAGTGTGTGGCACACGAACCTACCTGTCAGCCATCCTCCCTGTATGTTTCCTCATTCAAATGCCTCATGCAAGCCACTGTGGTGGAATATGTAGGCATTATGGCAATTTCCAGGACACTGGGTGACCACATCCAGTATGTGGCACTGGTGGTCACAGACCACCTCCTGCATGCTCATGGAGTAGTACCCCTTTCGGTTGACATATGCCTTCTCATCTGCTGCTGGTGCTTTCATGGCAGTGTGTGTGCAATTAATAGCACCCAGTACATATGGGAATCATGCAGTGCTGTAGAATCCTTGCTTCACAGCTTGCTGTCACTGTACAACTAGTGGGAAGCTGATGTACCTCCTTGTCCTGTGTAGCAATGCCACAAGGAATTTTTTTGAGGCATTTTGACACAGCGGACAGTAAGATCCCTACAGTATCACCAGTTGGGGTCTGGAATCTCCTGGTAGCTAAGAAGTAGCTAAGAAGTAGAAATTCTTCCCACAGAATGACCACGGAATGACCATTCTGATTCTGTGGAATTCCATGGAATATTCATGGAAATTCTGTGGAATTTTGCACAATTTTAATTTCAGTTATTTCATTAGAAGTTTAAAAGTGCAAGCGCAAATAACACCAAATATAACACATAGACTGTACCATATGGCTTGCAGGAGTGTACCAAATATCAGAGTTGTAGATTGACAAGGAGCAGAGTTATGGGTGGCTAAACATTTAATAAAAATTTAATTTTCAGTTATTTTGAGATCATTTTAAAATTTCTTATCCAGATTTCTCCACATTATCAGGATTTAGAGAGGCACATAGAATGTATATATGCACCATGTTTTAAGTCTCAACCTTTAGTAGGAGCTGAGTAATAGATAGCCAAATATCTTGCCAAAATTTGGATTTCTGTAATGTTAGTATAATTTTGATAGTATTCACTGAAATGTTACAAAAATTGACAGGTATACAGGTTATCATTACATTTGTATATGCACATAGTTTCAGATTTCTAGCTTTAAATGGGACTGAGTTATAGCCTGCCAAACATGTTGCCAAAATTTAAATTTTGGTTAATTGCCTGTAATTTTAAAACTACACATCCAAATGTAACCAAAGTTGAAACATTTAAACTAGTATACCACATGGCCTTTTCTGAAAAAAGTTCATATGTGGAGCTTTAAACAGAATTGAATTAAAAGTAGTCAAAGTTTCACAACATTTAAAAATTTAATTTTGCAAGAATGTAAACTACTAATTTATAAATTGCTGAAACTTTCAAACTAGAGAATGCAATACCATGAAATCTGACCGGTTCTTAGATCTAACAAGAGACTGTGGGCCAGATATTCAAAGCATAGCATGGCACACAAACCAATAGCATGGCAATAGTGCGGAAATAGCGTGGAGCTGCCATATTCAAAGGACCAGTTAGTGCGTGCTAACAGCAGTAGCGCGGGGCAAACCACTAATGTATGCAAGGGGCAAAAGGAAGGGGGGCAAGAGAGACGCGCAAGGGGATATTCAAAGGCCCAGTGCCACTCTAGGATACATAGCTCGACACATAGTGTGGCACTAGATACCACCTATAAAGGGCTGGTCTTAACCCAGGGCAAAACACAGAGGAGGAGGGACCACCACTGGAAGTGGGAATGTGTGCAGTGCCAGTAGCAGTGATGCTGCCATTGATGCCAGCTGTAGCGGAGGAGGAGGAGGAGGAGAGGGAGCAGGCACAACATGGGCCACAACG
Source organism: Neoceratodus forsteri (assembly GCA_016271365.2). NCBI lineage: Eukaryota > Metazoa > Chordata > Ceratodontiformes > Ceratodontidae > Neoceratodus > Neoceratodus forsteri. The sequence goes on along the minus strand of CM057450.1, from coordinate 628,197,708 downwards.
CAGGCCAAGGAGATGGTATGCTGCAAACAGGTGGTACCGGCCCAGGGTCTCCTTCAAGACCCTGCCTGATGACCACATCACTGGCCGGTACAGGATGAACAGGGGAATGTTGAGGCAGCTCTGTGAACTCCTGCATGAGCAGCTGCACTCAAATACCAAACACAGCCATGCCATGACAGTGGAGGAGAAGGTGACAGCAGCAATGTGCTTCCTTGCCACAGGGACGTTCCAACGACCAACGGGGGATACCATTGGGGTAACGCAGTCTGCCACCTCACGCCTCCTGACCCAGTTCCTAGAGGCTTTCCTGCCACATGCTGGGGAGTTCATAGTATTCCCGAGCATGGCAGCAGAGCGCAGAGAAACAATGCAGCAGTTCCATCAGGTTGCGCACCTACCATCCATACTGGGTGCCATTGACTGCATCCATGTCCCCATCCGTGCACCACCTGGCGATGGCAGTGACATGTATGTTAACAGGAAGGGATACCACTCTATCAACTGCCAGGTGGTGTGCGATGTGGCTGGGTGCATCAGCAATGTCTATGCACAGTACCCCAGCAGTGCCCATGATGCCTTCATCTGGCACCAGTCCAAGCTATGCCAGGCTTTTGAGGAGGGCAGGATACCCAGTGGGCAGCTAGTCAGTGAGTAGTAGCATACAAGGCATACACACAACAGCATGGATGGGGGCAGGCATTGCAGGCCAGGGAGCAGGTGTAGGAGGGTTACACAGAGGTGCAGGACAGCATCTGACAGAATGCAGTAAGGCACTAACAGGTATACATCTTTTGACAGGGACGGTACCTATCCCCTGCGACCCTGACTCCTGACACCAGTACTACGACTGGCCACAGTGGCCAAGGAGATGTACAACGAGGCACATGCCAGCACAAGGAACATCATAGAGAGGGTGTTTGGCATATTGAAGATGCGATTCAGATGCCTAGACACATCAGGTGGTGTCCTACAGTATACACCTCAGAAGGTATGCTGTATCTTCCTAGCCTGTTGTATGCTGCACAACATGGCAATGAACCATGGGATACAGGCACCTGAACCTGAGGGACAGTCTGACAGTGAGCCAGAGCCAGTGGTCGGGGGGATAGTGGAGCAACTCGAGAGGAGGGACCCTCGCATGGCACACAGGGCCATACAGCACTGGGACAACATCATCAGGATACTGCTACAGACAAGAGGGTAAGTACAGACTGCACAACAACCTGAAAGAGTACAATTAATAATCTATTTAATGTGCACAAAGAAATAGAATAGTGACACCATCAATCACACCAGTAAACCAGCACAGTGGATCAGACAACATGTGTGCATGTGGTGTGAGGTTGGGAATGTGCAGGACACATGTGGGGGGGACAGACAGAAATGGTGTAGTGTCGGTGGGGATGTGTGATGTGTGCTGTGAGGGTAAGGGGTGCAACTGTGGTAGTGGAAGTGTGTGTGTGCATGTCTGCATGTGCATGTGTGTGTGCCAATGTTGCAAAGGGGGGTGATGACTGCGCAGTGCCGCAGAGTGATTGTGGGAATCACCAACGCCTACCTCCATGCATGCGCTGTGCACCTGTACTGTGGGACACAGACCCTGGGGTGCTCTGGGCAGAGGACAATGCTGAAGAGAAAGGTGAGGCAGGCAGAGTCAGCCTCCTCAGCCCCCGGGGGACGGTGGAGCCTGACAGGGTGGGTGGACAGCCACGGTGGCACTGGGTTTCAGATGGAGTGTGTGATGCTATGGAGCTAGAACCACTGGCAGCCCTGCAGCCACAGTTTGCCCGCCTGTGTGCCCCTGTGCCATCTGCACCACGACCAAGCATCCCATGCTGGTGACCACCATGCACACCATGCAGGACATTCCTTATGTCAACCACAGCAGCTGTCAGACCAGAAAAGCCAAGGTCAATGGCACCCACCAGGCAGCCCAACCTGTCCTCCTCCCACTGTTCAGCACGGGCAAAGCCCACTGAGATGGCCTCTCTGCTCTGTGTCAGCTCATGTCGCAGCTCCCTCCATATGCCATGCAGGTCCATACGGGCCTCCTGCTGGGAGGTGACAGCAGCCTGCAGGAGTGGGCGGGCACCATGGCCATCCTGCCCCAGGGGCACAGAACCCTCAGCTGCAGCTGGCAGAGGTGCCTGTGGCACAGGAGCAACTGGATGGTGTTGCACGCCAGGCATATCCTGCTGCTGGCGACTACTGGTGGTGGTCTGTGGCATGGTATAGACATGGACCCCAATACTTGTTGGACACTGCACGTCCTGCAGTTCTGCGATGTTCCCCACACTGTCCACCATTGTATGCCCAGGTACAGCCACACCGGTGATGCTGAATACACCACTGGCACCCGTCCTACGGCCTGCAAGCAGCCCCACCCCTGCATCCCCTTGCACAGGAACGGCCAGGTGTTGTGAAAACTCTGACACATCAGTGTCATTGTCACTGGTAACAGTGACCAGTAGGACCTCCCCTACACCAACATCCTCCATCTGTGCAGCATCCAGGTAGCCATTTTATCCCAAGCCCCCTACTGAGGTGTGACCCCCCTTCCCAGACAGTTGCACCCCCTGTCCATGTGATTGCCACACATGCATAGTGTCTGTGCGGCCATGAGTTTCACAGAGCCCGGATGTTGATGGACGTTCTCCATCCTCCTCCTCCTCCATGACATCTGGAACCTGGCCGTACATCCTTGGCACCTCCTGTTGTTCTGCAGGCCTGGCAGACACCGCTGTGGAGACAATAGGGACAGGATCAGTAACCTGTACATGGACACTGTGCCCAAACACCACCACCACTACCACCACTACACCATGCAGACCCCAGGACATGTACCCCCTTCACACAAGCCCATGACCACATGCACCTACCCAACCCACAGTGACCATGGCCATGCCAGCCAGCTGTTCAGCAGCACACAGTGCACCCTGTGCAGGACACCAACAGCATGACCATGCACCCATGCCATCACAACATACAGGATATACACATGCAAATACAGACCTGTCCTTGGCAGTGTGAGAGGCATCTCACATCCACCACCTGGCACACCTGCAACTGCCACCGTCCTCAGAGTCGATGCCACCACAGCCATGTGTGGCTCCTCCACCCGCTGCTGATGTTCATGTGGTCCACCACCAGTCCTCATTCTGTCCCTCAGTCACTGTGCCTCCTCCTCCTCCTATTTAGCATGTTGCAGAAGGTCGTTACATCACTTGTGCACAGCCTCTGTTGTTCTGCCACATCCTCCCACAGCATTTACAGCTGCAGTCACCTCCTCCCAGGCTTGGCACACCACTGCATCAGTGGCCCTGTGTGTGCGTAGCACCTGCTCCCTCTCCTTAACAGCATGTACGATCGTGTTCAACTCATCTTGTGAGAACTTGTGGGCACAGATGCGCTCCTGACATGCTGCCAAACCTATGGGATAGTTGAAAGGGAACATGTGTCATCGTCCGTGTCAGTACTACATTGCATTACACATAGACATCATGATGCCAACCCCTACAGTGCCACAGGCCACATGGACATATCAGATTGCTACATGTGCATGTACAGTGCACACGGCCACATAGTCACTGTCTGTCCTGTGTCTGGACAGTGAGCTCTGTACACACATATACACTGCTGTCACCCGTGGCTGCCATGTGCTCCCATGACTGGGTCCACCCCTATGCTAACCACCTTGCACTGTACTGTGCCCCTCTTGAGCACTACAGTGGTTGCGTGGACAAGTGCACTAGCAATGTCAGGACACCATGCAAAGTCCACATGGTGCATGGGATGGCACAGCACCAGGACACTGTGTACATCCTGTTGGGGGGCCACAGCCTACCACACCACACATCCAGGGAGTCATGTCTGTGGGCCAATGTCACAGGACATACCACGGTAGTGCACTAGTACCCCGCCTGGTGGACACAGTGTGCAGGTAGTGCCACAGAGAACAGTTCCCTGCAGGGGAACATGCACAGTGCACTGGATGGTAGGATTCCCAGGCAGCCATCTAGGGCTGTGCACCATCACACAGCGCAGTGCGTTCAAGGGTGTCCTACAGCAGTCTTACATACCTGCCTCTCGCTGCTCATCCCCCTGTTGCATCTCTCCACCAGTCTGCTGTTGATGCTCACTTTCTTTATTATGCTGCATTACAACAAGACAACACTGGCGGTGCACTGCTTGCCCTTTTATAGCCCACCCAGGCAATCAAACCTGTTAGTCATGCAAATAAGCACATAATAATATGCTAATCACACAGTTTGCCCCATGCATACACAAGTACCCCATTTGCATACACCTGTTGAATATGGCCCCGATTAGCACCATGCTAGCACAGCAGTGCTGTGCAAAAGCCAGCGCAGGGCTAATGGAGGGGCAGCGCCACGCTATCCAAATAGTGCAGCACTATGTGCTTTAGTGCAGCCTACACGCATGCTCGTGAGGCCCCCCATGTCCACACTATCACCCTGTCATAGCACGATGTAGCGCCGCACCAGCCAGCATAGCACAGCTCTATATGCATGTGTGGTACACAACCTCAGGGTCATGGTGGGGGTCACGCATGAGCAGTGTGGTTACTTTCAGGTAGCACTGCACTACGTCATGTGACAGCATGGCGCTACAGAGGTTGGTGAGGTGAAGTCCTGGGAGAGACAAGTTTTACAGAAGACAGGTTGAGGGGTGTACCAGCTTTCGATTGCCATGTCCGGACGGTCAAGACAGTGTGCAGCTGTGCACAGAGACAGGCACTTGGGGGAGGTAGAGACTGCTAACCTAGTGCAGCTTGTGATGAAATGCCATAGGAGGCTGTTTGGGGAGGTGAGGGAAGGAGACCTCCCACGGATGCAAGTGTGGGACAAGGAGGTGAGAAAACTCACTGCCTGTACTGGCATACCCCGCAATGCCGAAAAGTGCCGTCACAGGTACACAGACCTGAGACGCAGGCAGAGGGAGCAGCTTGAGAGCTACAAGCGCATGGTGCTTGATGGCACTGTGCCTGTGCCAGGTGTGTGGTGTTGCATGTAGAGTGTACCAACATGTAAGGCTTTGTGTGTATGGGTGTGGGTGTGGGAGGGGTGGAGGTGTGGGGGTTTGGTATGGGTGACTGGGGTGTGCAGAGGGGGTGGTGGTGGGGGGTTGTGGTTTGGGTGTAGGTGTGTGGGTGGTGTGTGTGTGTGTGTGTGCACAGGTGTGCGCAACAATGCATGGTGTTGTTGCACACTGTGTACAGATGGAGTGGCACATGTATGCCACATAGGGGCACGGTACATGCCGTGACCATTGCTGTGGGAGGAGGGTTGGATCACGCTGTTCTGCAAGTCCCGGGGCATGACCAGCCTGTAGATGGCACCACCATGTTGCAGGAAACACACTCATGGTGGACTCTCGACATACACTCACGGGTCTGTGGATGTTCGCATGGGAGCTGCAATGGTGCCATTTATCACTGACGTGTGTGCCTGATGAATGTGCCATGGCCACTGCCACCCTCTGTGTGTGGATCCCCCCCGTTCACTCCATGTGTGTGCATTGTGGTTGGGGTTGCATGTGCATCTTGCTGTACTTGACGTTGTGTATGCTGTGTTATGCTCTAACACCACTTTCTCATCTGTCCACTGCAGAGCAGATCGAGCAGCCCATGGCAGCAGGAGGGAGTCAGCCCAGGCAACAGGAGCAGAGATGGGGCAGCCCAAGGGTGCCATTCCTTCCACAGTGGGTGCAGAAGAGCAGCCCTGAAAGCAGTGGCATGTTGCACGAGTATCTGTTTCATTGCTCTGTGATCTGTTCCCTTTCTGTGCATGTGTCACGTCTGGGTGTCCAGCCACTGACTTGTCTGGTGGCATTTATGCAATGGGCAGTGGCACAGTATGGTGTAGCAGTGTGCTGTGCAGTACACCTGTTTTCACACCACAGATGAGTGCTTTCAGTCTTGCCTGGGGGGGGCTGTCAGCTTGCACTGCTGTGTGGGTGACTGATGGTGTTGGTTGCTCAGGTGGCGAGAGTTCCATGGGCACAACATGCTGATGGCTGACCTTCCCACCTCTGTGGTCCATCCATACCACCACCCACAGGGCGTCCACAATTGTACAGGTGGTGGTTCCTTGCTGTGCATGCGGGTTAACACACACCATGCCTTGCAGCCTTACCTCTCCCCCCTTCTGGCCACCAGCTGTGGAGCACAGCCTGTCACACTGTGCTACATCCTGGCACTGTGCCGTACACATTGTGGAGTCCTTCCATGTGTATCTCATGGCGAGGTTACTGTGTTGCAGTTTAGTTGCAGGGTAGTATTATCACTGTGCTATTACATTATGTTCATCGTTGCCTGCCAATGTTGACCATGGCTGTGGAAGTGGTAATCACTGTGTGGGGGAGGGGAGTCCTGTTATGTGGGTTGGGGACACTGCCATGTACCATGTCTCAGTTGTGTGGTATGCTTTCAGTGGTATTGCATGGTGGCATTTGAAGGCCCTTCACTGACAGCATCTGTGCCCTGGCTGGCTGTTATCCCCTGGCCTGGGTCGGTCATTGGCAGGCCACTGTCATGGGTCATTGATGCTCCTGCATGCCTGTCATTGTAATTTGTTCTGCGCTCTGCATTACTGTACATTTTCATGTGTGGGTGAGCAGCATGTCCCAACGTGTGGATGCCCTTGTGCATGTCTTGGCATGTCCCTTGCACACAACTCTCTGGGTTTCCAGCAGTGTGTCTGCCGTGTCTCGCAGTGTGCTATATCGTGGTGGGTGACGTCACATGTTCCCTGCTGTTGTCAGGATCGCTGTCATCATCCATGTTGGGTTTTGTGTTGGTGCCTGTGTTGCCCTGTGCTGCTTTGTGGGATGCTTCCATGTTGTCCTACCACTGCATAACTCAACGCCGCCAGGGATAGCCCATTGGGACATGCTGTCCATCTCTGTATGGCAATGGTTGGCTGCTGGTTGCCTCCTGTCTGGTGTACCATCCTCATGGTCTCACCCTTCCTCTTGTAGGTCCACTCCGAGCATCACTGTGGGCGATGAGGCCTGAAGAATCGGAGGGCATGGAGGACCTGCTGTACAGAATTGTGAGGCAGCAACAGACGTTGATTGAACAGCAGGCCATCATCATAACCGAGACCCGGAGGGTGGCAAATATCCTGGAAGCTCGGCTCCCTGACCCAGCGGGCAACTAGATCTGCCCTGTTATTGTGATGTCTTCCCTCACCACACCTCCTCACTGGACTTATTTATCCCTTCCTTGCCTATTGTCCTCTGTACCTGTGTGCATCCTCCTCCACTTTCCACCCTTGTTCTGTCCCTCCATCTGTTGTCATCCTTATGTTTTCCTTTGTGTGGCTTTTTATGCCGATGGTGCTTGACTTTTTTTCATGTAGTGGGCATTTGGGGTTGTGTGTTGGGGGGGCCTTGGTGGGTATGTTCTGGTTCTGTTTCCTTGTTGTGGGGAGGGTTGTATAGTGGTGGGTGAGGCATTTTGTAATCTGGGGTTCAAACATTATTTTGTTCTGTATTTTATTCACTGTTGTGTTTCTGTTTGCTTTACTCCTCATTATTGTTAATTACACTGGTTTACGACATTTTACTGTGTCCTGTGTCATTCTTGGGTGCTGGGGTTCAACATGCTTTGTACTGTTGCTGGTGTTCTCCACATGGGTCTGGGTTGTTGCTGGACATTCCCGTGCATGTGAGGTGTCCCCCTTGGTGTGCACTGTGGTGTGCTCATGATACTTCATTCTGACATGTGTTCCCTTGCATGTGTCCCAGGGTCTGGCTGTCTCTGCACTGTGTTCCATTGTGTGTTTGCACTGACTGCCTGGGGCTATATTCAGTGTTGTCTTGTGTGTTATATTCAGTGCTGTCTTATTCCTGGGCTGCTTTTTCCCTGCACTCCTGGCCCTGTTTGCCCAGCTTCCTTTGCTTGCTATATTCAGCTGGTTTTGCCCTGGGCTATTCATTTTTAATATGGCTGGCATTTTGCTCTGGGCTAAGTTTGCATGCCGGGCAGTGCTAAGCACTGACAGGGGCTAACCTTTGAATACCTGGCCCTGTGTGCGCCAATTTTATTAATTGCTTTCTGTGAGAAATTGCAAAATAACATCTGTACTTAAAGTCAAATCTCATGAGTCTTTGTGAAAACTGTAGAACTTCATGAAAAATTCCATAAAACTGGAATGTTCTTATTTCATTCAGCCTTATCTAGAGATTCTATTTAAAGGATGGGGGTATAAGAGGCTGGTAGCACGGGGGGTCACCAGATTCTGTAGTTAGATGCACAGTTTCACCAAGAAATGGACAGCTGAGCTGGGTAGCACAACAGTGGTAGACTCCTAGGTTGGAGCAAGAAAGTACAGTGTCAACAATTCCAACCTGAATGTAGGATATTTAAGGATCATATCCAGTAAATTTATGATCCAGGGAGCCTGATGTAATGCAAGTCTAGGACTTAGAGGTACTCAAAAAGATGTAGTGGGGGTAGACAATGTCTTGTGCAGCAGGATGAAAGAATTCTTGCTATTCCAACAGGATAGGTTGCTAGGAAAAGGAGTAGGTGATTGACTCACATTTCAAGGGAGTTTGTCTCTGTACAGAACAAAGTGGATAAAAGTGGGATCAGTAGTTCTACTGAGTCAATCTGGCTATGCTAAAAGAGTAGGGGGATAGTCACCCAGAGAGGAACAGCAGGACTGCAAAAAGTTCAGCCCAGCTTATCAAATGAAGTAGTGATATGTGCATCGTTAATGTTAAATTCCACCAAAAAAATACTGGACGCTTCATCTATTATGCTATCATAAATATGAGAGGAAATGTCATTAATCATGTTTTGCTTCTGCAAAATTAAAACTGCTTAACCAATTCATTCAGTTGTGTTAGACACCAGGATACACTGACTTTGGATATGCATATCAAATGTTAACTCTATGCATGCAAGAGCAGAGAACTTACAAACATCTACATTTTTGATAGTTTTCACAAAGTTTTGCATATATTTACATAGTGACATTTTGAACCCCTGTAACTTAAACATCTCTTATCTAATTGTCTCCATATTTAGATCATTCTATAAGCATTACAGAAATGTTATCTGTACTACTTTACACATGTCTAGCTCCAAAGGTGCCTGAGTTATGTGCAGATTATATTTTTTCATGAAAATTCCCCCAAAAAATAAAATGACAGGTTTTGAGCACATATAATTTTGAGACAATGCATCATACTGTCATGAAGTCTGGCACATTGTTAGAACAACTATCATCAAGAAGTAATTCAAAATTTAAGATTCCTGACTCAATATTCAGTTAAGGTATATGCAGATTAAAATGTTAATTTTACACAAATAAAATGACAACTTTTGAGCACCTATAATTTTGAAACTATCCATCCAATTTTCATGATATTTGGCACATTGGTGGCCATTTTCCAGCAGAGTATATCTGCCTAATTCCAGAGCACTAGCTGGAACAGTGACTGAGTTATAATCCAAAAACTACATTTTAAAAATTTCACAAAATTCCAACGTAATTTCACAAAATTTAGCATATGTTTTTGAAATTTCACCAAAATTCCACAGATTTAGAATTTTCCCATTCCACACAGCTCTAAGTAGAATGCTTCACTTACCTTTACATCCACTGGTATAGGATGGCCTCTGTGTGTTGAACTTTGCAGTTCCCCTCTCAGCTCATTACACAACTCTATGCTGCCCTGCTCCTTGGTCAGGTCCTGGTATGATGTCTTCCTCCTCCTGTAGACCTGTGCTGCACATCTCTTGGTTGTTTTGCATTACCTTTGTGTCATGCTGTTCCTGTGGACCCTACCAGCCTGTTGCTGGGCTTGACTCCACCACCTTGCCATGGCCAACCCGATGCTCAGTATAGGGTCGCTGCTCCTGACATCTTGCTCTGTCTCTCATATTGTGCTTGTGCTCCTGCACTGCAACCTCACTAGTGAATGTGTTCTGCCTGCCTGCTGTGGTCCTCTTTATATGATCTAGTGTTAGTTAGACCAGCTTCTGCTGATCTAAGGCATTGCATGTATCACCAATGCAGTGTCAAGGGCTTCCACCTTTGAAAATCAAAAAAGGTGATGTTACATAATTATTTTTTATGCAAGCCCCATTGCATCATGGTGCACCTTATTTTAATGCAAGCCTGACACAAGCTGCTTTGGCAAAGGCAGTCCCACATTGATGCAAGGTACATTATAAAGTCATATTTGATGCAACGTTTGGTGCAACTGTCAGCTTGCATCAGATATTTTTTGTGTGAGTACCTTGCATGATTCTCTGAGTGAGTGCAATCTCTACACATAAAAAATACCAATGATAGGCCAGCCTGATGGCACTGAAGGTTAAGGCCCTGGACACCACACCTCACACCTCACCAGCAACCTGGGTTCAGGAACAAGCCTGGGCCACCAGGGGTCAGCAGGGGAAAAAGAGAATTGAGTGTCTGGAGGACTTCTCTCCTCTCTCGGGGGGAATTCAGGGTTAGCCCAGCACTGCAGCAGCCCCCGGTGGAGACTGGAGGCACTGCAACACTTAGGGGTCAGCAAGTGGGTCACAGAGCCATGACAGATGTCCATGGCAACATTGCATGCTCAGGCTCTGCAGGGAGGGAGGGGGAGAGGGCGTAACCACACAAATGTGGAAAAACCCTTTGCCTCCTGATAGGTGATGGAGGGTCCAGGTGTGCTAGCCAACCATGCCCAATGTTGGGCTCCTCTCTTGTCTCCTCGGCTCTCCTCTGCTCCCAGTCACCTATCTAGATTCTAGATAGAGCACCAGGAGGAGTACTCTGGCGGTCCCACCTCGGGGGACTCAGAGCCTGGGGGTTTGGTGACTAGGAAGCAGGATGGAGTGCCATGCCCGGGAGGAGTGAGAGAAAGCTTCAGGCAGGGGGATAAAGACAAGCACTGAGAGACCTCTACTGAGAGAGTTCAGGAGGTAGGAGTAACAAACAAAGCTGAAAAAAAAATACCAGTGATTCTTCCTTTAAAGCTCATATCTGGAGCACACAAACCACACCTCCACCTATATTATCTGCTTTTAGTGAGCAAATATGTGTGTGAATGTTATGCTGTTGTATCTCTAACTTATACAAAAGCTAATTTCTTTACCTCATGAAAGCAATTTTTATACAAAACCATAACAAAATGAAAACATTTTTAATAATATTTTTGTCACTCATGATTGCAAAATGTTTTTCCAAAATAGAGTTATCCTTAGACTATTCATTTTCAGTACTGAGCAAGTGTGAAAATGGGACACATTTATGCTAATATCTCAAAAACAGCATAAGTTAGGAAAACAAATATTACTAAACCATCCTCGTTGGGCCAAAACACTATCAAACTTGAATGTTTCTGATTTCAAATCCAAACCATTTTGATTTTTGACTTCTTAACTAAGAAAAACCTTAAGTTTGGTGAATTTATTCATTTTCAGATTTCTAGAATTTTTCCCCATGGTACTCAGTGCAATCTATTAAGGTGCAAAAATAGGAGTTTTATTTAGTTATTTATTTATTGAAATTTTGGATACACCTGTGAGTGTATACTCGTTGAGAGGTTCCACGTCATGTACATAAATAACAATGCAAGGAATGCAGGACAATATACAGATAAACCATTGAGCGTACAGTAAACAGATAATGACAATATTAACATAAGGGTACATAAGTCAAAGCCAAACCAGTAACTGTGGCAATGTGCAAAGTAAGCCTGCATCAAAAGGAGAAGTAGGGGAAAAGGTGAAGAAGGGGTGAGGAAGACAGGACAGTGTGGACAGAGGGGGTAGGCTGGGATAAAGGGGTTGGAGATAGGGCTAAGTGCCGTGGTTTGGCTATCCCGGGGATGGGGGCTGAGAAGTGCTCAGATCAGTCAGTGGATGCATAGGATGATTCAGCAATGGCACCTGCAGGTGCTCATATGAATAAGGTGTTGGTGCAGTTTACGTTTGAAGGTTCCAAGCATAGCAGTGCCAGAGATATCCAATGGTAGTGTGTTTGTCCAGAGTGGTGCCCGGTACGCAAAGGCACATTGTGCCATGGATGTGTGTCATTTCAGTATATAGAATGTTTGTGTGGAGGAGCTTCTTGTTTGCGTCATATTTAGCAGAAGGAACAGCAGGTTCTGCACTCCAGGAGGAAGCTGGTTTAGCATGACCTTTTTGGCAAGAAGGAAAGCTTGATATCTTATTCTGTCATTCATCTGGAGCCAGCCAGTGTGGGTATAGAGTTCGTAAGTATGGGTTAGTTTAGGTGCATTAGTGAGCAGGTGGCTGACTTTATGTAGTGCAACAGTGGTGCCTTGGAATCCCAAGTCGGTTGCAGGTCAGTATATTACCAGTCCATAATCTATAAGGGATACAATTGAGCTGTTAATTACCAGGTTCAGTGCTTCATGGGTGAGACAATGACTGTGTCGGTAGAGGATGCTGATTCTGGTGTTGATGGCTTTGGTAGTGTTGTCGATGTGCTGTGTGAAGGACAAGGTGGAGTCGATAGTTACTCCCAGGTATTTGAAGTGTGAGATGAGTTCCGGGGTGCTGCCATTGTCATTCCATATGGACAAGGGGTAGCTTTTATGTTTGTTGTGGGTTGATGCGTAGAGCATGGTTTTGGTCTTTTTATAATTCAAGAACAGTTTTTGTTCTTTAAACCATTTTTCAGCTGTTGTGAAGCCACTTTGGAGGTCCTTTGCGAGGAGTTCCAGGCACTGGTTGCTGGTGAAGATTACTGCATCATCTGCATATAGGAACATGCAGCATTGGCAAGCTGCCAGGAGGTTACTTAGGAAGACACTAAATAGCAACAGCCCCAGTATAGATCCTTGCGGTACTCTGGATCTGACAGTTCGGCTCTCAGATAGGACTTCTCCAGTCCTGACTTGTTGGGAGCAGAGGCTCAGGTAGCTGCTAAACCAGTCCATGGTTTCTGTTGAGAGTCCAATTTCAGAGAGCTGCTGTAAGAGGAGGGCGTGATGAACCATATCAAAGGCCTTTGATAGGTCAATGAAAGATGCCCCTACCAGGTGGCCTTGATCCAGGGCATTATTGATGAACCTGGTGAATTCTAGAAGGGCCATGATGGTACTGTGGCTGCCATGGAATCCATGTTGTTCTGGGCAGAGGAGCTTTTGTTGGTTAAGATACTCTACCATCTGGTCATCCACTATCCACTCCAGAGCCTTGGAGAGTGGCGGGAGTATGGAGATTGGCCTGTAATTGTTGTGTGCTGTTTGGTCCCCACTTTTATGGACAGGAGTTACTGTGGTGGAGTTCCATCTTAGTGGGAAATGGGAGTGGCAGAGGGAGAGATTAATTATTTTTGTTAGTGGTCCAATCATTTCATCCAGCACCAGATGTACAAATTTAAGGTCCAGTGAGTCCCCGCTATGCCTTGATTTTCTTAGGACCTTCACGTCATATTTGCGTGTGTCAGCTTCAGAAACTGTTTTAAAGCAGAAAGGTGGATGGTCGGAATGTGGTGTAGGAGCCCCTGTAGTGACTCTTGGGTTAGGGGCATTGAAGAAGTCAGCCAGAAGAACACTACTGAGGTCAGTAAAAGCCTGGCTAAGAGTAAAGGATTTATGACAGGGGCACCCTCGACAATGAGCATAGCATTGGGTGTTTTAGGATCCTTCCCTGTAGTATCTTGTAGGTTTCCCCAGAAGGATTTGCTGCTGTTCCATGAGTCAGTGAGGGCTTCTTTGCAGTGTTTACTCTTCACCTGTCTGATCGCTTTTGAACAGTCATTACGGGCCTTTTTATATTGCCAGACATTAGCTGATGATGCTTTTAACCAGTATTGGTCTCTTTGGTCAAGAAGCTCCAGGAGTCCAGGGATAATTCATGTGTTAATGGGTCCTTTAGCTTTCCTTGTTTTGACAGGGGCATGCTTGTTGCAGACCGGGTTAAATTTTGATATAAAGAGGTCGAGAGCCATGTCCACATCTTTGAATTTTCTGAGGTCTGACCAGTCAATTAAAATAGTTTAACATAGAAATGCTTACTAAGCCATAATATACAGGTGCTACCTTGCTTGTATTATCTATCTATCTATCTATCTATCTATCTATCTATCTATCTATCTATCTATCTATTTACCTACCTATCTACCTGTCTATCTATCTATCTATCTGAAAAAACATGGTAAAATTAAATGCACACTGAAAATAGAATCAGAGTTTGAATTGACATTTTGACAATAGGTCTTCTTCTGTAATTATCTATAAAGAGAAAATACAGTAGCAAATATGGCTATTTTCCTCCTTATATATATTTCCTGACGATTACCTTAAAATGTCTTTCCTTGTAATGCTTTTGAAATAAATCAATAAATACAGTGCCACGGGAGGGGTCAATAATAGAGCTGAACTAAAAAGTGATATTCACCTACTAGCTGAATAACATGTTATTCCCCCACTAGGTGGATGACATTTTATTCTCTCACTAGGTGAATAACATCTCATTTTCCCTGTAGCCCATGTTGTTTTCCCCTGTAGCTATTAATCATGTTAGCTTTCCTGCTATATCAATGTGAGTTTTGACCCATGGTATAAATAAGACATTCTATGGGGCATTCAATAAACTTTTTTATTCATTTAGGCATGTTGTTGTCAACAATTCTGCTTTAGGCCTTATCTCTCCCATATCAGTGACCCAAGTTCAGAAACAAGCTTGGGCTGTGGGTGTTGGTGGGAGGAGGGATTGGAGTGGATTAACCAGCAACTTGACAGCTTTCCTCTCCTGGATTTGGGTAGTGAGTCATCTTAGTTCTTGGCTGCCACCAGGTGGAGGCCTAGTGGCAGTGCCAACACTCTAGCAGCAGACTATAGTCAGGGGTGAGGAGTAATGGTTCTTGGATGCATGTGCAACTCCACATGAATGTGTAACCCATGCTGCTGCAGCTAGGGATGAAACAAGCTGAAAAATGGAGGACAAAGGGCAGAATGAAGCTCAGCCTCTTGGTGCTAGGTCTGCACCAGCACCCAGCACTCACAACAAGTTCGATCTGGATTAGTGTTCTGGGGGGCATGGCCCTTCCCTCTCCATCCCCTCCATGAGGGAAAACTTGTGTGGGAACTTCACAACCACCAGCTGAATGCTGGAGGAGGTGGGTGCTGGCTCGGGACAGGGATGAACAGCTGTCCATCATGCCTGGGAGCATACAAATGTACATAAAAAAAACAACAATGCTGCCTTAGCAGTAATGGCTCCATTTTGCTCCACCACTTATTGCTAGGCAGTATTTCTGGCAACATTGCAGACTAAATAAAAAGTGTATCCCTGCATCACCTGTGGAATGTCCCCTATGTATATATTTATTTATTTAGTTTTTGTTTACTGGGTGAGTACACTAGCCAAAAAATGACTATTTTCAGGCACGACCCGGGAGAGTACAGAACATATTAGCATACGTGACATATAACAAGTACATAATAGCTTTAGGCATCACTTTGTACAAGACAGCAATAAGTATAACTTAGTTCAGACTCGAAGAACATAATATACAAGACATTTTAAAGTACCTAACCACATCACATGTTGCTTAGTTTAGACCACAGCACATAGAATGCAACAAGATATAGAGAAGGATATTCAAGAAAACAGGAGAGTTATAACTGGAGAGTGATAGGAAAAGGACAAGGAGGACCTAGTAGAGGTCAAGTCGGATCGAAGCAAGTGAATGGGTCTGGTTGGGATAGATAACTCCGTAATTTTATTTTAAAGTGACAGTGAGATGCAGATTTTTTTAGATTTTGGGGAAAGAGTATTCCAAAGCTGAGGAGCCATATGCTTAAATGCACCAGCACCCTTTGAGGTGTGACACCTAGGAACATATAGTAGTGCTTTGTCAGCAGATTGTAGTCCATTGGAGGGGTGGAGGGAATAAGTAGTGTTGCAAGGGATGTAGGGGTGTTAAGCCCGATAACTGAATCACACAAGGAGCCAAGATAGTATTGCCTAGATGCAGAGGGAGAGAGCCACCCCAGGTCACTGTAAAGCTGACAGTAGTGCTTCAGTTGAGGGGATGAAGATGCATAACAACAGATATTATTGTAAGTGACGTCCTATTTCAGTAGCGAGGTTTTATGTGTAGCAGTAAGGATAGACGAGCAGTAGGTTATTGCAGGGAGTCATACCCCTCTGGCAATGGCCAACTTTGCGGATGGAGTTAGCATGTAGCTAGTCTTGTAGGCAGCACCCAGTCTAATATTGACTGTTTTATAGGTGGAATGAATGTGAAGGTTTAAATCCAGTGATTGATCAAGCATAACACCAAGGTAGTTGAAAGACATGACAGTCTCAAGTTTAGACCCTTCATGGTCATACATCATCAGGGGCAACACACTAGTTCTGAGTTTCGGGGCAGATCCTAGGAGCATAGCTTTTGTTTTTTTAGCGTTAAATACTAGTTTGTTGTCCTGTAGCCAATTTTGAATATTCCCGGAGTCAGTGGAAAGGGATGAGTTCAGGCTCTCCATTGAGGCTGAGTTGGTGTAGATGACGAGATCATCTGCATATAAAAGAGAAGAGCAAGTTTGTAGGACATCAGGAATGTTGTTTATAAACAATGAGAAAAGGAGTGGACCCAGGATTGACCCTTGTGGAATGCCAATGTTGACTGTAGTACTGTCCGATAGAGCGGAGTTAAATTTCACTATTTGGGTTCTATCCAATAAGTAGCTCCTATACCAGTTTACAACAGGAGTCGAGAAACCTATGCGTCAAAGGGTAGACAGAAGCAGGGGATGATCCACAAGATTGAAGGCCTTGGTAAGGTCCATAAAAACAGCCCCGGTAAGTCAGCCAGAATCCATGTTGGAGAGTATATCCGAGGTGAGTTTTAGTAGTGCAGTAGTTGTACTATGATGTTTCCTGAAGTCATGTTGGGAGATGGAGAGAAGACTGGAATTTGCTAGGAAGTCAAGTGTTTGGGCAGCAACGAGCTTCTCAAGCAGCTTGCTCAGGACCGAGAGAATAACAATCGGTCTGTAATTATTTATATCCTTCTCCTGTGATTATATATATCGCATTAGTGGTGAACAAATTACAAAAATGTAATTCTGTTATTTTTAGGATAATTGTTTATTTTCACTTAGAACACATAATTTAACTTATAAAATGTTATTTCACTTAGAACATACTACTTCCACTTTGAATCTTAAATCAGAAGACAGAAAACAATTGACCAGATACAGAGTTAACCATGAAAAGAGAGACAGTTTATCTAAAATAAGGTAAATCACTAATTACTAATTACTAATAAGCATTACAAAAGTGTGGAATATAGTATATGCATGGTGGGCTGCAGTAGAATAACACACCATGCATGAGTGGCAATATCTTATTTATACAACAGGTAGAAAAATAAATTCTGAGTGATAAATGTGGGATTTTCAAAAGTCATAAGATGGATAAACTGCTACAGTGGTTACATCAAGTGGGATATCTAAAAGTCATAAAATGGATGTAACTTCTTGTTACATTGGGTGGGATTTTCAGAAGTCATAACATGGTGCTATTTTCAAAAGTCCCCCTTAACTACAACTAGAGATGTTGCAAAATTTTATTTCGCAGCAGAATTCCTACGAAATCAGCAATTTCGCTGCACAAAATATTTTGCAGAATTCGGCTGTTCTGTGAAACATTTTGTGGGATGCAAAATTATGAAATTCCACCCGCAAGATGTGAAATCTTGCCTGAAATGGTGAAATTTCACCTGCGGGCAGCAATTTTTGCCATTTCTTTGGCAAAACAAGAGCTTGGTATGCCAGATGAAACTGCAGCTTTTGAAACTGAACAAGCACATCGTGTTGGGCCTAAGCCGTAGCCATCAGAGTGCCCCAGGCATTTTCTTAAAAAATATATGAGCTGTTCAGATAAAGAAACTATGTTGAAAGCTACTAAATTACAAGGAGCTATAAAAACTGATGATGGTTCAGTTCTGGTGATCCAGGACTACAGTAACAAGTTGCAGAATAAAAGGTAAGCATTCAATTGAATTAAATCGAAGTTTAAGAGTTTTGAAAATTCAGTGTTGCTATCTCCTAGCTCTGAAAACTGGACAGTAATGGCCATTTTGCTTATGTTGAAAGCTGTGCAATACAAAACTGTATCTAGACATAGGCTTTGACCCCCAACACACACACATTATATTGGCAATCTGCTTATAAGATAACATGTTATCTGTCAAGCTAGGTATGTCACAATAATTTGAATGTTGTATACATCATGATATGCTACCAATGTATTTTTGTCTAAAAACTTTTAAACTGATTATTTTCATTGTTTATTGTACACTGATGTTTTTGGATGATTTTGTTACTGAAAAGTACTTGTTTTCTGCTTCTACTTTTTTTCTGACATGTCCAGCTAGAGGCTGAACTTTTGTTTGTTGTTTGGAGCCAACTGATTGCTAATGTTCCTGTGTGGTGTGTGCAGGAGACCAGATGTATATTATCTTTGTACATCTATGCTGCTCCTTCTGCATTAATTTGACTGTCTCAAGAACTGAGTTATTGGACTTTCATCTGCAGTTTTGACTAAGTTTTGTTGATCTTTTTGAACTATTTGTAGTGATTATCATGTTACATTCTGAAGCTTGAATTCCTCTTCACTGCTGTCATAAAATTAGAGATCCTAACTTTTTGGAGTTCAGTTTTTGAGTGATTTCTGCTTTACCTATGTTCAAATCTATTTAAAGCTGCTCTGTGTTGCAAAGGAAGTTGCCAAGCAACATGTTTGAAATTTAATTACTGTACATCTGTCAAGTGACAGTTGTTTACAATAAACAAGAGGATTCAACCAGAATTTCGAATCTTTTGAGAAGCCAAGTTCTAAACCTTTTTTATTTTCTTACAGTATTATTTGCAGCTGGGTGACTTAGTGTAACTTTTACCTTAGTCTTTACCAGGTAGTGAAGGGAAACATGTACCAGATGGATGCCCAATAGAGGGAATTTTATATAGGTGCTCAAAGACAGGAAGTGACAGGGAGTACTTCCAGGTTGTGAGACAAAAGAAAGTATATAAGTGCACTTCCAAGTATTGTGACTGTGCTATTTAGTGAAGTGCCACAAGGTTAAGTGCCAGAGGGACTTAATCATAGAAGTAGTTAGCAAAGATGGGGCAGGAAGCAGGCAAACTTGCACAATTAAGGGGACACAGGATAACCAGGTAATGAAGAAAGTATCTTATTGTTTATACTTTTAATTCTGGTTTTCATTTCATTTGCTCACATTAAGCACATGTACTACAACCATTTATGTTCAGATGGCCTGGTAGTTGGAAGGGAGGGCTAGTCAGCTAAAAGAGATGTCCTTTCGCTGAATTCCACAATCTACTCTGAATGTATGGAGGGTTCCCTCTGTGCAGGAGGATTGGGTCCCTTGCCACTGACACTGCTGAACTCAGGGCTGAAGTAAGATTCTTGTGAAGCACCTCAGGACAAAGCCCTACAGGGGCTGCAGCTTCACTACCCCAGAAACTCAAAAGCATCAGTGGGGTTGGATGGACTTTGAAGGGGAGGGGTGGAAGGTTTACTGTCAGGGGAGGTGAGAAATGCCCATGGTGGAAAGCACTTCTTGCAGAGTCAGTTCAGCCTGCTGACTCCAAGGGGGAAGAGGCACTCAGACCCCAGGGTGAGGTTTGTAGATCTGTATTTGTTGATTTTGTGTTTTTTGTATTCATTGTTTGTATTAATGATATTATGCACTACCATCTTTTGTACAGTATGCCTTTGGTATGAGTCGAACCTGAAAAAGGGCAGTTGGTCCAATGCTCCTTACTTAACTGCTAGCATGGCACTAACACCCTGGATACTACTCAGATTCTCCCTCATCTCTTTCTGCCTACCCTCCCTTTTACCTCCGATTCCCTTCTACCCTGACCCCCCCCCCCGGCTAATCTAACTACTCATGCATATTCCTCCCCCTCTGCTACTCTATCTCTTCCAGCCACTACCTGGTCCCCCCTACCCTTTTCACCCCTCCCCATCTCTTTACTCCTACACCCACCTTTGGTCAACCCTCCACCTGGTTACCTCCTGTGCATCTCACACTGGCCACCCTAAAATGTCCCCTAGGCGGTGCTTGCCCTCAGCTTGGTGCTATCATATATGTTCTCACTATCTAATACTCATCTTGCTACTCCTTGCAGCAGGTGACATTCACCCTAATCCTGGCCCTGCACTGGCCCTATATCCACTAAACTCCATGATCAACTCCCCTAAATTAGCCATCACTACTACTCCTTCTGGCTTGCTTCCCCGAGGGCTGCGCATCCTCCACCTAAACATTCGTAGCATAGCCTCCAAGCTCGATCTGCTCCAGGTGCTAGCTTTCCAGCATGCTCCTAACATTATCATCCTATCGGAGACCTGGTTAAACCCTAACCTTCAGGACTTATCCATCGCCATCCCAGCTTTCAATGTCACTCAACAAGACCACTCCACTAGAGGTGGAGGAGTTGCAATATACACAGCCTCAGATTTACTTTTCTCTGTTATACTTGCTAAATCTGAGCCCCAAGCCTTGAACTACTTATGCTCAAACTGACCCTACCCTTCTCACTCCCTATTTTTATTGCAGGTGTATACTGCCACCCTGGAACCCCTGCTGCACCTGTCACTGACCTTCTAAGCCACCTAGCCTCTCTAGCCCCTTTTGGCGAACTTTTTATCTTGGGAGATTTTAATCACAACTGGCCATCCCCTTCCCTTAACAAAGCTCGCTCTGAGATCACAGCCCTCAATCTTACTCAGGTCATCTCTGAACCAACACTTACTAACCACAAGTCAGGCAACCACTCCCTGATTGACTGGTTCCTCACCTCCCACCCTCACCTGTTCTTCAAAGCCGGCTTACTTCCTGACTCTATAAGCGACCACCATATCACTTACATAGTCTGCAAAATCTATCGTTTTAAATCCACTCCCAAATTCCTAGTTCAAAGGTCCTACAAATCTCTAAACATTACCCCCCTTCTGGATGAATTAGCTCATGCAATCTGGGGTACTCACCATAGCAATTATAATACAGATGATGCCCTGACACATTCCAAAACACCTTCCTTAGCATCTGGGATAATCATGCCTCCATGTGTCGGATCAGGGTCCGAGGGTCACACCTTCTGTAGATTTCCCTAGAACTAATAGCATGCCAAAATGCTTGGGACAAAGCATGGAAAACCTACAAGTCTGCACTCCTCCCAGGTGATAACATCACCTACCGTATGCTCCATAACAAGTGCACCAAGGCCACCCAGCTAGCCAAAGCTGAATACTTTAACTCCACCTTCAATGCCAACCTACATAACTCTTATAAATTCTGGAAAGTTATCCACTCCCCCCCCCCCCATTGGCAAATCCCAACCCCTTCTGCTCTTAAACGTTTTTCTCTCTGACTAACTTGCAGTTGCCTCCGAGTTTAATTCATACTTCACCACATGTGCTACTTCATTCCTTGCCTCCCTACCAGCTGCAGATCCATCTTCCCACCATGCTGAAGCTGCTACTCCCCCCGGTTCCTACAGTGTCCACTTCAGGAACATCTTCCTGTCGGAAACTCTTGTTGCCCTCCTCTCCCTTGACCATTCCAAGGGGAAGTCCCCTGATGGTTTAGACCCCAAACTACTCTATCTATCTGCCCCTGCCATTGCAGCTCTGCTAGCTGCCCTGCTAAACCTATCCTTTGCCTTTGAATCAGTACCGGTGGAGTGGAAGCACGCCATAGTCCTTCCACTTCCCAAAGGAGGAAACCCCACCTCTGTGGCCAACTACCGCCCTATCTCCCTCCTCCCTGCCTTAGCAAAGCTCCAAGAGCACCTCATGCTCTCTCAGCTCTCCAACTTCCTCTCAGAATCCAACTTCTTCACCCCCTTCCAGTCTGGATTCAGAAAGAACCACTCCACTGCCACTTCCCTCCTACATCTCTCCGACTCTGTCCTCTTGGGTATGGACAAAGGTCTCATTACTGCAGCCATCTTTGTCAACCTAGCTAAAGCTTTCAACACCATCTCCCACCCCCTGATGCTATCCTGCCTCTCTGAAGCTGGTCTACCCATGCCTGTCACAAACGGGTTCAGAGCATACCTGGAAGGGTGAGCTCAATATGTAAAAATTGCTGATTCCACCTCTCCTCCTCTCCCAATAGTTACTGGCATTCCCTAAGGCTCAGTACTCGTCCCTATCCTCTATTCCATCCTCCTAAATAACCTGCCTCAAACCTGCTCATCTACCTCTATTCACATGTATGCAGATGACACCATCCTCTTTTCCTCTGGCCGTACCGCTGATGAGGTTACTACGTCTCTTCATGCTGATTTCAACAAAGTCCAGCACTGGTTTAGCTCCCACCAACTCTCCCTTAATTTCAAGAAGACTGTCTCCATGACCTTCGACACTAGGCAGAGACTATCCAGGCTTACTACTCCCCTGAACTTCCACACCCTTGATGGGTCTGTCCTTGAGGACGTGTCTAACTTTAGGTACCTTGGTGTCTGGCTTGACCGACACCTACCGTTCTCTGCTCACATGGATGCAATCCTGAAGAAATTGCGCCCTAAACTCAGTGCCCTATACAGAAACCACAGCTGCCTCCCCCTACCTGTAATACACAAAATTGTGCAGAAAATGATATTACCTATGTTCGACTGCTGTGATTTAGTCTATAGTGCCGCTCCTAAGTCTACTCTATCCAGACTGGCCCCCACAACGCCTTCTGCCGCTTCGCCCTCAATGCCCCTCTTGCACCCATCACTGTGAGCTTTATCATGCACTGGCCTTCCCCTCACTTGTCAACTGACGTCTACTCCATTGTGCAAAATTTGCTTCCAACCTCTGGCTCAGGTCTCTTCCCCCCTACCTTACCTCTTCCTTATCTCCCACCCCACTCCCTCTCATGCCCTTAGATCTACAGACTCCTGGCTGATGGCAATCCCTTACCGTCAGACAACAGCAGGCCAATCGGCCTTCTCCTATCACCTTCCGAGGCTCTGGAATGACCTGCTGGCACAAATCCATCACTCCTCCTCCTCCTCTAGGCATTCCATTTCCTCTGTCCTGACAAATTACTATGCGGTAAACTGCCAATGTTACTGACCTCCCCCTTCCTTTTGTCTTCCGTCTCCTTCCCCCTCATCTTCTCTCACTCCCCCACCACTGTCCTATACTAGATCCCATGTGGCCTGACCAGTGGCTAACCTACGGCTACAAATGCTGGCATATATCCACCAACCTCTGCACTTACCCCCTACTGCACTTTCAGCCTTGATTCTCTGCCTACCGTGTTTCTGTAGAGTAGTTGCTGACATGCATGTAATTATACCTTTACACCCTTGTCATTTAAATCCTTGTACAATTTTCTCTTACTCCAGGTAACAATATATACATTTTCTTGTTCCAGTGTTTCCTATATTATCCCTGCTTCATGTTTCTGAGGTGTTATACTTATGCTCTAATGCGTAACTTATTGTGGAACTTGCGTTTCTATGTATAACTGTATACAGTTGCTCTCCTCTGTATCCTCCCCACCGGTCGCACCGTGAGACGAGCATCTTTTTGCTCAGCGTGCCTTTCCTCGTGAAACATTTCGATAAATAAATGACTTGGTTAACAAATTAAAATACATAAATAAACAAACAAACAGTATACTAAAGTTGGTGGGTATAGTGTAGGGAAAAAAGGGTGATATTGCTCTGGGAATTCATAGTAAGAGGGACAGGCTGGTTGCTGTGTGCCTCTGACCGGGAGGTGAGATCTGTACACTGTACACTATATGCCAGGAGTAACAATTAACAGTGTCTTGCTCTGGCTGGTGTTGATCATCAAATTTGGGAGGCAAAGCCAGATGTGGTGGTTCATCTCTGAATGAATGATCTGGAAGGGTGAAGAGTAGACAGATTTACAAACAGCTTTAGAGAGCTAGGCAGGGAGCAGGGAAGTTGCAGAGACAGTAACCTTCTCTGAGGTCCCACCAGTGCCATGTAAGAGTAAGAACAGACAGGATAAATTATGGGAGTTCAACACATGGTAAAGGGCTATTGCAGGAAGAGGGGTTTGTTCTTTTGGGAGAACAGGGAAGCATTTTGTGAAGAACACTGTTTGTTTTCCAGGGATGGCCTACACCTAAAAAGGACTGGAAATTACATTAATTAACAGCTGTTTATAATGTTCCTGTTTTCAGAAATGATATTCATATCCCTAAATGACCCACATGCAACTTTACCTGAGTAAAAAGCATTGTGAAAAAAATGTATTTTGTATTGTTTTCTTTTTATGAGCAGTATTCTGTTACAGTTCTCTTCATGAATCCAATAATTTTGAGTTGTTACCATGTTATGGTTTGGGTATAGAACTCTAAACCTGGCTCTAATAGGTCAACAGCTCATTCCTAGCATTCTGTACACAAACCGTAACACAGTAAGCACTCCAAACTACCAGTTCCATGAAGAGAACTATAACAGAATGCTGCCCATCGAAAGAAAACAGTTGAAAACACAGTTGTTCACATCTGTGTTTATTCAGTTACAGCTAATTATGGATCATTTGGAGGTATAGATTTCATTTCTGTAAATAGGAACATTACTAACTGCTGGCATTTTAAACACATTTTCTGTCCCCTTTAATCTGGAATGACATAAGTGAACTGGACCAGAAGATTGATGTGGGGTTTAGCAAGAAGTTTAACTAGGAAGATGGAGGGCTGTGCTAAGTTATGCAACACATAAGGGAGAAGTCTTAAGGGCTCGTTCCACCACATAGTGAAAAAATAGAAACAGAAGTTGTCATCAGAAAAGGGCCGCTTGGCCCATCCAGTCTGCAGAAATGTTCCCTGCCTAGTATCTGCAGACCATAGCTGGTCTCCAGTGACTATCCCTCCTCCCTGCCTATTTATTAATATATAATACCCCTATGTCTATCCCACACATGCTTTAAACCCTGCACTATTTTTGCCTCCACCACTTCTGCTGGCAGTCTGTTCAGGTATCTACCAAGTTTTCAGTGAAGCAGTATTTCCATACATCTCTCTCAAACTTCACTCCTCCAGGTTTATCACATGCCCCCTCATCCTGGTGTTCTTTTTCATTTGAAACTCCCCTCCTGCATCCTATTCACCGCTGTGAGGTACTTCTAGGTTGCTATCTTGTCACCTCTCACTCTCCTCTATTCCAGGGTGTACATGTTGAGATCCCTTAGTCTCTCATTGTAGGGCTTCTTATATGCCCCCTGCACCATTTTAGTTGCCCTCCTCTAGACATCCTCCACCCTGTCTATGTCCTTTCTGAGGTGTGGCCTCCAACACTGGACACAGTACTCCAAGTGGGGGTCTCACTAGTGAGTGATACAGTAGCAACACCACCTTCCTCCTCCCGCTGGAGATACCCCTCCCTATGCATCCCAGCATCCCACTGGCTCTACCAACTGCTTTGCCACACTGGCCTGACATATTCAGATTATCAGTTATGATAACCCCAAGCTCTCTTTCCTGCTTAGTGACTGTCAGTACCCTCCATCCTATACTTAGCTCCTGGGTTACTATGCCCTAGGTGCATGATTTTGCACTTTTTGGCATTGAACACCATCTAACATGCTCTTGACCACTCCTCGAGTTTCCCAAGATCCTGATGCATTCTCTCCACCCCCTTGTGAGTGTCTACCCTATTACAGATTTTGGCATCATCTAAAAAAATGCATACCTTCCCTTTAGTTCTTCTGAAATGTTGCTTATGCAAATACTGAAGAGGGACGGTCTCTGTACTGAGTGCTGTGGCAGCCCACTGGTCACTCACCCATCATTAGTGTAAGTGCCATCAAACACTACCCTCTCTTTCCGATCTGTTTACTAGCTTCTAACCCAGTTATCACTTTGGATGCCACTTCTAGGTTGCTCAGTTTCTTTATCAGTCTCCTGTGCAGCACAGTGTCAAAGGCCTTGCTAAGGTCAAGAAAGGCCATGTTCACTGCCTCCCCTGACCTATTTCCCTGATCACCCAGTTGAAAAGATCAATCAGATTAAACTGACATGACTTCGCCTCCTAGTGAATCCGTTCTGCCTGTTGTCTTGCAGACCACTGGATTCAAGGTAGTCTACAAACATTTCCTTTAACAGGATTTCCATTAATATCCCCAATATTCAGACGAGAGTAACAAGCCTATTGTTGCTAGCCTCCTCCCTGCTCCTGCTGTTATGTAGAGGGTCCATGTCTGGTCACTTCCAGTCCTCCAGGACCATGTCTGCTTCCAGAACACTGTTAAATCTGTTAAATAAGAGAATCGGGGGGGGGGCAGCTAACACCTTCGTGAGTTCCTTTAGTACCCTTCGGTGTATCCTTTCCTGTTCCATTGCCTTGTCCCTCTTCAGAGCTGCAAGTCCCTTCATGACCCTTTACTCTGAAAATGGACTTATGTCCAATCTCCCTTTGTTTCTGCTGCTTCCTTGTGGTTCATCCCCCTCTCCCTACACTGCGAATACCAAGCAAAAGTACTGTACCTTTTTAGAATGTCTGTTTTTTCTTGGTCCTCTTCAGTGTAGTCCCCCCCTGCTGCCCTCCTTTTTTATATATTTTATTTATTGTACAGTATCAAAATCCTTATCCTCACAATCCCTCCCCTTGTCTTCCTCTTCTCACTTGACTATACTTTTTTCTCTGTCTGCACCTTTGCTCACCTCACTGCTTTTCCTGCTTCCCTCTGTTTTACTTGGTACACCTCATTGTCTTCTTCCCTCCACATTTCCTTATGCCCCTTTTTCCTTCACCACCTGGTCACTTCCCTAGAGAACCATAATGATCTTGCTTTCCTTCTGCTTTTACTCACTTCCTTCATGCAGAGATTGATTGTCTTAATTATGCTGACACTTTTTTTTCCCCACTGTACTGTACTACCTTTATCTCTCCCTGGCAATCCCCCACTACAAGGCAGTTTTTGAGGCAGTCTCCCATTTCTTTAAAATCCACCCTTCTATAGTCCAGGTCCGTCATCCTCATGAGGTTTGCTATGTTCCCATCTTAATGTTAAACCCCACTGCACAGTGATCACTGGTACCTAGGGGAATGCCCACTGTGATGTCTGCAATGCCATCTCTGTTTGTAAGCACCAAGTCCAGCACTGCTTCATCTCAGTGTGTTCGCTGTTTATTTGCCTGAGAAAAGTCCCTTTTAAGGAGCCAAGGATGGCACTGCTCCCTACAGAAACAAGCAGAAGAGAGAAAGAAATAAATGCTTTAGCTGGGATTTGAACCCAGGTAGCCTTGAATAGAATTTTGTTGTGCTACCTGCTGTGCCACCAAGGCAAAAAGAATCCTGCAACTCCAGAAGCTCATTAGTCTTTCTCTAATGCATGGCCTTAAGCTGCACAGATAATTACATTTTCATACAGAAGGTTGCAGTGTGCACATATATGGAACCCAAAAAATGAAGATAGAAAGAAATAAGTGCCTTAGCAGGGGCACTTATTTCTTTCTCTCTTCTGTTTATTTGGGTTCCACAAATGTACGAACCACTTCCTTGTATATGAAAAAGTAATTAACCCTGCACCTTAGCAAAGCTGCAGTAGGAAGGCTCCAATCCACATCTGGTAGATTGAATACAGAGGGTGGTGGCAAAGGGCATTCAATCCAAGGAGACAGGGGTGACCTGCGGGGTGCCACAAGGATCCATGCTGGGGCCAGTCCTCTTTAATGTCTTCATAAACGACATTGTAGAAGGGCTGGGAGGAAGCTATGCCTCTTTGCAGATAATACTAAGATCTGCAACGGGGTCAACACTCTAGGAAATGTGTGTGGAAAAAATGCAAAAGGACCTAAACATGCTTGAGGAGTGGTCGAGAGTGTGGCAGCTAAGATTCAATGAAAAAAAAGTTCTAAATCATGCACCTGGGGTACAGAAATCCAAAGGAAGAGTACAAGATATGGGGGGGGGGTACTGATGGCCACCAGTCAAGAAAGGGACCTGGGGATAATCATATCTGATGACCTAAAGGTAACCAAGCAATGTGATAAGGCTGTGATGAGAGCCAGTGGGTTGCTAGGATGCATAGGGAGAGGTATCACCAACAAATAAAAGGTGGTGTTTATGCCACTGTATAGATCACTAGTGAGACCCCATCTGGAGTACTGTGTCATTCTGGAAGCTGCATCTCGGGAAGGACATAGACAAAATAGAGGCAGTCCAGAGAAGGGCAACAAAAATGGTGCAGTGACTGCACTAAAAGTCATTTGAGGAAAGACTAGAGGATCTCAATATGTATTCCCTGGAGGAGAGGAGAGGAGAGGAGAGGAGAGGAGAGAAAGGGGGGAATATGATAGAGACATTCAAGTACATCAGGGGTAAAAACAAGGTAAAGGAGTGTAGCATCATTCAGAAATGAAGGTGTACAACAACAAGGGGGCATTATATGAGGCTAGAGGGGGGTGGGCTCAAGGGCAATATGAGGAAGTACTTCTTCACAAAAAGAGTAGTGCATGCTTATAACAGCCTCCCTGCAGAGGTAGTGAGGACAAAAACAGAGGGGTTCAAGAATGCATGGAATAGACATAAGAGCACTCTAGCAATAGGGATGAGAGAGTAAGCCACAGATCAACTATGGTCTGTGGTAATGCATTTGGGAGGGAAAAGTAGCAGACTATGTGGGCTACACGGTCCTTATCTGCTGTCACCTTCTGTGTATCTGTGTGTATCTGTGAAGCCACCAACTAGCAGCACCTATCTCTTTCTTGCCATCGTGATGGTGCCTTCCCCAAGTATCTTATCCAGCTTCTCTCCCTGTGGTTGAAGTCTGTATACCATCCCTGTATGGATAGTGGCCCTAGCATCTGTCTCCAGGATGGTCCACACTACCTTCAACCCTTTCTTTTTTGTCTGAGTGCCCCTGCACTTTCATTAGCTTTTATTCCTTCCCTTACATATAGTACAACACCTCCTCCTCTCCTCCCTTCCCCATCTCTCTTGAACAGAGAGTAACCTGGTATTGGCATGTCCCAGTCATGACTGTGAATGCATCATGACTCCCTTATGGCCACCAAATCCAGGCTAGCCTCTGATGTGATGGCCTCCAGACCTGGAATTTTATTTCCAAAGCTTCCTGTATTTGGCACATGGCTCTCCATATCTTGTTCCCTCCCTGCCTGCTTCCCACCCTCCTGCATGTGCTGTCTCCTGACACACACCCTGACCCACCTCTTCCCTTGTTACCTTCTTAGCTGCCTGTCTGCTGTACTTCTTCATTCTTACCTCCTTGATTTATACCCTTTGTTCTCTGCCTTGTCCCCAGCCTTGTTTTCTTACACCCCTACCCCTGTATTCTTGCACCCCTGCCCAATGTAAGTTTTTTCCCTGGGGCTCTCCCTCCCTGCTGCTTCACCATCTGCAGGGGTAATTGTTGCCTCCCTTAATTGTACAGCCTCATTTCTGGCTTATTTAGGTGCTCATCCAAGCAGTATTTAAGCCTCCCACTAAGGACTGTGGTCCCCTTCATGGACGGATTCAGGTCTATAACTTCCCAGTCTCTCCCCTGTCACCAAGGAAGTGGAAGCCCTTCTCTATGGACCATACCTTCAGTCAATTGTTAAAAGTCCTGGTAAAGTGTTATTTCTTCTCCCAGGCTGTATACAGGTAACACCGCAGGAAAAGCCACTGTGTGCTACCTGCTTCAGGCTCCTTCCCTGCTCCCTGAAATTTCTCTGCACCACCCCTTTCATTTACCTTGTCAGAGCATTTGTACCCAGGTAGACAATGACATCTAGCTCCCACCAATCTCCTGCTGCCCTAGCAATCCTCTGAATCCACTTTTCATCCCTCCAAGCCAGAGCATCTCTCAGGCACTTTACCTCCTTCTTCCTTCCTCCACCAACTCCTAAGTCTATTACCCTAACAATAGAGTCCCCCACTAACAGTTGCTTCCTGTTTGACTGGGGGCTTCTTCCTCCCTCCTTGGGGCCTCCCATTCTGATGAACCCCACTTCATCCCTTCCAATTGCTACAGATGCCTACTCCCAGCTGTTCCATTCCACCAGTGTGGCAAAGTAGTTCTGTAGTGGCACTGGCTGAGGAAAGTTTACCTTTCCTGACACACCCATGCTCCCAGAGTCCACCATGGTCCAACCATGCTGCTTCTGCCTAAGCATCTTCTGAGGGAGCAGTGGCAGACTTGGTGGCCCCTGGGTGAGGCAGAAGGTTCTGTGCACACTTGCCAGTTTGGCCCACAGTCCAGCAACCTCTGTTCTCAACTCTGATTGATGAGTACAAATGGAGCAGCACCTCAGTCTCCATAAAGTGTCCCAAAAGAATGTGACTCCACACTGCACCACTCCCATGCTGCTTTCTTCCTTTACCTTGGTGCCTGTTGAAAGTTCTCTGTACCTTAGTGCCTCCTTTCTATGGCCATAGAATTCCTGCCTCTCCCTTTGCTTGTTCAAAATGTATTTGGTACCCTACCCTAGATAGGGTGCCCTTGTTTTCCCTTTTTAACCCATCTACCTATGCCTAACTTCTCTGGGTGTCTACTACTGCTTAGCAATTGACTGAACCTTACTCATTACCCTACCAACATAAAGTGTTTCCAAAGTTCTCTTTTCAATCCTCTTAACCATACGTACCTTATCCTGGTGGCTACTACTCCTTACCCAGTAGATGTTAACACACTACCTGTATCTACCTTCCCTGAAGTTGTTTCAGTATACCAGAACACAATAGTATGCTATCACTTACCTTGGCCTGGTGTTCCTCTTGCAGTCTCCTGTAGACTGTGGACTATCTGTAGATGCCTGAATATGCCTATTGCAGATACTATACTCCTGCACTATTCCACTCTCATGCTGGGACATGAGCTTGATGGGACATGCTGGTCAAGGGAGTAATATACAGTGCTCATGTTAGAAGGTGTGGCGGGGTTGTGGGATAACAGATGGATCAGACACTGAACTTCAAGTTCAACACACAATCTTTGTGTGATGTTTATTCAAAATACAAGAAATAACCTTCAGCAATGGCATATTCCTTCATCAGTACATCAGTTTCCAGCAACAGACCATGAATGTCCTTTCTCTGCAGGTAGCCAGCACCTACTGACACTGATCTCTGATCTAACCACTTTTCAGTGAAAACCCTTCATCCCTATGTGGGCCCCATTTGCTTGGGTAGTGGGGGCTGAAAAAGAAAAAAAACAAAACAAGCTAAAAATAAAGAACCTCAGTGCAGAAACACTGAAACATGAGTTACCCCAAAGGGCATTGGCAACAAATCAAGTTTCAAAGAAATACAACATCATACATATGTCCATAATGCAAAGCATCATGGGGTATATGCAAATCACCATGACATTTCAGACTTGTTCAGTTTACAGCAATTTACATGCATTTTAAATAGCACAACTTACTTAATTTCTATAATAATCATCTAGTACTTTTTACTATTATCAAAAACACCTAGTACCATGGCATTTTCAACATTTACAGGTTTCATAAACATAAGGTATATAGATCAAGGTATTTTATGGCATACTGCTATTACATACTAATTCCAACATCGATAAACACAACCTGTTTTACATACATTTGGAGGTCACCACAAGAAACTCCCTGTATGAGGACCTGAGAGGGAAAAGGAACATTAAAAAGAACACTATAGCTTCGTCAAGAAAGGGAAGGAGGTGCCCATAGGTGGCCAACCTTATGGATTAGAAATTGTAAAGAATAGATTAGGCTAAGAAATAGAAGAACTGTTGCAACAGATTTAAGAAAAGGTCAGTCCTCAAGAGTGGCAGGAGCTTCCTGTCACATATCCCCCACTTTAAGAGGGAAGCAGTTATTGCAGACTGCTTACCACCTTCCTATCCCAGGAAGGAATGGAGCTTTCACCAATCCATCTTCAGAAGCTCTGTCTCAGGGTCTCTATTAATGATAAACATTCTATCATAAACATAGTGGATATCATCATTCTTTACCCTGAGGCATTAACGTATTTCTCAACAGAGATTAACACTACCCTCCCATCTCCTTTTAGGGAATGTCTGTCATATTTCTTAACCAAAGAATCTGGATGGCTGTAAAGTTCAGTACCACAGAAGCAATTTCTCTGGTGTGAGTAATTACCTGCTCTAACCCCACCCAACATGTCAGTTTTAAGCAGGTGCCCAGTTCTAGGTTCAAACCCTCCACATAAACTGACTATGTCTCTTGATTCATTCATTTCACTTACTATTGACACAGGCACCTGTGGATAGACGAACTTTTGGTGTTACCCCAACACAGGTTCTGATCTATTTTTCACCAACCTCCTCCTTTGTAGGTTTTTCATCCAAAAAATAAAACACATGTACCACCTCCTTGATCTTAACACATTGTAACATTCTGGCAATATTAGCATCTTTAGCCTGCAGTATACTCCAGTCAATACTGTTAATAGATTTAGCTGCTTCAATACAAGAAAAAGTCCCTTCAGCCTCATAGGCTTCATCTTGCTTGCTTGAAGTCTTCAACCCCATCACAATATCACTAGGCACAGTCTTACCGGGGGTCTCACATTTAAGTTCCATACTTGCATCACTGACCTGCAACAGGTAACATTCTGGTGACACAGGAAACAAAGGAATATCCAGCTCAGTCAGGGGTCCTCCTCAAACTGAGCCCATGAAAAATCCTCCTCTGACTCTTTATCCAGACTGTCTGGCAGGACCTCTCAAGCACCTGGCATTGGTGTTCCACCTCTATGCATAGTCAGTCTGCCTCCAGCCATTGCCCACTTATCCAGTGGATCACCCTTATCAGGGTCTCCACCTCCTGGGTGTTGCCTCTCACACCTCCAGTCTGTCTCAACCTTCATCTCTTTGTTGTCTTCAGTTTTGGCCTTCCTCCAGGCTCCCAGGTCCAGTCCAGGCAGCAGCTTCTCTCCATCTGTCAGCCATGGTTCTGGTCAGAACTCCATGGACTTTCTTCTCCAGTAACTCCTGGTGCATTGGTCCACCTGGGATATCTGGGTGATATCCAGCAGAAAATGCCCTCTTTGGCCAGCCCAGACACTTCCAAAAAGTTATCCCACTTCTAACACCAAGTCTGAGGAGGGGTTGTGGGATAACAGATGGATCAGACACTGAACTTCAAGTTCAACACACGATCTCTATGTGATGTTTATTCAAAATACAAGAAATAACCTTCGGCAAAGGCATATTCCTTTGTCAGTACATCAGTTTGCAGCAACAGACCATGAATGTCCTTTCTCTGCATGTAGCCAGCACCTACTGACACTGATCTCTGATCAAACCACTTTTCAGTAAAAACCCTTCACCCCAATGTGGTCCCCATTTGCTTGGGTAGTGGGGGCTGAAAAAGAAAAAAAACAAAACAAGCTAAAAATAAAGAACCTCAATGCAGAAAGACTAAAACATGGGTTACCCCAAAGGGCACTGACAACAAATCAAGTTTCAAAGAAATACAACATCATACATATGTCCATAATGCAAAGAATCGTGTGATATATGCAAATCACCATGACATTTCAGACTTGTTCAGTTTACAGCAATTTACATGCATTTTAATAGCACAATTTACTTAATTTCTATAATAGTCACCTAGTACTTTTTACCATTATCAAAAACACCTAGTGCCATGGTATTTTCAACATTTACAGGTTTCATAAACATAAGGTATATAGATCAAGGTATTTTATGGCATAGTGCTATTACATACTAAATCCAACAGTGATAAACACAACCTGTTTTACATACATTTGGAGGTCACCACAATAACCTTCCTGTATGAGGACCTGAGAGAGAAAAGGAAAATTAAAGAGGACATTATAGCATCGTCAAGAAAGGGAAGAGGGTGCCCATAGGTGCCCAATCTTATGGACTAGAAATTGTAAAGAATAGATTAGGCTAAGAAATAGAAGATCTGTTGCAACAGTTTTAAGAAAAGGTCAGTCCTCAAGAGTGGCAGAAGCTTTCTGTCACAGAAGGCAGTAAGCCTATGTCAGCTCTATCTTAATCACACACCTGATTCACAGGACTTTCTTATTCTACTCACCCCCAAGATTAGTTTCATGGGCTGGGTTCCCCACACTATCTGTTACAAATGTAAAGACAACTCTTAAAGTGCCCTAGATACTGACAAAAAATGTCTTTCCTCCACCTACTCACTTACACTGCATGGTGAAAATATATAGGATAGTGTATGGGGAACAGTGCACAACAAGGCTATGCTTCTACCAAGGGGTTTACTGTGACAACATATGGACCTCGAGAGCAAAGCTCAAGAGTTCCCTGTCATCACGGTAAACCCCTGAGGTTGAAGCACAGCCTTGTTGTGCATTGTTATCCATACACTTTTCTATATCATGTATGGGGTATCACTACTTGGGGAACAGAAATACAGAAGGAAAAGAGGTAACCTACTGATGGTAAGGCTCTCCATCTCTTGCTGATGCTCATGACTCTACAACCTCTGGTGCTGTCTGAACCATGAGTGGCACTGATGGGGACACCTGTATTGTGACATAGCCACTACAGCAGAATGAAAAGTTGTTCTGCTGTAGTAGCTACATCATTACTACAGCAGAACAACTTTTTTAAGTGTATGGATTTCCATACACAACAATGCCCCACCATACACTATATATACAGTATGTATTATGGGGGGGTATTGGGTCAGACTAGTGCCGACAACAATAGCGCCAACAACAATAGTGTTGAAAAAATAGTGCCGTTTTTGTGGGGGGTATACCCCCACGCCCCCAAATGTGGGGGGCTGTGCACCCTCTACCCCCAGACTGAAGGATTCTCATTTTGGAGGGGGCAGATCATGGGGAAAGTTATAATTCATGGGGCCATGGAATGCTTTTTCCACTGCCCCATGTAAAAAAAGGAAATCCCAACATGTGTAAAATGTTCGGAGAACAGGATTAGAACCCTGGTCTCCACTGCTGCTGGTTGAACTGCTTTTTGCACCAGCCCTCCATGCTATGGGAGCAGCTCAGCCAGCATCCTGGATTCTGGTGCCCTTGTGCTGTTCCAGCACCATGAACAGGAATCAGGGGAGTGCTTACTGAAAGCACTATATATCGCTGTCCGTGTTAGTGCTACACGAACTAGCAATCTGTAGACTGGTGCTATTCTTGTAGCGCTAGTCAAACCAGGTGCCTTATAGGGGCACAGTATTGCCCCATAGTTACAGCTGAATAGGCTGTTTAATGTTAAACTCCAATTTGTGCACCTTAATAACTTTGATGGCATTTGAGGGAATATCCCAAAACTTGGCATGTGTGGTATGGCTGTCAAAGTCTCAAGACATGGCAAGTTATTTGATGGCATCTTGTTCAGTGGTTTTCCTATACTTAACTATTTTTTTTTTGGTTTTGCTCTCTCTCATAGCCTAGACAGTGTGGCTTTTTTTTACAAAACCTTCAGGATAGAAACATCTTGTACTGAAGTAGTACCTTCTGAAGGGTTCATGAAAAAACAGTATTATACAGTTCCAGAGTTATAAGGATTTAACATTTTATTTTTTGGATAACCCATTAGCTTGACAAGTAAAACAACACTGATCTTGACCGCTTATTTTCATGATTTACTTATCATGAGAAATGATTTATTGCTGTAAAGGAAAAAAAAATGGTTGTGGTGGCAACCATCTTTTTCTACCTAAAAAAATTAAAAATACATCAAAATGATGTTTTAAGAAAACAAAAAACAAACAAAAAAGCAACAACACCTGAACATAGGTAAACAGGACCCATCTAGCTAGATTTCAGTGTTGGTTTTTGAAGATTGCCCGGGAGATAACGTTTTTGGGCATCTCAAAATCCTGGGTGCCCAGCTTAATGAGAGGAGCCATTCCCACATGTCCTCAGTTTGAGAACAGTGTGACTTTCATTAAATGTGAAGTCGCAGCTGGGAGGCATGCTTCTGACTTTACTTGGAGCAGTGAGTCAGCAATTCCTGCTATCTGTAGCTGTCTGCCTGTCTGTCTACCTGTTCATCCATCTATCTGTCCATGTATCTATCTGCCTAGCTGTCTATGTATCTATCTGCTTATCTTTCTAGCCTATCTAATTAATGTTTATTAATTGTACTGGGATGCCCTCCCCTGGTGCCACTTCCTTCTCCCCTCTACCCTCCATGTTGCATGTCTCCCTTCCCAGCATTTATTTTATTCAAAGAACTGCTGATGCTACAATGAAAACTTTAAAAAACATGATAATTAGGTACAATTTTACTTGCATTCCATTTATATTCCTTTGGTTTCTCCTCAACATTATTTATTGCTGTGGAAATTTTCATGAATATGTGATCCCTTAGAGTTCCTTTAGAGTCCATCTCCCCTCTGTAGCTGACTTTCTGCTTCAAGTCATAATCCTCTTTTGTGACATCACAATCAGTTGCCGTGAGAGTAATTGTGGTGTAACAAGCAGTACATTATGACCTCAGATAGGGAGAAAGAGGCTGAAATAGATAAACTCTTCAGGAGCAAAGATCCTATTTTCCTGCAAGTGACTTCAGTAATAAATAATGGGGAGGAGAAATACAGACCTAATGTGAAAAACAAGTTAAATTGTGTCTAAATATTATGTTTTGTTAAAGTTCTCCTGAAGGTGTCAGCTGCTCTTTAATACACCCAGTATTGCTTCTGCTGACCCCCCTCCCCTCCAGGTCATCTGCCTTCCTTCCCATTATATACATTGTGGCACCAGGATGCCCAGTTAGGGTGCTTTTGAACAATAGCCTGATTCTGGGGTGCCCAATCCCCAGTGTCAGAAAGTACCCCCCCAAAAAAGAAAACTATTCCTTGTTGATTTTTTTGTTTGAACCTGTAAAAAGGAAAACTGTCCCTTGCCAATCTACCCTAACACCCCCACTCCAACCTCCCCCTCAGCACAAACCACTCCACACACCCTCACTCACCTGAACATGTCCACAACATGTATCCACTCTATGACTGAAGACACACCTTGCTGCTGGAACCAGTGAATGCAATATGAGAAAATAAGATGTCAGGTTTTTAATGTATTTCAATGGTGCTTGAAGTTTTATTCATAACTTTGTCAGGTTTTAATATTGTTACACCAAATTTTCAACATGGCATTTTTGGGATCCTGCCTCATGAACATGGGTGGTGAAACTCTTTATATATGACCTAAAAGGTTATTTCTTGGTCACTGCAAAATCACCTTTTGGTCAGGATTTACAAATTTGCACCTCTCCTGTTCATGAGGTGGGGTCATAAGAAAGCTATGCTGAATCTTTGGGGTCAAAAATTTAAAAAATAACAGTCATGAGTGTACCTTGAAGTTTTTCTGAGTTCACTTATAACTTTGGTAATTTTCAATATTTTGACAAAATATTTTCAGCATAGCCATATTTTTCACACCACCTCACAAAACTGACAGCTGTTATTTTTTTCAAAACCTGTCCAAAATGTGTTTTCGCACCTGTGGTGCAGAATTACATTTTAGCTATGATTTGAAAAATGTCACCTAAAGGGTTCATGAGATGGTGTTATAAGAAGGCTTTGTAGAAAATGTGGGATCAAAATATGATAACATGACTAAGTTATGAGTGAACATTAAAATATTTTAATGTTCACTCATAACTTCGCTTATTTTCAATATTTTGACTCCAAACTTTCAACATAGCATTGTTTCACATCACCTGCTAAGCATGACTGGTGTCATTCTTTAAATCCTGGAGAAGCTGTGTTTTCACATTTATGGTGCAACATAACATTTAAGCCACACGTCATGTTTATAAGGGGAGTCATAAAACAACTATCTTGAAAATTTGTGTCAAAAATTATAAAAAAACAAAATTATAATTACTAAGAAACTTTGTGTGAAGTACCAGCCTTGACCCCAGTGGGTAGTGGCTTGTGATCCTGTATCAGTAAGATGAGTTTGGAGGTGAGCTCAGTGAACTAAGTGGATAGGGCGAGCATGGGGAGATGGTGCTGTAATATGACACCCCCTCAGCCAGGGAAGTAGAGGTGCACAGTTGTCTACATAAGTCCAGGTACCATATGGTGAAGGCAACTCTTCTCCTGCCATAGGGCCCTGCACCTGTGAGTGGCAGAGGTCCTTGTGCATTGGCTGAGAGATGGACTATTTGCCTTGTGCATCTGTATCTCCAGCCACATGGATGCTTCCCTTGGAACAGGGCAGAGAGGGCCCTGCTCATCTACATCTGTTTGCGCAAGTCCTGAAGGGACCAATGTCTATGAGGATATGATTTTACTATCTCAAAAAGAAAGGAAATTCTTTGCAAAAAGCTATGTTAATGCATCAGTTAGAGTTCAATGTAATGCCACAAAAGTAGGGAAATGTGGCATTAGGGTTTCCAACACTCACCCCCCAACCCCAAAGAAGCAAAACAAAAAAAGCACTAGGATTTTGGGTCCCAAGGAGTCTTTGTGAATTAGTGGTGGGGTTTTCTTGGGGTTGTCAGCCCTAATGCCTACCCTTTCCCTAAGCAAACAAGGTCAGATGTGATGAGAGACCTGCATCAAGAAAGTTACAACAGACTGTTTTGGCAACATGTGGTGAGACATGCTTCTCTACCTTGTGTTTCAGAGAGGAGGCTGTGGGCTGGGGGAGGTTGACAACCCCAAGGAAGACCCAAAACTGACTTGCAAAGACTCCAGAGACTCAAAACCCTTCTTTTGCTGCTTGGGTCTAGGATGGGGAGCTAGGGTTGGAAACTCTAACCCCACATTTCCCTTATTTTGTACCACTAAGTTGAACCCTAACAGGTGCATTAATGCAGTTTTTTTCAAAGAATACATATTATAGGGGCATGGTAGTACCCCTGTGGTAATGGTTGAGTATGATGGTCAATGTTAAGCCTTTAACTTTCCACCTTAATACATGGTTCACCCACATTCAATGGAATTGCATGAAATTTTGCATACACAGTCTGGGGGAGAGGTCTCTTTATTTGGTAAGTTTTGTGATGGTTGGATGGCCAGCTTCTAAGATTCTGATAGTGCAAATAGTGGAAAAACTGGGTGGTTTGGCCATTTTTTTGCCCTCACCTACAGCTCAGATGGTTTGGAATTTTGATCCAAAATGTTCAGGATAGAAGGGGCTTGCCCTAGAAAGATGATTTTTTGTTTGTTTGGTGAAAACATTGTAATCGGTTGTCAAAGTACAAAGATTTGAAATCTCTGTTCTGAGCATGCTCAGTACAGTCTTTCATTTATATGTCTGGTACAGAAGAATAATTTCTGGTGCACAAAAGAACGTTCTTCTTTCATGAGCCAAAATTCTTCTTTCATGAGGAAAAACAATATTCTTTTGTATAGCCACCATCTTGTTTTTTATTTTAAACAAAAATATTGAAAACCCATAAAAAAGATGCCATGGAAAAAAACAAACTCATGAGTCTAGCTAAAAAGGACCCATTTAGCACAATTCCCCAAAATAGGGTTTTGGAACATCCCTAAAATTCTAGGTGGAAGACTAAGCAATGGCTCCCAATTAGAGATGCAGTGAAATTGGCAATTTCACCATGCAAACTTTTGCATGAAATTGTGATGACATTTCACCTGCAATTTTGCCCACTGTCAATTTTCTCCCTGCTGGTGTGATGCTGTCTAGTGTCCCCCCCCCCCTCAGCTGCTCACCGGCCCAAATTCCAAACTAAGAATTCTCCCAGGTGTCTAGAGGTCCCCCCCTGGCTAATCACCATCCCAAATTGAATAAAGTAAGCCCCCCAGTTAACTCATTATTTTCTGTGATCCCATGCAATCATAAAAAAAAAGCAATCCCCACTCACTAGTGTGTTTATGGATCTCTGATGACAGGGTGGGGGGTCCACTAGACACACCATGGAGTGGGGATTGAATTTCTTTTTTTTTATGATTGAGTGGGATCAGGGAAAATGATGAGTTAACTGGGGAGAGCTTGCTTTATTCACTTTGGGTCAGTGATCAGCCAGGGGTGGCCATTAGACACCAGGGAGAATTAATTTTACTGGAAATTTAGGCCAGTGAGCTGCTGGGGGAGACCACAAGTAATTGCTGTAGGAAATGTCACCTGCAGGTGGTGAAATTACGACTGGGCACAGCTAAAGTTTGCTGGCTTGCGGGTGAAATTTCACTTTTCGCCTAGTGAAATATTTCATGAAATGCCCGAACAACATGAAATATTTTGCTAGGTGAAATTTTTGGTATCACGTCACAACAGTGATGAAAATACAGTGAAGATCATCACAGTGACAATTCTGACAGCTGCTTTGATGGTCTTCTGGGTTCCCAACATTGCTGCCTCCAGGGTATTCAGACCTTCCTTGAACCAGCTCCGACTCAGAACTGGTTATTTTAAATCCAGGGTGGTGCGGGAGGCAGATACCCCTGCATGGGGGGGTGGAGGGCACAGCCTCCCACAGAAAACACATTTTCCTCCAGCGATGATACAGCACCAACTGTTGGTGTTGTGCAATCGCTGTACTGATGGTCACTGTGCTCTGTGTCGCTGCGGCATGGTGGAACCAACATTTTCCAATTTCACACTACACTACTCTCGATTCATCTTTGGTGAGCCAAAATTCTTCTTTCATGAGTCTCATGAAAGAAGAATCTCAGCTCATGAAAGAAGAATTTGAATCTCATAAAAGATGAAATTTCTTGTTTGTAATCTTATTTCATTAGCTTCTTTCATGAACTTTCTTGTTTACCATTCCACTTTCATAGCAAAAGAAATTCACAAAAAAATTCTTCTTTAGTGAGGAAAACAAAGTTGGTGATTCAGTATCTTTTATTGGAACAACAAGAGATTTGCAAAACACAAGCTTCCAGGTTTCACAGAGCCCTTTACCAAGCAATGGAAGTTTCTTTAAAAAAACACAGTTAAATATTTATTTACTTAAAAGAAGTCTATTTTATTTATTGAAATGTTTCACCAGGTAGGCACACTGAACACCAAGTTGCTCATCTCCCAGTTCAACCTGGGGGGTTACAGAGGGTGAAAAAAATGATTGTACTTATAGTTACAACTATATCCATGGGGGATATGTACAGAGACTAGAACAACAAGGTCATCAACACACTGTTGGATTGGTGATTGCAATTACAAACAGGTATAAATTACAGCTAAGAAAATAAACACAGTGCTTTTGGAGGAAGATGTAAGAGGGACCATGGGGCTATG
The DNA here is from genome assembly GCA_016271365.2 of Neoceratodus forsteri. Lineage (NCBI taxonomy): Eukaryota > Metazoa > Chordata > Ceratodontiformes > Ceratodontidae > Neoceratodus > Neoceratodus forsteri. The sequence continues at coordinate 628,156,572 of CM057450.1, read as the reverse complement.
TAGTGGAAGGAGAAACATGTAGGCAGATGGAGCCAAGACTACTGCCAGGATGCTTACTTGACCCAGCTGAAAGGTGATTTAGAACCAGTCTAGGATGAGGTAAGACAACAACTCTGTTAATCAGCAATCTAGCTCAGGACTTAATGGGGATGGAGCAGACTATTAAAGTGCAAAGGGGTACAAAGGGGGGACAAGAAGATGGGGTGGGAGGAGGAAAGGGAGAGGAGGGAATTTCGTGCTTAGATCTGACCCCATGCATTGGGAAGAACTGATAAATAAACTTTTATATGAGAGTGACAGTTCTGTTGATAAGAAAGTAAATAATTGGATATGTGCAGACACAAACAACAGTCTTTGAAATTTTAGGTGGTTATAAATCAAATGTAGGCTCCACTCCATGGATGGAATGTGAAAGCAGGGAGCCTATAAATTGCTAAATGTTTATGTTCTAAGAGCCTCCCTTAAGATAGACTGTGTGTGTGTGTGTGTGTGTGTGTGTGTGTGTGAAAGCACTTATGTATACATCTGTGCGGCAGAAGCACACATATCCACAAGAACACATCAGATACACAGTCTTTCTTTCTTTCTTTCTTTCTTTCTTTCTTTCTTTCTTTCTTTCTTTCTTTCTTTCTTTCTCTTTCTTCCTTCCTTCCTTTATGTAGTTTCTATTTTCCTGGTAGGTGCACTAGACAAAACATTTGCCTATTTTCAGGCATGACCTAGGAGATCGCAGTAGTGGAGACTGACACAACAATGCACAAAAATACATAGAGGGGTTCACATATTCTTGTGGTTAAAGATTTTTATTGTTTTCAAAATTTTGACACAACAATACATTCATCAAGTTATGGTTTCAATACAGGAATCTTCTTACAGTAAACTGTTAACATGTCCTGACTGCAAAAACAGGAAAATAATACTATGGGTGGTGGCGGTCCCCCTGCATAGGCATATAACAGCTGCCAACTAAATTCACTTTATGGGGTTATGCAAAATCTAGCAACATTATGTAGTAAAAAAAAAGACTGTAAAGGGCCTACCTGGTAAGACTCGGAGCATGCTCTCTATGAGTGATTCTCCCTTAGGATTTATGCTAGCCAGAGTTCTCACCTGTTAGTGCACTGAGCTGTAATAAAAACAAATATAACATGCACATAGCATCTTGTAAAGCATAACCTGGGTTGGTAACAGCTATTGATCCTAGAAATGCATTGTGTAAACAGCTGGCAAAGTAGGGCAATAGGCCATGAAGTTCCAATGATCTGACCCTTGCCCGCAGGGTTTGCGGTGATCAGGAGGAGGAAAAGTGCCTGATAGGTCCAGTTTAGCTGATCGCCTCACTAGGCTTCAGGAAGGTAATACATGGTTGCCATAATGTATTGAATTGGGAGAGTGTATTGGCCACAACATGTGTCATTCATGACAGATTAGCCACTTCTGTGAGAGCGTTGTGAATTTCTGTCATTGAGGGTACCTCCTTCGATGTCCATCTACACAGGAGGAGTTGCTTGGTCTGCATAGTAGTGAGTATAGCAAGCCATTTCTGGTCGTGCAAGTTGAGATGTGGTGTGCTTCTGTGTATGCTTAGCAACATCACACGTGGTGATAGGGGTTTTGGCTTTTGAAGGATTTGGGAACCCAGAGCACATACTTGTTGCCACAACAGCTGGATTAGTGGCCACTGCCAATGTATGTGCATTAGGTCACCCTTCACCTCCTCACACCTCCAGCAGAGATTGACCTGGGTCACTTTGGCTCTGTGTAAAACCACTGGGGTCCAATACCATTCATGAATGATCTTATTCTGTATTAGTACACTCCTGGTATCAGGGTATGCTCTGTGCCCCAGTTTCAGACAGGACTTCCACCCCAACTCTGAGATTGGGGTTCCCAGGGCTGTTTCCCACTTGATTTTAGAGGCCAGGGATCATGAAGGGAGATTAGACCGTGTTGCTGAGTATATATATAGCTGGCTTGGCCCCTTTTTAGGGGCAACCAGTGTGAAAGCGATGTGGAGAGTGTATCGGTAGAGTTCTTTTGGAAGTAGTTGGTGACAGCACTTCTTAGTTTCAGGAACTGCCAAAGGTCCTTTGGGGGGATCATATGTATGTCCCTTAGGCCTTGGAAGGAGTCTAACAAGGTAGAACCAGGGATATATAAATCCTAGAGGCACTTCATGCCTGCCTTGTCCCAGGATAGCCAATGAACGTTTTTTTTTATCCACTGTGATTTCTACATTCCCCCACAATGGGGTTAGGCCCATTGTTGTGGGGCTAAGTTTCAGTTTCTTATGGAGCTTACCCCAATATTCCAGAGAGGGGCCAGTCATGGCATGGGAGTGGATCCCCTTTGGAGGGTGATTGTACAACAACAGGGGTAGGTGTGCCAACTTTACTATATACCATTTCCATTCCCAGCCATTGGGGAGCATTCTGGATGGGGTCGGTGAACCACTTGAGTGTTTGGGTAGTCTGGAAGACCCATTTATACCCCTTGAACCATGGGGGGCGCCATCCCCCTTCAGACCAATGGGATCTCAACTTGTTTCTAATATATCTCAGCTTTTTTCCCTCCCAAATAAAAGTCCCTGTTATGGAATCAAACTTATTAAAAAACTAGGGGGAAAGTTTTAAAGGGACATGTGATTGTAGATACATAATCCTGGGGGCAGTGGTCATCCTGATGGCTGATATTTTGCCTGCCATGGTGAGATGGAGGGCCCATCACCTATCGAGCTCCATACGGTTGCTAGTGAGTAAGGGTTTCAAATTTAACTTCCATATCCTGTTTAAATCTGGATTTACGCAGATACCCAGATATGTGATGACCCCTGGTGACCAGCGGAAACTGTGTGCCACGACCATGGTGGGGTTACTTTTGCTGTTCAAGGGACCTCTGTTTTTGTTTGGTTCAACCTTATGCTGGAGAAGATGGCAAACTCCAAAAGAGTGTGTAGCAGTTGGGAAATAGTGACAGTAATGTCAGCCAGTGGGCTCAGAAGATCATCCGCTTACATAAGAGTGCTGTACTCCACCAACCCAATAATTACTCCCTGAATACTAGGATTCTGTCTGATTTCCACAGCTATAGGCTCCACGTCTAGGACAAAGAGCAGTGGTGACAGCAGGCAGCCCTGGTGAGTGCCACTAGCTAGGGGGAAGGGGGATACCTTAGAACTAGTGAGGACTCTTGTGGTGGGGGATGAGTAGATTGTGTTTACCCAGGATTTAAAGCCTTTTCCAAAACCCTTTGTGGCTAGGACTTGTTGCACAAAGTTCCACTCAAGGGAGTCAAAGGCCTTCTCAAAATCTATTGTATTTTAGCCAGTATCTTGCTGTCTGCATTCAGCAATGATATAGGCCTATAACTGACCACTTTCAGGGAGTCCTTTCCCTTTTTGGTGAAAACTGTTATTATGGCCTCCCTGAAGGAGGGGGGGAAGGCTCCCACCTCTAGTGTCTCTGTGTATACCTGTTGGAGGATTGGGGTGGTTATGGGTTGCAGTATTTGCCAAATTTACAGAGGTAAGCCATCCCCTCTGGGAGCATTGCCCTACCTTAGGGATCTCAATGCAGAGACCACCTCAGCTGAGGTCAGGGGGCGAGGGGTTCACATATTCAAAAGAGATGCGCAGCACATCCCTAGATGCACCTGCACATTTCTGAACTTGCGAGGGCCATCAGGGGTGTGGCAATATTCAGAAGCCCCCACTGTGGCCTGCAAACCCAACTGCACCACCGCATGAAATATTGCAATGCAGGCATGCAGATGAGGAGTCCCTCGTGCATATTCCCTTCATCACAATATTCAACTCCTCCTAAGCGTGACTATGGCCAGCTGCACCAGCACATAGTCACACTTTCCAGACCCTACTTTAACTATGCACGTGGAAGGTTGGTGCCCAGTGCATAATCATGGGTACACAGCCCCCCCAACCCCAGTCATTGTAAAAGAATATGTAACCTTCTGCCCTTTTACCCTAGTGTAGTGTCCCCACTCCCCAGCCCCGATCCTTCCAATGATAAATAATGTAGCATCTCCATTTCCCTGGTAGTCTAGTGGTTCCTCCCTTCCAGATCCCCAATCCTTGTAACATTACTTAGAGTAGCATCCCTGAGCCTTATTATAGTAAATAAAGTAGCATTCCTGAGCCTTGTAATTTTATACAAAGTAGCATTCCCAAGCCTTGATCCTCGTAATAGTAAATAAAGTAGCATCCCTGTTTCCAAAGTAGTCTAGTGGCCCCACCTCCCACCCTAGTAGGCAGTAACTCACCACCCTGTACGCCCCCATGGTGTCCCGTGCCAGCAACCGGCACAGCCCTCCTCGCCCTGCCATGTCCAGCAACCAACTAATCGTTTCCCACTCACTTACAGTACATCATATGCACTCATTTTCAATTGAAATAGGGACAACGTTTTTTGGGGGGGTTCAGAACTTCAGCCTAGAAAAAAACTGGTTAGTAACTGGATGGGGTAAGCTCAAATCTGATGCACTGCTCCAGAGTATAGACAGATGAATCTTATACATTTGAACTTTTCCTGATTTGCATATTGCTTTTAAATCACAACAAATAAGTTTTACGTTTTAGAGATGTTTCAGACATTCTACCGCTTGCCATCTAGGGGCTAACTAGCACCTTGCCTCCACTGGTTATTGGCTCCCCCCTGTTAAAATGTAAAATGGTGCCCCTGCCATAAAGTCTAAATTTACAGGACATCCTCAGTGTGAGCAGCATGTTTCCAATGAAGGATGAATGAGGAGCAGAGCAGTTTTGTGGGGGGGGTAAAATGAGGGCTGTCCTTTGCATTCAGGTATGATTAAGCTGTATGGTATGCACAGACTATTGGAGTCCTACAATATTCAGTCTTATGCACCCCATCATTGAAGCCAGCCTTCATAGCCCCACACTCATGCACATCATGACATAGGGCAAGGGAGACTGAAGGGGCGCGCACCATTGAAATGAATAGGGGTATTTTTTATTACTATTCTATTTTATACATTATTGATGGAGAGTTGGAGATTAATGAAAGCCACTGACTGAATAAAAAGTGCCTTGTTAGTAGAACAGTGGCCTTCATTATTCTCCAACTTTAATGTATAAAATAGTAATAAAAAATAACTCCATTCATTTCAAAGGGGTACACTCCAGCAATGTGACCCATGGACATCATCTTGTAAAGACTCCTACCTCTGGATCCCTAGTAAACAGATAAGAGACCATCAAGTTATATCCATATTTGGGTTGTCTGTAGCAGTATGGCCACACCTGCTGCAGTGTATGTGCATGGGGAGGAACTGGCCATGTGGGTGGGTATCGAGTTATTGCTACTTTTGTGTTTGCCCCTTAAAGTCTGTGTGGAAGCATTCAAAACTATGGAGAGAAAACAGTAGGAGTACAGGCCAGACAGAAGTAATTAAATAGATTTGTGGGTAACTGTGTGTATTCGGAGTGGGAAGAACCACATGTGTTTCCATTGGTATGTGTGCTGCAGTTGAGTTGTGCAGCTGAGATGAAAAGGGACAAGAAAACTAAAAAATACAACAGTGGCTACAAGCGTGTTGCATGCTTGCAGAGGTGTGCAGATTTGTATTGAAGTACAAGCAAATCATCTGCGTGCAGGCAATATAGCTTAGTGGTTAAAGGCACTGAACTGCAAACCAGGAGACTTAGAGACTTGAAGATCTGGGTTTGAATCTCATCAACCCCCACTTGTAAATGGTGTAACCTGAGCAAGTCACTTAACTTTTATGTGTGCAATTATCAGTGACCACTTGCTTTTTGCACACATGCCACATGCAAGCAGTCTATTCCAATTTAACATAAAAAGCATGCTTTCCACATTTGCTCGCTGCACACATGCCACATGCTTGCAATCAGTTCCAATTTAATATCTAAATCATGCTTACAGCACACATATCACATGGGTAGTTTTATGTGTGCAACATGACAACATTTCATAGAACTATTTCTGTAAGGGAAGATAGTACAGTGGAGGGTTCAGATTTTATTTTATTCCACTTCAGTAGTTTTAATTTTAATTTGTTATACCTTTCAGGTATTCCATGGAGCAAGTGGTCTGTGACCCAATTGGATACTTCCAGGTCTGAGCTGCTTTATATTTTAGCCCTGCGGCGAGCAGGATGAACACAAGTGGGGCATGCGCACGTGGTCACCCACTAAGACATGTGCAAAGACACATGCATTGGCACGCATGTTTGGCGTGTTTTGCGGGAGGTGCAGGACCATTGTATGGGGTAGGTTAATCTTAATATGACCAGTCTAGCCCTCAGATAGTTATATGGTGAGGGATAGGATAGCATCCTTGTATAGTTGTACTAATAGTGTGCCCCTATTTGAATGTGTGCTACATATATCTGGTGCAGGTGATATGGGCTTGTGACTATCATAGTTTAAAATGCTGCAAACCTTAATGACCACTGATGTGGATGTGGAGATTAAATGTCCAATATGTAACATGTATAGTATAATACTATATAAAACACTACCTAATGAATATAAATGTGCCAAGTGTCTACACAATGAAGAGCTGGAAAATGAAATTATGCTTTTCAGTAATAGCTTAATAAATTTGGAAAATAGCCAACAACAAATGGCAGTCGGACTCAACGAATGGTTTAATAACAAAGACCCTGCCACTGCGGACCCAATACATTTGATACCCAATATAGCAGATATTAATAGACCTGAGGGATGTGTAACAGTTATTGGTTGTGATCCTAATAATGCTTCCAGAGATCTTAACCCAGTTATTAAAAAACACCCCAGAGACGAAGAGGATGTGGATGCACCAGATTCTGAGTGTTGCTCAGTCCAAAAGAAAAAAGCAGCCAAAAAAGGTAGAAGGGCTGAAAATGATCTCCTGCCCACTGAGAATAGTTTTGCTGTACTAAACACTGTGCCTTATGATATGCAGGTGGTTGATTTTACTTCCTCTTCACATGCTTCTACAATAAATGTCACATTGGCTCAATGTGAAGTACCATCTTTTGAATGTAATAATATGAGGGATGTTAAGCTCCACTGTGAAGGGACTGACACTAATAATGTAATACATCAGGTTAATCACCCACAACAGATGTCAACCCCAAAACAGATATTTGTGCTTTTAGATTTAGATTTAGGTAGGGTAATTTGTAACCGGCACAAAGTTAATAGGACCCTTTCCTGTTTCAGAGGAGCTAAAATCTCTGACATCACACTTATGATCCAATATGTTTTGCATACCAGTATAAACACACTTGTTATAGTGCATACTGGTGTAAATAATATTCTACATGATACCATTCATAAAATAAAACAAGAGTGTGTGGCTATTACAAATAAAATCATTGAGATGGGAAATAAAGTAGTAATATCTGAAATATTTCTAGTACCAAGGTTCTCACCTAAGCTGAATAAGACCATCAAGCTTTTCAACAATTGGTTGAGAAGCTGGTGCCTAAAGCAGAACATTCAATGTATACCCCACTGGGAAAAATTTGAACACAAAAAGGTACTTTTTTGCTGGGATGGGCTTCATTTCAATAGAAAATGCAGTGTTATCTTGGGTAAAAGTATAAATGATTGTATTTACAATAATTTAAACTGATAATGGGGTGAGAGGGACTTCTGCTCTTTCTCCAATAGGGTATAACTATCATGTAATTTCTGGTCCAGTTTCTTCCTTTAATATAGTAGGACCCCCAAAAAACCCTGATAACTCAACATTTTTTAAATTACTGCTAACCAATGCCCAGAGCTTAAAAAACAAACTAGAAGAACTTAATTTGGTTTTAAACAACAATGATATTGATGTTTGTAGCATCACTGAAACTTGGTTTACAGAGGAAGAATGGGGTACAATGATTCCTGGTTACACTTTGCTTAATAAAAGTCACAAGCATGAAAAATGTGGTGGAGCTGCCTTTTATATTAAAGACCTTTGGAAGCCAAATGAGACTGAACCAACACAAATTTTTGCTAATGACAATGAAATAATATGGGTAACATTATCTGCAACCCCTGTAGAAATAATTACTGGCCTAGGTTATCATTCCCCCAGATTGACTATGAAGGAAACTCATGCCTTCCTCAACAAAATTGAAAGTATGGTCATACAAAATGACTTCACACTTATGGGTGATTTTAATTTTCCATTAATTGACTGGTCAAATCAAACAGGAGCTGGTACTTTGGAAAATAAATTTATTGATAATTACCCTTGGTAATCTGGTACAAGTGGTGCATGAGGGCCCAAGGATGTCTAATATACTATATTTAATATTCATAAACCCTGATCTAAACTATTCTGTCCCAAAAGGTATTACCCCCTTTGGGTAGCAGTGACCACAAAATAATTCAATTACATTTACAAATTATAATAAATAAACCACTGTGTGGTATAACCAAATGTATGGAGTTTTCAAAGCAGATTATCAAAACATCAAAAACTTTCTGGATCAATGGGATTGGATGAATGAGTTGGATAATCCTGATGCTGAACAAATCTGGGATACAATTTACAATACGTTAACTATATGAATCAATTCTTGGGTACCTGTAAGGATTAAATATATAAATAATCATAGAATCCCTATTTGGTGGACCAGAAAGGTCCAGAAAATCATAAGGAAAAAAAAAAGAAATTGTATAAAAAGGTGAAAACACACCCACTACTCCTAATATAGTAGCATACAAGAAATTGGTGAAAGACATCAAAAGAATTATTAAAAATGCAAAAAAAGCTGCTGAATTAAGGTTAGCAACAACAATAACAGATAAAAAGAAACATTTTAATTATATAGGATCCCTAAAAAAAATATTAATAATACTGTGGGACCGGTCTTAACCGAAACTGGACTAATAAGCACTGAACTTGATATGACTTCTGCATTTAATCATTATTTTCTAAGTGTACACAGAGTAAAAGAGGTATTTTCTGGGGATTTACCAGTTTTACAATCTGATCATCCTGTATTTAGCCCCTCTGATATTATACAAACAGTTAAATCAATAAAAAAAGAATAGCTTAGCAGGTCCTGATGGTATACCATCAAACTTTTTGAAGGAACTAATTGTCCATCTAGCTGGACCTCTTTCTGTCTTGGTTAATTCCTCCTTGAAAAGTGAGAATTCCAATAAAATCTGGAATAAAGCTTTTGTTACCCCTATTCATAAGGGTGGAAAGAGACAAGACGTCAAAAAGTCTAGGCCTATAAGCCTCATGTCTGTGTTAGGTAAAATATTTGAAAGGCTATTGCAGAAACACATAATACAACATTTAATAAATGCAGAACATCTAGATTTGACACAGCATGGTTTTGTGTCTGGTAGATCATGGTTGACTAACTTACTATGCTTCTCTGAACCGATTAGTGCTGCTTTGGATAAAGGAATGCCAGAAGATGTGGTGCTCCTGGACTTTTCTAAAGCCTTTGATTCTGTCTCCATTAAAATCCTCATCTCCAGCTCCACCCAAATATAGTTAGGTGGATTAACTCTTGGCTTAGTAATAGAACCTAATGTGTGTCAATAAGGGGCTGTAAATCTCATTGGGGAGAGGTGACAAGTGGAGTTCCACAGGGCTCTGTATTGGGCCCAATTTTATTTAACATCCTCTTATCCTCTCTGCACGTCCCGTCATGTTCTTGGTTATGTAGGTATGCAGATGACTGCAAAATGGGTGTCATAGTCTATTATATGGAATCCGCCAAAATATTCCAAGACAATTTAGATCAGCTGGCTAACTGGGCACATGAACACAAATTAGAGTTTAATGAACAAAAGTGTAAAGTCATGCAATTTGGAATTCACAACCCAAATTACCAATATAAAATTAATAATTTTCCATTAGAAGCTAGCACTAATGCAAACGATCTTGGGGTTTGGGTTACCAATAACCTAAAGTTTGATTACCACAGAGATATAACCTTTAGGAAATGCAATCAAATCATACGTTGTATTCTGAGATCCATAAGCAGTAGGGACACTGCAGTTATTCTTTCCCTCTGTACAGCACTTGTATGACTGCATATGCAATACTGTCTACCTTTTTGTGCCCCCTACTCTGTCCAGGGAAGAAACAGATTAGAACGGGTACAGGAAAAAAGCCATTAGGTATATGTCCGTTGTCAGAGGTTTACAATATCATGACAGATTAAAGCATTTACAGCTTTACTTCATGGAATATAGAAGATTGAGGGGTGAATTATGTTTGATTTTCAGAGCATATAATAATCCAGAATTATTTGAATTAATAGGATTAAATAAGAGTATAACTCATTATAAAGACACAAGGTGTCATAACCTCTGATTGATTGAGAAAATAAAAAAACTGTCAAAAGAAGCCAGTGGTTCACACAAAGAGTTGTTAACGCCTGGAACACGCTGCCTAGACATATGGTTGAAAGTGAAAACATGATATCCTTTAAATGCAGCCTGGATATTTTTATGGGTGAAAGAAAGTTCTGCTGTTCCACCATTTGAATTTAAATGGTGGCAAGTTCATTCATGGACCTCAGTCTTTCTGAACTTGTTCCTAAACTATGAATCTATGAGAAAACATGTAGTGGGTTAAACTTTCTAGAAAATTAAGGAATTTTCAACCAAACCAAAAGCTTTAATGAGCTCAATACAAATTGCACCTGTAAGCTCACAGATATTGTTACTTAGAGGTAGCAAGCAGAACCACAAATACAGAGCCTGGCTCTGTGTTTGTGATTCTGCTTGCTGCGTGTAAGTAACAACATCTTCAGTACTTTATATAATAAAAATAAAGAGTTTGTAACTAAAACGTTAATAGTTTGTTTCTATGATGGGACGTGTTTTTTTTTTTGCAACTTCTCTTTACATATCTGTGACTTCTATGTGGTAAGCTCCACCCTTTTGGTTTAAAACCTGTAAGCTCACCCCTATCCATAGCAGAGGCAGTGTTGGTGGTGAGTGATAGGAGGGCAATGGTTGTGTCATGATTTTTCCAGAAACCATGCTGTGCAGGAGATAGGAGACTACAGGTATTAAGGTGCTTAGTCAATTGAGAGGCTATCAGTTTCTTGAGTATTTTATCGAGTATTGTAAGTATTGCTATGAGCCTGTAATTGCCAAAGTTTTTACTATCACCTTTTAAATACTACTACAACGTGTGAGGTCTTCCATTGGTCATGTATGGTGTACAATGTTAGAGACATGTTAATAATTTTAGTAACTGGTACAGCAAGTACCTCAGCAGCAACCCTCAGTATTTTTGGTTCTGTATCATCAGAGCCAGTGGGCTTTGACAATGGGATATGTATAAGATGTTTATGCACCTCAGCACATATGACCACTTTGAAGTAGAAAAGGGGGTGTTGGAAGCAGGTTTTATCCATGAGAGGACCGGGGGGGTGGACAGAAAGCAGGGAGAAGGAAAGCTGCTGTGTAGGGCATGAGTTCACTGAACCTTTGGTTGAAGTCATTAGCTATGGTAATAGGATTATTACAGTTGACTCCCTTAATATTTAGGTGTTTTGGGGTGAATTTACAGGACTGACCCAAAACTTGCTTAATGTTTTTTTCCAAAATTGTCTTGGATTGTCAGCCAAGGAGTCAAGCAATGACTTGCAGACTTTTGCTTTACTAAATGGCCCTTTGCACTCATTCTTGAGTTCCTGTGTTTTGCCCAATCAATGGTGGACTTGGTAACTTTAAAGATGGACCAGCTGACATCCCTTTAACAGTGCCAACTGGGATGAACCAGCCTTTTAGTAACTGGACCACATACTCACCTAGTGGTCTTGGGTACATATTTGTCTTGGATACCAACTATGACCTTATTGAAAACTGAGAGGGTCTGATTTACATCAATGGTGGTCGCAGCTGACAGCAATCTGTGCTTGCAACTTCCTGTACAAGTTGTGCAGAGCCAAGTTTTGAGATTTCATGGAAATGTATGAGCCATGGGGGCACCTTGGGGTCTTTGCCTACAGACACAGTAGAGAATGATCAAACATATAAATAAAAATAAAACCTTGTTAATATTTAAGGCACACTAAAAAATATACAGTACAATCTCAACCTCATGAACCACCATTATACAGACATCCCTGTCTAACGAACTGGTAGCATGTTCCCCAAGAAATACACTTGTAATGTTTTAAACCCAAATTTTATGAACTCTCAATTTTCTGAATTAATTTCATGTCTCCCAAGTAGTTCAGATAATCGGAATTGTAATGCATAAAATGTAAGAGATAATGATATAAATATAAGCACAGGAAATGCACATGCACCTGAAGTAAAAGAAAGGCAGTTGGCAGTTTAAATTTTGTAATGGGTCATAAACTAAGGTCAACATTCTGTCCATTATTTTTAGTGCCTAGAAGCAAAATAAGCCTGAGATCATATATCCACCTTTCCTGTGTATTTCTGAAGTGTCCTTTTGTCACAGATGGAGTGATCAGATTGAGAAAAGTGTTGTCCCACTGGTTTTGCAGTCTTTTTCTCATTAATGTTGTGCCTGTGTGAGTTAACTTGGGTTCAGAAGGGTTGCCTGGTTTCTCCCACATAGCCTGTATGTGGACACTTCTTGTACTGGATGTAATAGACAATATTCTGGGAGACACATGGATCACTCCCCTGTATCTTGAATTGCTTGTTTTAGGAGGTATTGATAACGTCTGAAGTGAAAACGTGCTCAGAGGTTTTACATTTAGGAATACTAGAAGGTTTATATCCTTCTGCCTTCTTTTGTGAGGTGAGATTGGTCTTTTATGATCTTCTTTGATTAAATCTCTTCTTTCATTATCTTTTTCATGATCTTCTTTTGTGAGATTTCCTGTTTTGAGATTTTCTTTCATATCAGAAGCTCATGAAAGAAAAATTTATTCTTTTACAAGGTGGTCTTTCATGATCTTCTTTCTTGAGATTTTTTCCTTCGTGGTCTTTTTTGTGAGATTTCTTGTTTTGTAGTCTTCTTTCAAATCAAAAGAAGCTCATTAAAGAAAAGTTCCTTCATTTATAAGGTGGAGTCCTCTTTTGTGAGCTTCTTTCATAAAATTTCTTCTTTTGTGAGACTGTACAAATGAAGAAAATCTGTGCACAAAAGAAGATCTTTGTCTTTGTATGGAACAGCAACTTCTATTTATAATAAGGCCATTTTAAAAGTTTTTTTGCCTCAAATTATCAACATTATATTTTTTGTTACCACACTCCATGAACCAGAAGGTGAAATTTTGCAGTTTGGCTCAGAAAGTAATCTTGTGGTCCATCTGTGAAATCACCTTTTGGGCAGGATTTCAAAATATTCACCTGACTGGCAACTATCAAGATGGCGGCCATGCTGGGCTAGCCGTATTGTTCCATTTGTTCTGCGTTTTTATTTTGCTTATGTTTCATTTTTATCACTTTACTTTTTGTTTATTTGGGTGTTTGTTACAATTTTGTACGCTTTGGGCCTTTGTTGCTCTCGCTTATTCGTTTATCAGCGCCAGCGTGTTTGAGGTGGTTTGCGGTCTCGGCTTTCCATTTTCGGTTCGGTTGTTTTATAAATCGGGATCAAGAGAGTGCGCGCGTCTGTGAAAAGAGGGAGGAGGGCGAGGTAATTACTGCGCTTGGAAATCACTACCTGCAAGCCGGGGCTGAGTCGAGGGGCGCATACCGGTCAGTGCCATGCCAACACCAGTGCTAGAAAGGAGCCAAGTCTCCTAGGTAGCATCGCGTGTGTCCCCGGCGCCCTGTCTACGAGTCAGCAGTAACAGACACCGGCCCTGCCAGTCGTGATGCAGGGTACTGGGGGGAATTGTGAAGAGTGTGGTGCACCAATGTAGAGATTTGGAAATATACTGGAGTTGTTTGATGAAGTCTTCCTTCCTGGAGTTGCCATCTGCTTTGGCTTGTGGATTATGGACGGAGTTGAAGTGTTGCACATTCTGGTGTGAAGTGTTTCGAGCGAGCAGTGGATTGCAGTCTGCCAGTGACGAAGTTGGAGGCTGAGGTTGGAAAGAGTTTTTGGGATGGTTGGTTGGAAGATAACCTTTCCTGGTGCCTGATTCATCAGAAAGACCCGCGTGGTTTACTGGGGTGGAAGCCTTTCCTAATCCTGACCTCGAGCCAATGGTGTGCTGCGGTTCTGTTGCCGTAGGGCGGCTGCATACGCAGCTCTTCTGTTTTCCCCGCTCGGTAGCCAGTGGGTGACCGTTGCAGGGAGCGGGTTGGAAAGAGGCATCAGGAGTTGGGCGAGGACTCTCCTGAAGCCACTGTTGGAATACTGGATCCTACTGCTTGCTGATAATAAATTAGAGTCGGGGGTTGAATATTCGGTCCCTGGTTTCCTGGATTAATCTTGGATTTACCTGGATTAACTTGGATTATCTTTGCCTCACTCCCTGATTCTTGATCTGACTGTGAGTTTTGATTCACTAGCTCACTCTGGGCCTGCTGGTTTTAACTGAGTACATTTGAACTGGATATTTTATAAGTGTTAATTTGGTTGAACTATCTCATTATGTGAGGAGCGATTCCTTCACTGGATGATAGTTTGATGAAATTGTGACTGTTTGGACGTTTTATTTAATTTTAAAGTTATTGTTTGTTTATAATTAGTTTAGTTTATTAATTTTAGGTATATTTCATTTTCCCTCCCAGTGGTGAGAGGATTGGGTGGGGAAGTAAATTAGAGTTTTGTTTTATTTGTTAGTGTTTTATATAGGTTTGGAGGGTGAGAGGTTTTCGTGGAATTATTATTTAGGATTGATTTTATTTAGAAATAAGGTGGGTTAAATAATTTTAAAAATTTAGGATTATTTATTTGATATATATTAGAATTGTACAAATGTGTCGGGATAGTATGAGGACAGTTGGGCATTATTCCCCCTTCGAACTCAGAGACCTTCGTCCTTTTTCCTGTCCCCCCTTATCAATAGAAGTTTATAGGTGATGCAGGGCTTTAGGGATTGCTAGAAGAAGGAGGAGGATGGGGCCTGGGTTTGGAGAGGGAATGGAAAGGAGCGGGAAGATAGGGATAGTGGGGACAAGGAGATGCCCTGGGGTGAAATGGGCCCAGGAAAGGGGTTCTCCCTGCCTGATTCCCATACCCAAGGGTTCTGACTGTGGTCAGCAGGTAACACGGTCATCCTCGGTGTCTCATCCTACTCGGGCGGTGTTGTGCAATGCCAGGTCTATTAGAAACAAAACAGCTATTATAGCTGATTTTGTCGGGACATCAGACCTGGCGTGCATCACTGAGACCTGGCTGGATGAAAATGCTGGACCAGTTTTGGAGGCAGCAGTTCCAGCCAGGTACTCGGTGATCCACCGCCCCAGGTTGGATTGTAGGGGCGGGGGTGTTGCCATCTGTTTTAGATCAGAACTGGGCCTAGTGGAGGTACCGGTGGGAACTACCAAATCCTTTGAATGTATCCTGGGTGAGGGTGTAGGGTGCAGGATACTTCTCGTATACCGTCCACCAGGTGATGGGAATGTTTTCCTGTGGGAAGTCGCGGACCTCATTGTCGACCTGACATTGGGGTCCCCCAGATGGTTGGTTCTGGGGGACTTCAATGCCTGGGTTGACAATGAGGTCTCACAGATTGGTCAAGACTTCCTCCAGTTAATGATGTCACTGAGCTTCACACAGGTTATTTCCTCCTCGACCCATATTGGTGGTCATTCATTGGATTTGGTGTTCCTTCTGGGGATGGAGATATCTGATCTGGTTGTGGAACCAGTCAGATGGTCTGACCATCACTCCATTGGGTTCAGTTTTGTGGCCACCCCTTGTAGGCCGGCCCCTACGGAGATGGTCCAGTATCGCCCTTTAAGGGGTGTTTCCCCTGACGGTCTGATGGCGGTGCTAGACCTATCGAGTTTACCGAGAGATTGCATGGATCCAGGTGAGCTGGTACTTGCCTATAATGAGGCAGTGGCAGGGGCTCTGGATTCCATTGCTCCTGTTCATGTTCGTCCTCTCACTCTTCGACCTAAGTCTCCTTGGTTTGATGAGACTTTGAGAGAGTTGAGGAGAGTTGGACGAAGGTTGGAGAGGTGCTGGCGGAGGTCGGGTCAGGATTGTGACAGACTTAGATTGATGGATCACTATATGATCTATCAATCAACAATCTCGTGAAGAGGCAGAATTCCTGTCCAGAGAGATTGCTGCTGCACAGAATAGACCAGCTCAGCTCTTCCGGACTGTGGACAGATTGTGCAATCCAATCTGTCTGCAGCCCAGAAGAGTGTTTTCTCAAGAACGGTGTGAGGAGTTTGCTCTATTCTTTTCAGATAAGGTTGCCACAATCAGATCAGACATCCATCTAATCCTCTCTAATGGGAGTGGTGATGGTCGGCAGGAGATGTCGGACACCCAGTTTGTGTGGTCTGATTTCGGCCTTCCTACAGTTGAAGAAATTGTGATGATCATACAATTATTGCGTCCGACCAACTGTAGTTTGGATCCTGGCCCCACACGTCTCTTAGTGGGGTGTGTGGATAAAATCGGCCCCATCCTAGCTGAGATAGTCTGTAGGTCCTTGGAGAGGGGGATTTTTCCAAATCCTCTAAAGGAGGTGGTGGTTCAGCCCCTCCTTAAGAAATCCTCCTTGGACCCAGACTGTCTGGCAAACTACAGGCCTGTCTCTAACTTACCCTTTGTTGGTAAAGTTATTGAGAAGGTGGTTGCTCTGCAGTTAAATGATCATTTGACCAGCCACAATCTCTACGATTCCCTCCAGTCCGGATTTAGAAAAAAGACATAGTACCGAGACAGTTCTGATTCGGGTGCTAAATGACCTCCTAATAGCGAGAGATCGAAGATCATGTTCCATTCTGGTCCTTCTTGATCTCTCTGCAGCATTTGATACTGTAGACCATGGTGTGCTACTGGAATGCCTGCGGTCTATCTGTGGACTGTCTGGCACAGTCCTCAGCTGGTTTCGATCTTACCTCGAGGGTAGGATGCAGAGAGTGGTGTCTGGGATTTTTTCCTCAGCATCAATCTCCCTATCCTGCGGGGTACTGCAGGGTTCCATTTTGGCACCCATGTTGTTTGCAGTATATATGCTGCCTTTAGGAGCGATTATTAGGCGGTACGGTCTGAGTTTTCAGTGCTATGCAGATGATACTCAGCTGTACATGTCCTTAGCGCCCGGTCAAGATACTGCCTTTTTGGTCTTTAATAACTGTCTTGCTGAAATCCAGGACTGGATGAATGTGAGTTGGCTGAGGTTGAACCCTGTTAAAACTGAGGTGTTGGTTGTGGGCCAGGATCACCGGGAGGCAGGTTCATTGGTTGGATCACCCTCGGGTTTATGGCTTGGGGATATTCCGCTAATTACCTCAGACCGAGTGCGGAATCTGGGCGTTGTATTTGATGACCGCTTGACATTTAAATCTCAGGTGTCAGCGGTTGTCAAAACCTCTTTTTACCATCTGAGGAACATCGCCCGGGTGAAACACCTGGTTCCCCCCGACGATCTGCCTACATTGGTCCACGCCTTCATTACCTCCCGCCTTGACTACTGCAACTCGCTCTACCTAGGGCTTCCTGGGTTTGAGATTCGCCGCCTGCAACTAGTGCAGAATGCGGCAGCCAGGCTGTTGACGGACTCATCTAGGGCCAGTCATATAACGCCTGTGCTCCGTGGTCTGCACTGGTTGCCAGATTGCTGGCGAATCACCTTCAAGGTCGGTTTGCTGACCTATAAGGCCCTACATGATCAGGGACCGGTTTACCTGAAAGATCTCCTTCATCCCTACTGTCCCCCCCGCTGTCTCCGATCCACTGATGAGGGATTGCTAGAGATTCCCAGGGTTCGTTTAAAAACTTCAGGGGCAAGATCATTTAGTTTTATAGCCCCAACCCTGTGGAACTCTCTACCTCGTCAGGTGCGGGAAAGCCCTACTGTCCATAGTTTTAAAGAATCTTTAAAGACTCACCTCTTTAGGAAAGCATTCAATGATTTTTAATATTGTTATTGTTTTATCTAGTGTTGTACATGTTGTTTATTGTATTTGTAATTGTTTTATCTAGTGTTGTACAGGCGTCTTGGTTTTTAGAAAGGCGCCTTATATAAATAAATAAAGATTGAGATTGAGATTGAGATTGAGATTGATACAGTGGGGTCACAAAACAGATTATGTTGAAAATGTGTGGTCAAAATATTAAAAAACAACAATGCTTTTAAAGAAATGCTCTGCTCATCTGTGTATGCAGCCACACAGAAGTACAGAACCCACAGCTAGATGGACTCTGTACATGGCATGGAAGTGCAGTACCCTGCGCTTCTGCACCCAGACAGATTCCTGCACAGGGCTTGGAGGGCCCTGTGTTTCTGCATCTGTGGCCACACAGAAGTGCAGGGCCCTATGCTTCTTCAGTCTGATGGACTCCACATTTGGCACAGGGCCCAGAGGGTTCTGTGCATCTGCATCTGTAGCTGCAGGGAAGTTCATGGCCCAGACAGTATTAACTGCTTTAGAACCCTTCTACCATCTCCCTCTTACACATTGCAAAACTGAACATATATTTCAGTGTAATTGCCCTCCAGTACTTTTTTCAGACCACTGAATGTGAGACTATATGGTTCAAGTGTCAATTCAAAATGTTTCAGTAAAATATTTTCCCTTTACCATAGTCTGTACAATCTAATCTGCATAATCCATTCTGTTGAATGGCTTTAAGGCTTTGCCTGTGAGAAATGGCATGAGGGGAGTAACAGAAGAAGCCATTCCAATTCAAACTACCTAAACAATCTTTCAAAAGACTTCAGAAAGGGCCAAGCTCACCTCTTCCTGGTAATGTGGAAACATTTTAGAATTCATCTCGGCTTCTCTGGTGACCTCCCATTCCTGTGCACTTTTTTTTGCAGCGGCGCCTTCTGTCGCATACTTCCCATCTCTCTTGTTCATGTTTCTCTCTGTCTCTGTCTCTGTCTCTGTCTCTGTCTCTCTCTCTCTCAGGCTCTTTTTCTCACCATCTGTCTCTTGACACTGTTTCTCTCGCTCCTTGGAGATTTGACTCTCATGCTGTCTCTGCTTCTCTCACTTTTCACAGTCTTTCTTGTTCCTGTCTTCTAGATCTCGTGCTGTCACTTTTCCTCGTGTTTGTCTGTTTCAGGCATTGCTTTTTTCTGATCTGCCTCCATCTTTTCTTTTGGCAGCTCTGCATCTGCCTCTAGCTTCACCTTTTGAATTTCAGCATCTACCTTTGCCTTTACCATTGTATGTGTCAGTCCCATTATCTCAGTATGGTGTGGTTGCTCATAATCCCTGGTTCTGGGCTTTGGCTCACTCTCACTGACCTTGAGTTCAAAACTTTGCCTTCTGACACCAACCACTTGGCATCTGTTCAGAAAGGAGCTAACATAATCTCACCTTCTACCACTAGTTTGCCACAACACCTCCCTGGACACTCCAGTTGGTCATTGTGAGTGGACTTGCTCACTTACTCATGTTGCTACCAACCTGTTGATGACTAACTTGAGCTGCTTTCTTCAAGTCCCACCACATGGTCCTGCTCACACAGAACAAGGCCAGGATCATCCTGACATAGTACAAGGCCTCTTGGAGTTGGAATCCACATAGCTGCTCCAGGTACCCATACTCCAGTTCTGTATCAGATTTAGGTATATTTTTTAACTTGTTAGTGCTCTTTAGTAGGTGAACCACAGAACTGGCCAAAAATAGATTACCTGTAATTACTGTATTAATGCACTGCAGTTACAGATACAGAAAGTCCAAAGTTAATTACCTGCACTTCTAGGATTAGAGTGAGGCACTCAAACCAGGGTTGCTAGCCCCATCATTTTAATAAGTATCAGTCCAGAACAAGTTGGTGCCACCAGGACTTCTGAAAAATGCTTACACTCAAAGTTTTCAGTTGAAATCTAGGATTTATTAAGTTTAAATCCCAAGAACAGATTTTTAAAGTCATCCAACATGCACTGCCCTCAAGATCCTTGTGAATTTTAGGTAAAGCATAGAATGTGGGAAGTGAGGGATGCTCACAAACAAAAATTTAATTCTTCCTCACTAATGGTACCTTCTGCCTATGTATCTAAAAGTAGTGTAAATAATTCCCCTTTAAATTTAAATGTTGGATTGCTTCTGAGTCGTTCATAGTTATCAGTGTTGTGTAACAACATTTTTACCATTTTCTGGTAATACAAGCCTTAAGGTTTGAGGCAAAAAAACATAATGATGCAATTGATGATGTCATGAAATGAAGCATATAAAAGGAAACACTAAGTGTTGTGGGCCATGTCCCCTGAGGAAATCTTTTAGCTGAAGCACTAGGGCAGTGCACAGTGGGTGACTTTAAAAATCTGTTCTTGCGACTTCAATTGCAGCCTCTGAATGCATGGAGGCATCCCATTAGAGTTCCATGGATCTCTCACCCAAAATCTTAAACTAAAGCCTTCAAAACTAGAGATAGACAGCACAAACAATTCAGAACAAAGGGCTGCTGACACGTTTAAAGGGGGAACAAAAGATTTGCCAGCTTACTGATCGAACCAGGGATATCTGACAAAGAAGCCTCAGACTCAAGCATCTCCACTCGTTCACGTCTTTCTCTTTCCTGCACAGCCACCAAGAAGCCTGAGAAACAAAAAGGCAAAACATTAACATAAATGGATGACAAATTAGGCAAAATACTAAGTGAGTTGCAAGACATTAAATCGGACTTCCAGGAGTGTAAACAGGAACAAGAACAAGACTAGGCCGACATAAATGAACCGCAGCAGAAAGCAGTATCACTGGAGGAGAGCCAGGGGACACAATCCGAGACCATAGCCCACTGTCAATCTGCAGTCTTGCAGTTGGTAGACATATGCCAGGCCCTGGGGGAGAGACAAGAGAACACTGAAAATAGGCATTGACGCAGGAATCTAAGAATTTATGGTGTTGCAGAGGGTAGTGAAAGTGATGACATGGAACACTTTGTGAAGATACTCCTACATGAGACTTTGAATCTAGATCCTGAATTTGTAATTGAAATAGAGCATGCTCACAGGTCCCTCGGTCCCCGACCCACCCAGAAAGGAGCATGTCCCTGCTCCATAATTATTAAGATTTCTCCACTACACGACCAAGGACACAATTCTCCGCAGAGCATGGGCAATGGGGAAAACATTCTTTGATAACACCAGAATCTACTTCGATAATGGCTTTGCTCCAATGACAATGCAACATCGAAGGGAATATATATACCCTTGTTTCCTATACTAAGAGGTCTCAAACTAAAATTTTGGACACCCTACCTGACCAGACTTGTTATTCGGTTCCCAAATGGGCAACAGAGCTATGACATGGCTGAGCAGGCTCTGGCTGATCTTAGAAAGGGAACCTATGAGCTACTGACCAAGGCTTCTTTTCCACAACGTCCTGGTCAAATCAGAGAACTACAGAGAGGATCTCGATCACTGGACCCAAAGTTACAACAAGCAACACTGAACTCTATCAAGCAACTGCTGAGCCAGTTTGCTAGGGGCAACCCTTAAATTCTGGCAATACAGACCTGCATTTCTGCCTATATACCAAAAAGGTGAGTCCTGAGGGCTCTGGGGGGATCTGGTGTGTAGCGGTGGGTGGGGGGACGGATGTGGATGGGTCCGAGGCCCTGATCCCCCCTGGGTGTGGTGGCTTGGTGCTCTGGTCACTGGAGGGCCCCATTTATGGAGACATTAAAATGGTTGTAAGGTCCCACAGTGGGAGGGTCTAGGCATTTGTGACCATATGAGGAAGCTATCCCCAACTACAGGGACTTATTTGGGCATAGCTAGGGTGAACTAAATGTCAAGCTGGGAACTCCATGAGACCTCTGGACTTGAAGGTGCTGGGAATCTGTTGGGGTCCTATACCAGCCAAATGAACAATTTGCTGGGACGCTGCAGGAGGGGTGGGGTAATCCCCCTCTCCTCGGCATGCCCAGAAATTCACACTTTAAATTTCTCAAAGTGCTCTATCCTCTAAAATAAAATAAAAAAGCTTTCCCTTGCCTGTGCCTAGGCCCAAGTGAACAGCCGACCATCCTGTTAAATCTCATATTGTTTGATGGAGCAAGGGCAAGAATGCTGTGTCTGGTCTCCCCCAGAGGACTGTTTCTTTCTTCATGGCTCCAAATGGAAGGGGGACTGGATTCTCTTGGTGGACTGCCTGACTTTGGGCTGGGACTTGGGAAACTTGCTAATGCAAGAAATTAAATGGAAGTGTGTTGTACTAGATGGGCCTGGCCGTACGACGGGGAGTGGGAGCCGGTCACTGCTGGGGGTGAGGGGTCTCAATGGCTGCTGCTCATGTTCTTGCTTGCTGCCACTGCAACACACACTCTTGGGTCCCCCAGTGTCAGCCTTCTGGATCTCCTCCGAGATGGGTACTTAATCGGTGAGGGTCTCCAGTAGATATCCAGAGCATACAAAACTGACACTTTCAATATCTCAGATGGTATACATTTTAGAAATATGAGCCCCAATATTGGGAAATTAGCAAATAAGAAATGGGACTCTATTGGCAGGTGACCCAGATGCAAATAGTGGTAATCCCAGTTTGGACTAAAAACGTTATAATTCCAGTTCTCACCTGACAATATACAGGTGAGGAGATCAGAGAGATTTGCACTGACGAACAATCAGAGATCACTATTTTTATGTTTGCTTGCACACATGTGCAAGAAATATAGTGCTGCCATATGAGTTTTCGTAGGTGTGGCACCCCCACATCCAATGCCCTGATCTGTTTTGCAGCCATAGTCGCATCGCACCAGTGAATGTCTGAGCTGTCTGTGACAGCATTTCAGATGCAGTGGTGTACAGTTGAAAGAGAAAGACCTCTACAATCAGCAGTGGTAACATGTAGGAAATTTGCATACTGCCATGCTTTAGCAGTATGCAAATTGCTTACAGTCATCACCGCTGATTGTAGATGTCAACCTGTACACCACTGCATCTCCTGCTGGCATGATGAAGCCCCCCCATTTGTTCTGTGCTGAGGAGGTGCCCAATCCCCTCTGCTAATGTACACTCCCCCACAAGCACACTGTATGTCCGACGGGGGTGCCCAATTCCCATCAGCCCCAGTGTTCCCCCAAAAATAAACTTTCAGGTACCATGCTGGGAGCCCACCCCAGTGTGGCGAATGTCCAGTATCCTCATGTACTCCCCCGTATGGCCAATGGGGTGCCCAATCCCCCGTTGGCTCCAGTATCCCCCCAAACTTCCAGATGTCATGCTGGGAGCCCACTCCAGCATGGCAAAAGTCCTGCATCATCATGTGCTCCCCTTCACACTGTATGGCCAATGGTGGTGCCCAATCCCCCTTTGGCCCCACTGCCCTCCCCAAACAAACTCCAGGTGCCATGCTGGGACCCCACTCCAGTGTGGCAAAAGTCCCATGTCATCTTTATGGAAAAAAAAAAAAAACAATGACTCTCTTGCTACCCTCACCCAACCTGTACCCACCCTCTGTGTATCCCACCTCCCCACACACACCCACCCCATACTTACCTCCAGAGGCCAGCACGAGATCATCAGTGGACTGGGAACACATCTGCACTCTTCAAAGCTGACTGTGAACTGAAGAAATGCTGGTAAGCTGTATAATGACATAAATAGTGTTTTTTCAACTTTGGTGCATATTTCAGTCATTTTTTTTGAATTGGTGCACCAGATTTTCAACATGGGGTTCTTGGGGCACCAGCTCATGAATTTGGTGACTGTCATCTGGTTATTTGGTCCTGAAAAATGATTTTACGGTCACTGCATGGAATTACCTTTCAGGACCGATTAATGAAACAACAGTGTCACAGTTCATGAAGTAGGCCCCCAAAAACCCTGTGTTCAAAATCTGGTGAAAAACTCCCCAAAATGACTGTTTTATGAGCGTGTGTTGAGCAGTTCCTATGCATGCTCATAACTTTGAGAATTTTTAATATTTTCACTCCAGATTTTCAACATTAGCATTTTTTCACACCACCTTATGAACAGTACAGCTGTCATTTTTCACATCCTGGCCAAAATGTGTTTTCGCACTTCCGGCGCAGAATAGCAAGGTCGCTGTGGGAAATCAATGTTTGGGACAGAGTAGGAAAATCACAGTGACACTGTTCTAAAATGCCTATCTTGAAAATTTGGTGACAAAAGTCCATAAAATGACTGTATTATGAGCATGCATTGCACAGTTTCTAAGCACCATCGTAACTTAACGAATTTGTAATATTTTCACTCCAGATTTTCAACATTGGCATTTTTTCACACCTCCTTATGAACAGTACAGCTGTCATTTTTCACTTCTTGGCTGAAATGTGTTTTCGCACTTTCGACGTAGAATAGCCCGGTTTCTGTGGGAAATCAGTGTTCAGGACAGATAAAGAAAATCACAGTAACACTGTTCATGAGCTGAGGTCCCCAAATGCTTATATTGAAGAGCTGGTAATTGCATTATGGGTGTGCATTGCACAGTTTCTAAGTCATGTTTGTGACTTCACCAGTTTTTTTTTTTTTATTTTCACTCCAGATTTTCAGCATTACCATTTTTTACACCTCCTCGTGAACAGTACAGCTGCCATTTTTCTCACTGTGTTCAAAATGTGTTTTCACACCTGTGGTGCCAAATGACGCAGTCATTGTGCAAAATCACCTTTCGGCTAACAAACTGATAGTGTCACTGTTCATGCAGTGGGATCACAAAAAGCCCATGCTGAAAACTTGGAGTAAAAATACCAAGAAATGCCCAGGGCTTTAGGGTTTCCGACCATAATGCCCTACCCTGTAAGGACTGACAGGCATCAGGGGTGTGACTTGACACTGTCGACAGTAATGCTCACGCCATTCCACCCCACTCCATCCCCACCCTGCAGCCAGTGACAGGCATCGAGGTACGCCTTGGACTCTTTGGCCCCAGAGTTCACCCCATTCTCCTATACTGCACTTATTTCAGTGTATTTTCTTATGGAATGAGGTGAGTGTGAAGCCTGAGCACCCCAAGGCTCACGTCGACACTTGTCAGGGTCAGCAGGTTAGGGTGAGGTGAAATGTTGTGACTGTTATGGGTGATGATCCAAAGGCACACCCCAATGCCTGTCCATCTCTTCAGGGTGGGGGTGGAGTTGGCGTCAGTTCAATACATCACTGCAATTTCTATACTGCATTTGTCTAACTCCTGCACTTCCACTGCTAATGCCAGTAAGCAAACATTCGGCATTGACAAATGCTTGTTTTCCTTTTTATTTTGTAAACACTTATTAAGGCTGTTTTTATTTTTTTTATTTTTGTTACAGATATCCTTAATTTCTTGGTTATGCCTGAAACATTCTGGGGTAAATTATATCCCGACAGGCACTTCAGATACTGAAGTGCAGTCACCTACATGGCGACTTTTAGTGTCGTTGCAATCTGGGATGAGTTCCTGGATTTTGAATGTCACCTAGGAGTACTTGTACATAATTTGTGGTACATTAGTTCTTGTGTGCATAGGTTACCATGTAGGTACTGTAGGATAGAATTATTTGTAGATTGTTATATCGGTTGGGAAAAACGGGTACGGGGAAATGATACCAGAAAATAAATCAGCTCTGCTTTTTAAAGAGAGACAAGTTAAGAATCAGTAACACAGAAGCACTGACATTACCTTACATAAGCCAGACAGACAAAACCAACTCTACCTTTCTGTATGGCTCAATCTCATAGCATTAAGATATTATCACAAAATGTAAATGCTCTAAGAGGACCGATCAAAAAGGGGAAAATAATGTCCTATTTATAGAAGACCCATCCCCAGATAATATTGCTCAAGGAGACACATATGAAACCCACAGAGCATCAGAAATTAACAACATTTGGAATGTCCACAGTGATAGCCAGCTCCTATCACTCAGGTAGGAGAAGAGACACAGCGGTACTGATTCCAAACCACTGTACATTCCAATTGGAGGGATCTTACCAAAACAAAGACAGCACACTTGCTATGGTGAGAGGGACATGGTATGGAACAGTGTTTATATCCCCCCAGGGGCAGATGCACACATACATCAAAAATTGACAGATAAAATGATGCAATATAAACAGGGGGATTTTGCTGATAGGAGGTGATCTAAATATATTGATGGACTCGGGAAGAGACAGCACTAATCCAAATCAGCCTTGCATAATAGCAGGCCAGAAACATGGTCTGAGGTTAATAAAAAAGCTGGGATTTACAGATGTCTGGTGTTACAAAAACTGGAGTAGACACTACATCCACTATTCAGCAGCCCACATCACATATTCCTAGATAAATCACTTTTTAATTACAGCAGAACATCGAGACTTAGTTCAACAAATCACTATACTCCTTATCTTACTCTCAGACAACACCCCACTTTTAATAGAACTCCATACTACAATAAAAAGACCCCCAGGCCAGTGGTGCTTTAATAATTCCTTTTAAGAAATCAGAAATATGTTAAATTTGTAAGCCAATGAATCCCTGAAACAATAGCCCAAAACAGAACCCTGGGAATTACTTCCAGAATAATCTGGGACACATTAAAGGCAGTAATATGAGGTGAAACCATTAAATATGCAGCAGAGGTGAAGGGAAAAAGGGAACAACAACAGAAAGATTTGGAAGCCAAACTCCAGTTCTGGCTGGCAGCACATATGCAAGGGGATAAAATGGCTCAGCAAAAAATAGTTATAATTAAAGTAAAATTATAGGAGATCCTAAGTCACAAAATGGAACAAGCCCTTTTGTATGTCAAACAAAAATATTATGAGGGTGGGGCCAAAGCCTCGAATTTGCTGACATTTCATCTACGAGCACAAAGAAATCGAGGGATGATAACACAACTAAGCATTCCCAGACCAGACAGATTCTCACCAGAACTAGATATATACTGGCGGGATTTAGACATTTTAATGAATCCCTATATTCACATATATATCAGTGGTATGGGGGGATATTCATGACATTCTCTCAAACGCAACAAGCCTACCATCTGTATCTGAGAGACCATTATTGCTTTCTCCAGATCCGGCACTATATACACCAGAAATGTGGGGTGGGTTGGAAATTAGTCAGACGCATTCCTTAATCCAATTAAGAATAGGAACAAAAAAATGATAAATGCCAGACCATATAATTTCTATCCTATACAGAGCCCTCCAGCCAACTGAAAATAGAACACTTACCAGACTACAAAAGTCATGGGAAACCGACCTTGGGTGGAGGTTCCTGAACCTGATTGGAGCCAGATATTCTTAATCCAACTCCGTACAACCAGCTCCTATATATGAAGAGAATATGGATGGAAATGCATTGTGAAATATTTCAAGACCCCCAAAATAACAGGGAAATATGATGAGATAAGAGGGATAAGATGTCGGAAAGACTGAAGAAAATTTAGCAACACATATACATATATTCTGGAACTGCCCGGTCCTCCATGAATTCTGGCCTCAGATGGAGGAGGCTATAATGAACATTTTCCCAGAAATTAAACAATTGACCCCTTGGCTGGCTCTCCTCCATTGGTTCCCTGCAGAGATCAAAATAAACAAGCTAAAAGAAGATCACAGTTCTGCTCTTGGCAGCCAAAAAATCTGTCTCAAGTGATAGTTTCAGCAGACCCTCCCCAGTGTAAGGAAATGAGAAGATCTAGTTCACTGGATCTATGGAAAAGATCACTGCAGCAATGAATTTAAGACAGGACAGTTAGGAACTTCTGGAATAGGTGGCTCCTTTGGATCATGCAGTGTAGGCAGGATATTATCCCTTGATCAGCAGGAGTGTTGAATTATGAGACTGAATGCTGGAAAGAAGCCTGTGACTTACAGTGATAACTTAGGCCAAATAGTATAATATCTAAATTATTTAACAAATGATGATTCTCTCTGCTGTAATATAATTCAGTGCACTTCTTGTACTTTAATTCTGATCAATGTACGGCTGCTGTTGGTGTACCCTGGACCGTTAATACAAAATTATAATAACAAAACAAAAAAAATGTTCTTTGGATTTAAACTTAATGAATTCAGGATTTCAACTGAAAACTTTTAGTGTGGTTTTTTTCAGAGATCCTGGTGGCGCCAACTTGTTCTGGACTAATAGTTACAGATGCAGCTGGGGTGCAATGCATCATCTTGCAATATTAGTGAAAAATGCTGCAGTATGCTGCATGGAACAATGTAATGCAATGGTACTTAAGCCCCTTTATCATGTAATATTTTGTGACATGTCATTAACTACAATTTATGCAATAGGAGTGGGAACCAAAGCAGTTAAATTAATTAATTTATTTTCACTGGTGTTGAATAAATCATGGAACTACCATTTATTCAACACCTTAACATCAATCGGCCATGATTTATTCAACACCCTGATGTCAATCACAGTACCCAGCACCCTCCCTCCTCTTCCAGCCAGTTGGTACTACTTCCATCTCATACATTGCTTCCTACTCCCCAAGAAACTGCCCTGTTGGCCAAACAGTTTGTAAGCACCATTTCCTGTAGCCACAACCCAAACAGAAAAGAACAGTTTACCCCAAAAGAAAATGCATACTGCTCCCTATACTTTTCTTTTGTCTGCAAAGAGCAGCAGCAGTGAGTCGCTGACACTGCAATTGAAATGACTGATCACAAAGTTCACGGCTCCCCTCTCTCACAGTGCTTAAACTTGTACTGAGCAACTGAGTACTGCCTCACAAAAACCACACTGCTGTAAAAAAAAAGGAAAACCTATCTAATGACTTTTACTCTCTCTCTCTCATCTCCTCTGTTCATTTCCTTCTATACTTAATCTAAAGCTCACCACTCTCTCTCATAAACTGGCCATCAGACTGCAACACTGCCAAACTCTATCTCTCTACACTCAAAACACCGCAGCTGTTGCCGAACGCAGGATCTACCAGATACATAGTCACACCACCACTGAATGCAGGATAAAACAGATATATCTCATAAAATTAAAAACTGCACACGAAAAAACATGTTCTCCATATTGGAGAAACAAAGCCGCCATGTAGCACCTTATCCATATCAAAGAAACAAAGCTATCATGTTTTTTTTTGTAAATGCCCGCCAACATAAACAAAATGGCCAATCACAAATGATGTCTCAGCAATAATGCGATGTCCCACACCCGAGTGGCTAGCAACCACCCTAGCAACTGGGCAGACTAATAGTGCAATACCACTTTTTCTTAAAATAAACCCAAAAACTTACAACATTTTTAAAAAATAATAAAATAATTACAACTAATAACCACAACCCACGAGGTTCTTCCCTATTGCATAAATGAAATGCACAACAGTGACCTGTTGAATACATGATTCATTTTCACTCGAGCTGTTTGACCTTGGGCACCTCACTCATGGCTTACACCACTCGTGTGGTAACCCAAGGTCAAACAGCTCTTGTGAAAATAAATCATGTATTCCACAGGTCCCTCTCACGTATCCCTTATATTTTGTTATGCATCCTGGCTGATTACACTGTATATTAAATATAGAATATTTAATATGTATGCAAGATTTTAAATATATTCAGTAACTAAAGTAATGGGGAAAACACACACATACACGCACGCACACACACACACACACACACACACACACACACACACACACACACACCACACTGCAGTGGTCTTTTGTTAAGCTAGCTGTAGCTAAATTTTTGCTATGTTCTTTTCCTGAGCCTCTGATTTATATAAGTTCAAGTTTATTACTAGTTTATTACAATCACACTATTACAGTATGTATTGAAATAAATTCATTATCCTGTGAATGTAGGATGCAAATAAGAACAATTAGACAGTAATGCAAAATAATAGAAGCTAGCCCAAACTCTATCCCGAATGCCATCTGGCTGGAATCTAGATCAAACAAAGGTGGTTTAAGTGGATTCCACAACCTGGTTCAAATTAAAAGAGTGGGCATGCCAAGTACAGTATATGAGTTGTGTTTAGCTTTGAACATCACATAGCATATGCAAAAGAAGTAGAAACTCAAATTAAGGATAATTACAGTATTTTCAAATGATGTACAGAAAATTACCAGACATTTCAGGCTGCCATTATATAAGGAATGTAAATTGTACAGAAATAACAAAGCCTAATTATTCTATCATGAAAAAGTGAAATACAGGGCCTCTTTCTGTAGATTTAGGCTAGGAATTTTGAAAACAGGATAGACATTGTATTGGAATGGTAACGTAAATAATGATGCAATCTAATGCAAATGTGATGCAAACATTAAGATTGACTATAAAACATCTGTTTCTGGAATGCCCCAACTTAAACAATGTTAGAAAGAAATGGTTAGAGCCATTTTGCATTAAGAAAGTAGAACAATATAACAGGAATAGACTTGTAGGGAGTTTTCTATTCTCCGCACTTAAACCAGTTATCTTTGCTACTGCACATTTTGCACATCAAACGTTGTGTACATTGTCAAGGTAAGCACTTTAGAGGTGATTGAATTTGTTATGAAGTTTTACTGATTGTATTATGTTCACATGTCTGTATGTATGTCATATATTTTTATTCTCAAAGTAATATATTGTATTTTTATATGAATCTCTAACTTTTATTTTGGCTTTTTGTATGCTATAACATGTGTTGGTACATATGATTTTACTATAATAAACTTGAACTTGATTTATGCAGTATCTCCTTTAAGAAACTGCTTTGACTCTATCTTGTTGACTTCTCCTGCTGCACCTGCTTCAAACCACCCTAGCCCCCATATCCTCTCCCTATTCTTCTTACCACTTCTTGGTCTTTGACCTCTACCGATGCTTAGTTTTTCTTCTCCCAACCTCTTGTTTTATTACCTTCTCACTACCTTGGGATCTAAACCTCTCCATATGTCCCTATCTTTCCTATCCAATCCTACCTCCATCTCTCAAATCCTCACCTCCCCCTTTTACTTTACCCCTCTATATCATCCTATATCTTACTCCTAAAATGTTTCTGGCTCCTAGGCATAACCTTGCCTAGTTATCCATTATAATCTTAGCACTTATGACCAAACCAATATTGTTTAATTGTATAATGTTAAACGTTAACTCTCTTTACCTCAGTGTTGTTAGTCTCTTGTAATTTTATTTCCACTGTTGTCTGTAATGTAATTTCACCAGCCTGCTCTGTAGTTTTCCTACTTTGACTAGTGTGATCCTATATATTGTAAACTATTATTGTAAATGTTCATGTTTTGTACCCTCCTGGGTCATGCCTGAAAATAGTCATTGCTATGGCTAGTGCACCTACCCGGTCATCAAAAACTAACTAAATAAATAAAATCTCTAGTAATGCCAAAATTAGGCCAAGAGTGTTTTGTCCAGAGCAGATGAGGTGGTAGCCAAGTTCATACTAAGATTCATACTAAGGTAAGGAAACAGAGCTAGTAGGCCGAAGCCCATAATGCTCTTATGCTAGGCCAAAGGAAAATATGCTAGATTACACCCTGAATTTATTAACTTGTCTAGACGTTGTTTAAAAATATTCTTAGAATCACTCAGAACTACAGAGGGTGGAAGATTATTCCATGGCCCAACAGAACGAATAGTGAAGTAATATTTTCCATTCATTCTTTTAAATGGATTCCTAATTAATTGAAGTGGATGACCACTAATCTCATAAGCGGAGGATCTGAATTGAAGGTCTAGCTCAGTCATAATATAGAGGTCATGCACCACATCATATAAAAATAAAAGGTTGCCTCTCAGACGTCGAGTGGGAAGTGACATCAGGTTCAAATTGTTTAACCTCTGATCATACGATAAGGATTTAAAACCAGTTATTTTTTTAGTGAATTTTCTTTGCACCTTTTCAAGAGATCCACAATCAGATTTTTTGAATGGGCACCATATCTGTGATGCATGCTCGTGAAGGGGTCTGACATAAGACCTATATAGGGGCATGAGTACGTTTTGATCTCTAGAAGTAATGTTTCGAAGAATTGACCAAACAACTTTATTACTTGTATTAATAATGTAATGCAGATATTTTGAATAAGTAAGGTCCATAGAGATGGTGATACCTAAATCCTTCTCAACAGAGGTGGCATTTAGCAGCAAGCCACTAATTTTGTATGGAAACATACGGTTATTTGAACCGAGATGCATTACTTTGCATTTAGTAGTATTGAGCTGCATGCCCTAAGTTTTAACCCAAGTTGAGATAGAATCAAGATCCTGCTGGACAAGATCTATTTGATCTTGATTTGAACAGGGCCCCCCAATCTTTACGTCATCAGCATATTTCGTAGTAGTAGAAATGCAGTTTTAGTGAAATCAGAAATAAAAACTTGAAACAAGCAGGGACCAAGAACGGAGCCTTGCAGAGCACCACTCAGAACCCTGCCAGTATTTGATAGATGGCCGTTTACTATTACTCTCTGTGTTCTGTTACAAAGCCAGTTCTCAATCCAGGCTATAATAAAGTAGTTAATATTCAATTTCCTTAACTTAAGGCTTAAAGCCCAATGAGGCATTAAATCAAAAGCCTTGCTGAAATCAATAAAGATAACATCGCAAGGTATTTTGTTATCAAAGAAAGAGCTAAATTGTTCATAAAAACATAGCAAATTTGTACTCATTGTAACTTACTTTATTATAGTTGTGAAAAGTCTACAATCACCAAATACGGGGAATGCTCCATGGCTCCATTTAGTCTAAAAGAGCAGCACCGCACCGCTTGTCTTAATACATTTGTATTGAGTCAAGCGATGTGGTGCAGTACTTTAACACTAAATGGAGCTGCACAGCTTCCAGTATGTTTGGCAATCATGGACTTTTCACAATTATAAAAAGTAAGTTATACAAAAAGTAAGTTATAACGAGAACATTTTTTTAGCCAAAAAGCCTAATTGGGGGGTAAAGCTTGGCGGAATTTGGGGGGGAGACTGATAAGGACAGCTTTCCTTTAAGAGATCCTGTCATGTTGGCATTTGTGCACAACTTCTGTCATCAGTTTATACACAGTCACTGGGAGGAGATTAGTGCAGGCTATAACTGCCCTCAGTCTTGGATGATGTAGACGGGTTGGAGTTCTCTTGACACAAACATATTTCTGTTTAAATGATTAAGGAAAACTGTGACTGTGACCATGAAGGACGGAGACCTTGGTCACCTTTTCTTGGATGAAGTAGATGGATTGCATTTCACTTGATGCAAGTAAACGTATTTGTTTAAATGATTAAAGAAAACCATGACCGTGAAGGGAGGGACTGTGTCACCTCATCTTGGATGAAGTACAGCAAATAATGATATTTTAATGGGAGTTAATCCCTTTTGTCATGCAGTAAACCCGTGACACTACGCGTCATCCTGGCGGGCTTCAATATGTAGATGGGTTGGAGTTCTCCTGACATAAATTTGTTTACATGATTAAGAAATCAATATTTCATTTTAATAACATGACATTTATTTTATTAACATGAAAACATGACCATGACTGTGAAGGAAGTAGACTGTCACCTCATCTTGGATGAAGTAGATGGGTTGGAGTTATCTTGATGCAAATAAACATATTGTTTAAATAATTAAGGAAAAATATAATTTATTTTAATAACATGACCATAACTGTGAAGGAAGGTAGAGAGTCAGTGCAACCTCATTTTCAAATCAAATCAAATCAAATTTATTTTTTTACCAGGAAATTCACCATTAAGATACTCATTTGCAAGGTGGTCCTGGATGGGCAACACAAGATATTTACAAGGACAGAAATGTTCATACAGTACAAGGAGAATAATGTAGAATAGATAATTCAGCTGCACAAGAGATTCATACAGTGCAAGGGGAGTGATACAGGATAGGTAACTCAGCTGCTAATAGAGGTTCATGGGTTATTCCTTTCCAAGGAGGTCCTGGAAAGACTACACAAGGTATTTACATGGACAGGAATTTATGCAGTACAGGGTGGACTAATCCATAATATATAATTTCAGTTACACAGTGAGAAAAGGCCTAATTTACAAAGTGGTCCTGGAGGGACAACCTAAGGTTTGTACAAAGATAAAAGTTTATACATGCTAAGTAGGTACAGAGTATACAATTTAGCTACACAGAGGAAAAATGCCTAATAATTGCTAAAAGGGATTAGAAGTACAAATTGATAGCATGGTAGGGAGGTAAGTGGGATGGAGGCTGTTGGGTAAAGGGTAGAGATGAGGCTAAAGTAGGTGAGCAGGATGGGTGACAGTGAAAGTGCAGGAGCTAAGGGGATGAAGGGAATGGGAATACAAGAATGGGGGAAAAAGGGAGGTTACAATCAGGGGAAGGAGGGAAGTCAATGGCTAAGTGCAGAGTGTAGGATCCACACAATTTATTAAGGATAGGATCAAGTGCTAACACTTGCAAATTTCTTTTAGAAGAGGTTTTAGGAGCATTTTTTTTATATTTTTTTTTCCTCCAAGCCCTGGCAGGGGCTTTGGCCCTCTGAAGGAAGGAAGGACTCTCTCTCAGGTCCTGCCACACCTCACTTAGCCGACCTCAGATATTTCCCCATGGCTTGTCCCCCATAGCAGGGCCAGGAAGGTGGTGCCATCTTCCTGGGGACCCAATCCAGAAGCCAGGGTCAGCCTTCAATGCAGTGGACCATCATGGAGCCCTGCCAGGCTCCTTTTCCTCCTGTTTTCTTCCTGGCCCACTCCCTACTGATGCAACTAAGTTAGAGCTTGCCTCCTGACTCTTATTGCCCTCCAGTCACCACCAGAGGCAATCAGCAAGTGAGGCAACATGGAACCCACCCCCGAGAGAGAAGAGCAGTCTTCCAGACACTCGATCCTCTCTCCTCCCCTGCCAACCAAGGCCTGTACCTGAATCTGGGTCGCCAGCATGGTGCGAGGTGTGGTGTCTGGCACCTCAACCCTCAGTGTCACCGGATCAGCTCATTTTAGGAGCATTTTGAAAGAGAATAGACTAATAAGATGAGTCAGTTTTAGGGTACCTTGCAGGGCATTCCACATCACTGGTAAAGCATGACTAATAGCTGAGGTTCCAAAATGGGTTCTGACCTTAGGGGGTATCAAGCATAATGTATGAGTATTTCCTAACAGAGTATGTGCAGGGGGTACACTTGAAGAGGCTAGATATATAAGGAGGTAATTTATTGGTAAGGGCTTTAAAGGCACAGATAGAGTCTTTTCACTGCCTTCTGGTTGCTAATGATGTCCAGTCAAGTTGGGTAAAGAGTGAACAGTGGTGTGTTTTGAATGGAGAGTCCGCTACAAACTTTAGGGCCCTATGATACAGTACATCCAGCTTTGTAAGAATATTCTTGGGGGAGTGGCTATATAGAAAGCCCACGTAATTTATGAGCAGCTGGAACATTGTTTGGACTGTTCTTAGCTCTGCTTCATGTGTGAGCAACTGTTTGATATGAAAGAATAGTCACAACTGTTGCTTTAAGTGAGTTCTTCGATATGGGGTATAAGAAAGCTTACAGTCAAGCCAAAAGCCAAGATATTTAAATGTATGCACTTTTTCCAGGGTTTGCCCATCATAGTTGCTATATTGTTGTTGGCAGGTTGTGTTCTAGCAATGGCTGTTTTAGTGGTTGGGGAGATAAACATAGTTTTATGTTTTGAATGGAGAGTCCACTACAAACTTTAGGGCCCTATGATACAATACATCCAGCTTTGCAAGAATATTCTTGGGGGAGTGGCTATATAGAAAGCTCATAGTTAGGGTCACCTTGGAGACTGGAAAGGGCACCACAATCCGCACAGGGGTTGTGTACAGACCCCCATGTCAGGGGGAAGGAATGGACAAGGATATGATGGAAGGCATTCTTAGAATGGCAGAGAAAGGGAAGACACTGTTGATGGGAGACCTGAATATGCCAGATGTTAACTGGAACACATTTGCTGCAGCCACATCCAAGAGCAGGGCCATTCTTGATGCCCTACTGGTGGCAGGCCTCAGACAGCTAGTTTCAGAACCCACTCGTGAGGGAGCAATCTTAGACCTCGTACTCTCAAACGGGAGTAGTGAGAGGATCTCAGATCTAGAAGTGGGTTGCCATCTGGGAACAAGTGACCATCAAACACTGTGGTTCATGTTAAACTCAGCTACAGAGTCAAGCCATACAAAAGTGAGGGCACTGGACTTCAGAAAGGCTGACTTTGGCAAGATGGGAGAGTGCCTCAGAAAAGCACTAGCAAACAGGCTAGAAGGAGGTGTGGAGCAACAATGGGGAATCATCAAAACTGACATCACAGAGGCAACAAGCCTTTGTGTGAAGCAAATAAACAAATCAAAACTAAAGAAAAAGCCACTATGGTTCTCAAAAGAGGTGGCTGTGAAAGTCAGAAAGAAAAAGATAGCATTCCGGAAGTATAAGAAAACACAGAAGGAGCAGGACAGAGAGCTGTACCAGTTGAGACAGAAGGAAGCTGGGAGGAAAGTCAAAATAGCAAAGGCTCAAACTGAGGAAAAGATAGCCAACTCGGTTAAGAAGGGGGTTAAAACCTTTTATAGGTATATCAGCGAGTATAGAAAGACAAAGGGAGGGATAGTGAGGCTGAATAGAATGAATGGTGAGTGGGTTGAGGGGGGCAGTGAAAAAGCAGGGATACTGAATGAATATTTCTGCTCAGTATTCACAAAAGAGGAGGAGGAAGTGCCTAATCCAATTAACAGAAGCATTCTTGATAGGGGGGTCGATCCCAGTCCTTTCACAGAAGAAAGGATTCTGCAAGAACTCCTAAAACTGAAGGTGGACAAAGCAATGGGGCCTGATGGAATTCACCCTAGAATTCTAAAAGAATTAAGAGGGGAACTAGTGAAACCACTGGCAACTCTTTTTAATAAATCATGGGAGGATGGTGTGGTGCCCGAGGACTGGAGGAAGGCAGATTTGATTCCCCTTCACAAAAGTGGGACCAAGACAGAGGCAGGAAACTACAGACCTGTCAGTCTGACCTCTGTGGTAGGGAAAGTGATGGAGTCACTCTGAAGGAAAGAATAGTTGAGTACCCAGAGGCCAGTGGGGCACAGGACCCAAGGCAACATGGGTTCACAGCGGGAAGGTCATGTCAGACGAATCTAATAGATTTCTTTGACTGGGTGACCAAAGTAGTAGACCAGGGAGGGGCTGTGGATATGGTCTACCTAGACTTTAGCAAGGCATTTGACACAGTCCCTCACAAAAGATTAATAGTTAAATTAACCAGCCAGGGAGTGGGTCCCAGGGTGGTAGCCTGGGTAAAACATTGGCTGGACAACAGGACACAGAAGGTAATTGTAAATGGAGTCCACTCTGAAGAAAGAGGGGTTACTAGTGGGGTACCGCAGGGTTCAGTATTGGGTCCAGTCCTTTTTAATGTCTTCATCATTGACATTGCAGAGGGACTGAA
This sequence comes from Neoceratodus forsteri, assembly GCA_016271365.2. Classification (NCBI taxonomy): domain Eukaryota; kingdom Metazoa; phylum Chordata; order Ceratodontiformes; family Ceratodontidae; genus Neoceratodus; species Neoceratodus forsteri. Next base: position 628,119,256 of record CM057450.1, on the reverse strand, counting down.
GGAAAGTATGCCTCTTTGCAGATGACACAAAGATCTGCAACAGGGCTGATACACAAGGAGGCATGGAAAGGATGAGAAGGAACTTGGCAAGGTTGGAGGAATGGTCAGAAGTATGGCAGCTAGGATTCAATGCAAAGAAGTGCAAATAATACACCTGGGAAACAAGAACCCAGGGAAGAATACACAATGGGGGGAGGTAGTAACAACAACAAAAAGGAAAGGGACATGGGGTAATCATATCAGATGACCTTAAGGTTAGCAAGCAATGTGAGAAGGCAGGGGAGGATGGGGGTATACTGGGATGCATAGGGAGAGGCATCAGCAGCAGAAAACAGGAAGTTGTTATCCTCTGTACAGACAGTTGGTGAGACTCCATCTGGAGTACTGTGTCCAGTTCTGGAGAGCCCATCTCCAAGGGACATAGACAGGATAGAGGCAATCCAGAGGAGGGCAACTAAAATGGTGCAGGGTCTGCAAGAGAAGCCGTATGAGGAGAGACTAATGGAGCTTAATATGTATACCCTTGAGGAAAGAAGGGAGAGGGGGAACATGATAGAAACTTTTAAGTACCTCAGTGGAATCAACAAAGTCCAAGAGGGTAGCATCTTTCAGAAAAAGAGACGTGCAAGAACAAGAGGACACAATTTAAAGATAGAGGGGGCAGTTCAGGGGCAATGTGAGGAAGTATTATTTCACAGAGAGGGTAGTGGATGCATGGAACAGCCTTCCTGAGGAGGTTGTGGGGTCTAAAACTGTGGGAGAATTCAAGAATGCATGGGACAGACATAAGGCAATTCTTGTGGGAGGGGTAGGAAGAAATAGGCTGTTGGTTAACTAGGGTCTGCAGCCTATCCTGTAGGTAGGGAAATGGGCAGACTAGATGGGCCAAGCGGTCCTTATCTGCTGTCAAAGTCTATGTTTCTATGTTTTTGTTTTTTTGCATCGAGTAGAAGTTTAATTTGTAGCAGATTCTTCTGTAGTATATTAAATTACTTTTGTATTTCCATGCAGGAGGATTCAATGGTGGGCAGAGCAATGTACAGTACTGTATTGTCCACAAAAAGGTGAACATTGGCAGTGTTGCTATTGTGGTCAATGTTATTGATATAAACTGCGAATAGTAAGGGACACATGTTGGAACCTTGGGGGAACCCTCTCAGGAGCATTTTGAGTGGAGAGAGGTCACCCTGTGCTTTTACCTGTTACTGCCTACCAATCAGATAACAGGAAAACCATATGAGGGCAGCTTTGTCTAACCCAATGTTTTGCAGCACAATCAGTAAAAGTTTGTGATCCACTGCATCAAATGCTTTGCTTAGGTCAAGGAATAGAGAGGCTACATGTTTTTTAGTGTTAAGGGCAGTTTTCCAGTCATTAGTGACCTTGGCTAGCATGTAGACCATGTTATGATTAGGTCTGAAACCAGACTGTAGGGGATTTAATAGATTATGAGTCTCCAGGAGTTCTCTTAGTAGAGAATTTACCAGTTTTTCTAATAATTTTGACAGGGTAGGTACTGTAATAGGGAAACTGGCCTGCTGTTGTTTAGATTGCTCGAGTCCCCAGATCTGAGCAGTGATATGACATGGGCTATTTTCCACATGGATGGGAGTACCCCTTCAGTGAGGGACATATTAAATAGGTACGTGATTGGCAAGGCCAGCTTGTATTAGCCTCGTTTTAGAAAGAAGGGGTCAATTTGATCAGCCCCTGCCCTTTTTTTAATATCTAGTGAGATTAGAAGATCTTCTATTTGCTTCAGTGTGATGGGTGAGAAGCTAAAACTGGACAAGCAGGTGGAGAAATTGGTAGGAGGCCAAGATGTGTTGTTATTATTTTGTAGATTCAGTAGATTGCTTACGTGAGAAGTATCAAATGCTAGCCCAGCGGTGGCAAAGTGGTTATTGAGTGCTTCTAGAATATCATGTCTATTAGTGCATGTGCTATCTCCAGATAGGTTTTTGTTTGGCAAGAAGGATGATGCTTTGTGACCTTCTACTTCATTCAGGATCTGCCAGAATTTTAGATGCAATATTGATGCAAGTAAAAAATGATTATGGAACATTGTAATATATTTTATTGTGACTTTTAACTTGACCATGAATGTGACCATGTATATGATGTGAGCATGGATGTGACATGTGCACACACCATGTGTTCCATTAAGGCACAGCTTCCATATCACAATCTGCCTCCATTACCTGCTGTACATTTAACAGTGTCTGCCTCAGCACCCGTAGACATGGGACGAACTATGGATTTTAATGCACCCATGACTTTTACCGTGATCATGTCTGTGATCATGTGTACGATGTGAGGATGGATGTGACATGACCACAGTACATGTGTTCCATAAGGCACATCTTCCCATATCACCATCTGCCTCCATTACCTGCTGGGACAGTGGAGGGGTGGCATTGGGTGTTTGGGAGGGAAATTTTTATGCACAGTGACAGTGACTGGGTCAATTCAAGTAAATGTATATTTCTTTAAATGGTTCCATAAAATTAAATGTAATTCAACATGACTATAACTTTATACTTTTAATGTGACTGTAACTATGAAGGAAGGTATCCAGTCTATGCCACCTCATTTAGATCAAATAAATGCATTGGAGTCTAAGCAAGTAAAGGGGCAGGATTTTCCAATGAAGGTGCAGGGCTTGTGACAAGTTCTGCACCAGAGGACTTTGAAACTGGCACTGTGCCGAACCAGTGTGCCACAACTGTGCCTGATTTTCCAATCTTGGGTGCAGATGTGACAGTTTCTGTGATTTATGGCAGCTTGTGCTAAATGTCCAGTGCAAGGCCTGTGTCTTTGGCTCTGGGGTGCGGTGCAGGCTAGACCATAAAACTGTGGTCTAAGGTCCTGCATTTGCTGCAAGGGATGCAAAATCTCAATCATGTGCCTGAGAATGCCGTAAGCCCCATGCAGCATATGTTCAGTGCACTGGATCATGCGGCATACTCAGAGCTCTGAAAATCTGGCCCAGTGTATTTTTTTAAATGATTATGGAACACAATAATTTATTTTAATGTGACTGTGACATTTAATGCTGCCAGAAACTCCTTTAGTGAAGTGTCTCTTTATGACTATGTTCTTGTATGTGTAGATTTTGCAACACAACAATTTACAACTCTTCACTGATGTATACAGACAGCAAACAACAGTAACACCTCCATTTTTTTTGTTTTTCTTTTAAATTCTAATTTTTCCTCCACCTGCTGCCAGCTGCCCAGTACCTCAGCCTGGTCACAGATCATGACTTCTACCTTCACAATGGCCGTGACCCTCTGATACCCCCTGGCTTATCCCCCCAGACTTAGGTTGTGGCACTAGACTCTCCTAATGCTGCAGACAATGGGATAGGTCAGAGGGCTGGCCTGGAAGCAAACCGAAGCTGTGGCTGGCTTCATCTAGGGTGGCCAGCAGCTGCTGTTTTTCCTGTTTTGTTCTGTGGAGGGTGGGAACATGCAATGACATCCTGTATCTGCCCCACCCCTAGATGTGTTTGGCGCCGGTCACTTGCACAAACCCTGGCCTCAGCCAGGGGCCCATCGAGCACTGGACATACTCCCCACCCTCCCCTCTGAGAAGGAGAGCAGTCCTTGGGACGCTCCATCCTTCTCCCCACAGCCAGTCCTTCAGCGTCCCGGGTCCATTCCTGAACCCGGGTCACTGGTGCCACAAACAGAAATCTTACCACTGCACTGACAGGCTGACTTTCTTTTTTTTTTTTAAACAATACACAACAGGAATTTTAGAGACTAGAAGACACACACAAGATGCAACAAATCTGGAAATTAGAATGACGTTACTACTAATAGAAATCAATATAGTCAAAATACCATGACAAAAATAATTCAGTAAAACACACCCAACTGTTTTACAGAGCTGAATTAGAAAACAACACAGAAAACAGGAACAAAATGTATACAAAACATTGACTATAATTCCTAGTGCTGCTAAAATGAAAACATTGCCTAGGATAACCTGCCTTTTTCTTGCTGAAGTTGATGCAGCTAAGTTCCCTTCTGCACCACCACACAGCACTACCTTACAACATACAATAGAATATAAAAAATTAAATTACAACTTTAGACTACCTAAATACCAAAAAAAATGGTGATCTAGAGGCACAATGCACTGTAGACAAAATTGAGTGATTTGGGGGAAAACTGTGTGTTTCGAACACTTTCAGAAGGTTTTTAGGCACAAAGCTACAGAGCATAGTTTATGCCAACTCGCTGTTCCTCACACTGAACTCAGTTTAGCCTACACATGCAGTACAGCTCATTGTGGCACCATGCCTAGCCCGTGGATCTTTGCACACTTTGCCTTGGTGTCACTTCAAAACAGCATATCAGAAATAGTGAGGACAATATAAGCTTAGCAATATGAGCATCGGGAAAGGCAACGACTGAAAGTATCAGTGAGGAATCAAAACAGCGAAACCTTTGTGTGGTGTATAGTGCATCTTCAAGTATGTATACTTAAGTAAAGGGGGGGTGGAGCCTCCCACTTGTAAACTTTTGAGTGGTGCACTTTTTGCTGTTTTAACACCTCACTGCCATTTTCAGTCATTGTCTTTCCTGGTTCTCATATTGCTTGGTATTTTTCATATGCTGTTTTCACATGGAATCCTTCACCTTGCAGCCCTAATTTGTTGAAACCACAAGGGTTTTTCAAGTGTGGTCACAGTAATGTTTGTAAATACACATTTGAATGTGACACTTATGTACAACACAAGAATCAAAGAAAAATAACCATCAGTAGTTTTATTTCATGTGTAACATAATTTGTGGTGTACATTCTGTGGTGTACTTGTAAGCAACATTATATTGGCAGGACAGTGAGACCAGTACAAGTTTGCATACAAGAACACATTAGAGCTATAGTCAACTGAAATGATAAAAGTCCTGTAGGAGTACATTTTGCCCTGTTCCACAATTCAAACCCCTCTTGCCTTAAATTTGCAGCATTAGAAACTGTGTCCCCCTTAGAAAGAGGGAGAGATAGATTAAACAAATTGAATCAAAAGGAAACTAAGTGTATTATCTCCCTTAACACAGTACAACCCTCTGGGTTAAATGAAGAGATTGACCATACCCCTTATTTGAAAGATCCACAATAACTCCATGACACATTCCTGCAAAATAATAGTACTATATTAAAACCGCTCAGTACAAACGTCCTGTACCTGTGTTCTGTGTGATTAGTTTGTTCCATGTTGAAATATTAGTGTTATGTATCTATAGTTACTAGTAACCCCAGATATCAGTTGGATTATGAGCACTGTTAAATGCCAAAATCGGGTTATTACTTCATTCTGATCATTTAATACACCAGCGCAAATAAATTATAAAAAATAAAGGATAGGCAAGTGTGTTTTTATGGATTTTTTTACACACCCTTGGTGTGTGATGACCGCATAAACCTCTCAAGCTTCACTCTTGAGGTTTATGGGTCATCCCACACCCGGGTGTGTAAAAAAAATCCATAACACCCACTTGCATATCCATTATTTATATATATATATATATATATATATATATATATATATATATATATATCATATGAAACTGAAGATGTGTTAAAATGAGGTTTATACATACTAGTAACTAAATTTCCTCTTATCCTTTCAGGTTACAGTTCACAGTAAGGACATCTCCTTGAGAAGAGATATCTTTAAAGAATATAGTGATACATTGAATAAATATTTTTTTTCTTTGTTAAGGTAACTTATAAAATATAAAAAACTTTGATAAATTATATTAACTGTGAACTCTTGACCTTTTGACCTCTAAGATATCTTTGTAAGGTAAAAATGAATTGGTGTCAAAGTTAAAACCTGGATTTAGAGTACATTTCCTACCTCTGTTTCTTTGCTGTAACTGTTATATCTCAAACATTTTTCTCTCTTTTCTCCCTCTCCCCCTCCCATTCTTTTCCTCTTCCACATTAGACCCACAATCTTCCACTGGATTTTTCTACTTTCTTTTTCCTTTCTTCTTTCTTAACTGTGTTTTCTTTTTTCTCTTCTGTTTTCTTTTTTCATGTACTCTAATATCCATGAAAGGTTTTTTCTATACTGAAAGTAAAAGGTTATTTAATAATAAAAGTATATTTAATTTTATGTTGAGTATAATAAATGTGTCCCACTTTAAGCACACTAGCATAAATGGTGGTTCATGATGTAACTAGGACACACCCCCTGATGAAGACCCTGAATGTGGTCTGAAGCACTGGGATTGTTGACTGTGTGGAGAGGAATAAATCTTGATTCACCTACCTCTTGCTTCACTATTTTTTGTGGAATGGAGTGCTGGTAAACCTTCTTTTCTTTCAACATTGGCATTTGCCCTCCTGTTCCTGAGCACCCCAGAATCTGTCTGAGTTGCACTCACAAAACTTTCTGTTCTGTGTGTCCACTGTGTCACTGACCAGGGGCAACAGGGCATTGGTAAACTGCACACAGCCATGGTTGTGAACCTGTCAGTGCTGAACAGGTCTGTACTACAGTATGGTTAGGCCTATGTGTGTGTGTCAGTCTTCAGGAGGAAGGCATGGGCCACTGTGGTACTGATATGCTACTGTGTCCTGCCATATGCATCATACAGCACCCCTGGTAGTCCACCTGTAGTGGTGTCATCACCAGTGCCTTATGTACTGTGTGTCATGCCCTTTCAGCTCAATGGAGCTCTGCATATGTGGCAAGGGGTTGATGGCAGGAGGGGACATTGGTGGGCAGTGCACGTAGTTTACCATATGTGATTGACATTGTAATGCAGTGTCAATGGCATCTAACCAACACTGGGATGACCAGAGTATGATGACTCCACTGTAAATGGGCAGGGCCATACATATAGTTGGATGTAATTGGGTCTTTGTAGGGCCGCTGTCCTGCAATGGCTGTGCATGAGTGGCAGCCCTTTAAGTAGGGTGTTGATAGCATCTTCAGGGTGGGGAGGGTTCTTCCAGGCAGGTCTGGTTCCCACGTCAGTGCTGTGCCATGAAGGGGAGTGCTACAGAGTCCTACTTGTGTACACCACCATGGAACTCATGTGGCACTCTGGCTGCTGCACAGAATGCAGCATACTGTGCCTCCCATGTACAGCTGCACTGTGTGTAATACATGCATGGCTGGTCCGGACACACTGCAGCCAACAGAAGTGGCTCATAGCTGTTTGACTTCCTCCACCTATGTGTGGTATGGCAGCCCATGTGTCAGCTGGTTGTACTTCTCTTCTGCATGTAATGCCACTCTAGTGTCTCTTGTCCTGTGTGCCTCAATAGTTGATTTCTGTGTTTAGCTTCCTATAGGTATCTGTCGAGTGGAAGGTGGCTTTCCAGACATAGTAGACAGAGAGGTCCACAACAGTCTGCAGCGACAACAATGCCACTTCCTCTGGCTGCTTTTGAGAAGGATGGAGGAGAACATCACAGCCATCCAGGACCTTGCAGCACCTGTACAGCAGCCACAACAACCGCCACCACCACTACCACTATTACCACAACCACAGATGGAGGAACCTTGATCTGGAGTTGGCACTGGCAGACGAACAAGTCTCCAAATTGCATTGGTTCCTCTACCTGTTTACAGTGGGTTGCCCCTGTTTTGATTTCCCCACCCCTGTGTACTTGTTGTTGCTGCCCTTGATTGTTTTATATGGCTTGTTGCCTGTTTGGAATAATAAAGTCTATTTTTGATACATGTGCTGCTGTGCCATGTGTCTGTCATTGGTGCCCCTATTCACATCCACAGCCACATCCAATGTTTAGCTCTGTACCAGTGCTCTAGTCATGGCTGTGCCACTGCATGGCCTCCTGTGTTCAGCTCTATCCTCAGTGCTCTATTCAGAGCTGTGCTGCTACACTGTGCTGCACCTGTACTTGTTGTTTGTGTGGTGGGCAGTCCGTCCTACATTCATAGGGTTTAGCACTGGTGCAATGCCTCTGAATATGGCGCAGTAAGGGACTGGCACAAGCCCAAGTGCTGGTGTAGTGCAATGTCTGCACTTACACAAACTTCTGAAAATTGGGCACCCAGTGTCAGAGTAATATGGCATGGGATCAATACCACACACAACACTATGCCACATAGCACAATCACACTGCCAATACTTGCCATGCAGCATATCTTTCTTTTCTGTGGGGGCTCCACCTCCACACCCCTTGTTACGGGGGGCTGCACCCCAAACCCCCAATATAGATTCTCAACTCCGGGGGAGGTTCAGGTTGGGGAGCGCTCAAAGATTAAAAAAATAAAATTTCTGGGACCGAATGATGGGGGTGGGGTGGGCATGGGGTCCTGTGTGGGTATGAGGGGTGGGTGGTGTCACTGGATTACCAGGGACGTCTGTGTAGCCTATTTATCATGATCGGGGACTCAGACAGGAGGGGGGGTCCACTAGACTACCAGGGAATGTTGTATTTACAGTTACTGCAATCATGGCAATGGGTGGGGGGGTTCCACTAGACCACCAGGGCAGGTCATCATAACATGTATTGGGGAACTGGGTGGGAAGGGGGACCACTAGACCACCAGAGATAGTCATGTAATGTATATATCTCAGAGACTGGTGGGCCACTAGACTACCAGGTTTCCTTTTCTACATGTACCATGCAATAGCAGATGGTGGGGCGGGTTCAGTGAGTGCTTGTGGATGGAGTTCTGGGCAGGCGGGTGGCCACCTAGAGCCGGGCTGCTGTGTTGGCCCTGCAATACAGCAGCCCACCTGTGGGTGGCCAGGCTTTGCTCCTACTCTGCACGGGCTCAACTTTGAGCCCCCCTCTGCAGTGCAGTGCAGGGGTGCGCTGGCATATGTGCCACACATCCCAAGCAGAATATTGGGTTGTGCCGAATATGCATGGGCATGCCCCCTGCATCTGCACCACATACAATTACATTGTGCTCCGGCACATCGGGACTTGTGCTGTGCAAGGCAGCCTTCTCAATATCCCGCTGAGGCACAGTGCAGGGTTGCACCAGCGCAACTCTGTTGCACCTTGTGCAACCCCATTGAATATCCTGGTCAATATGTATATTGTCTATACAAGTAGGCAGTATACTATTATGGTTAAGGTTTTGATTCATTCAACTTTAGAAAAACATATTGCTGCAGGGGAAATCTTTTATTTAAAAAGAAACAGGTTAACAGTTGAGAAAGCAAATGAAAATTGAGACAGTCACCTGTTAACAACGTGCTGCTCTCAAAGGGTTAAGTCAGCCTAAAGTCCTTTTCCTTTGGGTCCTGTGATACTGTCTTTATTTAGCTAACGTCTTCCACCAACATTTTAGGCTCGCTTAGAGAAGTGAATGGGGGAGTGTGGCAATTTGCATTTATGTGTACATTTTAAATGGTCTTTTTCTTGCCTTTCTTTTTTTAACAGCAATATTTTGTTTCAAATTAGTGGAGTGGTCAAGATTAGTAATATATGTTCAGTTTTGACAGTGTTGCTTAATAAAATAACAGTGCTTCCTTTAAAACCTCTCTGTGGACTGCTTTGAAGGCTATTAAGAAAAATAACTAGCAACTGACTGAATAATTACGGTCATAAAACTGTCTTCCAGCCAACCAACTTTAAAGGGATAACGCAAGATTTGCTGTTAAATTAGCCATGACAAAATGTAAATCATATGTTGATCTCAGTGTAGTAATTTCACAAATCAGGCTGCATGAAATGTAATATTACTTTTCAGAAAGAAGGGAGTATTTCTTTAAATGTATAGAGATTTGCAGAATGGAAGGATACACTGAAAGCTCCTAAAAGATGTGTTCCATGGAAACATCTCTTTTCAAGGGAAATTAAGATGGCTGTAGGCTCCGCCCACAGCCATAACAAAATCACTGTCCTCCTGACTGTGATTTAACCAGAGTGATTGTTGTGTCCCGGTTGGCACACGTGTTTTAGAAAAAAAAAATCACTGTCCTCTTGACTACAATTTAACCACCACAGTGATTGCTGTATCCCTGTCAGCACACTTGCCTTAGAACAAAATTCACTGTCCTTCTGACTGCAATTTAGTCAGAGTATTTGTTGTTTATGTCCCTGTCAGCACACGTGTTTTAGGAAAAAAAAATCACTGTCCTCCTGACTGCGATTTAACCAGAGTGATTGTTGTGTCCCTGTCAGCATACCTGCCTTAGGAAAAATATCACTGTTCTCCTTAATGCGATTTAGCCAGAGTGATTGTTGTGTCTCTGTCGGCACATCTGCCTTTGGAAAAAAATCACTGTCATCCTGATTGTTATTTAACCACAGTGATTGTTGTGTCCCTGTTGGCACACCAGCCTTAGGAAAAAAATCACTGTCCTCCTGAATGCGATTTAAACAGAGTGATTGTTGTTTGTGTCCCTGTTGGCAAAACTCCTTTTAGGAAAAAAAAATCACTGTCCTCATGACTGTGAATTAACCAGAGTGATCGTCATGTCCCTGTCAGCACACTTGCCTTAGGGAAAAAATCACTGTCCCACTCCTGTCTGCACTTTCACAGGTGTAATTTACTGTTGAGTAACCATTCGTAGTAAAGCACAGACGAATGACTGGGAAGAAAAGGGCAACTAAAGGGACAGGCCATGGAGCACCTACAAAGAACATTTCTCAGTTTGTTGTCCCTAAAAGTGGTGTATGTACCAAGAAGGGATCAATCGAAGCACAGTGACAATATTCAGATGGCTCTATGGCAGGCAGTAGCAATAGTAGCACCAACACATTTTGCAGTAATGGTGACTTTTCTGCCACTAAATCTTTCTCTGCCAAATCTGTGGCAGACATGTTGATTGATGTGTCAAGTGACACAGAGACAGGAAGCAGCAGCACCACCAAACAGCCACCTGTGGACATGGAGGTGGGTGGTGTTGATTAAGTGCACTTGGAAAGTGGTGTGATGTTGTTGATGATTGCTTGGAGCCTGATAATATGTGTGCAGTGGGTAAGGGTGAAGTGGGACATGTCAAGCAACATGATGACGTTGGTAATGAAGAGGAGGTGCATGTCACAGAGCCTGTTGCTATTGAGGAGGACAGATCTGTGGAGGATGATGAGAATGGCAGTTTTTTTTTTTTGCTGCAGATGATGACGATAATGTGTTGGACGTGGATCCCTTATGGAAGCCTGAAAAGAAAAGAAAAGGTCAAAGCAAGGTCTTAAGGAATCAGAAGGTGTGTTTCCTGTTGCCTTCACTGCTTTAACCACCAAGGACTTCCCTAGCACTGTTTCTTCCATTCATCAATTTCTCCAGTCATTCCAAAACATTACAAAGACCAACCCGCCTCCTTTGCTATCCCAGTCATCTTGGCACCAAGTAAAAATAAGGCCAAATATATCCCTAGTGTGGGATTTTTATGTACTGGACCCATTTGACGAAACAGTGGCAAATTGCCAACTGTGTCACACAAGAGTATGTAGGGGTAACAAGGGTAGTTACCTTGGCATGGGTTGGCAGCATACACACCATAAAAACAGGCATCCATTACAGTGGCGTCAACACCAGAAGGCAGTCAGTGCTGGTGGTTCCAGTCCATCAAAATCATAAGGCATTGTAAGCCAAATAAACATGGCAATACATAAGGGAGGTGGAGGTGCAGGTGAGGAGGAGAACATTTATGTGGTGTCAAAAGATGCAGATGATGCTGGAAGTGGGCTCAAGCAGTGGTCCTAGCAGCAGGACTACCACCCCGGGTCCAGGTATGATAGATACCCCAGTAATGAAAAACAAAAAAGGCACTGAGGTCAGTCGTGCAGCGGTTCAGAGTAACTTTGGCAATTCCCAATCAAGGAGCACCCCAATAATGCCACCATGCTGAGCCAAGCTGTTGGCATACCAGGTCCATTGCCAGTATCAAGAAATGTTCAGCCTCTGCTGCATTCAATTTTGAAGCATCAAACTAAATTCCTATGTAATCATACTACAGCATGGGAGTTGAATGCAGCAGCTGCAGAATTGTCACTCTGAATTTGTTGCCATTCTTCTTTGTAGAGAATATTGGATTTCGGCAGTTCATGGCTCGTGCCTTGCCGAAATGGTATGTACCATCACACACATACTTTTCCTAGTGTGCCATACCGGAACTGTACAGTAATGTCTGACACGGTACATCATGTACTGCAGCATTCCTCAGCATAGTATGTACATCTGAGCATGGATATGTGGATCAGTGGGAAAATAGCTGGTAGCTCTTAACTGTGCATTACAGCACACTGGGCACAGATACAGTACCTGGGGTGGCATCTGGTTGGGGGGTGAGGCAATAATTGCTGTAAGACAAACTGTGATGGTAGCAACATGCCTGGTGTTCAGCAGCATGCGATGCTGACCATAAAGAGTATCCCCGGGTCACACAACAGAGTAAAGATGCTTGAAGTGCTACTCACAGAGGTCGATGAGTGGCTCCGCCCCTATGCACTGAAAGATGGATTCATCGCCAGTGACAATGGATCCAATGTGTGGAAATGCATTAGCGTTGTTGGGTTTTTTAGGGTGCCATGCTTGGCACACTGTCTTAACCTTGTTGTGCAGGCTTTCATCAGCCATCCAGATATCAAACAATAGTTAACTGTGGCCAGATGCATCTATACTCACTTTGCACATTCAGCAAAAGCGCATCACCATCTACGTGTTCTGCAGGTACAGAACAATCTGCTTCAGCATCATCTCAAGCTTAACATTGTCATCAGATGGAATTCCACCTTGTACATGGTGGAGCATCTATAGGAGTAGTACAAGGTAATATCAGATTATCTGCTACTCCATGTAATCCATGACAGTAGTGTGGCAACCACATGTCCCACAACTGAGCAGTGGCACCAAATGGGTGGACTCAGCTCAATTCTAAGGTCCTTTGAGCATGCAAGACAGGCTGTGAGTGGGGACACTGCCTGCATCAGTGAGTCCATCCCTCTGCTACATGTGCTGAGGCAGACACTGTTGAATGTGTGGCAACAGTTGGAGGCAGGTGGTGACAGAGCAAGTTGCTCATTGATGGAACACATGCTGTGCACATTAGACTCCAACACTCACATAAGCTATATTCTGCAGTCTGAGGAGTTTAAGATTGCCACAGTACTTGACTCAAGTTATAAACTTGGGCTAGCAGCCATAATACAAGGTGGGCATCAGGAGGTGGAGAGACTGACAGAAATTCTCACTCAGAGGGTAAGTGGTGCACAGTTGCAACTACGGGCACAGGGGTCAAACCAACATGCGGGTACTGCACATTGAGCAGGTGTTCCTGCCACCTACTCATCCTCATCATCACAGGGATATAGAACTACACCAAAACCATGCCACTTAAACAAACCTATGCTGAATCCCATTTGGGCTGCCCTGAGTCAGTTGGGAGTTGCAGACATGGATGGAACTGAGGAAGAGGAAGATGATCAAGCTGCACATCTTCGAGTAGTAAAACGCATGGTAAATGCATATTTGGTGGATACAAAAAAACTCACCATTGCAGATAACCCACTGCTATACTGGGGCACTAAGCTCAATGACTGGCCAGCACTGACAGCAGTTGCCCTGAAATATCTGAGCTGCCCATCCTTGAGTGTCAGCGTTGAGCAGGTGTTCATTTCAGTGGGTGTCATTGTGCATGAAAGGTGAACCAATCTCTCTCCCTAAAATGCTGGCATGCTGACAATAATTAAAATGAATCAGGCTCACATTCCAATGAGAAGAGTAATGCCCCTTGTCACACCACTGCTTGATAGTGATGATGATGAGGAAGGTGCTGTTAGCAGACTGGGATGTATCTCATCATTGTTTCGCAACACTGAAGTGGATGAAGCAGTGATGGAGAGGGAGTTCCCCTATGGTGACAGTTCAAGTCTTGAAGACTGTGAGGGATGTTTCATAGACGATGTGGATGAGTAACAAACTCTCCAATTTATTTTCTCCTTCTCCCTCCCCACCTGTCCCAAATGTAATCTTGGATGTCAAAGGAATAACAATTACAGTGTTCACATTCATTGCTCTGATATAAATCCACAACTGTTAATTACTACTGCTTTTTAATTGTGTCAAATGGAGCACCTGTAAACATTGCACTAAGCCACTTACAATGAACACCCATTATAGGCAGCAAGACACACTGCAGCTGTGCAGAAGTGACTTAAACATCTCAGTCTGCTTCTCCTGTCATTTCATGGGCGTAGTCACCTTGGATCCCATGACACAGGCTGAAACAGCATGGGACAGCACTTCTACCACCACCACAGTGGTAGCTTCTAGCATAGTGATTCATCAGGATAATGAATTTAAAATAAAAGCAAGGCACAGGATGCCAACTCCTCCAAATGTGATAAAAAGAACTGCCTCCTGTACCTCCTCTGTATTCCCTGGACTGCTTCAGCTGTGCCCAACTCACTACAACAAGTATGAAGCAGCGTTGGTTACCACTTCCAACACTGTAGTTATGATGCAACAGGCTGCACACACTACCACCAATGTGATAAACAGAACCACCTGCCCTACATCGTCTGTACTCCTCTTGCCTGATTCATTTTGGTCCTCCTAACAAGAATTGTCATACAGCATCCCACAACATTTGAACTGTTAGCCCAAGGAAGTGATGGTCCCACACTCTATATCAAGCCACTGACTGAAGCCGGCAAGACCTCGTCACACAAAACCACACTGCAGCTAGGACTTTCTTCATTGGCTGTGATGGTAATGCACCTACACTGTTCTTCAGAAACTACAGCCCTTCTATCAGCATAATAGAGGCAGAAAATTGGTCCATGTGACTCATTGTGGCATTAAAATGTTTTCATGTCAACATGTAGGTTTCGCTGGTTCCAATACACACGGACACAAAAACATACACTATTGCACAGCCAGCAGTAGTACTCTAATGGTAAGTATCCCTATGATTTAATGTTTTTCCTTTCCTTTCCTTTCCTTTCCTTTCCTTTCCTCTCCTCACCTCTCCTCTCATTTCTTTTCCTTTCCTTTTCTTTACCTTGTGTTCTCTGTTTTCAGATGTTTGAACAGGCGATGGCATATTTTGCTTGTATAATTACTATGATGTGTACTCCTCTAGACTCATTAATGCATGTACATCACAGTACGGACATTATTTATCACAATGATAAAAGATTTCTGTACATTCCTTCACAAAAATCCTTGCTTGTCTTCACAGGTGCTATCTGGACTGTAATTGGAATGAAATGGTGAAGAGATCCTGCAGGCAGGCAAGCCATCTCCATCTTCTCAGTTCAACCAACTCAAGTATATTGCAGTGCATACACAGTCTGAAAAGTACTGCGCATGAAATTATAACACCAGCAACAGGAAATATTGAGTATTGCATCCGGCACAATTTCCAATGAAAATGCCCACACCTCCATAAAAGGAAAATGAAAAAATATTTACCTTGAAAGGTGCATGCAATACTATGGATCAAACTTGATGGAAGCTGGAACTCAGTATGGCCCCCTGGGTCACTCAGTCAACATTATTTGCTTGGTGAATCAAGCCCATCATTGGAAAAAATACAGGCACAAGGAATACCTGTAAGGAAGAAAAGCAGACAGTGATTTACAAATACAATTAATGCATCAATTATGGTACAGAAGCAAGTTCCTCCCCCCAAACAAAAAAAAAAATACTTATTAGTTGTTGGCTAATGTTGTGCATGACAACAACATATATGTTTTAGCTGTCCTGCAGTATGATGTCATCAGCACACGTAACTGAAAATGAATGAAAGAGCAGTATGAACATATTATACTTTAAACAGTATCAACCCCCACCTTGCAATGAAAAGAAAAAAAGTACTTACCTGTACACTATGTCTGTGTCATCATAAATCCACAATAAGCAAGAGTTTGTGTCTCAGGAACAATGGTAGCATGCAGCAGCAGCAGTAAAGCACCCTCTCCTTAAGCTATTTCCTCCATTCTCACTGTAAATACAGTCACTTGATATTTGTGTTGTGTTACTGGGATGGGATGATCAAAACTCAGCCTTGCACCACTACGCAATTATGTATAACTTCAGTGAATTTTTCTAATCTTGTTTTGCCCAACTTCTATGGCTAGTGCAACAGCAGTATTTAACAGAAGGAAAACATTTTTCTATCTGGGGACACAACTTTCCATTTCTTGCACAGTGGGGGTGGTGGTGGGGTGGCAGGCCCAAAAATGCTTACTACCATAAACAGGTTTAAGTTCTCTTGAAGGTTTCACATGCGGTTTGCACCAACTTCTCGGGTGTGTGCAGCAACAATATTTTACAGAAGGGAAGCATTCTCTCTCTGGGGACACAACTTGACATTTCTGGCACAGTGGTGGTGGTGGTGGTGGCTGGTGCGGGGGTGGCAGAAGGCCCCAAAAATGCTTAGTACCATAATTATGTTTATCAACTCCATGTCTGGTATGTGCAGGATCAGTATTTAACAGAAGAAAAGCAGTTTCTCTCTGGGAACACAACTTGACATTTCTGGCACAGTGGTAGTGATGGTGGTGGTGGCTGGTGGTGGGGTGGCAGCAGGCCCAAAATGCTTAGTACCATAATTATGATTACGTTCTCTTGCAAGTTTCACGTGTGGTTTGCATCACCTTCTCAGGTGTGTGCGGCAAAGTGACAGAAGGGAAGCATTGTCTCTCTCTGGGTACACAATCTGACAATTCTAGCAAACAAAGTAAACATGTTAAGTGCTTAAAACAGATGTATGTTGAAAATCTCAAGAGAATACCTCATGTTTGTATTATGGCTTTGTACTTCTTTGGGTGGTTGGTGGTTGCACACAACTACAACTCTAACTGCAGAAATGAAATTGAAACATTCACTTCCTGCCTGCCAGGAGTCTCCCATGTGACCTGCAGTAAGTGACTCATGTAACAAACCATGTTTTTCATTAACTTAGAAGTTACTAACAAAAGTCGAAGTTAACTTCAAAGTTTTCGAAGTTTACCGGTGAAGTATCATAACCAGAAGCCAATTTCACGAAATATTTCATGGTGTGAAGCTGGTGGCTTCGCAGGGAATTCGCAGGCGGAGTACAACTTTGCAATATCTCTAACAGAGGGTAGTAATGGAAAGTTCTTTCTCACTCCCAGTGGATCTGCATTGTGGTATACAATTTTGGTCAACTTTGCATAGTGTTGTACTGCCGATTATTACTGAAACTTCCAACCAGGTGAGTATCTTGAATGCTTAATAGCGTACATTAAAACCGTGCAACAGGAACAGCACGGTAGGGTAGAGCAAGAGGGTGCAAAACCACAAAAGGGTGTATATGTGGTAGTGTACCTTCTCATTCTTCCCAGGTAGGGGATGAGACCTGTGCTAGGAGGTGGGGCCGACAAGCAGCTGCCATGGCTTGACGGGATGAGCCACAGGCAGCAAGGAAGGGAAGTGGTGTCTTTGGGACTGAGTTTTGATTCCTGATCCCAGATGCAAGGAATTTTTTAATTTTTTTGCACTTTGTGTGAAGTTAAGTGTTAACCCCTCCCCCTCCAGAGTTGGTTATTCTAGTTGGGGGGTTCAGGGGTGCAGCCCCCCATAACAGGAGGTGCAGGGGGCCAAGCCCCCCACCAAAAGAAAGACATATGCTGCTTGCAATATATCTAGAGACCCATGTTTTTCTTAAATAAGAAATAACAAGAAATTAAGGTATAAAAAGAAATAACCCTCCTTCAACCAAAAACCAGCAGTCATAACACCAGGGGATCAAAGCCACAGCTGTTTCAAATTCCTCACTGCTGCACGACACAAGGCCAAAGATCTTTTGCCTACAGGGCCCCCACCTGGCTAAATGGTCTTGCAAGTGACACTACCTCTACCACCTTGCTCAGTGCTTTCAAATCCAGGCTCTGCAACACCCTCTTTGCCTCCAGCACCTGTGACTGCCTCGGTTAACAATTGGCACTCCCTCCACCTGTGCCCACCATGTGGGGCCTCTGCCTCCTATCACACTTGCCCTCCCAGGCCCCCTTCTTATGCACTTATCCCCTGACAATGCCGACTTGGCCGCATACCCCCCATCCCCCCCTCATTTCTCTATTCCTCCATTGTTTCTCTGCCTACAGTCTGCTACCTCCCCTTTTTCTTTCCCTCTTCTTCCAACAACTAGTTCCCTTAACAGCATATTGTTGATAGTGTATTGTCTCTGAACTAACCTCAATGTTTTTCTCTTACAATTTATGTTGACTACTGTGACTAGTGACTTGGAAGCTTTGTAAAAGAGACTTGGATCAAAGGTAATTGTAATCCTAGAACCAATAAATCAATAAAATAAATAAATAAATGACAAGAAATTGAGGGTATAAGAAGAAATTCAGCATATAAAAGAAATAAAACAAAAAAACACATGAATAAAGTGAAAGCAACTGTTTCTTTTTTGTTTGGCAAAATCTTAAATAAATGCTCACAGCAGTTGTTGTTAGGCTCTATTGTTACGACAGAGATGGTCCACAAGGAAACAACAGCAGCATTGTTTCAGTCACAAAACCTTGCATGACCGTAGCATAATGCTGTTTACTACAATGCAGTATACTAGGAATGTGATACCTTGTGTGTATAAGGTCATTTTGAGGTAGTTTATTAATGTAAATGTGATAACAAGAAATACAACTACATTTTCAATGAATAAAAAGAAATAACAAGAAATTCCAGTAAAATAAAAATAAAAATGATAAAAAATGAAAAGAATTTCATGGGTCTCTAAATATATCCCACTGTATTGGCAGCACAGTATATAGCTGTGGCCTAATATCTTGCAGCATTATGACCCCATGCCCTGAAACTTTATCAGGTATGATGTAACACATTTAGTGTTTTTTTGGTTAAGTATGTTATGCAATTTTGTATGTAATATGTTTTGATTGCAAATGTGTCAGTGTTACTATTTTATATTTGAAACTAATTGATTTTTTTAGTTTACTATGGTGCTTTACCGATTTTAACTTTACTGTAAAGCATTCTCATAGATTTGTGTATGTAAGTTGATGTGTAGTGTTTCAAATGTAGTTTTTCATATTGTTTATAAAAACTATTGGCTTTGCAAGTTAATGTTAACAGTGGGGGTGGGGTTGAGGTGGGAATAGGAACCGGTCGGTGTTGACATACTGTAATATGTATGCAATGCTAGTAATTTTTTGAGTATGCCTGAAATAATGTTTGCATCTGTGAAATGTTAACATTGTTTGATGATGGCTATGCATGACCATTTAATTTACTGTACATAGATGGGGTATGCATAGTGCTGTATGTTTTGTTCTGCATAGAAGTCAGGTGTCAGTGATCCTGATATTAGAGATATGAGATCCTACCATCTTGCTTAGACAGAATGTGCTGAGTTAGGGTCTTTTTGAGCCTATGTCAGCATTTCCAGATGTTTTGAAGCTTTTCCATGGCACTAACATTATTTTATCATAGTGTTTGAAAAGAATATCATTACTTTTTTAAAATGAAATTCCTCTTGTCATAACGCAAAGAAAGTATGCGGGGATTAGTGGCACCTCCTCCCTCAACCTACCCCAAAGAAAATCTCTGAAGTCCATTGGTACCTCCTTCCCACCCTCCCTCAAACAGAGTCCCTGGGTTGCAGTGGTACCCCCATTCCTTATCCCCCAGACAGCCATCAGTCCAATGGTGTCCTTTCCCAACCCTTAGTTTTTTTGATTTACAGCCCAAATGTTTCAGGCTAATATCATGCCACCAAATGGCTTGGTGTTACTGTATAATGTCCCAGTATCTCAGGATCATCTGTATCCTTTATATTTCCACAAAAACTAACAGCAGGAAATCAGAGGGATCCACAACAGCAAGAACATGTTGAAGGTGGGGACAACTTTAAGGATCCTATAAGGATTATTAAATAGTGAGTGCCCAGTAATTGGAGCTCATTGCTCATGAAGCAATCATGATGTAGATTTGGCACTCCTACAGTTGAAGGGAATAGAGACAAGGCAGGGATTTTAGGCAGAATTAATGGATCTTGAGTCTTTTCTTTTTTTGCCATTATGCTTTCTGTTTTTAATGCCATTGCATACCATGCTACTTATTTACAAAAACGTTATGCTTTCATGTTTGTAGCAAAATGTATTAGAGGTTCATAAAGAGAATGAAAAAACACATCCAAGGGAGTCCACTATAGCTAGATAATTGCTATGAGAGGTTGATGAGGAAGAAATCAAGGTGTGCTTTTCAGCAATGGAAGGAATCACAATGACCCCCAAGGCTATGTCATGTGTGTGTTGGGGGGACTCAGACTGCACTCCATGATCCTTTCCTCATGTGAGGTATATACAGACATTTTAGTGGTAGTCAATTAGGATCATCAGCATCAGCAGGTCCATTGAAGAATTTGCTTTTGTTTAATTGGAAATGAGAAATGTAACCCCTTTGCCCCCACACAGTGTGAGTACTGGAGTGAGAGCTACAGTTAGATACAAATAAAAACTAAGCATGTTAATTGTCTTAGAATTTGTTTTAAGACCTACTTGACTCCTGTGTCTTTTTGGGCTAGCAGTATAGCCTAGAGGCTAGAGTAATGAGCTGTGAATCAGCTTGATAAATCCAGCAGACCTGGGTTTGATTCCCACAGCCTCCACTTGCATACTGTGCGACTCTGAGCAAGTCTCTTAGTCTCCCCAGTGCTCCCAGGTTGCCCCTGAAAACAGGCACATGTGCCTAGTTGCCCTTACTCAGTTAATAAACACTAAAATAAATTTTTAAGCACATGCACTTCAGTTTATGCAACACTGATAAATATTAGTATTGAAAGAAGAGAAGAACCTAACACTAGCCAACAACATTTGGTATCTGTCCAGTATTAGTCATGGCCTTTAGTTTTTTAGGCACTTCTGATTGAATGGAGACTGTCACCTAACGGATATATTTTTTTCTTCCCAAATCCAATTAAAAACAAAGTGTGAAATCAAGACAGTATGATGTATTATTTAACATTCCACATTTTGTTAAGCCACATCATCTGAATAGACAATTATGCCTTTTAAAATGTTTAGAGTAAGTCAAACAAAATCTGTGGCTTGGCTCTGCTGCATGGGAATCCCCTTCTTATCTGTGATGCTTGGCAGCAGATGGGGTCATGCAAACCCAATCTCGCCAGTGTTTACTATCAACAGAGGACGTGTTCACAGATATAATTCCTTTCAGTTGAAGAGTTGGGGAAGCCACAATCATACCTTTAGTGCCTGGACCATATACCTCATTATAGTTTAATATTTTGTGTGAAAAGTTGAAATATGTGCATACACCCTTACATCTAATAACAGCACTGATGCGCTCTAAAGCAGCAGTGGGGGAGAATACAAAGTGCCACTATTTTAAAGTTCTGGTAACTTTTAGAGAAATTATAGAAATGTGCCAGACAGCCATAAGAGCATGGATGACAGAATATCTTCTGCAACAACAGCATGTTGTAAAGGTTTGTGCAGAACATGAATACCAGAAGTCTGCAAACAAAATAAAAAAATGCAATAATTTACAATATTTTGCAATAGTTTACATTCCTTTACTACGGCATACTATGTACTGCAAAGATGGAAATCCTGTAGGGGACATGAAAATAGCTATCCCGGTGTGCCTATTCATGCCATGACTGGGTATACTGGGATAGTTACTTTTATACTCCCTCCAGGGTTTCAGTCTTAGCTGTTACAAATAGTAATAAATTGAATGCTATCATAAAGTATTGTAACATTGAAAAATATTGTAAATTGTCGTATGTTTTTCATTTTGCTTGCAGACTTCTGATATTAGTGTTCTGCATTAACGTGTACAGCAAGTGATAAATGCAGAGTACATGGGATCCTCTGCAGGGTAAACTGTAGTGCACTAGCACAAATTAGTTACTTTATACCTATGGCTTACAGCAGATGTACAGTGGAAGTGTCACATTCAACAGGTACAAGTCTGTGGCTGGATGTAAATGAGATTTTCAGTTTTCAATGAAGCACCATGGCACAAATGTCTAAATACAATACAAAGTAAGTGCTTCATTTTTGATAAACAATTACCATCAAGTACACCTCATGTTATTTGTAATTTGTGGTTAGGTAGTCAATAGGAAAATAAGTTATAGTAACCTGCACAAGTGTACTGATCATAAATCAGAAAGGTGGCATACACTAAAAAAATCAGATACTAGAGCTTTTGCTTATGGGGACAAATGAGGGTATCATTACTCTGGAAACAGGCAAAATTAAACCCTCAGCCATGGTCACATTTAGTTTACAGTTCTCCATCCATGCAGCTGGCAAATGAAAAAAAGGATAGGAAAGTCCGTGTGATCCCTTCTCCCCCTATGTAGTATATCAGAAGAGAGTCCAGTTTATGTTAGGTGGAAATTTAAATGTTTCCTGGAACAAAGGATGAGGTACCATTGTTTAAAAAAGCTGTTTGGGTACTAATTTATAAAAAAGTAATTTAACATCCTCACTGTATGATACAAGACATTGACGTACTTGTTACAGCTTACATGTACAGTACAAACTGATAGCTTCTAGTCAAGGAGGAGCGTGAGTGAAATTGAAAGGGAAGTTGACTTCCCTTTCACTTTCACTTGCAGTCTTCAAACTGAATTTTTAAACTCAGTTAGCTACAACACTAAACAAGATACCCACTTCTAATCTCTCTAGTAAATAATTTCACACCAATCCACATATCCACACCTGGTCTTGAATTTTTTTTTTTTTGTATATTCTTTTTTACCTCCCCTCACACTCCGGCATCCACCTCTCCTTCGGGCCACCTAGTGCTTCCATGCCTCAGTTGTTCTCTTCTGGAGCTCCTCCCACACACACATATCACAGCTGACCCCCGATTTTGTCCCAACATATCCCATCGCTAGGCGGGTCCCCCTCCTCCGAGGGGGAAGGCACCGGATGGCAGGGGAACCCAGCACACTATTTTTCTATGGTCTGGAGGTGCTGCTGTGATGAAGGATGCTCCTAGAGGTTCCAAGGGACATGGAGCATGGAGGTCATCATCCGGTGGCACCGAAGCTGTTTTCCAGCTTTCTGGTTGTCCCTCCTGCATGTACTATCCCTGGTCTCCACCGGGGGCCACTACTAGAGCGGGGTTTCCCACCCATCCTCCCCAAAAGAGGAGAGCAGTCCTCCGCATGCTCAATCCTCTCCTTCCCCAGCCAGCCCCCGATGACCTGAGTCCATTCCCAAACCTGGGTTGCCGGCGTGGTTCGAGGTGTGGCATCCAGTGCCTCAACCCTCTGTGCCACCGGGCTGGCGATTTTGAAATTTA
The DNA here is from genome assembly GCA_016271365.2 of Neoceratodus forsteri. NCBI lineage: Eukaryota > Metazoa > Chordata > Ceratodontiformes > Ceratodontidae > Neoceratodus > Neoceratodus forsteri. The sequence goes on along the minus strand of CM057450.1, from coordinate 628,096,023 downwards.
AGCTTTTATATGTTTTCTATACTAGAGCATACCTTTACAACCTTCAAAATACTGACACAAATGTAATCTCCATTCAAGTGCATTGAAACCCCTCTGTGCATCTGGTATGTTAACTCCAGCCACCGGTCTGTGCATGTGGTATGTTAACTCCAGACTAAATTCATATAGCCAAAACCCAATTTTTCAAATGTAAATGTCTTAAAAAGTACAAAACTCTCAAACATCAAACCCTTCAGGAAATCCTTCCCCACCAAACTACACAACCATGCAAAATTTCACTATTAAAAGATTTATAGTTTTTCTCTAAACAAGAGCAAAAATTCAGAAAAAAACACCATTGAAAGTAAAAAAAAAATATACAATCTTTTCACACTTTACTATCTCTAAACATCCTGAACCAATTTACATGAAACATTCAGGGGCTGTAGAGTATGCCATGGAGAACAAACCTGAAAGTTTCATAAAAATCTGTATAACTGTCTTTCTGCAAGCAGCAAACTATTGATCAGTCTTAACATAAAAGTCACCAGTGACCTTAACTATTGCGATGCTACCACACCCCTTATAAAGTCTGAGAGATGCAGATATATGTTACTGGGGGAAAAACGGTTTCAGAACACAAATACCAATAGTATTTTCTTATGCATGAACAATTCATACGATGCAAGGAAAAACTGTTGATAAAATGGTTGCAAATTTTAAAGGGATAAGTCGATGCCTAGAAGGTTTGGCATATGCAGCACTTAGTCACTGCAAATCACTAGATGATGTTTATATTCATGGGTCAATTAAAAAAAGTGATATTGTATCTAATATGGATGTATTAAAGGAGATGTCTTGGTTGAACCAAATTGCTGTTTGAATGTACTGGCATTCAAAAATAGTTTTACCTAGGTTCATTATTTAAAAAGTCATAATGTACTGAATAGTTGGTTCCAACATTTTTAATGTATTTTTGAAAAGATATCTATCATATGCTACATGTTTTGTAAATATGTGATCAGACATGCTATAGTTGCCTTAATGAATATGTCTACAAATACTGTGACAATTGCATGATGGCTATTTAAAAGTACAAAATAAAAGGTTGGGTATTTGAAAATCTAAATTAACAATTTCTGAAGAGTATATTATTCACTCACTAGATGGTATTGCTAACACAAGGATTTGTTGTAATGAGAATGTCTTTCTTTTTTTGGTTTTAAACTAAATAGAGTGTAGTTGACATTACTTTTGGCATCAGATGATCATTTTGTAGTACACCATCAAGGAGAATGACTACTCCATTTTTTTCTAGTTTGGACATTGAAAACACACTCAAAGCTGAGTACATGGATTATGGGAGATTGGAATAAGATGAGAATCCCCTGCACCTACTCTTAGAAAGCTTTATGTTGTTCTCCATGTACTGTAAATAGAATACTGCAGACATTCTCCTACAGCACATGTCCAGTACTTCTCTTGTATAATGAATTTATTTCAATAGTCCTCAAATGTGACAGAAGAGAGAAATACAAAGTTAGTGAAAATTCTTTAGATCAGAGTTTTTACCTAACAGCAGAATCATGTTATACAAAAGTTCTTTCATAGGTCTGTGAGCACTAATTATTCTAGTGAAAAAAATATAATCTGGAGAATGGAGACCTGTAAAATGTTGTTTCCAACATGAAAAGGCAGCAACCTTCTGTAAATGATGTATTGGAGTATCCTGAGATAAGATATTGTACCTGTTTAAAGTTTTCAGTTTTAATGTTTATTGATTAACTGAAGGTCTTTTCAATGACATATCAGATGATACCCATAAATACATAATGTATGATTTAAAACTGTACAGATATTACAGTTGCAAACAAAGACATGGTCAAATATTTCCAGATATGTTGTAATATTACTGAAGAGATTATACTAGGGTTCATACTAACATAAAAACAGAAGCAGAAGGCAAATGCCTAAAGAGAGCTTCAATCTCAGAATCATCACCCGTCATAATGTATACTGTCATTTGCTAGGATCCAGTTTTCCCAATCTATTTTTTTTTAAATAGGTTTGCTTTTGCTAATAATTATTTCAGTAGGGAGGGAGTTCCAGGGATTTATCACCCTTTGTGAGAAGTAAAATTTTCTTCTAGAACTATTACATTTTTGACACCTTAATTGAAAAGGGTGCCCTCTTGTGCCTGTAGTATCCTGTTTAAATTCAAACTCCATTTCATTCATCAAATATGTGTCCTTGACTATACTCCTTAACATCTGATCTTGAGAGACATGAGATTTTGTCCAGGCTTTCTTGATGGTGTAAATCCCTAAGGCCAAACATTTGTTTAGTCATTCTCCTTTGTCCTTTCTCAATCTAATACCATTCTTCTTAAAAAGGGACAACAAAATTGGGAACAATTATCAAGGTGAGGATGAACATAAGATCTGTACAGTGGTGCATGCATAGCAGGGTCTGTGGATGTAATATTTTTGCGTATAGCGCATCGTATTTTAATGGTTTTACTTATTGCTTCATTCACATGCCTGGTGCAGTCTCAAGTCATTCAAAACTGTAACATCGAGTTCTTTTTCATTTGTCATTCCAGCCAGTTGTTTGCAAGATAAAAAATATGGGTCCTTTTTGCTATTGATCCCCAGATGCATAACTCTGTACTTTTCAAAGTTAAAACACATCTCCCAGATAGTTTCCCAGTGACAGGTAAGGTTTAGATCTTCCTATATTCTGGCAACTTCATCTACAGTGGCACAAGTGCCCTCTATTTTAGAGTCATCAACGTACTTTGTTGACCAGCTGCTCAGGTTGTTAGTCAGATCTGATATAAAAATATGGAAAACAAGTGGCCCAAGCATTGATCCCTGCAATACTGTACACCACTTAACACAATTCCTTCATGTGATAGTAGTCAACTGATCACAACTGACATCTTTCTTCAGCCAGTTTGAAATCCATTTAACAAATGAAGGATCTATGCCTACCAGTTTTTAACTTTTCTGTTACTGCCCAAAGTGGCATAAGGTCAACAGCCTTGCTGAAATCCAAAATGATCACAACAGATGGTGTTTTATTATCCAGGTGGTGGCTTAATGTTTTATAAAAGTGCTGGGGATTTGTAGTGCATAACCTATCCCTAGTAATTCCATGTTGTCCAGGATTAATATTACAAAGGGAGGATGATATTTTGCCTTTAATGATACCATTTAATATCTTACATATGATAGGGGTCAGGCTAATGTGTCTGTAATTACCTAAATTATAAACAATGAGACCACATTGACCATTCTCCAGCCTCTGGGAATGTTGCCACTATATATACTTTTCATATAATAGCTTAACAGGGTACAGAAAATGACCAGACATAAGCTTAATCATGCTCCCTGTTATCATATCAGGACACAGTGAATAATTTCTTTTAATATTTTTAATCTTGTTACTGATTTCCTCCATGGAGATCTCTATATAATTGCAAAGGGTAGTGTTTATTACTTCAGGTGCCTCATCTTTTTTCACATGAACCTCACAAATTGTTTTTAATAAGTATGCCATATATTCAACCTTTATTATGTTGATATTATTGCAAAATAAAGACCTTACTTTACACGTAGTTTTTTTCATGGAGTTTATGTAACCAAAAAATGTATTGCTGTTATGTTTAGCTGCGTTCCTTGCTAAGTTTACTGGTGTTCCTTGCTAATCTAAGTTGTGTTGTGTTTAGCATTTTGATTTCATATTTGCAATTCGTCTGTGCCTTACTGTACTTATCCCATTTATCTAGGGTTGCAATGCCCTGAAGGCTCTGTATAATTTGTGTTTTTATTGAGTCTTGTGATTTTTTTATTTGGCCATTTAGACCACTATTTATTATTTTTTGAATTCTTGAATTTTGGAATAATCTTATTATTTAGATTTAGAATAATGTTATTAATTTTAATCCACATGGCCTCCATGCCACAGTCATACAGTAGTGTGTCCCAGTTTATCTTTGATAAGACTCTGTTTGTTTGATCTGAATCAGCTTTCTTAATCAAAAATAATTCAGATTCAGCACTGTACTTAGCATATGAAAAGTCCAGGTGAAATCTGATAAAATTGTGGTCACTTGTTCAATATTACAGTTTTTTATATTTATATTAGAAGTGCCTAGGTCAATATCCAAAATATCTGGACCTCTTGTGGGTTCTGACAAATATTGTTTCATTTGAAGTTGATTATAGGCAAATATAAATTGATTTCCTGCTGCACAGCATGCTACAGTATGCGTGCTTCCCAGTCTATATCCCCACAGTTTAAATCTCCCATGAAAACAACTTTGCCTAACTCACAAGCTGATTCAGTTTCAGTTATGATTTGAGATGTAATAATTGATGAAGATTCAGAAGAGTGAAAGCAAAGACCCAGTATAGAAGAGTAAGGAGAATCTGAGAACACTTTTATCCACAAGCTTTTGGTGTAGGCATCTTAATAATTTTATTGTTAGTAGTGTCAATGGAATTAAAGTTAGAATTAATATATACATTACAGCAATGTATCCACCCTTTGTATTGCCCTGTTACAAAAACAGATCATATCTGCAAATATTTTTACCCCATTCATCATTTCTAGACCACCAGATCTCAGTGATTGCTATTACATCGGGCTTGTCTTTTGATACAAGTGCCAGAAGTTCATCAAATTGATTATTAAGACTTCTAACATTTAAAAGACAACACTTAATAATGTTGGGAGTTGAGATTTTAGATGGCGTTGGATGAGAGTGATGATTATGGAAAGTTCCCTCATGCCTGTTAGTTTATTCCCATGTTGTTAAGAGCAGATTTGAAACTATTTCCCAGAGCTTGTCCACCTTGTTTGTTCAAGTCATGTCCATCTTTAGAGTAGAGAGATTTTTGGCCCAAAACATATCTCGATTGTCTATAAAAAGATACCCTTCCTGCTTGTACCAAATGAATAGTCTGGCATTGATCTGAGATGTAGTATGATTTTTTTTTTCTATGTAGGCATGTGGTACAGGTAGGATGCTAGATACAATGACCCTGTACCACCTATCTTTTATTTTTTTCCCTCAGGACACCAGGTTACAGCAAATATCCTTTTCATGTTAGCTACCCACATAATTAGTACCCATGTGCAAGAAAACAGAGGAGTTATTTTCAGTGATTAGTTTATCAATTCTAGTATCAATGTCTGATATTTTTGCACTGGGAAGGAGGGAAACAGTGGTATGGAGTCTATCCACTTTACAGATATGTCTATCTCAGTAGCGAATAATAGTGTCACCAATAACCAATTTGTCCATAGTCTGTAGCATGTGGTGGTATCTGTGGGATCATTGTTAGACCTGTTATGAGCCATGACTGGGACAGAGGCTAAAGGTTCTACTGATGTTTCATGTTCATTGGCCAGGGGGACACATCTTTTGCAAGTAAACACTTCTTGTCTTGATAGTACTATCCTACCACTTTTGTGTTTGTTTCTAGTAACAACACACCAATCTTCCTTATGCTCATCCCTTGAAACCCCTCTACCTCTCTTGGGGAGTGTTCTAATACACAAGATCTAGGGGAATCCTCAATTCTGTCATTTGCTGTTTTCTTGTTTTCAATACATGTTTTTTTTTTTTGCAATAGCTGTTTGTTGCCTAGATCCCTGCCAGTAAAGATACAGACAAGTTCTGTGTGGATGCTCAAATTTGTCAATTAATATACTTAATTCATTTCTTTAAAGCACTCCGTTTTACAAATGTATGGTTATATAAATATACACAAATCACATCAGTCACATTTATATACATTTTATATATCATACATTCCCAAGTCAACTTCTGAAATCATAATTCCTTCTTCACTTTATACTTGATTTTTCTCTCTTTTATTTATTATCTTCTTCTCCCTCAAGATGTACATCATGGGGGGTCATCCTTCTTCATCCTCCTCTGTTCAAAGGGGTATGAGCGTACACACCATACCAATTTCTTGTTGAGTTGTCCTATGTCCTTTTTTTTTTGCCATTCAAATTTTATTAAGGTTTTACAACATGTGAATACAACAGGCCACTAGATTTGTACAAGAAAATACATCAGAACATGAGAGTAACATGAAAACAGATGTATTCAGCCCAATCCCCCATCCTAACCCCCCCAGAAACCCCAAACCCCCCAAGCCCAACCCCCACACAGTGCACATAGAATATAGTTCAGATGTATCGGGTATAAAATACTATACCTCGACAGATAAGGAATAAAGTGTATATAAAGGGCCCCAGATCTGATTAAACTTATGTAGGTTATTCTGGAGACTAGCAATAGAATGTTCAGTCCTAAGATTGGCAAGGAGTTCTTGAAGCCACTCACCATAAAAGATGTCAAGAGTATCTTTCCAGTGTCTAAGTACAATTTTTTTAACCGATGCAGAAATCATGCAAATATGAAATTTTCTATTATGTACTGCAATGGAGGAGACGTCTCCTAAGACACAGATCTCAGCAGTGAAACATTCCTCCAGTCTTAGAAGGGGGTCTGCTCGACTTCTAATATTGGCCCAAAGCGGAGCCACTTTGGGACAACTCCAAAAGTTGTGTAATAAATCCCCGGTATCATGCTGGTATCTATAACAAGTAGGAGAAGATATCATACCTAATCTGGTGAGTTTTAGGGGAGAGTAATAAATATTATGCAGTAGCATGAATTGCATTAGTCTTAGCCTGTCTTGCACAAAAAATTTGTGACAAGCTTTCCATATACATGACCAATCCAGAACAATGTTAGGAAAGTATAAAGACCAAAAGCTAGTCGGAGCCAGATTAGAGGGGTGAAACCAACCAAGAAGTCTGCTATAGATGCCAGAGACAGCATGAGGTTTACCAACTAGAGGGTATATCTCATCATAAAAGTCAGGAATGGAAAAAAACTGCAAGGGTTAGGCTCAATTTCTGGAGCAATAGATGGTGAAGTTAGAATACCTTAAATATATTAGTTTGTAGAATTTGGAGTTTGCTCAAGATATCAGTAGATGTTAAGACCAACCCTTCCGTTGAGAGGAGATCCTTTAATCTATGTCCCCCTATTTGTGGTAGCCAGTTATCCCTTATGGGCCTACCTTCAATAAGAAGATTTGGGTTGCCCACTAAAGGCTGAGATGGGTCCTTACTGTGGGAGTATTTTAAAAACGAGCAAAGTTGTGAATGGATTTTAATTGATGTCCCAATGGGAGAGTTATGAAGAGATCTGGGAAGTGAACTTAGAGGACAGTACAAGAGAGAGGCGGGGGAAAGACCTAGCTTAGAAATGTAGGACTTCTCTAAGGTTAGCCAAAGGGGGGTGTAATTTCTATCATGAGGTTCAGAAGGTATTGACCATCTAAAATATTTATTGGCATGGCTTGCCCAGTAATACAGCCCCATATGGGGAAGTCTCAGACCACCGAGCAATTTAGGGGCCATAAGTTTTTGGTAGGCTAGTCTGGGCCTCTTAGCATTCCAAATGAAACCCCCAAGTATGGCCTGAATTTTCTTGAACCATTTTAAAGGGAGCAAGTCATTTGACATGGAAATAGGATAATACAATCGTGGAAATATGTTCATTTTGATTAAGTTAATTGTCCCCCACATGGATAATGGGAGAAGGGCCCATTTTTTAAGGTCTGATTCAATATCATTTAGTAACGAAAAAAGAATAATCTGGGTCATGTGAGTAGGGGATCTCGAAAAAGTAAGGCTCAGATATTTAATTGTTTCTGCGTTCCAGGCAAGCCCATGGATAAGAATATCCTGAAAGAAAATTTTATGATTCAGTGGAAAAAACCACAGTTTTCCAGGTGTTAAGCTTGTAATTAGCGATTTTACTGAAACCCTGAATAGTCTCAAGTAGTGCTGGAATAGAGGACACTGTATGGGAAAGCTGCAATAGTAAATCATCGGCGTAGGCAAGGACCTTGAAGGTTTGCCCCATAATTGAGATACCTTGAATCGTTTGTGCCTGTACAATCCGCCTAATAAGGGGTTCAATATATAAATTAAAAAGGAGCGGGGACAGGGAGCATCCTTGTCTGGTGCCGGTGAAAAGTTTGAAGGACTCAGATATTATACCATTGCAAGATATTTTAGCAAAAGGAGACTTGTAAATAGAGTGAATCCGAGAACAGAATACCTGAGGGAAACCAAAAAACTCCAACACCTTAAACAGATAGTTCCAGTGGACCCTATCGAAAGACTTCTTGGTGTCCACCGAAACCAGAGCCATGGGATGGTCGGCCTCGCCGGAGGCCGAGAAGACATGGGCTAAGGATCGCATGTGGTCTGTTGAGGAGCTCTCTATCATAAAACCCACCTGTTCAGCCCCAATTAACCCGGGAAGAGCCTCATTGACTCGGTTTGCCAATAATTTAGTAAGAATCTTGATATCCTGATTAAGGAGTGATATAGGTCTGTAACTGGATACTAAATCTGAAGGTTTACCCGGTTTAAGTAAAAGAATAATTAAGGCCTCAAATAAGGAAATATCAGTGGCGGACCCATTTAGTATACATTGAAACAATTGCAATAATAGGGGGGTTAATTGTATTGTTTAGAAAAGGCTTTATAGAAGTTGTCTGAAAACCCGTCTGGGCCTGGTGTTTTATCGGAAAGCAGGGACTTGATGACTTTATCAATTTCACTTTCTGTGATAGGAGCTGTTAATTTATCTTGACTCGACTTCTCCAAGGATGGTAGGTTCAGGCTGTTTAAGTAGCCGCTAATCATTTGATCAGAAGGGGAGTTTTTCATGGGTCCATATAACCCTTCAAAGTATTTTTTAAATTCGACCAGGATATCCTTGGGAGTTGTTTTAAGGGAGTTATCCTTTAAAGATCGAATGGAGGCGACTAGCCTGGAGGATTCCAATTGTTTTAGATGTCTGGCTAACATTTTACCAGTTTTTTCCTCCTTGATCGGTGTATATTGCCCTTGTTTTGATAATTGCCCATTCTACCTTTTCCCCTAATATCCGAAGGTATGAGTCACGTAACTGGGTTAGTTCTTGTAAATATTCCTCCGAAGAGGGAAGGGGAAAGTCTGGGTTCTTTCTCCCGGATCTGTGTTAATAACTCAGAAATCCGACTTTGTCTCTCTTTTTTCCGATGGGAAGCCAGAGATATCAGGGTTCCCCTCAGGTAAGCTTTTAATGCCCCCCACAGCATATCGGGTTGAGTACCGGGGTTCTGATTGATAGTTATGAAATCAGTTATTTGGGTAGAAATAAGGTCTACTACTTTGGGATCTTTTAATAATCGGTTATTTATTTTCCGTCTACCCCCAGTTTTTGGAAGGGAAGAAAAAACACATACACAGGTAACTAGGGAGTGGTCAGAGGGTAGACTGGGGGCTATAGTTGAATTCACAATGCCTGACATGACGGTGTGAGACAATAGGATATAATCTCTCCTAGATCTAGTGGTGTGTATCTGGGAGGTGAACGTAAAATCTCTTTCGGTTGGATGAAGGATCCTCCAAACATCGCAGAGACCTATTTGGTCCAGTAATTCAGTCACAGCCCTTTGCACAGGGGTTGGACCCCTTCTGGGACTCCCAGACCTATCCATGAGTGGGTCTAGTACTAAGTTTAAGTCCCCCCCAATAATAATAGGTAGGTTGAGAAAAGGTGTGAGTGTTTCCATTATTTGCATGAAAAATTCAGGGGTGTCAGTATTTGGGCCGTAGATCAACCCAATGCCATCTCAACAGTGTGTAAGGTTCCGCTAATAAAAATGTACCTCCCAGCAGTATCTTGTAGTATTTGGGTCAGCCTAAAAGGGAGAGATCTGCGAATCATAATCATCACTCCTCTGCTTTGAGTACTGCCTTGTGAGGCATAAACCTGCCCTATTTGCAGTCTTCTCAAGTTATTAATCTCATCATTGAGCAGATGAGTTTCTTATAGAAACATAATGTCTGCATGGACATGGTCTAGGTGTTTTAAAATTTTGTATTGTTTCGTTTTATGACGAGCACCTTTAACATTCCAGGTCTCTAAATTAATGCTTCCAGCCATCTGAAATTATATTTAGTCCCAGATGTAATCCTGCTTTGCACCAGGGTTCCTTCATTATATTGGTACAAGTAACATGCGCTGTGCAGTCCCCACCCTTATCCTCCCCCCTCATAGTCCAGTCAATCATGATTCCCGGGAATCCCAACCCCAAACAACTATTTACCCTCATAAGCCCGCTCCCTTACTCCCTTAGCCCACCCAAACTATCAGTAGTCATGCCCGCAGCCCACCTAGTCATCTCACAACGGCCCCTTCCACCCTCCTCCACTAACCCGCCACAACACGAAGCAACATTGTTCAAAAAAAAGAAAGAAACAACTTTGGCCCAATAATCTAGGGCTCCAATTAAGTATAACAAAACTCTTATAAACGAAACCTGTACAGCATGCAAAAACTAAATGGAAGGTAGCAAAGTCTCTGTCTCCCTCTGGTGTTAGAATTGTGCCATGAACAATGAAAGGAGAATGATCCTCAAACATTTCAAAAAAGTCTAGTATCTGAAGTTAAGAGTATGCATAATTAAAACAGGGACACGACACACCACTTGAGAGCGGGGAGCAGAAGACATAACCACGGAGAGAGTCCTCTTGATTTGAGATTACAAAAGGAATATATATTGCGGGAGCAATAAAGCCAACCCCAGGTAGAGCAGGCAGAATTATCCAAACCAGAGTCCAAAAAGAAGCGCTGAAGAGAAGAAGCTCTGGTAGTAGAAACACGCTTTATGGAAGCAAAGATAGTTCATTCCAGGAGCTAGAGTAAATCTGCAATGAGCTCTCGTTTCTTCATCTCTATGACGGAAGCACTTTACTTGTCAGACCTGCTGAGCCACTCCTTCAGGATTTCTTGAAGAGACTAGGTAATGCCTCTTTTAGATTCTCCAATGCAGAATCAGGGCTGTCAAAGTAACGCCAAGAACTGGATAGCATGACTTGGAAGTGAGCTGGGTACCCCATCCTGAACTTAATGCCAGCTGCGATCAGCTTTCTGATAATAGGATGGTAAGCAGCTCTTTTTTGTCTCACTGATGGGGCAGATCCTGTACTACTCTTAATTTATTACCTTCCCAACCGAGCTCTTTTATATTTTTAACTTTGCGGAGAAAATACTGACGCTCTAAGTAATTCAAGAATCGGAGGATGAAGGAGTGGGGGGGGTCTCCTGCCGGAGGTGGGGCCCTCAAAGCACGGTGGGATCTTTCTATAATATACGTTTGCCCATAGGGCGATGGGCCAGCAATCTTCTCCACAATTTTCTGAGCAAATTTTATTGGATCGTCACCCTCTTCTGTCTCGGGGAGACCAATAATGACCACATTGTTCCGGCAGCTGTGACCCTGCAGATCTTCCATCTTATCTTCTAGCTTGGCAATCTGTTGTCGTAAGGCCACTACCTCAGGTTCAATTTTTTCATTTTTCTGTTCGATGGACCGAATGCGGGTCTCATTATCAGACGTGCGTAGAGATAGATCTTCGAGAGCTTGAGTCAGCATTTTAATTTCCCCTGTCAGCTCCTTCATTTCAGTTTTAAAGGGTTGGAATTCCTCTAGAAATCTTGCAAGTGACAGCGGTTCTGTAGTGGTGACGTCTGTACCCGGTGGCTGAGCTTGCTGACTAGCCGAGGCCCTGGTTTTCTTTGGGGCCTTCTCCGGGGAAGTTGGAGGAGTATGCTTCGGAAGCGCTTTTCTCATTTCTGCTTCCATTTATTGCTGCAAAGTGGTCTTCTGTCTTCTTTGTCACAGAATATACAAGTAGGAACAGCTTCCTGGGGTGAAAAAATGAGGATTTTGTTGTTGTTAGGGGGTCGGGTGGAGGAGCACTCTGGAGAAGCAGCTACCAGGAGCTCTGCCTCACGTGATCTCGAGTTGTCCTATGTCCTACTTATTATTTCCCCCCCTTTTATCCCCCTCCTTATCTTATCCTCCCCCTCCCCTATGTTCCTCTCCTTGGTGTAAACTGCCATCCACCTTCAGCAGCCCCTGTTCTCTGCACTCCACCTTCCACAGTGACCGCATTAACCAGATCTTTTATTCAGGGTGGGTGGGTGGGTGGAAACACCTCTTAGAGCAAATATGTGAGCTCTTTGGCCTGTGCAAGCCCCTTAAGTGTCCCATTGCTCTCTCCTCTCTCTCCTTCTCTCTCTCTCTCCTGGCCTAGCCAATCCCTGCTTCCCACCTCACTGCTGCTCTGACCTCACAAGGCCGTCCCCTTTGTGTCCTCACTATTCCCTCCCCTCTCCCCTCCTTTGCTTACATTTCCCTGCCACTCACCTATTTCTGGCCCCCCACACACACTTGCCTGGGCCTGAGGACAATGGGGTCTGCCCTTTGAAGTGGGCAACCATCTTTGTCCCCTAGATCCCCACTAATAATGACACGAACAAGTTCTGTGTGGGTGCTCAGACTGGGCAATTAATTTACTTAGTTCATTTCTTTTAAGCACTCTGTTTTACAAATTTATGCTTATACATATACATGAATCACATCAGTCACATTTATATACATTTTATACATTATACATTCCCAAATCAACTTCTCAAATCATAATTCCTTTAACACTTTATACTTGATTTTTCTCTCCTTTATTTATTATTTTCTTCTCCCCCCAAGATGTACATCATAGGGGGGCCATCCTTCTTCATCTTCCTTCATTCAAAGGGGTACAAGCATACACACTTACCCTTGCTTCTTGTTGAGTTGTACTATGTCCTATTTATTATTTTGCCCCTTTTTACCCCCCCTTATCCTATCCTTCCCCTTCCCTATTTGCCACTAGTCCACCTCCAGCTTGCAATGGATAGTGGACATCCCCTGTGCTTCAACCCTTTTTCTCCCTAATCCAGGGCTCAATGACATTGGCAATCTCAGAATTAAACATTGCCAACCCTATACCTGATAAGTGTACTCCATCTCCCCTGTAATACTCATCAACATGCTCCAGGACCCTCCAGTGTATAACCCTTCCACCAATGCTTTCAGATAGCCAGCCTACTCTAGCATTCATAAGCTTCCAGGCCCTAACCATAGCCTTATGGTTGGTTGCATGTCGCCATACCCTCTGTGGAGTAATATCTGACCACACCAGAGTAATCTCTGGCCACCACTCTTTTATTTTATGCACATCCTCCTTGATTTGAAACAATATGTCCAGTCAAGGTCTGGTCCCTAGATCATTTCCACCCACATGACTCATAATCAAGTCTGGGTGGCTATGTTCCCACCTCATTTCCCTCACAGCCAGTAGCAGCTGGGCCCACTTCATGCCTCGCAGGCCTCTCCACGTCATTCTGATTGCACTGATGTCCAAATACAGCTGCCTCCCCCTGAGCCTCCTGGATGCCCATTTCTTTGTCCAGTGGACAAAGGAATGTCCACAGAGGTTGATCCGCCTTGCATCCCACTTTACGTTCCTGAAATGTGCTATTCTCTTCCTAAACTTTTCATCATATTTTAGCCAGCTATGTCTCCCCCTTTTTGTAGGCATTCTTCATAATTAGTTAATACGTCAACGGGGGAGTGGCCAGCTCTGGCCTTTTTTCTATAACAATTGCCATGTAGTATGTGAAACCAGTGGACCATTTGTCCCATGTTTTTCCCTTCATGGACTTGTCCTCCTCCCCCTTTCCTAATAACACAACAGCTGCCACCATGTCTTTCTTTTCAAAGCTTTCCTTTTCCTCATGCTTATCCATATTGTCCACATTGGCCAGGGCGAATATGTCCACAAAGTCCCCCTTCCCAATTTTTTCTTTCATGGCTTAGGGTACATGGTCAACAATCCTGACCCCTAGTGCCCCAATCTCTGCCCCAAATCCCTTTTCCCCAACGGTCGTCCCACTGCCCCAATGCCCCCCCATCCCTTTACTCTTAATTTCTCCCAAGGCCTTCTCTAGCTGGCCCAAACCATTGTCCCCCATCAATTTGAGCAGCTGATCTAGATATTCCCTAACACTGCTTTCCAGTGCAACTTTTTTATTACCTTCTTGGGCGTTCGGCAGGGTGCTTGGCCCCATCTGTGGGACTACCAGCTGGGTGTTGACTGGTGCCAAAATTGGAGGCTGGGGTGATGCCGGGGCAGGAAGAGCTGGACCCACAGGAACTGGTGGCTCTGGCAAAGGGGTTGGTGCAGGGGCCAGCTCCAGGTTGGGCACCGGAGCAGGAGGAGGAGCTATTGAGATGACTGGCTTGTGGATGTGTTCCATTGGCCTGGGCTCAGCGAGGGCCCTAGGTGCCCACTTGTCACCCTTCCCTACATTCTCCTGGTTTCCCTTCTGCTTTCTGCCCTTGGCTGGGCTGGGTGGGTCTGCAGCCTCCAACAACTGGTTCGCCTTGCTCACCAACTCCATGACTACCTTGTAGCAATCCTCTTTGCTGGTCTTGATCTTCCATGGAGCCATATCTTAACCTGAAACAGAGACCCAGAAAAACACAAAATATCATTAACCATCAGACATCATCGCATCTGAGCAGCCTCTGCCACTCCACAGAGGTCCCGGATCCTCCTGGTCACTGGGCCCATCCTGGAGCCCATATGGTGGGTCCTGAAGGCTGCACCTTCCCTTCTGCCTGTTTACTCCCCCTTTTTGGGGGGGACTGGAGCAGTAGAACAAGGAGGGGTTGTGTCCCCTTCCCACTGCCCCCACCCTCTAGCTAATGAGTCTAGTATACATCGACATGCTCCACTCTGTTTAGAGTGCTGTCCTCTCACCCTCACTCCCATAAAACCCTCAACAGTAACCTCCATATATCCCCTTGGACCCATGTCTTCCCACGGCTGGAGCCCTGCACCCTCCCAGCACTACAGTACATCCCCTCACTCTGGGTTGGATGTCCTTTATACTTCCCCTATCCATGCTGCCTGATGCCCTGGGGGTTTGACTGGATGCCCGTTGTCACCCTTCATATCCTTCTGCTTCATGTAAAAATGTTCTTTTTTTTTTATTAGGGCTTAAACTGTCAACTTTTCTTTCCTTTTCCATGAAAACTGCCTGTCTTGTAGCCAGACTATCCTGGCTTGCATTCCCTGCTCTCACCCCACCTGCTGGAAATAGAGCTCAGGGCCAGCCAACCATGTAGTGATGATGTCAGACACCACTACCACAAGGTCCTGTGGAAAGGATCCAGTCAAGCCGGTCCCCGGGCCTTCCACCGTGGCCACTCCTCTGTCCTTGCCTTCCAACATGCTCTTTTGAAAACAGTCGGTCATTTACGGCCCTTTATTCCTAGATTCCTCTAAAAATTCCCCTTCCAATCACTCCCCCATGATGGCTGGTCCCCTGGTGCTGATGGCACAGATGCTACCACCGGCCCACGTGTGTTGGGCCCCATAGGAAGAAACAAGCAGAAAAACCTCCCTAGCCAGCAGCCCAAAAATCTCTCATTCAGGGATCAAAGGAGTCTATAAAACACTGCAGCCCTGACACAATTGCCTTAACCAGTCACCGAGTCAAAGGGGGCTGTGCAGCGTGTACTCCATGTCCAAGGGAAAATTGGGATAGCTGCATTGTAGCATCGAGAAGGTAAGCTCCCAAATGCAACTGAAGGAGTCATTTATTCCAACTCTTGCTGCTCAATCATGCTTCTAGTCAAACCAGCAAACAGCCCATCCTTTGAGGTGTACAACTACCTCTAGCTTATTATTTTGGTGACAAAATGCCCAGTGCTGACAATACTGCATTCAAAACATACCCTAGCCAACAAAAAAACTGGCTTCTCTAGGCATACCTAAACATGTGCTGTTTCCTTAGTATCATATTTTTTATTTATTTATGAATTTTTTTGCAGCAGAAACCTACCTTGTGCAGTAATCCTTAAATACTCACTTGCAGATGCTGGTCTGGTTGTACACACTGAGAACACCACTCACTTATCAAATTATCCTTAATGCACTATATTACTCACACTGGGATCACTAATTTGCTAGTTAACTCCAAATAACTATCCCTATAAAAGGCCAACTGGCCTAACCAAGTAATATTAACTCAGAAAATTGCCAAAACTGTTGTGCTTCTGAGAGAAAAACCTCTTAGATCAAATTTGTGAGCTCCCTGGCCTATGCAAGACCATTAAGTACCCCCATTGCTCTCTTTTCTCTCTCTCTCTCTCTCCTGGTCTAGACAATCCCTGCGTCCAACCTCACTCCTGCTTTGACCTCACAAGGCCCTTCCCTTTGTGACCTCACTATTCCCTCCCCTGCTCCCCCCCCTTTGCTTACCTTTCCCTGCCACTCACCTATTTCTGGCCCCCACACTCATTTGCTTGGGCCTGAGGACAATGGGGTCTGCCCTTTTAAGTGGGCAACTCTCTTTTTTTAACCTTGATAGTACTAACAATTTTTCTATTTTATTTCATTGATTTTAAAAAACTCACTTTTAATGTTCTGCAGCTCTTTTAACAATTCCACAAGCTGTGTACATTTAAGGAACACATAGTTTTGTGCATTAGTACTGGGTGGTATCAGACCATAAGTTTGACAATTGTGGCATTTAAAAACTGAGCCCTCATTACAGGGGAGCTCCAAAATGTCATTAGTGTGGTCCATTATTTGTATATTTGGACCAAAATGTCACCCAAATTCAGCAAAAACAGAAGTTATTGTGCACAGTATCTGCAAAAAATATGCCAGATAAATATAGTGGCTGCCTCCCTCAGCTACCTCGGTGGACACAAGCAGACCCATTTGCCTTTGCCTGCACATCGCCTCCACTCTGCGCTCACCTCCACTTGCAGAAGTGCTGTTTGTATGCTGCACAACCAGAAATTGCCCACCCTTCACTTTCATTTCACAGTCCCCTACAAAATGTTTCTTTTGCATTATTTAGGGGTTGTAATGTACCATAAAAAGAACTCAATAGTGCCACCTAAGAATTCAAGTTACTACTCTTGTTCCTGGTGCTTTAGCAGTTTAAGGTCTCCCATTCCTGCTCGATGCAGGGAGGTCATAAAGATTGCCTCTTGTATAACAAATGGTATCTATGCTGCTGCTGCTGTTAAAAATTGGTTAAAATACACAACACTTACTCAGGTCAGCCTGTCCTTGGGCTGTGTGGCTAGCACCAACCCTGTCACAATCTGTCCCTTGCAGAGGTGCTGTTTATGTGGTACACAACCAAAAGTTGCCCTGCCTTCACTTCTGTTTCACAATCTCTTATAAAATGCTTCTTTTGCACTATTTAGAGATTGTAATGTACCATGAATACAATACAGTAGCACCCCCAATGAATTCAAATCACTCCTGCTGTGCCTGGGGGTATAGCAGTTTAAAGTCTCTCATTCCTGCATTATGCAGGAAGGTCACACAGATTGTCCCTTATATAACAAATGGCAGCTATGTTGCAGTTGCTGCTAAAATCAGTTAAAATACACTCCAGTCAGCCTGCCTCTGGGCTGTGTGGCTAATACCAGCCCTGTTCTCCATGGTGGCCCTACTGTGGAAATGCAGGTAGGCAGGAAATTTCTTTAGAGATACTACAGAAATTTCAGGAAATATATGACCATGTCTTTGGCTGCAACCGTACATTAAGTACAGTGACACATCATATTTAAAATGACCAAAATTCCAATTCATGAAGTTGTATTATATTTTTTCCTCTGTTGTAATACAGCCTGTAAATATTCCACCAATTTCTTTTCATCTGTTACATTAAATTGATTCAATAATACTTCCATACAATAAAGAAGTGAGTCATTGTAAGATATAATCAATTTGCCCAGACATTTTATTCTCGATTCTTCATATATTGGACAAAATATGATATATGATTTTTATACAGTATGTCCCATCTTACAGAAGAATGCTAAACTAATCAGAGAATTTGTATTTTTTAGTATATCTTGCTTCTATATGTTTCAAAGGAAAAACATCACACTGTAGATGATTATCATATACATCTTACTTTAGGTGTGAGGGACACTAAAAGATAATATTCACAGCAATGCCTGATTTTATTTTCTATGAACCAAGGAGCAAGCTTTCAGTCCCTAATGTTAGCCATGTCCTTCTCCTTATGTACATGAAATATTCAGTCTTTAAAGATATTTTTATAAGCATGAGACATTATAACCCCATCATGGAGTTATTTCATATAGACAACATTTCAATATCATTCAGAACTTTATGTACAGTAAGTATGTTAACCAGATTGAGCTGTAGGATCCCCCTAACCATTTTGATTTTACTTTTAAACAGTTTTTGGCCATGGATTTGATTGACATTGACATTACACGAAGCCAATAGGTGAATAATCTTTGATTAATTATTGTTCCCAATGGGATGCATCATAGTATTGCTCTTGTGGAATATTCAGGAAAGGATTTAATAACTTTTAAAATTGCCTTGTAAAAGCTAAAAAAAGGAATTTATTTTGTGTGAGGTATATAATATCCCCACATTTCACTAGCATACAGGGTTATGGAATTTAGTTTTATTTCAGCAGCACACAGTGCTGAAAGTACAGAAGAGCCACCATATTTAAAATCAAATCTGCACAAAACCTGCATATTATTTATAAATTTCTTTGTTTGTGATTTCATATTGTAAGAGCATTTCCCATTAGAAGTAAAATTTGCCCCAAGGTAGCTGTGCATATTAATTGTTTCAAGTTGTGTTCCAGTTATGATAAACACACTTTTTTTTTCTCTTTCAAAAACCATAACTTTAGATTTATCATTATTTAAATGTGGCTTATAAGATGGACACATTCCTCCAAAATGATGCAATTTTCAATGGAGATCAATGGGAGATAATGCAAACATAATCATGTCATCAGCATACGCTAGGCCAGGACAAGGGTTACCACAACTATCAAAAGAGTGGAAATTTTTGCATCAAGATTTATGAGGATATCATTGACATAGACATTAAAGAAAAGCAGCACCAGAAGGCATCCTTGTTTTTCTCCTGTGTTAGATGTAAAAAATTATGTAATAGAGCCTTGAATATCATACTTGATATAAGTCTTACTACTAGAGTAGAGTTGAATGATCAGGACTTATGCATTATGATCCATTGTCCATGCAATAAACTTTGAGCATGGTATATTTCAATCTTTGAAATTGAATGCTGCCCAAAAGTTGATATATGTTGCATGAAGTTACAATAAAAAATATTGTGCCTAAACACCACATGAAGATTTGAAATCATTGAGTTCTTACTGTACTAGTTACATCCTGCTGCTTATTCAGCAGAATGTTAGCATATATTTTTGAAATGATGTCCAAACACACAGTTATAGACCGATTTCCCTTTTGAACCAGGACCTTAAGATTCTCACTAAACTTCTGGCGGACCGGTTAGGCCCGATGCTGCCTGACATCATCGGCCCAGGACAAGTAGGATTTATGAAGGCCAGATCTTCGGCAGATCATCTCAGGACCCTATCGCATGTCTTTTCAGCTACCAGGGATACTGAGTATCCAGCAATGCTTGTCTCCCTGGATGCCGAGAAGGCATTCGACAGGGTCGATTGGAGTTTTTTATTTCAATCGCTCCAAGCTTTTGAGTTTCCTCCCCTGTTCTTAACCTGGATTAAAGCACTATATAAATTTCCAACTGCACGTGTGGCCTGCAATGGGTTTTTGTCTGAGCCTTTCACACTACACGCCGGTACTAGACAGGGTTGCCCGTTATCCCCTTTATTGTTTAATATTTACCTAGAACCTCTCATTCGCAGGATTACAGCAGATCCAGGTATACAAGGCATAGTCGTCCAACACCAGATGGTCAAAGTCCTGGCGTACACGGATGACATGCTGCTGCAGTTGTCACACCCCAGGACTTCTAAACCGGCCCTGATTACAATCCTGGAAGAATTTAGTTCTATATCTAACTTTAAATTAAATAAGGATAAGACTCTGGTTTTCCCTTTAAATTACAAGGTGACAAAGATAGATGCTTCAGCAGTAGGGTTCCCCTGGCAGACTAAGTCTCTGAAATATCTTGGAGTTACCTTGTCGAGAGATCCTGATAAATTTACAAAACTGAACCTAGATCCCCTAGTTGCCATTATTAGGCAAGATCTCAATAGATGGGCCCTGCTCCCCATCTCTCTTTGGGGGAAAATCAGTATAGTTAAAATGAATATCCTGCCTCGGTTATTCTATCCAATTAATCTCTCAAATGCTTGGATCCCACTGGCATGGTTCAAAAGGATGCACAAGATGATTACAGATTTCATTTGGGCATCTAGGAAGTCCTGGATAAGCTACAATAAACTTACAGCACCCAAGGAGAAGGGTGGACTTCGCCTCCCGCCCATCGGGCTATACTACTGGGCGCATCATGCAGGCAAATACCTGAGATGGCCCTTATCCAAGTCCTCCTCTGCTTCACACGTATTTATTCCCACATGGCTCAAAATAGAATGTTCCCTAATAAAGGCTAT
The DNA here is from genome assembly GCA_016271365.2 of Neoceratodus forsteri. Taxonomy (NCBI): domain Eukaryota; kingdom Metazoa; phylum Chordata; order Ceratodontiformes; family Ceratodontidae; genus Neoceratodus; species Neoceratodus forsteri. The sequence continues at coordinate 628,075,625 of CM057450.1, read as the reverse complement.
GGGGCTATCTCCCAGGGCGCTTCTACATAATAGGTTAAAATCCCTGCCTTCTTCTCTCAAAAAATAGCCCTATAGCCGTATCTATAAAAGTCCACGCACAATTATGTTCTTTCCTGAAATATGAGCATACAATAGATCTCTCCCAACCTTGGTGGGGTAACCTTAACCTCACCATCGAGGGTAAACCTCTCCAAATTAGGTGGATCCCCCAAGTGGGAGACCACCCACTCAGTTTTTTCACTCGGGATAACATCTCATGGTTAACCTCTTCCGAGATTATCCAAAAAGCCTGTATCCCAAATTCAGCCATTTTCAAAGTATTCCAATTACGTCACCTGGTGGTGAAATCGCTTGGTCCTGTTCCCCCATTTCCCTCAAGAACATCCTGCTGGACTGAACTGATTTCTATGGCAGGTCTACCTCACGTTGTATCTAAGATGTATGGGATACTACTTAAATGGAAATGGCCGGATTGTTTTGGCCGGACTCAATTCTGGGCCCCCCTCTTCTCACGGCAGGAAATTAACTGGCCCTCTTTATGGGTGAATAATCACAAGTATATTAGACATGATAAGCTCCGGTTAGTGCAGTACAAAATCCTGCATAATTCCTATTATTCACCCCAGAAATTGGCTAGGTTGGGACTTATCTCATCTGCTACCTGTACCCGTTGTCAACAGGGAGAGGGGAACCTACTGCACATATTTTGGAAATCTTCCAAAATAGCTCCCCTCTGACAGGTGATTCGACAGAGGGAAGACCCGTTACTAGGGCTAGATGATCTTTTCACCCCCGAAATTTGCATTTGGGAGATCTTTCTTCTATCACAATTCGTAACAGGAAATTCCACATAACTCTAGTTGCCACATCGGTTAAAAATCTGGTTCTCCGTCACTGGAAGGATACGACCAACATTCCCTATAGTGAATGGTTACAAGAGCTATTGGCAAACCTCCGCCTGGAAAACATGATTGCTAACTTACACGATCAATCCCAGAAATTCCAGAAGATCTGGGGCCCCTTGCTGACATTATACTCCCTACAATCTTCATAGTGGCTTATTTTCCCTTTGCTTCTCTTGATGACTTTTCTCTTGTGTGAAGAAGTGGGGAAAAGGGACGGAGGGAGGGAGGAGAGTTGATCTAGCACGTGTTTTTTTTTTTGTTCCTGTATCATATGTGCGTATGATAACTGGATCCTCTCTCTGTACATGAAAAATAAATAAAGTTTGAATGAAATGATGTCCAAAACCAAGAGACTCATTGGTCTAAAAGTTTATGGTTTTCAAGTAGTCCCTTGTTTATGTAGCAGACTATAACATTAGCTATAAAGCTATTATGGATTAACTTAAATTTAAAGCAATTGTTGAAAAAAAATTGTTATGGTAGGGAATCAAATATTCAGATAGTGTATGTATGTATGTATGTACAGTATGTATCTATCTGTCTATCTATCTATCCATCTATCTATCTATCTGTAGGAATCTCATCTAAGCCCATGCTTTATTCATTTTACAAGAATTAATAGTCTCATCTACCAAGGGACTTTAATCTGTTATATTTTTCAAGTCCATCTGATGACATCCTTTTATGAGTGGATCATAGAATATTTTGCTGAAATACATTACTCATCTATCAGCTTGGATGAGGCAATGAGAAATTGTTCAAAGTTGTTTGTACTTTTGCTACCGATTGCCAAGAAGTGGCTAAATATTGCTTAATTATTGTATCATACATAATGGATCACAATCTTTTTTAAAATATATTTTTTCTTTTCTTCAAGTAAAATAGCATTATAATGTTTACATTATTTGTTAGATTAGATACATTTATCTAGTGGGCTCTTTCTTATTATTCCTGACTATGACTATCAGATATTTTTTGCTCTTCTTTACATTTTATTAACCCAAGATTCTGTTTTTACATACAGTTCACTAGTTAGCTGACATGGAAGCAAGAATATCATAAAGCAGCTACACTAGGGCATTATAAGAGTCATATGAAAGTTCAAAATTTTAATATTTTAAGTTATTTCTGCATTTTCCAGTGTAAACAATGCATTTTCAAAAGTTTGCTGTGACATGTATCAAAACGTATGTCTCTTTTAGCAAATACCCCAAGTGATTTTTTTTACATGAGTCAATGCTTCATTTTCTGTACCATTATATATATATATATTGTGACAATAACAGTTGTGTGATCACTTTCAATTTGCATATTTATTTTTATGTGGTCTACTACTATGGTCTAGTTATCTATGGCTCTGCTTCCCCTACTGCCCTCTGGAAGATATCGGTGACACTCAACAAGGCCTGTAGGCTTCTAAAAGGTTGCCGCCTGCCTAACACACACACCTGTGACCTTTACATCCAGGCCAGATGGCTACCACTCCTTAATAGAATACAATACCAGACCTGCTTGATAACCAAAAAAGTTCTCCTTGGGCTCATGCCATCAGGAGTGGCAAAACTCCTTACTGCCAACAGCAGCACCCAGCTTACATGCAGTGCTCAATATCAGACCTTCCAGGTCCCAGATACCGGACCAGTACGAGTCAGAGGTCTTTCAAGCACAGGGCTCCTCAGTGGTACAATACCCTTAACAAAGAAACATTTGCAACTGCGATGCTAGGTCCCTTTAAAAGGCAACTTCGACTATTCCTCACCTCTCCCACTCAATGTGACTGCCTCTCCTAAGTAACTGTCTTCCCATTTTACCCTAGTCAAATGTGACATGTAACTTGCTGTAGAGCTTCACACTTTTGGCACCAGCTTCCCTCACTCTCACCCCTTACCCCCCAACCCTCCTGCCTCACCCACCCCTCCCAACTCAACTGGCACCTTCATACATGTGGTCCTCCAGCCCATCCACCCCACACTTTTGCCACCCACCTCTACCCTCCGACAATGGCCCTATAACATGCCTACTTCTTCCTGACTCCCTCCTACCCTATACTAACTATATACTGTACTGTTCACCCTGAAAATTGTCAGAAGCTGGCTCATGTTGTCTCTCTCCATTTTTGGCTGTACAATTAATGCTTAGCCATCTTTGTGTTTTAAGACTGCAACCATTGTTGACCTTTGTATGTATGTTACCCTACATCCTTTGACATGGAACCTTTGTAAATGAGCAGTTCCTGCTCAAAGGTATTTGTAATCCTACAGTTTAATAAAAAAAAATGTTTAGAAAAAATTCTAACTCAAAAGGTGCTGTGATAACAAAATCTATTATACTCCTGCCGTTAGGTGAGAAGTATGTAAATTTCCCTGAAGAGTCTGAAGACATAGTAAGGATTAGGAAGGAGGGGGGTTGGGTGGAAGCAGGGTGTGATAAGGCAGAAGCACTAAATGAGTACTTCTGCTCAGTATTTACTAAAGAGAAGAGGGGGGGTGACACCCAAGGTGGGAGAAATGGCAGAATCGGGGGAAAGTGGTGACAGATGGGGAAATCATGGAGGGCAGAGTTTGAGAGGGTTTGAAGGCACTGAGGGTGACAAGGTGCCAGGCCCAGATGGCATCCACCCCAGGGTACTGAAGGAGTGGCAGAGGTCCTGCAGGACCTTGGCAGACCTATTTAATGCCTCACTACATTCAGGGTGTGTACCTCAGGACTGAAGGATGGTCATGGTGCCCCCCACAAGAGTGGCCCCAAGGGTGAACTGGAAAACTACAGACCAGTGAGAGCCTTCACATCCATCGTGGGGTAAGCTAATGGAGACTATCCTGAAGGAGAGGCTGGTGGCCCTCCCAGAGGCCAAAGGACTACAGGACAGCAGACAGCATGGCTTCACACGTGGCAGATCCTGCCAAACCAACCTGGTGGACTTCTATGACTGGGTAACTAGGCAACTGGATAGGGGCCATGCAGTGGATGTCCTGTATCTGGACTTCAGTAAGGCATTCTACTCAGTGCTGCATGGAAGGCTGGGAAAGAAGTTAGTAGGCACAGGAGCGGGTGCAAAGCTGGTGAGATGGGTAGGAAACTGGCTTCAGGGAAGGCAACAGAGGGTGGTGGGTTGGGAACTCTCACACCCAAGGGCAGTGAAGAGCAGTGTTCCACAGGGCTTGGTGTTTGGACCAGTGTTGTTTGGGATATTCATTGCAGACATATCGTGGGACATCAAGAGCAAGATCAGTCTGTTTGCTGATGATACCAAGGTAGGCACGGTGGTGGATGACCTAGGGGGGATGGCAGGGGTTGCAGGATGATCTGACAAAGCTTGAAACCTGGTAAGACACCTGGCAACTGGGGTTTAATGCCAAAAAGTGCAAGGTACTGCATTTTGGGCTGAAGAACCCAAGAAGGAGTTACCAGCTGGGGGGAGTGCAGCTAGCCCAGACAGAGGAGGAGAAGGATCTGGGTGTGCTCATTACAGGGTCAATGAACAACTCAGCACAATGTAGGAAGACAGCTGCAAAGGCCAACAAAATGCTGGGTTGTATTGCAAGGGGTATATCCTCGAGGAGAGAGGAGGTGATTCTGCCACTGTATACGTCATTAGTTAGACCACACCTGGGAGTACTGCATGCAGTACTGGTGCCATATCTGAAGAGGGACATTAAGTTACTGGAGGGGGTGCAGCGCAGGGTGACAAAGATAATCAAGGGGCTGGGGGACTTACCATACGAGAAGAGGTTGAAGGAGTTGAACATGTACTCACTGGAGGAGAGGAGGGACAGGGCTGACATGATTGAAACCTTTAAATACATGAAAGGAACAAACAAGATGGGTACAGAGGAGTTGTTCAAAGTAAGGGAGTGGAGGGCCACCAGGGGCCATGATATGAGAGTGGAGGGAGGAAGGTTCAGGAGGGAGATGAGGAGACACTTTTTTTACAGAGAGGGTGGTGGCTGGGTGGAATGCAATACCTGCAGAAGTGGTATGCAGTAGAACAGTGGACTGCTTCAAAAGGGGATGAGACAGGACAAGGGGGAGGGTTAATGAAGGGAAGGGTGGAAGGGAGGGGCAGCTGCAGAATAAGGGGTGCTAGCTGCACAATCGAGCAGACTTGATAGACCTCTAGGCCTTTATCTGCTGGCAAATTTCGTATGTTCATATGTTCGTATGAAGTTGTGTGCCCATTTAAAATTACAAGGCTATACCCCACAACAGTTTTTTCCTAACCTATTACCATTATCATTGGCAAACTTTTCCACTAAGTTTCTATATATTTTTATTTATTCATTTATTCAATTAATCAATCAATCAATCAATCAAGTCTTTAACCAGACGTTCATCGTTGAGCAGAAGCTCATTTGCAAGATGGACCTGGGTGGAGCATGAACAATTGTATATACAGGTCAACACAGGTATTTACAAGGCAATACAGATAATACTCTTTTACAGAGAGGAAGAAAAAGAAGTTCATATGTACATAGAATTATACAGATATTGTACAGATTACATGGTATTTACATACATAGAAGTGTCTATAGGAATATAAAGCAGGTTATCTAAGGTTGCAGGGGGGAAGTAACGGAAGAAAAAAAATAAAAATAAAAATATACACCAGGTAGAGGTTAAGGTAGGGGGGTAGGGAGGGAGGTAGGGGGAGAAAGGCTAAGAGGGCACGGTGCACAGAGAGGAGTTGGTAAAATGGGATGTAGAGAAGGTGGATGGAAAAAAGGAGTATGTGTGAGCCCCGGGATTGAATGCTATAAAGTAAGGGGCATGGTAGGATGTCACAACCCAGGGTAGTGAGCTCCTATCCGAGATTGGGAAAGGAAGAATAAGGGGATGGATGGGCCTAGTGTTGATAAGACAGGGGGATAAGACAGAGAACAATTAGGCTGGTGAGGAGCAAGCTGGGGCATCAGTACTTAAAATTGGGTCTAGGCATGGCTATATACCAGTGCAGACACCGGTACTGGCTCTGAGTGGGGTGAAGCAGTTACATACTTCTCTGATTGTATGGAAATAAACCATCTTGAAGGCATTTATACTGATTAGAGTGCTTAATTTGAGGTTTTTTTGTAGATCGTTCCATAAGGTAAGTAGCACGAAGCTTATGGCTGCCCTGCCAAAGCAGGATTTTGCTTTGGTACTGTAAGTGTAATAGCTGAGTAACTTCTTTACGCGTATTTCCCAATTATACTTAGGGGAAGACAGCAGAAGATATAGTAAGGCAGCTTATTAGAGATTGCTCTATAGGTCCAGAGAGTGGCGTTTGTGTGGTGCCTGAACTTCAGTGATGTCCACCCCACTGCCGCATATAGGGTGCAGTGATGCGTGTCGAAGGGGAGTCCCATTATAAACCTCAGTGCTCGATGGTAGAGTGTGTCCAGTTTAGCCATGTAAGAGTTGGGGCATTGGCTATAGAGGAAATCAGTGTAATCAACCAATGATAGGAAAATGAATTGGACCAGTTGTTTCTTGGCATCTCTGATGAGAAATTGGTTGATTCTAAAAAAACAGTCCAAGCCTTTGCCGAAGTCGTTTTAGCAAGTCCTCGATATGTTCAATGAAGGAGAGTCTTTGGTCTATCCAAACTCCCAGATACTTGAATTTTGTAACAAATTCTAGTTTTCACCTAGAACTGTGGTAATTTGGGGAACTGTCCCACTGGACACAGGGTTAGCTGTACAGATGAAAGGGGAGAGGACCATCGCTTTAGTTTTTTTGGCATTAAGGAGTAGCTTTTTTTGGAGGAGTTGGCTTTGCTAAAGGTTGAATTCTGACTGTAGGTCATTGCAGGCAGCTTCAGGTGTTGGCACTCACGAGAACTGTATCATCTGCAAACAGATGGATGTTGGCTTCTTTTATACAGTAGTCGATGTTATTAATGTAGATTGCAAAAAGTAAGGGCCCTAATATAGAACCTTGAGGTACCCCTCTTTGCAGAGTTTTTAAGGGGGACAGGCCTCCTTCAGCTTTAACTTGTTGATGGCGCCCTGTAAGATAGTCAGTAAACCAACGCAGAGAGGAGGGGTCCACACCTATGGTTTGAAGGGAGGAGAGGAGCAGACTATGGTCGACGGTGTCAAAAGCCTTGCTTAGATCAAGGAAAACAGCACAAATAAAGATTTTGCTCTCAAGATTACGCTGCCAGTCATTAGTAACTTTGGTGAGGGCTGAGATAGTGTTATGTTTAGCTCTGAATCCAGACTGCATAGGATTTAGCAGTTCCCTAGACTCAAGGTGAGTCCTCAGCTGCGCATTTACAATTTTCTCTAGGAGCTTGGACATGACCGGCAGGAGAGAAATTGGCCTGTAGTTATTGAGATTGCCAGGGTCACCTGATTTGAACAGTGGTATGACATGTGCTATCTTTCATATAGGTGGTAAGGTGCCCTGAGACAGGGATAAGTTAAAAAGCTGGGTGATGGGTATTGCTAGTACGTGGTAGCAATTTTTTAGGAAGTAAGGGTCAAGGGTGTCGGCCCCAGCACTTTTTCTAGTATCCAACTGAAGCAAGAGGTCCTCTACCTGTTTCAGTGGGGCAGGCTGAAGCAAGAAAGGTGGAAAAGCTATCAGAGTTTCAGGCAGTTGGCTGGCAGTCTGGGAGCGAAGTATGTTTGCAGGGGAGTTATCAAATGCCATGCCTGCAGTAGCAAAGTGGTTATTGAATGCGTCAAGCATATCCATCTTTTCGGTTATAGTCAAGTTGCCAGAGGTAATCTTGGTCGGGAGTGAATTTCCTGGGGAGTGGCCTAGCAGATCATTGATTGTGTTCCAGAGCTTGATTGGGCTCTTTGTGGCAGAGTCGAGTTCGATTTGAAGAAGGTGGCCTCGATTCTCTGATTGTTTTGGTACATAAATTTCATAGTCTCCTGAACTGGTTCCAATCCTCTGCAGTGTTCAGTCTGCGTGCTTTTTCCAGAGCTTATCTCTTTCTAGAAGCAAGGACTTGATCTGAGGGGTGAACCATTTACAGGTTTTGGTCCTAGTTCGAACTTTAATCGGGAAGCATACTTTTAAGGGCCCTTGATAGAATGTTGTGGAAGATATTGTAAGCTGATGTAATCATTTTGGCCAGGTAGAAATCTTGCCACTGAAGGGAGTACTTAAGCTCATTTAGGTAGGCATGTTCATTGAAGTTGCGCCTGGATCTCTTCATAGAGAACTTGCTGATGGGTGCTGGGTTGTTGGTCGATCTTACTCCCGCAATAAAACAATGGTCGCTGGCGTCTGAGAAGAAGACATCAGCGTGGGAGAAGAGATGAGGTTTGCTCACCATTAGCACATCCAAAAGTGTACTTTTACTGGGGTTCTTCACATTTGGGCGTGTTGGTTCAGTAATAAGTTGTGTCAGCCCATGTTCATCATAGAAGGATGCAAGGGGGGCAGCTGTGTTAGAGAGCCAGTCAAAGCTGAGGTCTCCTAAAATAATAGTTTCTGGCAGCCCCTGTCCCAACTTGTCACTTAGATATGACACAAGCTGTAGGCCAGCAGACGGTGGTCTGTAGCATTCTATTACGCAGAGTGCAGTAGTCTGTGTAATTTCCACTTTGAGAATTAGCCATTCGAATTCGCTGGCGACAGATGCCGAGGATAAGCAGAAGGCAGAAAATTTGTCTTTAACGTAGATAGCTACCCCTCCTCCTCCTCTGGCATGCCTATCAGCTCTGAATAAGGCATAGTTGGGTATATTTACTTCTCTATCAGTGGTGCTGGGTCTAAGCCAAGTTTTGGAAATCACAAGTATGTCAGGAGAGGTATGATTTACCCAGGTTTGTATTAAGGTTATCTTTTTAAGGAGGCTACATACGTTAATATGCAAGAAGCTTATTCCTTTTAAATTTGCTAGTTCTGCTGGCAAAGCAATAGTTTCTGGGGGGCCAGGGTTGAGTTCTATGTTGCCTGAACATATCAGGAGGATAAGTAGGATTTTTCTAAGAGCACTAATTATAAGCTTGTAATTCCTGCCTTTCTCCTGTCTAGTAGATCTGATGTTTTTAGGGACTGGAAAGTAGCCACCATAGAAGAGCTGATCTGTTGTAGCAAGAGCTAGTACCCCTACCACAATAGGCGGGGAGGAGATAGAAGTCTGCATGGTGGGAGGTGGGCCTTGTGGTGGGGGAGTGTTAGAAGTACTACTGGTATGTGTGGTCCAAGAGCAGGGTTCGAGATATTAGTACTTGGAATCACGGAGGCAATTAAAGGATAAGTTGCCATGTGGTATACAGCACAAGGTGCCGTTGTAGACCAAACATGATGGTAGTTCAGGTGTCCAAAGCTGGGCAGCTGGTATCAGCAGAAGAAGGGGCAGTATAAGGAGCCATATAGGGCCCAACGTGATGGTACCTCAAAAAAGGAGCCACTCAATTAGCCCAGGGGCCAGTGGAGTTGCTGGATTAATGCAGCTTATCAGTAGCTTTCCGATCCAGGTCGACCAGAATTTGATAGCATTTAAAAATATTTAGTGGTGAAGGCACAGCCAAGGAGAGCCTATGCATTTTAGTAAGGTGAGGCCCTGAGAGTTGGATCCCGTAGGCTGGACAGAGAAGAGGGGAATCGCTAGCTAAGTCTCTATTGGTGGGGCACTGCGCCAGGGGACATGGACAAATATTTTGGTAGGAGCTACTGTATTTAATAATCAGCGGAGGTGGGGGGGGCAGTTGAAAAAGTTGCGGTAGTTGCCGTACCTTGTAGGGCCTTGGGTCCGTGTCTGTGGTCTCGAGTGTAGGCTAGAGGGGTGCTGACTGCTCGGTAGCCGGGAATCCTGTGGCTTAGGATCTGGGAGCCTGGGTGACAGTTCCTCGGCTGAGGGAGAGAAGGAGAGTGAGGGTTAATAAAGGGGATTCACATAAAGGGTTAGACAGAACAGCGGGGAGTCCAAAATTTGCAGAACAAAAGGACGTGTATTACTTTGGCACCCAAAAGTGTATAGGGCCAGTGCACGTATGCAGGGAAAGGGCTGTAAAGACTAGATTTCTTTTCCAAACCACAATTCAAGTCCTTTCAATTACAGACTGGGTTCACAATTCGGCTTTTTAACATTTGTCCCAACATAAACATTTTTAAGGTTTAAAATCAAAGAGCAGAAGCCGGCTTCCACCTGGGACCAATCAGAGCGTGGTCTGAGAGGGCGCTCGCAATCTGGTTGGTTACGGCAGTTGCCGTACCTTGTAGGACGTTGGGTCTGTGTCTGCAGGCTCAAGCGTCAGCTAGAGGGGCGCCGACCACCCAGTAGCCGGTAATCCCGTGGCTTAGGAGCTGGAAGCCTGGGTGGCAGTTCCTTGGCTGAATCTGTTCGGGGGTCAGTCGGGTGGTCTGTTAGCTATGGCCTGCTCGGAGAGAGGCAAGGCCACAGGAACAGCTTGGGAAGCCCGTAGATGGGCTGTCTGAATCTGTCCGGGGGTCAGTCGGGTGGTCTGTTAGCTGTGGCCTGCTCAGAGAAAGCCAAGGCCACAGGAAGCCCACCATTTATTGAACTGTTTCACCAGGAAAGGCACACTGAACACCATGTTGCTCATCTCCCGATGAGTCCCGGGGAGGAGGGTCATAGGGAGAATAAACATGCAACTTACAATACATACATCAAGCAACATTAAAACAATTAGCACAATTATACAGTGAAGCATGACAGATTAAACAGTGCAAAAATATGACAAAGTAATGTACATTGTAGTGCTGTAATAAAATACAATTGTATGCAATCACGATGAAACAGAGAAGTGTTCTACACTATATACACAAATATGAGGTGGAATAATGCATGAGAGATCTGAAAGATTATTTGTTAGGAATATTCTTGAGTTAAAATCTCCTAGAATTATTTAATAAGACCCCAAATTATTATTTAATAGATCTGAAATCCTTGATTCCAGAGCATCCAATATATTAGTGTCAAAATACGCAGAAGAACTTGGTGGAATATATATATTTAACAGCATCAAAGTGGAACCATTAATAGTAATTTTCAGAATTTGCCAATTAGAGTCTTGTTTAAGTAATGCCACTGATTTAGCTAAAGGTGAAAATTTAACAAATGTCACATGACCACCTACTGTATGCCATTTTCAGATTTTTTTTTTTTGCTGCTGCTGAAAAGTAACTGTGGTACTGAGTTTCTGTACATGACCATGTCTCTTGTGATACAGATGATACCGCAATCCTTAATATATTCATCTATTCTTCATCTGACATTTTCAGAGCAAGACCAGCTATGTTCCAGGATATAATATTTTGTAACTGTTGAGCTGAATTAGCACAAGGAGTGAGATTGTCAGCACAGAAAAAGTTCATTGGCTCTTTTGAGGGTGTGTTTTTCCTCTTTACATTTAGAGACCTATGTGCACTAGCACAGAATTCCTTTTTTTTCCCTTGGCAGATTATTTCTTTGAATCTGGATGGTACTGGGTAAATTTGCTTCGACATTTAAATCCACAGCATGGATGTCCATGTTATTCAGTCTGTCCACCTTTACTAAAATATCTGTAGCTAGTATTCTGTCTCTTACCAACTAATTGATTTGTGAATTACTTGGGTTAGCATGTGGTCTACTGATCCTTTCAATACCTTATTGACCCAGGTTTATATGAAATAGTTTCAAAAACACATAAGTTGCTGACAATAATAAAGTTTCATGAGATTCATCTTGTTTTTGTTTCAGCCCAAACATGGTTAAAACAGCTGGATTAGAGGCCTTTACATTTTGTGTTTGGGCCTGTTTTTTATTCCAATAAGCCCAGTTACACTGATTTACCAGTTGTGAATAAGGAACTTAATTTATCTGATCATAAGGGACCCTATAATTTAATTCACTACCTGTTCTTATTGAATTCCAGGAAACTGGGGATTCAATAGTTAGCTGCAAATTACCAGGTTTTTACATGCACTCCATGATGATTTAGCCATATCCGTGTCTTTTACTAGAACATACACATTATCAACATCTGTTCTTTCACCTCTTGCTACTAATAATACTTTATCCGTATAAGTATTTTATTTGATTTCCTATGAACTCCTTTTATACACAAGACCATTTCATCTCATGTCAGAGGAAAATGATCATGTGCTTCTGTAGCCGAAGGAGGAGCCAACTTATTTATTTATTTATTTATTTATGTCTTTCATAATCAGGTAGTGCACTGATCTGAGGGACCATTTTCAGACATGACCCAGGCCATTAAGATGGCATTGATTGACAACTTTACAATCCAAATAACAGCAGAACAGTGAAACAAAGCACAGAAATAAACACAATCACATATGTGAAATTTTGGCCTACCATGGTACAGTTACAGGTCATAGTACAATAAAGACCAGAAACAATCCCTACCACCACCACCCACCAACATACCTACATGGTTCAAAGAGATGAAAAGGTAAGGCAAGAATTAGGAGCATGAGGCAACAGGGAAATAGGAATTAGATCCTGCAAAAGTAGATGGTAGTTGGGGAGGAAAGGTCACTATGGTTAAGGGAGGGTGGAGATAACCTGACGAGCATAGACAACGGGTCTCCTTGAGAAGTCAGGCTTTGAAGTGAGATTTGTAGACAAGATGGGTGTTTGATGCCTGGAGTGGTACAGGGATACCATTCCACAGAGTGGGGGCTAAAACTGATGGGGCTTTCTCTATCATGCTGTTTGAGACTCTTGGGACCGCAAGGGTAGGGACAACAGATGAGTGAAGGCTCCTGGGTATAGTTCTGATTTTGAGGAGGGATGAGATAGGGAACACATTCCCACACCTAATGGTGCTATCCAAAATGCAGCCTAGGGCAAAGTCAAAACAGCCTTGGAGGAAAAGTCACCCTAGCTAGCTGCAAAGGTCACAGTGATGTGCAGAGAATGTGGACAAGAAAGCAAAGTGGCAAGCACTGTTGTAGACTGGCGTGAGCCTGATACAGAGGACAGAGGACACGCATGAATAAATGGCTGAACAGTAATCAATGACAAGGAGCAGGTTACCTTGGACAATTGCTAGTCGAGCATCCAGGGTTAGGAAGTGAAATAAATGATAGGCAGCTCCTAATTTTTGATTAACCCTGTGAACTACAAGGTTGGTGTGATCTGAGAAGGAGAGTGAGGTTTCAAGTGTCACCCTCAGGTATTTAAAGGTGGCAACATTCTCAAGGACCGAACCATCAGGCAAGAATATCTGGAGGGGGACCATGATTTATGAGTTTTGGTAAGGTAGGGTTTAGACCTCAATAGCATTGTCTTGTTTTGTTTTTTTTATTAAGCAAGAGCAGGTTAGATGTGAACCAACTATGGGCACAGCTGTAGTTCTGAGTGAGGACAGTGGAAATGCAAGAAAGGGACTTGTCACTATGAAAGATGACAAGATCATCAGTGTACAGGAGTGAATTATGGTTGAGGCTGTCTGAGGGGAAGGAAGTGACAAAAATGGAAAAAAGTAGGGAGCCCAAGATAGAGCCCTGAGGAATACCAATAGAGACTGCCAGGGCGGGGGAGATGGCCGAAACAATGCACACAGTTTGGGAGTGGCCCAAAAGTTAACTCATAAACCAACATGAGGTCTCAGTAGAGCAACCAAGCTGGTACAGTTTGAAGAGAAGGAGGGCGTGACTGACCATGTCAAAGGCCTTGGTAAGGGCCATGAAGACAGCTCCAGTGGTGCACCCCCTTCCCCATGGGAACAGATTAAGATAACCTGGGGCCCTAGGCCCAAGAGAAATCTGGGGCTCCCTATCACCATGACCATGCCCCTTTGCCTCAAAGGGACACTGTCACAGACTGAAAGGCAGCCTAGGAATCTATTTACATGCAAACTGCATCCCATGTTAGGATACAGTTTGCATGTAAAGAGGTATGGGCAACAATACAAATAAAAATTCCTACCCTTCTGTTACTCTCTCAAAATTATATTTGCGACAGTGCACAGCACTGTTTCCTCTCCCTTTTCCCCAAGTGTCACATATTGTTTGATTTTAGTCTGATAATCTACAGTGCACCTTTGACTATCCACACATTTTTGTACAAGCAAAACTGAGTGGATAATCAAGGGTGTGAGATAATAAAGGGCAATGCAATAGCTATAATTTTGTACAAACATTTGGTGGATAATCGAGAGATCACTGTATGTGCAAGAATACTCTCAGCATACATGATTGCCACCTTTGTCATGCTACTTAACTTCCGGCAAGTAGATTCTTACTTCCTGATATAGCCCCACCCACAAAACCACATAGGGAAGGGGCTGTAGTACTATAGATAGACTTATAATTGTCAGAGTTAGTGGTGACCTTCAGATACTGTTTGTTTACTTTGCAGGCAACTGTACATAATGGGGATAGTATTGTCTGTATATATCTTCAAAACATATACAATTGCCTTCAAATTAAACAAATATGATCTAAAGGTCACTGCTGCCCCTGATGGCATTGTAAACCTATCTATAACATTGTATGTAGCCTCTTTGATATTTTGTGTCATTAAAATGGGGTTTTGTAGGTGGTGTTAAAGATCAGGCTTAGCCATACTGTTTGCAAATTGTAATATTGTACTGTTAAATGATTTAGAAAATTCAAATAATTTTTTTATGACTTTGATGATCATTTTCATTAAACTCATCACCCCAACCCAAATTCAACCTTCCTACTAATTTTCCCTAAGAGGAGAATTGCATTTAGCAGTGATAATCCACTTCCAGTCAAGGAGTGAGAAAATTAATACATTAGGTAGTATAGCCTAGAGGCTTCAGCCCCAAGCCAAGAACCTGGAAAATGTAAACTCAGAACACCTGGATTTGTGAACCACAATCTCTATCTGCATATTATGTGAACCAGGTCCAGGGCATGTCACAGAACATCCACGTGCTAATGAGAGCACTGGCTCTCTGATCCCTCTAATATGAACAATAGGGGCCTCCTCAAATGCATACAATGAGGCAAGTAGTGGACAAACTACTGCAGGGGGCCCCCATTTAATATTTGCACCAGTCATTCTCCCTATCAGGAACATCAACTTGGGGCAGGGATCTTTCTAGCCACTTCTTCACACTTTGTATATGGGGGGGGGGGTGACAAAGCAAGGAAAAGGGCCCATTTTCACATTTAAGTTTAGTCAGCCTGGAGCACCCTGAAGCTATAAGCCATATTTAACACCTAATCAGGGAGATGAGATTCTTGTTCAAGCAGACAAAGCAAAGGGAATGGGCCTGTTTACACCTTAAAAGTCAATCTGGCTGGACCCCCCTGAAGCTATCAGCTGTACTTAACAGCTAATCAGGAAAGTGAGATTCCCATCACAGTTCAACTCCTATTTTACTCAGATTACTCAGCAGGCAAGTCCATACAACAACATGCAGCTCAGGCAGAAAGAAATGGATACGTAGTAAATATATGTTGGGGATTGTTGGGGGCTGCCTGGCAGGAGGGGTCCCTAGGCTAGTGCCTATGTTGTCTATACCTTAATCCAGCCTTGGCACCCCGGTCCATGTTAGTAAGGACATGTTCAGAAAAGAGTGCCAGGGCAGAGGTGGCGCTGTGATATTTGTGAAAAACCATGTTGTTAGCTATATGAGATTGTGCTTCTCAATGTGTTCCAAGAGTTGACCTTCACCTCCAAATTCTCATACCTGTGTAGATCAGGGGTTCTGCAATTGTTTGCCTTCTCTCCATCAAATTCTTTTTCAACTACTGGTTTTATCTCATCAGTTTGTCTACCATGAACAGTTCTTTTGTTAAGTTTGTATTAGAATTGTCTATTTTCTGTATTTTTGTTATTTAGCTTATTTTACTTTTTGTTAGTTTTTCCTACATGCCTCTTATTTTTTCTATGTGTGGGTGTTATAGGAATAAGCACTTCTGAGAAAGATAGAATTCTTTGAGGAGAGTTCAACGAGACTAATTTTAAGATTACTTGGTTCATTAACAGCGTATGTTTCCAGGAAGCCTTTAATTTGTTCTACTTCCCTCTTTTAAAGCTAGCACATTTTCTGTCATCAAGATGTGAGATACATATTTTACTGCCAGAGAGTAAATTAGTTATTTTTTTAATTTAGAAAGGAATTTTTCTAGAACTTCCTGTAAATACGAGTCATTAAAGTTCCTTAATTTGAGTCATCTGTTTTTGTCTGCCACTTGTGGTGTGGTACAAAATCTGGTAAAATCAGGTCCTGGTTTGTTAACTGATTTCAAAATCACCATATCCCATATCTATATTTATATTCCCTGGTATCTAGGGTCTGCCACCCCTTGATCGATGTGTCCCAAATCTATATTTATATGCCCTGGTGTCTAGGGGACCCCATCCCCCCAAAACATTTGTGAAATCCCCTTTCTGCAGTGTACATTCTGGACTCACTGAACTGCACCCACCCTCACCCTAGAGACCATTCCCTAATCAGTGACATCAATGATGACTGGCACTGCTCTCCACTCCCCCCCCCATAGCCAGTCACCATCTGACTGTCATTGAGCAATCATGGATTTTCCCAGACAATCTACTATAATTTGTATCGAACCTGTAGAAAGTCACTGTTGTGAATTTTTTTGTTCAGGGCAAAATTTGGGCAAACAAACATGATTGTTCCAAACCACACTTATATATCCTTTCATATGGCAATGTCACATACTCTTCCTTTAAACATCTGAATATATGGCTTTCCTATGTTGGGCCTGCTGTGACCCAAACACATAAGATCACCTTAGGACTAATTAATTTTTACCCGGGGTGTGATAGAGATGAGGCACACTGATGAGTCCAGTGTAGGACGAAACACGCTTCTGTGTCTTCTGTTCTCACCCTTTGTAGATTGTCAGATTGTGTTTGAGGCTCTCTTTCACCATGCATTCCAACTTAAAGAAGAACCAACCTAATATGTCACGGTGATTTGCATATATATCCCAGGATACTTTTCATTATGGGGTAGGTGTGATTTTGTATTTCTTTGAAACATTTTGTATTGCCCATTTCCAGAAATAACCAAAATTATTTTTAGTTGATTCATAACTTTCCATAACCAGGGAAAATTGCAATTTCTTTTTCACATATTAATTTTCTCTTGACAACACAGTAATAACAATGTTTTACTGTTCACTCTTAAGATTTTTAGCCAGTAATTCAAGATTCTATATTTGATCAGTGTCTCCAGTTTAAATTGGCTAGATTGGCTCTTAATAGTGCTGCTGTTGTCCCATTTTGTAGACCTTAAAGATATTTATAACATTTAGACAAAAGCTTCTCTAGCGCATTACAATGTATTGCAAGACATGAGATCTTCCCACCAGCCATGAGACCTGGGCATCATCTGGGGAACATTCTGAAGCTTGCCTACTTGATGGGAGAAGTCTATATTGGTCTATGTGGCTTCTGCATTGACTGGCTTTGCTCAGGGCCAGGGATGTCTGTCTCTGTTGTTCCATAACAAAGTGGGCAAATATCTCAACACGTACCTAAAATCCCCTGTTGCTGCTGTGTCCTTCCTGGACTGAAATAGGTGTGCTGCTAGTCACTGTACTAGGTGTCATCTGGGCAGAAGTACGAGTAACCCTCACAGGAAGCAGTTTCTCCTCCTGTTCTCTTACCTAGTCTATATAATGGCAGCTGACTAATCCTATCCTGTAGCCAAAGGTTAGTCACAATCAGGTCAGAACAGACAGACCCTGCTAGTACTTACTCTACATGCACCCAATCTGGATTTGCTGTATGCAGCCCACCTTTCCAGTATATCCATTATACCATTCTGTTTTCATCCAGACCAATAATTCTAGGATTTTCTCTTCTTCCCTGCGTCTCAAGAGTGATAACTGTATGATAATTTGGCCAGGTTTCTGCACATTCCAAATATTCACTGCAAGGTTGATACATCATCCAATTGGATGGCCTACGGTCAAGTACTTTTAATGCTCAGATGAGATCCAAAGCATGTCCTTCCAGGTATTCTCCCATGTGAGATTTATTCTCTGCATTAAACATATTAAGTTCTGCACCATTATGGTGCCTTTTTCAATCAATTTCTTCCTTTCTCAGGGGGCTAGTTTTGTGTCCAGAAAAAATGGAAGAGCTACAATATTTCTTGTAGTTCTGATGAGATTTTTGTATCTTGTCCACCAGTTGGCCTACTGCCTCCAGTAGAGCCTTAGATTGTGTTACTTTCCTGTAAACATAAACAGTTCCTTTAAGCCATGTTCAGCTTTTTTTTTCCTTTTAAGTAAGCCAGCCTCTTGCTGTTTCCTTCCAGTCCTTGGGCAGAATCAGAGTCAGTCTGGGGTCACAGTCAAGAGCACTTCCCCTGTTAAGTATTTGCCATACCTTCTTGATTCTCATGGGTGTAAGCAGCAGGTAATTCTTCTGATACTGCTCCTTGTCCAGTGACTGTCTTGGTGCCCACACCATTAACTAGTTGATGTGCTTTCAATTTGCCAACCTCTCTTAAGCAATCTGGAAAAATTCCCATTTCAGTGTTTCTGCTGCTTCCTGACCAGAAACACTTTTTTTGGGTGCAAGCCCTCAGCACAACACTGTCTTTTGACCTCATAAAAGTCTCTTACAATTGCTCAAATCTGATGGGAGAGAAACAAGCTGCAGTTGATTGCAATAGGGGTCAGTGTGGTTGACCACGTGGTAAACAAGAAAACCCAGTAGTGGCTCCAAAGATACAGATGAATCACACTACCCCTGCCTTTGGGGCTCAAAGAAGGTTGAAGGACCTGAGTCATCTAACTACTAGTTGGAGGTTTGTACCCAAGATTCAAATAATTGTGTGGTACCTCCACCCAGAGAAAATTAAAGTAGTCCAGGATTAAGTATGGTACAACCCTTTGGGGTGCCGTATGTCTGCACCTCCCTACAGACTCACTCCCACCAATGGACCAGAACAATCAAATAACAATTTTCCACAAATGCAGTCCTTATTACTCTGCTAATGATGTGCTGGCAGACAACATAAGAACGTAAGGATTTGCCGACAGAAGGGGACTTCTTGATCCATCTAGACAGCCAAAGCTTTAGTAGGATATCAGAAAAAAGTTTCTAAGAAAGAAAATGGTTAGGCAAGGACGTACAGTGACAGTATAGTTACACGCTAGTTAGGCTGATCTTTGTTTGCTTTTTAGGTGCAATCACCATACAGTATGTAGTATCAATGCCCACTAGTTGTTTTTCTAATGGCATTCCAGCCACAGCCGAATTCATTAATATAATATGCAAGCTTCTTGTTAAGTTGTAGCTAGCCCAGTCCCACTCCACGCACACAAGACTATCGTGCCTGAATGTACTGTCAGATCACTTTTACCCACTCTGGTACCTGATATATCAAATTCATTTTTCTAAGGAGAACTCCTTATATAAAAACAGTCACTAAGTGCCCAGCCATGAAATTGGAGCAGGCTCACAGCCTGTTGTTGCTCAGCATCTGGTGGTGGTGCTCCATAGGATTTAAACACTGTTTGTAAGAACCCCAAATTTAAACTCTGACTAGGTATTTGTAATTTCTGGCTGGATGGCCTAGTCCACTAAATGAGTTTCAAAATAACCATATAGTAAATGGGTGTGCTGCAGACAACAGGCCTGAATTACTTTTGTTCCTTAGTTCAATGGACTCTGTCTCAGAAAACTACAGTATGTATAGTGTCTCAGTGGCATGTTTTCACCTCTCTCTTGTATTTCAGGCCTCAGTAATGCCAAGGCATTGTACAGGTTCTGCTAAGCCTCTTCCCCTCTCCACATATAGTGGAGGATTTTAATCATTGAACTCAGTTGGTGAAGCCTGACCTTGTCAGACCAGTTCACCACATCCTGGGAATCCAGTCCCAGTGTACACTGGAACAACCAGTACCAACAGTAGTACTGGTTGTATGGTTCCTCCAGGCACAGAGCTGTTCTCTGCTGCAAATTTGTGTAGTGATGCAGCAAAAATCTCTCTGCATGCTGGGGAAGTGATCACAGGTTGACTTACCCTCAATAATCCCTCTCCTGCATAGGAGCCGGGTTTGTAAAATTTTTGGTGGGGCACAGAGGTCAGGGGTCAAAGCCCCACCCCCTGTCCCAGGGGTCAGAGGTCACCCCCTGCAGGAGTCTATGGGAGCACAGCCCCCGGTGCCATAACATGGTCATCTGGGGGTTAAGTCCCTGGCCTCAGGTATGAAAAAAAAATTGAATGCACTCATTAAAAGCACAATCAACAATGGATGTCATATTTGTTATTGTCCATTGTACCTATCAGAACAGTTATCGGTACTATAGCAGTCAAATGAAAATACAAAATACAGGGCTAAAACATCCTCTCCCATCAACTGAAAGAGCCAGTGGAGACAAAACAGGCAGACAGGCAAATCCACATTTTTAAGTAGTCAGCAGTAAGTTTTTAAAATTCCAGTTTTAAAGGGTCTGGTGGAAATATGCACATCTGGTGTGCTGACCTGCAAATCAGTGAACTCTACTGTAGTGGGCCCCAACTCCAAATAAATACCATTGTATTCAGAAACGTGTGAGACTACCCATAACTGGCAAATGTGTGGATTATCGGACCGCCCCTGGAACTCTGCTATTAGCATAGTACTGAAGTTATGCTACTTTGGCCCATTACAGAACTGCACGCTCTATGTCATGTCAGACTGCCAGTTATTTTTTTGTACTTTGAGTTGCTGGGGGGGTCTTCACTCCCACACGTCCCAGAGTGTTGGGGGCAGAGCCTCCAAAGCACAAATAAACTGACAAAACCTCAGTTACGATACGCGGTACACTATGTCAGACTATCAGTTATTTTTTTTATTAATTTATTTGAGTAGGGGCTCCCCCCCCCACACTCCCGTGTAAAAAAAAAAACAAGGAATGGGGAGGGGGGTGGGAGAAGAGCCCTCAAACTCACATAAACAGATGAAACCTACATCAACAGCCAGCACGCAAAGAAAGTAGCCTAGTGCTGCCATGGTACAGCACAGCAAGCACGCAACAAGAAGTACACTGTGTTCTCTGTAGCTTTGTGTTACACTAATAGCAGTTGTCTGATAACCTATGCAATCCCCCTCACAACTTGCAACATGCAGAAAAGCTTCCTTCATCATGCCTCTTAACATCTCAGAATTAAAATGTGCAATGGCCTTTAAAATATGGAACCAATGGCCAGAAATCCAGGCAGTACCACAGAGTAGTTTCATTCATTTGGCAATTCACCAATACAAAATGAAAACTAGCAAGATTCTTGTGACTGATGGTGATTGACAAAGTCAAACTGCCTAACTCGCTGGTCATTATAGTGATCGGCAACAGGACTGTCTAAGAAGAAATGTAGTTCGCCAAGACCCTTCCAGTGTGTGAAAGCTTGCAAGTATGTTTACCATCTGGGAGATGAATGCAGCATGAACATTTAACAGGTAACCTCAGTGGAACTGAAGTCTTTAAAAACTGCTAGTGGAGGCCATCTTTAATGATGTATGTCATTAATTACTACATTAATTGCAAAAGAAGTTTAAACAGTCTCTGAGAAAACTACAAATATACCGAGCATGATTATTCAAAACATGTCAGAAATAAGTTGTTGCTGAAAAATCATATGATGATTTCTTGGCCAACTAGCACATAGTGCTGCTTGCCTGCTTTAAGAGTACTGGTTAAAAAGCTTAGGCCTTTTGTTCCCAAATACCGCATAGCTTTCCTCAACAAAACATACATCTCCATTTCAAAACAGTTTCATTAAGTGCATTTTCAGTTTTCACGTTACAGATTAATTTAAGTTGTATAATCTGATATGAGCTGCTTTGAAGGAACACTAACATAATTAGCAAAGCTGTCACAAGTTTTAACTCAGTAAATCTGGACAGACAGTATGCAATTGAGAAAATTAGCAGGAGTGTGAAGGTATTCAGTTCACAAGTTCTTAACACCATTCTCCAATCAGTCACCAACCCAGCAGTAACCTCATCCTCCAGATAAAGTCCATATAGTTCTGCCCAACCTCTGCTAACAACCAGTTGGTATGCACTGTACCATATAAACTGTACAACAGAAACAATCCCCCCATAACAGCCCTGCTCTGTAAAATTATAGTTCCTGTACAGTATCTGACTGCTTTGGAAAGATCTTGGTGGTCACTTGATTAAAAACAACATGCATAGGTGTCAGTGTGGCTCAGTTGGTAACACATCCACCTCTGGGTCAGAAGATCATGGGTTTTAGTCCAATGCCAGGAGAGACTGGGATCATATCTAAATGTTGGCACTCGGGTGCAGTATTAGGTAGGTGCTGTACTGTTGAGGTGTGCCATCCTTCAGAAGAGATATTGAACCGAGGTCCCTTCCACACATCCTGGTCACCAGGAGCTGTCCTGGTGGGTGTCCAGGTGGAAGTAAAAGAACCCAAGGCACTTTTCTCAAAGAGTAGGGGACTTTCCCAGTGTCCTGGCCAACAATCCCCCTTTCCTTAAAACTGGTTCATGCAATTGTCTGAGGCTGTGTGCGGATGCTGATGTACAAAATGTCTGCCACTACACATTGTCACTTCATCACCAGTCTAGCAGTGCTTGTAAAGTATTTGGAATACAGTGTGTATGAAAAGCACTATATAAATACTGATTCTTCTGTTAACCAGTTGTTCTCACAATCACCAACTATATGTATATCTCTTTCCTCTATTTATGGCTTAACAAGCTTAGAACATGCATCTTTGCCATTGCCTTCCCATTCCCTTCCAATTACTTCTGCATGCACTGATATTCCATAAGTAGTCTAGATTTACATATTACTAACAGTGCCAACAATATTGATGCGGTGACACCTCTTGATGAATCATGAATACACTATACAAACTGAGATTGTCAGTTTATGTGTGGCAGGCCAAACTATCTGCCACAAAATGATCCATACGTCTCACAGATGACCAGTGTGCTTGAACCACATCTGATCCAGCAGATCAAACTGCATCCACCCACACACAATGAACAATCACTATATTTTGCAACAATGGCAGCCCCCCACCCCGAAATCTTGAGTACCCCAACCCAAGTCAATTTTTGTTTTCTGAGCCTCAGAACACAATAATTGACTTGTATGGGTGGGTGTACTCTAGCCAGATTGACTATTTGGTTACATTTTTCCAGTCTGTATCTAATTGCTGGCCCTACCCACAAACCTAAGTCACTGGTTGTTATAGTCCCCGGCCTGTTGACAACATCAGAAGGCATTTCTGCTTTGAGATTCCACACACCAACTCCCTTTCAATTGCTGCCTGAGCTGGTACTGTTTGTGGGTTGACTGTCTGGATAAGACCGATTTATTTCTAGCACACCAAAGATGTGTCCCTATCCTTTGCAGATTGAATTATGCCAATCACATTGACCAGGGCATAGGCTACTACTTGGGTGGGTGGAAACGTGTTGTGGGGCAGGCGGCTTTTAACAGCTGTCTTGCTGAACAAAATGTTTTAAGAAAAAACATGCAGCTAATATGACAAGCTGCACCAGCTTCAGTTGGTATTATACTACAAAAAGGGAATTTTTTTTTAGTATGGTTGATTAACCCTGGCAGGCCATGATAGCTCAGTTGAAAAGCAATTAACAGCTAGGCAGATTGAAGCAGTAAGCACCGAGTGACTGTTTCATGGTCACACAGCAACTATGAGGCTGTGGTGAGATTTGAACCTTGCTTGCTAGTTAGTTCCCACAGTAGTACTCGGAAGTTGGCCCGGTGGCGCTGAGGGTTGAGGCGCTGGATGCCACACCTCGCACCACACCGGTGACCCAGGTTCAGGAGTGGACTTGGGGAGCCGGGGTCGGCCAGGGGAGATTGGCTGAGCGTCCGGCCAATGGCTCGCCTTCTCCGGGGAGGTGGGATTCAACCTGGTGCGCGGTGACTCCTGGTGGAGGTTGGGGCATGATAGTGCATCTGCGCTGGGGTTTGATTGGTCATGGGCAGAGGCCTGCAGACCAATCACCTCTACGGCTGCATTTCTAGGGGAGGATGTTGTGACGCTTGTTTCTGCGCCTTGATGTCTGGGGCTGGCAACGTCCCTTACAGAACAGGGAAAAACACCCCTCAGAGCCAGGATGACAGAACCTGGTCCTGATGTACCAGTGCCTGCCTGCCACCCCAGGACCCTGACAAGACTTGAAGGATTCGGGGGCTGCCCGACCCCGCCCCTGCCTGGGGGGGTTCACCAAGGCTGGATGGAGGGACCGGAGGTTGCAAGGTAGGCACTGGTAGGGGCAGGCTTAATGGGAGACTACTGATGGAGTGGCTCTGTGGGACAGTAGGAGGGGAAAAATAGAAATTTCAAAAAAAAAAAACAGTAGTACTCAGACTTCCTTACCATCTAGGCCATAGCCACACAGTCACTTCCATCTGACTCGGAGAGAACAAATCTGTCTCATTCAGTCTGCCTAAAACGTTTTTTGCTCATCTCTGTATGACACCATTGCTTTAGCTGAACTCTCCTGACTCCCTCCCACCACTGGCTTGTTTCTCAACCCCTTGAATCCCCACCTTACCTGGCTACTGATTACTGGCTCTACTGTCAGCTCTTGCTGCGCTGGGGCTGGGGGTATATTATTACTGTTATCACTCGTTGCGGTGCAGGAGTGGACTGCTGTTCTCTTCTCAGTCCTCCTTGACCTCTGCTCTGCGCTGGACAGTGAGGTCTCAGAGGCTCTGCCTGCTCCTCTGCTTCATTCTCTACGGCAGCTGCACTAGTTCCCTACCTGCCCTCGTCCTTCCTGGCCCAGCACGAACGATGACCGACAGACACGAGTCACCACTCACCCAGCCACTCACGGCCTCTACTACCGTACAGACTCCTGGGGACTATGCCCACCACTCATCAGCCCATGGGCACTGGGAACGTTAAGTGTCTGCCACCACCACTGCACAACTTCCCCTGTGGGCTTTTTTTTTTTACTTGCTTCACTTGCTAGCCTGGCACTACCTCCTCACAGTGATTACTCACGGCTTCCTGGTCCTCCATTATCACTCACTTTGCCGACTCTCCTTCCCACCTTAATTAAACTCTTCCCTGCCGTGGCGCCTTCCAATTAGATTGCCCGTTCTCTTTGGGTGTAT
Source organism: Neoceratodus forsteri (assembly GCA_016271365.2). Classification (NCBI taxonomy): domain Eukaryota; kingdom Metazoa; phylum Chordata; order Ceratodontiformes; family Ceratodontidae; genus Neoceratodus; species Neoceratodus forsteri. Next base: position 628,050,720 of record CM057450.1, on the reverse strand, counting down.
TGCATGCATGTAAGGATTTAAAGGTGCCAAATTCAAAAAGTGTCACGATCGACCAATGAATCATGATTACCGTGGTTGGTTCAGGATTGGCTGGCACTGGCACCCACCCACTCTCCCATACCACAAGAAAAAAAAAAGAAAAGTATTTTCATATATGTTGAAACTCAAGAAAAAAGAAAAGATTTTTTATATGTTGAAATTACTGGTGGGGCTGGGCCTGCTTCAGAAAATATTGCTGGAGCCCATGCCCCACGGGCCCATACAACCTGGCGCCTATGCTCTCCTGGCTTCCTACTTAAAGACTCTCACTCTGTGCTGTGCAAGCATGTCATTACTAGAGGTGTTCAGAATCTGACAATGCCAAATTGTGCCTTCCAGAACTTTGGTAACTCAATTACAGCGCAGCCCGCTTATGTCGGACACCTCTTTGCATATTAGTTTCATCCAATATAGCCAGTGTCCATCATACTGTGTGTGCCCAGAATTCTATTTTCCATATTTTCCCCACAGTAGCAGAACTGCCACTAGTGCTGTGCCTTTAAGAGGCAGTGTACTTTTTCTCAGCACTTTATTTTCACAGTGCTAGGACTACACTACAATGTGTGGCACAGAGTTACAATAGTTGCTTCATTTAATTTTTTTAGTTTTAGTTTTATTTTGTTCATGTTTAGTGCTTGTGCTTTTGCTTTTATTATTTTTTTTTTTTGTGGCACCCATGTGACCCAAGTTACTGCTTGTGCTTGTGCTACCGGTGTGGTTGGAGTGGTGTTTGGGACAGGCACTGTACTGCAAAGTCTATTTGCTGGAGAAGTAGTCTTTCATGCTCACCTGTCTTGATTTCGTGATGCCATATTTTGCCCCTGCCTCTCTGTACTTTCAATCATGAACTAGTCTTAGCCGTGCATCTTAGATATTCTGAGTGGTGACAATCGGCTCTGTTGGTGCTTCCTGTTTTTCAGCTTTATCCTCCTCATCAGCTGCATTAAGAGACAGAGATGATACAGCCGCTTCAATATAATCTTCTTCTGGCTCAGTGGTGATGCTGTCACTCAGATAGCACAACTCATGAAATTCTTCCATACAGTGAAACCCGAGTGAACATTTTACAGTTTGCTACTGGTTCAGCTTGGATTAGGCACACGTCTTTTTAATTTTTACTGTCCCACTACTGTAGTGCTCACTCCTGCGGCCTGCCTGCTGATTCTTGCCCCATCACATGTTGCTGGGCCATCCATGACTCCATGGTTGCGTGCTGATTATGGCAAGATCAGAAGACAGCTACACTGCATTGCTTGCTGCAGTAACTCTCCTGCAGAATTCTGCAGTGCTGCATTTCATCATGGTGGGCTTCACTGTAAATTGTACAGAGAGAGAGCATAAACCTGCTTACAGCGTGTGCACTTGCTCATTGCCATTTCCAGCTGGAAAATAAAGCAATAAATAGCTGTGCAACAGCTCTGACTGAGCTAGTTGGGAGTAGACTCTGCCAGCAGCAGGAGAGTAATGGAGGGCTTGAGCATGTAGAGAGTAGGGCCAGGCATTGGCAGCCAGACATAGACTGGAGCAGGAGTGGTAAAAAATATAAAGAAAAAAAAGAGGAGTCTGATTGCATTCGTGTGTGTGTGTGTATGTATATATATATATATATATATATATATATGTATATATATGTGGGGGGGGGGCTGAACACAAACCATGGCCCCTATGCACCATTGGGTGAAGGTTACATGCCAAAAGCACTGAACCTGCCTGTGCAGCTCTGTGCCTGTGGACAGTTGTGCACTGGCTGGTATTCATTACTGGCTGCAACCTGTCCTCAGCCCTGCCCCCCTCAGCATGCAGGACTCCGCAGGGAAGCCAGGGGTGGAGTCATGGTTCCAGGTGGGCACCCAATGGGATGCCCATGCAGGGTCTCAAAGTGGATCCCTCACACAGCAAGGTATGGGTCCGGGGTACTGAATGCCCACTGCAGGCCCCCAGACCCGTGCACCCATGCCCCAGTGGCCAGTCAGCAGTTGGAGTCCCCCACACACACACATGCACACAGACACCCTACAATGGAAACAAGACCCCCCCCACCCGATACCCTGCCGAAACCATATTGTCCAGCAGCCACCCCACCCACCTGTGGCACCACCCCCCCAATGGCAACATACCTGCCCAGTGGTTCCATGGGAATAGATGGCCAGTGGCACAGCCCTCACGGCACCTCCTTGGCTGCCAGCCATCTTACTACTGCTGAGAGCTTCCCCAGCCCTTCCTGGCTGCCTAGTAGGCTGGGGCAGCACAGAAAGTCACGTCCTGGTCCCATCACATCCAGCAGATGGAGTCTGTGAGGGTGCACAGTGGGATACATCTCTATACCCTTGTGGCCAGCACTACATGGTTTAGTGCAGACCGCATAGTGATGGCATGCCCCCAGAATACCCTTGGTGCATTGCAGTCCATGCGGCTGGTGGAGCGGCTGTGTAACTGCCTTGTGCCCCATTTGTGAATGCCATATAGGGTCCATAGGACCCCACTCTGTGGCATTCGCATGTATCGATGCCAACGCACCCAGTTTATGCCACACGTTGGTATTGTGCATAGAGCCCCATACGCTCAGAGCAAGTCAGTGGATGACAATCCAATAATCACAGAAGGCTACACACTAAGTAGAAAGGAAAATCCTTTGAAAAATAAAACAGACTGCAAAAAGTTTAATCCTAAAGCCTTGGAGAGTGAAACATCATGGGGGAGGGGGCAAGGGCTGGTGAGGTTTGTACCAAATGGTTTTGAAAAAATTAAAAAAAACTCGTTTAAGGGTTTGGAGGAAAAAAACAAAGGGAATGAGGTGCATAATTGTTTAAAGCCCCTTTCAAGGCAATATAGCAAAATTAAATCTATCAACATGCAATTTTTAGGGCTAAAAAGGAATGGTGGGCTTTCTAAAAAAGTAAAGATTAGAAAATGGAAAGGCCCTTTACAAGACCAGAGCTTTTTTATCCCATAAGATAGCAGGATAGACAAATTGATCTGGAAAACAGGATAAGGGGACAACATTAAAAACCCTCTCCTGAGCTCAGCAGATCAGGGAGTAGTTTATTAATATACAAAATATAGTACTGCCTGAATGCCCATTTTACAAGCAGCAAGGGGACAGAAAAGATAGACTGATTAACAGACAGCTCATTTTAAGTGAAGGAATCACAAAAAAAAAATATGCTACAAGCCACAGCTACTGTAGCAGGGCAAACAAAGTCATTTACAGCCTCTGGGCTAGTCAGGGGGTACCAGTTATGCCCTATTGAGCACAGGGCACTGGTCCATCCAGTCAGGAGCAACAGTGAACAAGCCCTACTCAGGGCACAGTCTGTGCAGTCAGGAGGCACAGTAAATACTCAAGGCTCAAGTCCATCTATTCAGGGGCATCAGTGAATAAGTTCCACTCTGGGTACAAGTCTGTTCAATCTGGGGACACCAGGTACTGTACTAAGCCCTAATCAGTCCACAAGTCTAGCCAGTCAGGGGTCACCAGTAAATAAGCCCTACTCAGGGTATAAGTCCGTCTAGTCAGAAGCATCAGTGGATAAGTAACCTCCCAGCTGCTTCTCCAGGCTCACACTGGAGGCTTATCCTTCTCACTTTTCCAGCCTGGAAGACCCTGCCCACCCCCTGTGCCCAGAAACTCCCCATCTCTCCTCCACATACCTATCGAAAGCTCGCCCTCCACTGTCCCCTGGCCAGGGTGGTGGTCATTCTACTACTCCTGACAGGCAACATACATCCCAACCCAGGCCCAGCCCACACTAGCCCACCAGTAAGGTCACCTAGGTTCTGCATAGCATCTATGAATATATGCAGCCTTCTGAAAAAAGTTGATTCCCTCCAATGCTGGGTCACGTTGCATAGACCAGATGTCATAACGCTGGTGGAAACCTGGCTATCAAAATCCACTCCAGACTTCTTTGTCTCCCTTCCAGATTACTCCCTTTACCGGGAGGATTGTGTAGGTAGAAGAGGGGGGGGGGTGCTGTGCAATCTATACCAGGGACTCTCTCACTGGACAAGCACTCCTTGCCCAGCTCTCGTATACGGGGCGCAGGCCCTAACCCTCAAACTGACCCCGGACCCCTCCAGGGGCCCCGTCTATCTTACCACTGCCTACATTCCCCCAAAAAACCAAACCCTGGCACTGGTTTCACTAACAGATTATCTTACAACCCTACATCACACAGCTGACCAAATCCTTTTGGGTGACCTGAACGTTAACTGGCTCAGCACATCCTCCGCCACCGCCCATGACTCTTTCACAGCCATAGACATGACTCAACTCATTTCCCAACCCACCAGAGTAATCACAAAGAGAGGTACCAGCACCCTTCTAGATGTGGTCATCACCAACCGCCCTCAACAAATCCATGATACCCAGGTCCTTCCTGACTCACTTAGTGACCACCCTATCCTTTCTGTTGGCGACCTCCACACCCCAAACCCACGGCCCTTTCCACTCTCACGCGGCCTCAGACCAGGTGAACTAAAGGCCTTAAGCAACTTCTTGCCCAAATTAACTGGTCTCCCATACACTAAGCCCCTGATATAGATACTGCCCTAACCTTCTTTTCCCAAACCTTCAACAAAGCCTGTGACATTTTTGCACCCCTAACGGAAGTCCAAACCAAAGTACGTAATGCCCCCTGGGTTACCCCTGCCCTGCTTCACCTGCTCAAGCACAGGGATAACCTATGACACCTGGCCTCAGAAACAGGCCGGTCGGCTGACAGACAGGCTTACAATGCCACAAGAAACAAATGCACCTGGGCCATCAGAAAAGCAAAGGCCGATCACTATCAGGCCGCGTTCACCTCCTCCTGGGGAGTGCAAGAACATTCTGGGACAACATCAAACATCTAAATGGGAGCATGCGCTCCCCCCCCCGCCAGATCACCATTTACAGCTCTATCTCCACTGACCCAGCCCGCATAGCCAACTTCCTCAACTCATCCTTCACGGACCTTAGGTCGGTCCTCCCTAGTGATTTCTTTGACCCTCCCCCCTCCCTACCTGCCCAGTTATCCAACATCCTAGTCTCCACTTATGCAAGGTAACTGCCCAGGAAGTCAGATCACACCTGATTAAAGCACTAAAGAGCAATAGTACTGGCAGCGACTCCCTGAACCCCAGTATCCTCCGCTGGGTTCTGGATCAGGTCCTTGCTCCACTCACTAGCCTTCCCAATAAATCCCTCTGCCTGAGGCAATTCCCTTCAGCCTGGAAAACTGCCACAGTTATGCCCATATACAAAGGAGGTGACAGGTCCACAGCCAGGAACTACCGGCCCATCTCCATTCTCCCACCCCTCTCCAAAGCCCTAGAAAAACTGGTGGCAACTCATATTACGGATTACCTGACCAAACACAACAACCTCTGCCCTGAACAGCACGGTTTCCATGCAGGTCACAGTACCAGCACTGCCCTCATAGAGTTTTCACATTTTCTACACTCCTCCCTGGACTCTGACTCACTAGCCGGAGCAGTGTTCATTGACCTCTCAAAGGCATTCGACACTGTCTCCCACCCCCTCCTGCTGGATGCTCTCAGCCACACCGGCTTCACCACTGGGCCAGTCTCCTGGTGCTCCAGCTACCTGTCTGCCCGCTCTCAGCGTGTTAAAATCAATGGGACCCTCTCCAATACATGTCCTATCTGCTCAGGTGTTCCCAGGGCTCCATCCTAGGACCCCTACTCTTCTCACTCTACCGCAACACCCTGCCCAATGCATGCACTGGTAAAATCCTGCTGTATGCAGATGATGCCGTCATCTTTTCCACCCCCCGAAACCCCATCTCCCTACAAGACACCTTGCAACTATCCTTTAATGATGCCGAAACCGGGTTCAAAGAGCATAGACTTGTAATCAATCTCAAAAAAACTAAAACTATGCTCTTTGCCCATCCCCAAAACAAAGCCAGCAACTTCTGACTCCACATCCTCCCTAGTTCCAAGCATCCTCTCAAACAAGTCCACTTGTACAAGTACCTTGAGGTCTCCTTTGACTCAGCCCTCACATACCACGACCATGTTGATGCTCTTGCCTCAGTTACCAATGTTCGGCTAGGTATCCTATACCGCTACAAAAACTGCCTCCCCCCCGATAACCTCCGACTAGCGGTCACATCCTCAATAATGTCCCTTGTGGACTATGGCCTGCCAGTTTATGGTGCTACGGACTCGACCGCCCTCAATAAAATCTGCCTCACCTTGAATAAGGCCTGTAGGCTAATTACGGGAGCCCCTAGGCTAACAGATACCTGCCAGCTATATGACATGGCAATGCTGCTTAACCTGGACGAACGACTCAGATACCAAACCTGCCTCAAAACAAAAAAAACTCTCCTTGAACTATCCCCGCCTGGGCTCACAGCCTCCATCCACCTAGCACAACCCTTAGTTCAAACTCGAACCTCCTTCAAGGCCACTCTATTAGTCCCTAGGTCCAGGACCACACATGGCCAAAGGTCCTTCTGTTACAGAGCTCCCTCCTGGTACAACACACTCACTACCTCCATCTCTGATACCCTCATGATCTCCTGCTTCAAAACTTCACTTTGGAGTCAGCTATTTAACACGCGTAGCTGTGCTTGTCTCTAAGATGATCTAGCTCATTATGCCCTGACAAAACTCACTGAGTGGCTCCTCACCCAAACCAATCACCAACCACGTCCCATAGCCCTCTGAATTTTTTACCTCCGGCAGTCTCTGCACACTACCGCGAGTATGCTTATACCAATGTATATTTAATCTGTCATTCTGTATCCAAATAATTGTAAAAGCTTGAGAATGCCAAACCTGTAACATAAGTGATGTAACAAAGAAATAACTGCATGTGACTGCCAAAGTTGTAACTGTAGTGATGTAACAAAATGTTGTAATGTATTTGTCCTCTTTGTGACGAGGTACCTTTGGAAATGAGCCTCTGGTTCAAAGGTTGTAAACTGACGTACAAATAAATAAATAAAAATAAATAAGTTCTATTCAGGGCACAAGTCTGTCCAGTCAGGAGTAGAGATGTTGCAAAATATAATTTCGTGAAATTATGGTGAAATGGTGCATTTTCACCCACAAATGGGCATCTCCTCCTAATAGCCCCACAATCCCTGATGTCTAGTGCCCCCCCCGAGGCTCACTAGCCAAAACTTAGGGTTTTCCTGGTATCTAGTAGTTGCCCCCCCTCACACCTTGTAGCATGCGCTCATTCATTGAAGTGCTCAGTCGGGCTACTGGCCATGAAAGTGAGTGAAGGGCTGTGCTGGTGGCCTGATAAGGGTACTGGGGGGAGCGAGGCGGGTACTATCTGCTGACAGGGTTGGGGGTCCGCTAGACACCATGGAGTTGGACATTTTTTTTATTTATTTTTGTTAACTAAAGGAGAATCGGGAGGACTTGGAAGGGACATGAGGGTAACTCGGAGGGAGGGGGGATTTACTTAATTTCGGCTGGAGATTGGACAGGTGTGGGGGCAACCACTAGACAACAGGGAAATGCTAAATTTTGGCCAGTGATCCTCAGGGAGGGGGAACACTAGACACCAGGAAATTGGACATTTTATTTATTTATTTATTTTTTTAACTAAAGGAGAGTCAGGAGGACTCGAGAGGGATATATACTTATTTGTTTTAAATGTTAGCCATGCGCTGCGGGGGGGGACCACACTATACACCAAGGACTTAGGAAATAGTGACAAAATTGAAGAATTTTGCCTATGGGTGATGAAAATTCGCTCATGAATGGTGAATTTTGATGGCCTGAGGGTGAAATTTCACCTGTTCCATGGGTGAAATTTAACATTTTGCCCTGCGAAAAATTTCTCAAAATTCATGTATTCCACTAAATATTTTGTGGAGCAAAATTTGTCAATTTGGCACAACACTAGTCAGGGGGTACCATATACTAAGCCCTAATCAGTGCATAAGTCCAACCAATCAGTGGTCACCAATAAATAAGTTTTACTCAGAGCACACGTCCCTCCAGTCAGGGGCATCAGTGAATAAGTTCTACTCTGTCACAAGTTTTTTCAGTTAGGAGGCACCAGATACTAAACCCTAATCAGTGCACAAGTCCAACCAGTCAGGGGTCACCAGTAAATAAGCCCTGCTCAGTGCACAAGTTCACCCAGTCAGAAGCATCAGTAAATAGATTCTACTCTGAATGCAAGTCTGTTCAGTCAGGGGGCAGCAGGTACCAAACTCTATTCCGTGCTCTAGTCCAACCAGTCATGGTTCACCAGTAAATAAGCCCTACGTAGGGTATAAGTCCATCCAGTAAGAAGAATCAGTGAATGAGTTCTACTCAGGGCACAAGTCTGTCCAGTCAGGGGGTACCAGATGCTAAGCCCTAATCAATGAACAAGTCCAACCATCAGTGGTTATCAGTAAATCAGCCCTACTCAGTGCACAAGTCCATCCAGCCAGGGGGAAGAAGTTAATAAGTCTACTTAGGGAACGAGTCTGTCCAGTCATAAGGCACCAGTAAATAATCTCTACTCAGGGCACAAGTCTATCCAGTCAGGGGACAACAGATAATCCCTTCTCAGGAAAATGTTTGTTTAGTCATGGGGCACTAATTCAGATGTAGACTTTTAAAACTGCCTGTTTTCCAAGGACGTTTTAGGTGGAGATGAGGCTGGCTAGAATGCAACACAAAAACCAGAATTAAAAGCAGGGTTGATCTGGCAAAACCAGAACCTCCCCCATTTTGTAGACCACTAGTGATTACATCAAATTTGTTATTGTGCAGGAATTTTGTTTGCCTCTGGCAGACATGGGTCTTTCTTCTTACCTTCATTTCAGGTCTCCAGTCCATCTCCAACAGCAGAATGTATAGTTGTTCAATTTATTTATCAAAAGTATGCATGCCATTTTAGGTCTGACATACAAGTAGATTATATTAAAATTGTTTTCACACAGTATAAACAATATATATATATATATATATATTATGGTAGCACGGTAGTGTTGCCATAGTTAGGGTTTAGGAGCCATTTGCATGTTAAACCTAATATTTTGCACCTTAATAACTTTGCAACCGTTCAATGGATTTGCCTGAAATTTGGAATACACAATCAAGATCCATACATCTTGGGATCCGCCAATTGTCGTACTGTTTGGATATACAGCTGTGGAGTTATTAAGCATGATCTGTGCACATGTTTACACTTTTTTGGAATTCTTTGCTCGTCTCTATAAGTTGCACAGTTTGTGCCACCAGTCCGAAATCTTCAGGAAACGTGGGGCCAGGGTCCCCAATGTGTCTTTTGAAGATTTCGAGAAAAAATATTAAATGGTTCAAAAGTTATTCAAAAAACAATTTCTCATTATAAGTAAATGGGGAAAAGTTAACAAAAAGTTCAACAGTGTCACAAATGCAGTTTATACTTTCACAAATGGCCCTTTTACTGTCGCAAATCTGCCATTTTGTTTTCAGTTGTTCATCAGAAAAATGCTTGGCATTTAAATGTGGGACCCTCTATCAACCTAATTCTTTTTGTATTCACCCAGTCGGAACCTGAGGATGCTAGGCATGTCTTTATTTTGGGGTAAAACACCCCAGAAATATGATTTTCAAATTTCTGGAAAAAATACTTTCGCATTTGTGAAACTGTCTCATGAATTTGCTAAAGCTTTCGAAAAGTTCGACAGTACTTTTCCAGGCTGTGGGAAAATGACAGCAATTTTTGGCACACTGCTGCAAAAGAACAGTTTGGTGCTTTGGGCTGAAATTTGGAAGGAACGCAGCCAACATCTCACAGATGTGACTTTCAGTATTTTGGTGTAAAAATTTTACAGGGCGGCAAAGTTACAGCACTCCAAAGTTGACACTTTTTCTCATAGGATAACATTACGGCGTCCGCTGCATTACAGGAATCCTTTGCCTCCCTGCTGCAAAATAACAGTTTGGTCTTTTCGGCTGAAATTTGGAGAGAAGAAAGTTAACATCCCACAGATGTGCTTTTAGTGGTTTGGTGAAAAAATATTACAGGGAGCCAAAGTTATGGCACTCCAAACTTCTCTTTTTTCCCCATAGGATAACATTACGGCGATTACCATGTCTTTCAGGGCCCGTATCTCGGAAACGGTGCGAGATACAGACTTTTTGTCAGAAAAATGCTTAGCCCCCTACTGTGAGCTAAGTACAAAACTAGCCAGGAAAGTCATAAATCATATGACTTTTAAATTCTTTTTCTACGTCGTATGGTTCCTGAGATATAAGCAATTTAGTATTCCAACTCCTCATGTTCTGCTCCGAGACCCATTATCATGCATGCATTCTTTGTGATCACTGTCTTTCTGTATGCAGCTTTTGGGGAAAACCAGCCTGTGTGCTTACATTACTGTTACCCTTACCGCTTCTGCTTGCAGCTCCATACCCGTTTCACTTACTGTTCCCATCTACGGCACCATGTGCGATACCCTTTGCATTTTAATTTGCACTTGTGTTTGTGTTATTTTAACCATTTGTGTCTACAGTACTGTTTATCTTTGTGTTTTGCTTTGTGTCACCATGCGCATTAGGCCCGGCGCTCCCGCCGCCACATTACATTCACTATTTCTCATTATCATTCTCAAAAAGAAGGGAAATTAGAGGCCAAAACCTCCATTTAATGCATTAGTTAGGGTTATTCCACAGTGATAAAAGTGAAATTGGCATGGAAGGAAGCCCCTCTGAACCGCCCGTCCACCCCCAACCCGCATCGGGTGCGTGCTGAGGTTGTCGGTCCTAACTCTTACCCCATTCTCCTATACCTCTGCTTTGTTACACATCTGATGGGGTGAGAGTTAGGCCAGCAACCCCATCAGCAAATCCTGATGCTGGTTGGGGTGGGGCGGGGGTTCAAGAGGGGGCTTTCAAACCCAACACCGAATTTCCTCACTTTTGTTGCTGTGGAACAACCCTAACTAATGCATTAAATGGATTTTTTGTTTCTAATATATATATATATATATATATATATATATATATATATATAATATATATATATATATATATATATATATATATATATATATATATATATTAGAGGCAGCTGTAGAGATGAGCAAAGAATTCCAAACAGAGTAAATGCATGCGCAGATCACGCTTAATAACTCTGCAGCCGTATACCCGAACAGTACGAAAGTTGGCAGATCCCAAGATGTATGTTTCTTGATCACGTATTCCAAATTTAAGGCAAAACAGTTCGGTCTTTTGGGCTAAAATTTGGAGAGAAGGCAGCCAACATCTCACAGATGTGCCTTTCGGTGGTTTGGCAACAAAATATTGCACGGATGAAAGTTACGCTTCTCCGGTGGACATTTTTTTCCCATAGACTAACATGGTGGTGTCCGCCACTCCTTTCGGGGCTTGTATCTTGTAAACAGTGTGAGATACGGAATTTTCAGTGAAAACCTAGCCAGGAAACTCATGAATCATGAAATGTTAATTTTTTTTCTATGTCGTACAGATACTGAGATATTACCATTTTAGTATTACAACTGCTCGTTTTCTGCTTCGAGCCCATTATTATGCATACATTCTTTGTTTTCACTGTGTTTCTCAATGCAGCTTTTGGGGAAAAATATGGCATGAGCTCCAGTTACTGTAACACGTAGGATTTACAGTTGTGTTACTGTGCCCATTTGCTTTAGCGTTCCCCTGTACGTCACTGCGTGCGTTACCCTTTGTGTTTCCATTTGTGTTTGTGTTACTGTTACCATTTGTGTCTCCACTACTGTTTGTCTTTGTCTTTCACTTAGTGTCACCATGTGCATTACCATTTCTGTTGGCGGCCACCCTTCCTTTTTTGTTTGCGTTTGTCTTTCGTTTTGCATCATCGTTGTTCTTACCATTACCATTTGCATTTCCAATTGCGTTCTGGTGCCCGTGTATGTTACGGTTTGTGTTTCCATACATGCTTATGTTTGCTTTTCTGTTTTCTTTGGCATTATTGTTGCTGTTACCATTACCATTTGCATTTGCAATTGCAGTACCATCACCATGCGTGTTACTGTTTGTGTTTCCGTACGCGCTTGCATATGTGTTTGCGTTTCTGTTTTCCTTTCACATTACTGTTGCTTTTACAGTTATCATTTGCATTTACAATAGCGGTACCGTGACCATGCACGTTACCACTTGCATTTCCATATGTGCTTGCATCTCCGTTTGCATCACTGTTCTCTTTGGTGTCACTTTGTGCCTGCATTTCTATTAATGCTTGATTTACAATTTACGTTTATGTCACCATGTGCATAACCATTACCGCTTGCATTTGCATTGCTGTTACCGTTACTATGTCACAAACAATCACGTGGTGGGAACCGATGACCTCAACACTCACCACGATGCTGGTTAGCAGGGGCGGGCTGAGGGGGTGCAAGGGAGGGTTTCAACCCTAACACCGAATTTCCTCACTTTTGTCGCTGTGGAACAACCCTAACTGATGCATTAAATGGAGTTTTTTGCCTCATATATATGTATATTTGGTAACTGGCTAAGTGCACTAGACATTAAATATGCCTATTTCCAGGCATGACCCAGGAGAGCACAAAGCATTAGACACCACAATAATGAACAGAAAATAAGATACAGGGAGACATGATTAGAAAATGGCAGTGAAAAGGCTAAAACACAGTGCAGTTAAATAAGCATGGAAAATACAAGTAATGGAAATTAACACCATGAGTAAATGTCTGAAAATGTACAATAAATTCAAGTGCAAATTACAGGTGAAAGAGGAATTAATTTATAATGTACACTAACAGGACAATGCAACGTACAAACAAAAGCAAGGCAAACATTTTTGCAAGACAATTGTATTAGAACAATGTGTTGTATATTTAGACAATGATAAACAAGGAAATTAAGTGAAATAATAATGCCTAAAGAATTAACTCAACACAAAACAAGAGGCTGAAATAAAACAGTAGCTGAAGGCTTTATTAGGTAGTAAAGAGGTAGGGGAAGTAAAGAGGAAGGTATTGCACCACTTGGGTAACCGCCGAGGTAATAGCAGTTGGTCAAGGTAGCAGCAAGTCAGAAAGATAGAGACAAAGACAAGAGGCAACAGACATAAGTGCAACATGTTCCACTATAAGGATTAATGTCACAAGAGGTAGCAGGAACCTTACGTGGGATGAGAGCAAGTACAAGGATGAGAAATAGAGAGGTGATGGTGCAGCTCTCTTTTGAAGCAGTAATGGGAGAGGCTAGTCAGATATTCACTGGTAATGAGTTCAAAAATTTAGGAGCAGAGTAGTAGAAAGCCTGGGAGCCCATGGTAGTAAGGCAACTGGGGACAATTATGAGACTCAGCGTGCTCCCTGTCCTCCCATATGGTAGTCAGCTGAGGATGTACGAGGATGACTCTGTTGGTCACTGTATCGGGCTCTCTGCATGGTACCAGCTTATCTAGGACTATTTAAATATGTATGTCGTAAAGCAACTTTAGTACATGAGTTTAGACAGCACAGTGACATTTGTGCAAAATTTGTAAGGTCATACAAGACACTTGTGTCCAGATATTCAAAAGTTAGTGTGGGCTAAATGGGTTTTTTTCCCATGCTAACCAGGTTTTGTGCCCCATTCCTGAGAGGACTCAATATTCAGAGACCTTCACAATGTGGATAAAATCTGTTAGTGTTTAACTTATCACTGCATGCATGCAAATGAGGTAATTCTCCACTACATACAGGCACAGTGTAAAATTCAGAGGTTTTCGTAAATGCCACCCAATGGGCACAAGTTACTGCCTTTGCAAATCCCAACTTAACCTGGTGCAAGGCACTGGTAGTGGGCACTGATACTGCAGCCACCCACCCAAACCATGTACAGGAGAACCAATGCACATTGTGGTGTCTAGCGGCACCCCTCACCCCCGATCACCTGTCTGAATATTGTTAGTCATTGCCCTGGTGTTCAGTGGCTTTCCCCACCCTCCAGTTACCTGCTGTTATATTGGTAGAATTTTTACTGACAATCAGAAACTTACAATATATACAGATACTTCATCATTTGAACTTCATACTTTTGAAGTCATCAGCTAGTTTCAGATGTAATAACGCATACTGAAACAAAGTGCCAAAAATTAATAGACTTCTATCATATTATATGTACATCACATGCCACTAAAACATCTTCTTGTAGATATTTTTTTAATTACATAAAATGCCCAGCAAATTCTCCATTTACTCTTTAAACATGGTATAGACATTATTTTACTTTCTGCTATATAGAGTGAAGTTAGCTCTTTAGATATTAACTTTATTACTATTTCTGGAATCAATTTTAATTTTTTTGCTGGAACAGTAGCGCACATCTTGACTGACATAGATATTTTATGCATGTAAAAATTTATCTAATAGTATTTTGATCACAATTGTGGGTGGCGTTTAATTTTCTCAAAATGGTTTCTCATATGTTACACTTGACTATGATTGGTCACCCCATAATCATGCCAATGTAGTCCAAAACTGTTGATCATATGGGCATTCTATAAAAAAAAATGTCCCATAGTTTCTAAGGTGGTAGTACATCCCTGCCTCAGACAATCTTATACTGTATCACATCGTACTCATGCCATCATCTCTACTTAATCATACAGTGTGTATTACATGTATCCAATGGAAAAAGCTTCTGCTGTGTTTGCATTGCCTTCAAATCAATCAATAAATCAAAATCTTTATTTATCCAGGTGAACATCAATGAGTAGAGCTCTTTTACAAGATGGACCTGGTTAGAACAGGGTCGGGTAACATCCATCATAAAAACATATAAATAGATGTAAATAAGTATATAAACACAAACACAATGGTGCAATAATAGGGGAGTCAAATAATTAAAGGAAGACAAGGCAAGCCATAACAGAGAAGGATTCAAATACAAGGGGGCAGGTCCACCATTGAACCATGCAACTGTATATAAACCATGTTCTCTGTATAGAAGTACCAGTTAGTTCATTTACCAGGGGCAGTCACTAGTACTAGCCATGAAAATGGCTTGGAGAACCACCAACTAATGGCAGATGGGGTACCAGGAGGGGTATGTAATATGTAAGTGAAGAATAAACATTGTGAGAAGTGGAGTCCCAAAGATAGGTTGGTAGAACTGATGCTGTGGTGGAGGCCTACGGGGAGAGGGAAAGGGGAGTTAGGATTTTTATAGTATGATTGCATGTAGATTGTGGATGAGTGCAGTACAGAGTTGTGAAAAGAAGGATGGAGAAAGGGGGAAGATAGACCAGTATCAAAGGGAGGACAGGGCATCAAGGTATTACATGAAAGCATGATGACAGACCAGGGCCAAGGAGAAGACAAGCACTAGAAGTGCTAACAAACTACTATGGCCTCATATGGCCCTTATAATGTTTTCATCTATATATATATTTCTTATGTATTCTTCACAACCTGTATTTCCTGTATCCTGTATTGTAACATGAATATTTCTGCTAAGGTGCATTGCAGACTCTAGCCAAACTCAGTTAGTCTCATATGGCCCTTACAATGCACCTATATGTATACATCCTGTAAATATTCCTCTGCCTACTATGTATTCCTATATACTGGTGTATTATTTATTTGTATTATAACTGTATTGTGTATGTAATAATCCCTGTTGCCCCTGTCCCCAGGTCGCACCTGGAAATGAGCCTCAGCTCAGTGTGTCTTTCCCTGTTACCAAATGTTTAAATAATTAAAATATCTTTCAGTAACACTTTTATGTGCTGAGTTATCTTTCACTCTTAGCCATCCATGAAAACTGAGCCATATTATGTCTCACATCTGGGGGGGGGGGGTTCTTTAACCATTAGTTATTCGCTTACTGTTGTATATTTTGATATTGGAATTCCTCTATATATTACAACGTCTTTGAAGTTCTTGTCCATAATCTTACAGTAGACCGTTTCTCTAGATACATTTTGCAACTGTCCTAGATTGATATTCCAAATTCATAGTTTTTGTAATATTACATTTACAAAACTTGGGGTATATTGGTAGGGTATTCCCTGGTGCCTTGTGGCTGCCCCACCCACCAATGGCCATTCCTGTAATTGTACAGCATGACCTGGTGTCTAGTGGCACCCCTCTGCCCTCTGATCACCGGTCCCTGTATGAGTAGAGTATTCCATGGTGCCCAGTGGCTCCCCCCACCCTTCCATTACTCATTACTATATTTGTAGGGTATGCTGTGGTGTCTAGTGGCACCCTCCTGCTCTCCAAGTACCCGTCTCCATATCATTAGTGGTTGTCTGGTGCCTATGGCACCCCCTCAGATCCCTTTGCCCTGAATGCATAGTTAGTCCTTGGCATCTAGTGGTACCCCCACTTGTCTAGAACCTGTACTGGTGCAAACCCCAAGTCTCTGGTAGCTAGTGGCCCTCCCACACCAGCCTCATCAAGCACACCAGCCAGCCAAACCTCCCCCTACCTAGGTAAGCTGGTGCCATGCAGGTAACCCAATACAGTGACTGGAACAGCCCTCATCTCACCTCCTTGGTTGGCAGCAATATGGGAAAACAGGGGATATGCATACTGTCTGTGTAGACTGTACACACATCCCTGTCATTCCATATGGTGGTCTGCCAGGGAGGTGAGAGGAGGGCTCTGTTGGTCACTGTATTGGGCTCAATGCATGGTACAAGCTTACCTAGATGTAGGGAGGAGGGTTGGCTGAGTGGTGTGATTGGTCCAGGTGGTGTGTATGGGCTGCTAGTCACTGGAACTCAGGTTTGGCACCAGAATGGGTGCTTGGCAGGTGAAGGTATTGTTGACACCAGGGATTAACTATGCACTGTAGCCCCCAGGAGATCTGAGGGGAGCCCTAGACACCAGGGCAACCACTAATGATACAGAAACAGATGCTTGGAAGGCAGTGGGTACCACTAGACACCAGGGCATGCTCTACACATACAGGGGTGGAAGATCATAGGAAAGAGGGTGCCCCTAGACCCAAGGGAGCACTCTACAAATACAAGGATGGGTGATCAGAAGCAGGGGGTGCCACTAAACATCAAGGAGTACTCTGCAATTACAGGAATGGCAACCAGCAGGCAGGGGTGCCGCTGGTCACCTGGGCATACTCTAAAAATATAGGAATGGAGGATCTGAGGGTGGAGGAAGCCACTATACACCAATAAATACTCTACACATATAGGGATGGGCGATAAGAGGGTGAGGGTGCCACTATACAGCAGGGAGGACATTTGCATTTAGGGGACATGTGTTTGGAGTGAGGAGGCAGTTGCCACAATGCCTGATGTGGTGGCAACCATAGGACAGGTGCAAACCTGCCTCTGCTTCCCATGCAAATGAACCCATAATGGGCACAAATTTGACCCCTTAGTGTCTTACATGCCCAATGGGCTCATTTTCATTTTGTGACTGAATATCACACCATGTCTCCCAGTGTTATCAGGTCTTGGGGCGCAGTTCCCCTATGGGCCGCATATAGCCCAGGGATCCATGCTGGAGCAATACTACTTTACTTAGCACTGTGCTGACATGGCCCTATATTCAGTCAGATAGCATAGGTGTGCAATCCACCTGAATATGGCAACCTCTGGGTCGAGCACAAGAGCAACTGCAGCACAAACCTTTGCACTCCACTTTTGGTCATATTTGAATATAGTGTCCTTGATTCTCATTAATCAGCTGGAACCCACATTTTTGTGAGACATCTAAAGATTCCCTACCGACTAACAGAAGATCTATCCATTTTTTGTTTGTAAACACAATAGTGTATATTCCAATAGCATCTGCATTGTTGTTAACCTGACTCCACGAACTGCAGGGTAGTATCTCTCTTCTATAACATCATACCATTTTGCAAAAACTGTTGTTGTGCCAAAGTTACATGTTACATGCAGAATGAAAAAATCTGAGCCATCCCAGTGGTGCAGAGGGCTGAGGTACTGGATGCCTTATCTCGAATCATGGCAGTAACCTGGGATTGGGAATGGACTCAGGTCATCAGAGAGCCAGCACGGAGGGGGGAGGGATGGAGCAGAATCGAGCATCCTAAAGGCAACTCTCCTCTCCTCTCGTGGGAAGTTGTCCCCCCCCCCGTAGTCCTTCTGCCATCGGGTGGAGGTCTGATAGTCAGTGTAGACATGAGGGGGAAGCAAGTACCTTGGCGTGAGCTTGCCTCCACACACATGTGCACAGCCAGGACAGGGATCGAGAGAAAACAGGGAAGAAATCGGGGCCATAAAAACTTGAAAAAAAAAACAATTTGAAAGTCTGGATTTTCCCTGGCTGTTCACTGGGAAATTCTAGCACTCATTTGGTTCCTTAAGCTGTCAATCACTCATAAAAAAACACATACTGCATGGCAGAAATTCAATTTGCAGCTTTTGTTCCCACAAACCAGCCAATACGTATAACAAAATGCCACAAACTTTACACTGTAACATGCAAATGATGACTTATTTTTTTGGTGGAATTGTACAACAATGGAACAGTGATTTTTCCTGAATTTTATCTTTGACAGTCACATTTTATCCCATTTGAGACATGGTTTGAAGTTCTTACAGTAGCTATTCTGATGAAGTTGAACTCTAGTGGAGGTAATGTCTAGTACCAGGCTAAGATACTTCATGTAGAGATGTACAGTGTGTGGGGCCTCATGTGGATTTTCATTTTGGCATTTGGATTTAGGTGCCTGATATTCAGGAATGATTCATTTTAGTTTGTTTTTGATTTGTTATGTAAGTAGTGTACAATACATTTTATTACTATTTAAAACACAATCAGTTAAAGAAAGCAGAACAAACCCAATGTAGAATGTAAATACCCCGCCAAATCCTACCATATTTGACCTGCTCACTCAGATCAGGTTTATACAAGAAACACCATAACCACCCATCTAACAAGTCTTTTGAACATCTGGGGCCAGATTTTCTAAGGGCAAGAATTGCTGCAAGGCCTAGTTGAACCAAAGACATGGTGCACCAGGCTTACAGAAATCAAAAGGGATTTCTGCCCAATGTGACGCTCGCTAGACCATCTTTTTGTGGTCTAGTTTGCATCAATTTTAGGGAACCTCTACATGCAGCTTGCATCCCAAATTTGGCGCAAGCTGCTGTAAATGGGTCAGTTGTCACCATTGCCCCCAAGGTTAGAAAATTGGGTGCAACTGCGGCAATCATCAATGGCGCAGCTGTGGTGGTGCAAGGGTGTGATGCAATGCTTGATACCAGCCCTGATCTAACTTTCAAAAATCTGGACCCTAATTTCTCCTCCTCTACATGGCAAGTCCCATGCTTTTAATTGCCTGTACTGACATTGCACCAGAAGTCTTTGTCCCCAGTCATTCATCCATGGGAGACATGATTTTCAAGGTCAATGACTAGTAAATATTAATTCTATCAAAGCTAGCTCAGTGGTCTGGGGACTGTTGTGGCTAAATAGTTGATGTGTAATGTGCACGCTGTCACTTGACATCCTCTAAGGGACCATACACACACACAGTGATGATAAACACTAGTCCATCGTGCTAGTCTTGATAGCATTAATTAGCATTTACTATCCACCCTCCATGTAGATTGTGCCACAACCCTTGGTAAAGGATCTTGGGCTGTTGGTGAACCAGATTAAAGCCTGTTGCACCAATATTAGCATCTGCAAGTGAAAGAATGGGACATGCTTTGGGGGAAGGGTTGGATTAAATGTTCAAAAGAATATCAAATAGATGGTCGGGGGCTGAGGGTACTTTTATTTTTAGGCTAGGGCTGGGGGAGCATAATGGGATTGGACTTACCTCTTTGGCTTTTCTGGCAACCGGGTTGAGTGGGAGATATTATTTTGCACTTGGTCTGAGCTGCTCCTCCCAAACATCTTGGTACCAGAATTGTGGGCACATTCAAGAACCCAGAGTGCAGAATGTCATAAAGTCTGTGACATTTGACCCGCCTTCTCTGGGTCAGTTTCCATCCCTAACTATGTGTGCCTGATGAAATCACCCCATCGAGTGTAAAATTGACTCATACTTTCAAGTGATGAAGAGATGTGATGACTGAGAAGGGTCCCCTTTTTTTACAGTCAGTTTATCTCTCAGCTGCATCTTTGATCCCAGGAATGCAATTTATTTATACTCCAATGCATGTCTGATGACCAGAAAAGCCACACTGAGCTGTGAAAAGCTCATGTCCAGGTGCGTCCTTGAGAGTGGGTTACATGAAACAGTTTGACTGACAGGAGGAATGTTGGTCAGCACAGAAAATAAATCCTCTACTCTTATGAAAACTGCTGTGGAATCCTTAATTTTCATCTGGACAGTCACCAGAGATAAACAGAAGAGGCCTCAGATAAACATCTCATACAAAGGATTGCACCTTAACAGTGCAGCAGTGCAGTATCAGTGTTTGCTATTAGCCCAAGTTTCTGGTGTGGGACTAGAACCCATAGCCTTTTAATTTTCTGGCATTGAAGATAGTATGCAACCTAATGAACCACTGGCAATCCTTGTCCACCCTATACAGTACTTTTACATTGGATGACATAAATGGTACCTGCACACTTCAATCTTTTATTTGGGTGACATCACCCCATCCACAGGAAAAACAAATCAGGACTGACTCAGAAAAAAACTGTCAATAAACTGCAATAGAAAGAAAACAAACATTCTTTAATCCCTGGAGTTGATGGAGAATATGACACTTTGTCAGCGCACATCCTCCCCAAGATGTCAACGAACAATTCACCATCTCAGCAGATGTAGATTTAAAAAATGGACAGATGGAGTGAGACACACATGACAGGAGCACAGAGATAAAAAAAATGTTGATGAGAGAGCTAGATGTGGTAGCACTACGCATTCCTGCTTAAAGCAGAACCAGCCTAAATGTTCATGGTGATTTGTAAATACATCTCATGATGCTTTGCATTATGGAGAATGTGTTTTTTTTGTTTTTTTTTGACAATTGGCATTGTTTGCCAATGCCCTTTTTGGGTAGCCATTGCCTCAGTGCTTTTGTTCCATGATTCTTTATCTTTTTCACTTTGTTGCTTAATTTTGGCCCACCGTGACCCAAACCTGAAAGACTACATTAGAACTGGCTCATTTTCCCCTGGGAAGTGATACAGATGAAGCACACTGATGAGTCCTGTGTAGGACAAACCACATGTCTGTGTCTTCTGTTCTCACCCTTTGCCTATTGTGTGAGGGGCCCTTTGGTACTATGCATTCCTACTTAAAGCAGGACCAGCCTAAATATTTATGGTGATTTGCAAATATATCTCATGATGCTTTGCATCATAGGGTATGTGTGATTTTGTAATTCTTCGACACTTGGCTATGTTGCTAATGGCCATTTTGGGTAACCCTAGCCTCAGAGCTTTTGTGCTGAGGTTCTCTGTCTTTTTGGTTTGGTTTCTAATGTTGGACCCACTGTGACCCAAACCCTTAAGATTACATAAGGGCTGGTTCAATTTTCCCCTGGGGCGAGATGAACATGAGACACACTGATGAGTTCTGTGCAGGACAAAACATGTGTCTGTGTCTCTGTTCTCAACCTTTGCAGATTGTGTGAGGGGCCCTTTGGCACCATGCAATCTCACTTAAATGAGAACAAGCCTAAGTTTTCATAATGATTTGCATATGTATCCCACAATGTTTTACATTACAGAAGTGCGTGTGATGTTATATTTCTTTGAAACTTGACTGTCGACAATGCCCATTCTGGGTAACATTTGCCTAAGTGCTTTTGTGCTGAGGTTCACTGTCTTTTTAGTGTGCTTTCTTATTTTGGCCCTGCCATTACCCAATCCTATAAGACCACATAAAGGTTGGTTCGATTTTCCCCTGCAGTAAGATACAGATGAGCACACTGATGAGTCCTGTGTAGGCTGACACATGCGTCTGTGTCTTCTGTTTTCAGCCTTTGCAGATTGTGTGAGAGGCCTTTTGGCACCATACATTCCTACTTAAAGCAGAACCAGCCTAAATATTCATGGTGATTTGCATGTAGTGTACATCACATGATGCTTTGCATTAAGGAGACGTGAGCGATGTTGTATCCTGTGATGTGGTAGATGTATCCACAGATAAACAAACATTCTGGTGAATGCATAGAGCTGATTTTCTACTATAGCACCTGTTCTATTTAAAACATAGGTAACATTTTAGCTGGAAGCTAAAGCTAGCAATAAGGTATGACCAGGGTTATGATAATGTTCTAATTAATCACCCCCCTGGGGGCATAATTAAGCAATAAGGTACAACAATGGGTTATGTTAATGTTCTGGTTAATCACCCCCTTGGGGTGTAATGTGGCAAGAGGTGCATCCGAGTGCCATATTGCCCCATGGGGTGATTAATGGAACATTAACATAACCCCTGGTTTTACCTTATTGCTATTACTATAACTGAGTTCAGTTTTTCTTGTCATTTTCTAATGACACACAACATTTATTTTAATTATTCTTAAACCTTGATTTAAAATAGTCCTTATGCCAAAGGTTTAAATGGGGAAAACAAATCTATTCTTTGGCTGTGAGTCAGCAGTGAGTCTGCTGTGTGTGGGGGTGGAGGGAACTTCATTCTAGTGTGCTCTGCTGCGACTCTGTTATTCAAAATTGAAATTCAAAAGTCCATTTCTTTAGCTCCGCTGGTAACAGTACTTCAAAGGAGTGCCCTACAAAAGAGTTTAGTTTAGAAAATACTGTATCCCATCATCTTACACAGCTCAGCCATAAAAAGCAGGAAAAAGTAACAGTTCAGTGTTTAATTTGACCTTTCTTTCAAATATGGGTAAGTGATTCCTGGCATTGTCAGGCTTGCTGTAATGGTTGCCATCAGTTCCAGACATAGAATGCTGCAAATGTAAGTACAGTAGGACCTTGATTCTTTAAATCAATACTCAAGTGATCAGGGTCTACAAGTATGTTTAATAAGGAGATTAACCTAAGGCTCTCAGAATGCTGACAGCCAATCAGATGTCAGCATTCTTGAGACTCTTATAATAATAGGTGTTCCCCCCATATGGAGCACTTTGTAGCTATGCCATCAATTCTTCAACTGTTGGTACTGTTTCTCTGTATAATTTAAAGTTCAAACTACAGTATAGTGAGAAAAGACCTACTGGCCCTGATTTTGTAAGTGACAGCAGACAAGTTACAGGCACTGTACTGTATTTAGGTATGTATAATAGTATTCAATTTGATTGAAGTTATTGCATCTAACGCAATTTAAAAGTATTTTAAAAAGGTAATCAATAATAAACATAAAAGTAGAGCTTCAGTCACAATATTGTGGTTTTACAATAATTATAGTCATGACTCCATAACTTGATATATAGTATTACAATAAATAAATAATTCCTTCTATTTCCAGAAGATCCAAAACACTACTGCAGTTATCTTGAGGTTCCATCTTCTAGTCAACTTACTGGATAAACTACAGTTGCTCAGTAAAAACAAAGAAACATAGACTACAGAGGTGTGCAAAAAAAAAGAACATACGCCGGGGGAATTTAAGCTAAAGTCTGACTTTCGCTTCTGCAAAAGTTTGGAAATTCATTTCTGAACTTTCACAGAAATTCTGCCTGCCCTGCACCCTACTTATTCCCTGGTGGTGTAGTGCCCCTCCACACACTCCCACCCTATAGCCCAAGTGTCCCATCCACTCCTCCCATCCTGAAATGGAGGAGCTATCGGCACAGCCATCGGCTTTCCTCCATGAGTCGCAGCCCACTGAGATGTCAATGAGTGAGCACGTGCAGCACGCACTCAGTAATTGACATCTCAGTGGGCTGCCAGCCGTGGGGGACAGCAGGGGGCTGTGCTGGTGGCTCAACCCATTCTGGGATGGGGGAGTAGGATGGGACACTACCTGCTGGGGTGGGGGGCCACTAGACCACCAGGAAACAAGTGAAAGAAAAACTACATACTGGCAATTGAGGACAGAGATGGAGGGGGATTCACTAGACCACCAGGGAAAAAATTATTTTTTACTATATGGGGGATAGGGATGGGGGAATACATCTCTGACTATTGAATAGTAGTGAACACAGGACACAGGTGTATGATCGGATTGGGGGGGGGCCTAGCCACCAGACATTGTTTTATTTTTTAATACACATCGGGCATGCAGGTGATTGGTGGGGGGAGAGACTGCTAGTCACCAGTGGGGGTTGGGGTGGGTTTATTAACACATTGGGCTGGGTGGGGTGGAACAGGGTGAAATTCCATCCCAAACATTCAGAAGTTTTCAGATCCGCTACAGACAGAAGATCAGAAACTTCCATGAAAGTTGCTGACTCTGATAGAATGTGTTGGCAGAATAGGACTGCTTGGCCCACTCAGTTTGGCTCGATGGTCCCTGTCTAAACTGCCTCCACTGACCCTAACTAGTGTTCTGCATTCCTCCCTCTTTCCTGCCTATTTACTCATATTCCTGCATCTATCCCACACATGCTTGAAGTCCCTTACTGTTTTTGCCTTCACCTCTTCCACTGGAAGACAGTTCAAGGCATCCACCACTCTTAAAGTGAAGTATTACTTCCTAACATCCCTCTTAAACTTCCTCATTTCAGCTTCAACTCATGCTGTCTGGTCCTGGTGCTCTTTCTCATTTAAAAGAGACTCCCATCCTGCACACTCTTCACCCCCATGAGGTATTTGTAGGTCACTATCATGTCCCCTCTCATGCTTCTGTCTTCCAGGGAGTACATGATTAGATCCCTCAGCCTCTCTTCTGCAACCCCTGCACAATTTTAGCTGATCTTCTCAGGATTTCCTCCACCTTCTCTACATCCTTTCTGAGGTTTGGCCTCAAGAACTGGACACAATACCCCAGGTGATGCAACAATTACCATATACAACTTTACAATTTAATTTAATTGTTTTAGCAATTTGGGCTAAAAACTCATTTTGAAAGTGTACAAAGAGACACTCCAATGTGTTGTTTGTGGTGCACAACCACACATCCAGGGGCTGAAGACACTTGCCTGCAGCCAGAGCCTTACTACATCCCTAGGCATGAACTGTGACACCGCAACCAACTCTATGTCATGCCTTTTGCTTACTTATGGACCAATCCTAGTCCTCCTCTTTCTCCTGCTATTCCCTCTCCACCCCATTTGCCTATCAACCCTTCCCTCTTTCAGCAGTAGTCCTGTCACACTTTGGGATACACAGCATCTGAAAAACAGGCCCCTGCCTTTTATTTTTGCTTTTTCTCAATTTTCTGGCCACGATGGATAGTTAGTAGGAACTTGCATGTTTCTATTCCTAGATGGACTACTATTGTGATAGACCATTTTGGTCTACCCACAAAACATTGATGATTCCTGTGTGAAGGTTTTTAGTTTTAATTTAATATTACTAATTAATAAATGTCCTTTTCTTCTGAAAGTTATATTGTGTGCCATGTACAAACCCTCCTAAACAAACACTATAGTGTCAGCCTTAACTTATAAGTATTAAAAAAGCTTTCTTACCTTAAGTGTTTTGTTTATGTGGAACTTAAATATTGAAAAAAAAACTCAATGCTTTTTCACCTGTTTTTCTTAATGAGTTTTGGGGATCCATGCATACATAACCAATTAATCATAATTAGCTTAAAAACAAGTTAATTCTTTGGTTATGATGATATTCTATTTGAATGAAGACAAGTGTGTATGTAAATACAGTTTGTTATGGTTAACAATAAAATATGGCTGACTGAGCACCCAGCAAATAAGGTATGGTCTACATTTTTGGGGAAGGGGATCTGGGGACATGGAGGGTTGCCTGAGTAAAAGGCATGCATGTTTGTCTCAGGTCACCTGACCCAATGACAAGTGGCTCAGACAGGCAGAGAGAGAGAGAGAGAGAGAGAGAGAGAGAGAGAGAGAGAGAGAGAGAGAGAGAGAGTAGAAGAGAAGGGGAAGGGCTAGGGAAGGAACCAAAGAGGCAGAGCTTAAGATGAGTGATGTGGGGAAGGGAGGAGTAAGGAAGGAAAGGCAAGAGGGGACTGGGCAGGGAAGGGGAGAGGGAGAGAGTAGAGAGGGGGTGTAAAGACAGCTCCTGTCTCACAAATCTTTGCTAGCTGGTGTTTTTTGGCCCACCCACCCGGCCAATGGAAAGAGTGATGAAGCTGAGGACAAAAAAAAAAGGATATACGATAATATGTAAAAAACAGGGATAAATAAGAGTTGGATGCAGAAGGGATAGACTAAGAGAGGACATTGTATATACTGATTAAGGTGGACAGCAGAAAAAGGTGGGAAAATGAAAAATATGTGATATACGTCAAGACTTGGGGGACAGGATCCTCTGGGTGTACTATACACCCAGAGGGGCTACAAAAGAAGGGCACAGATGTACACCTGTACCAGGCAGGAGAGATGGACACCAGGAGAAATAGGACCCCAGGCGTACACCTTGGGGAGAAGATAAAAATGAAATTCAATAATGTAAATAAATCAAAAGTTTTGGTTATGATGACATTCTATTTGAATGAAGACAAGTGTGTATGTAAATACAGATTTGTTATGGTTAATAATAAAATATTGCTGACTGAGCACCCAAACTCCCAAAGGGACCTATTCATAGGAATCATAGGACTCATAGGAATGATAAGATGCATACGAATCAAGAGCGTTAGGCCATTAAGGACTCACCAACTACATTAGTAGGAATGTTTACCTGGATATCTGTCAAGTGCTGTCTTAAAAGATATCATGTTTGGACTATTTACCACATCCACTGGAAGTGCACTCCATATGGATACTATCCATTGATTTAACCATTTACCCCTTTTGTTTGTTCTATACAGCTCCCCTTTTAGTTGCATGTTATGTGTTCTTAGTTCCCAAGTTGTATTCTTTTTTTGCAAACCAAGACATATCCACAGGTCTGGGTTTCTAAATGCCTTAAATACTAGGCAAAGATCCCCCCGGTATGCCTGTGTTTGAGAGAAAACAGGTTTAATTCAGCCAATCTATGCTTATAATGTAACTGAGATAAATTACTCATTTTTTTGATTGCCTTGCACTGCACTGTTTCCAGCATTTTAATATCCTGTAGTTTATACAGTGCCCAGAATTGGGAACAGTACTCAAGGTGTGGCCTGGCAAGTGCACCATAGAAAGGCATAATCACTTGTCTCTCTCTACTACTGATATGCTTAGAAAGGCATCCCAAGATTGTATTCCCTTTAGCCGTTACTTCTGTAGTATGTTCAGTAAAGGACAGACTGTTGGTTATAATTACTCCCAGATCTTTCTCTCTGTCAGTTGGTTCTAATAAGGTACCATTTAAGTAATATGTTTCCATTCTGTTACATCTTCCAAACTTCATAACTTTGCACATACTTTCATTAAATCTTAACTTGTGCTTGTTAGCCCATTCTACTGTTTTATTCAACTCTTCCTGGAGTTTACTGCTAGCTGATGAGTTTTCAACCATCTCTCCCCGTTTTGCATCATTTGTGAATTTACAAATCCATGAGGAGTTTGATGTTCCCATTGATCTTATGTATATATATTAAATAGTGTTGGCCCCAACACCAGTCCCTGGTGCACTCCACTATTCACTACAACCCAGTTAGACTTGTATCACCTTATTGAGACCCTCTGTCACCTTCCCTCCTTTATTGATATGTGATACCTATAAAACCTATCAGACCTGAACTCATTGTCATTCTTTCCCTATCTCTTGGCAAAAACTGCAGGAGCTTAATGGGCAAAAATATGTAAATTCAGCAGTTAATTACTCAAAAAATACATAATGAAGCTTCATAAAATTTGGAGGGTTGAAAGACCCTATGACTAAGATGGTTTATGCCAAAGTTTTCATTCCTAGGGTGTAAAGCGGCTGAGTTATAAGCATCTGAAAATGAAGTTTTATACATAAACTTCAAAGAAGCTCAAAGGAGGCACTACCACACCTCTGTAATATATGATGTATATATTATAGGGGCATAGTATCACCGATATAAATGTAGTTACGGTTGAGTAGGGTGTTTAATGTTCAACCCCTAACTTTGCACCTTAATAACATTGCCCTCATTCAGTGAAATTGCATGAAATTTTGCATGTGCAGTCTGGTGACAAGTTCTTTGATCTGGCAAGCTTCATGATAGTTGGATGTCCAGACTCAAGATCCAGGTAGTGAAAACACTGGAAAAAGTGTGGGGGGGGGTGGGTTGCCATTTTTGTACTTTCACCTACAGCTCAAATGATTTGGAATTTTGTTCTGAAATTTTCAGTGTAAAAGGGACTTGCCCTAGAAAGAGGTCTTTTTTGTATGGTGAAAACATATTAACTGGTCCTGGAGTTATGAGATTTGAAATTTTGGTTCTTAGCATGCTTAGTAGGGTCTTTCATTTATGTGTCTGATGTGAAGGAAGTATTTTCAGCTCACGAAAGAGGAATTTTTTTTCATGCACCAAAATTCTTCTTTTGTGAGAAAAAAAATCTTCTATCTTATGGCCACCACCTTGTTTTTTATTAAAAAAAAATGAAAACCCATAAAACTATGCCCTGGATAAAAACAGGCACAAGAATGTAGCTTTTCAGGACCAGATCCTGCTGTTTTTTTTTCTGAAGAATGATCCAGAAATATGACTTTGGGACATCCCTCAAAACTTTGGTGGAAGGCTTAGCGAGGTCTTGTATGAAAGAACAATGGTTCTTTCATGAGCTCAACAGCATGAAATCAGCAGTGGACTTTCTTGTTTTTTGTTGCTGCAGCTGGAGTGCTGCCTCTGACTTGAAAGAGAGCAGTGAGCCAGTGATCAATGGATTATACAAAAGACCATATTTCTTTTATGAGATCAAATGAAAAAACTATGGTTCTTTGATGAGAACAACAGCATAACTTTCTTTTATTACTTGTTTATCTCCTTTCACTTCTGACCTGGCCCCAGCCAGGACCAGTCCCTCTGAACCCCATTACCCAGCTTCCCTGGGGCTCACCTTGCTGTTGCCAATTTTCTTTAGTCAGAGGATGTAGGCATAGCCCACTTGCTAGTGTGGGGCCTGCGAGGGACCAGTCAGCCATCCTGCCAGGGTCAGGGATTTTTCCACCTTGATTTTTCTCCTTGGACCCATGTCAAGTGCAATGACTCATTGTCTGTACTCTGCCTCTGCAGATGCAGCCCCAGAGTCAATGAACAGGTCACCTTCCCTGATGCTGCACTGAGCTGACACCCAGAACCACTAGGTGGCAGTTGACAAAGGAGACATCTTGTACCCTCACCCTGAGGGAGGAGAGCTGTTCTCGGTGTGCTCAATCTTCTCTCAACTGCCAGCCCCAAATGACCAACAACCAGCATGACAGGAAGTGAGAGCACTGGGCCAGCAATCACTGGATTTCCCTCTCTTTCTATCTATCTATCTATCTATCTATCTATCTATCTATCTATCTATCTCGCCATCATCCATCTATCTAATACTTCTTAAGATGACTGGGGTGCCCACCCCCATACTGTTTTTTTCTCTCCCTCCCCTCCAGGCCACCCGCTCTCCCCTCTTAATGTCAATTTATTTATTATACATTTAGTATTTATCTGTCTGTCTATCTATCTACCTATCTATCTATCTCTCTCTGAAATAGCGGTCGACATAAATGGAGTGTGATAAATCCATTTATCTGAGTAGCTGTGTACATAAATTTCATTTATGCGCACAGTTACTATGTCATTCTCCATTTACGTTCACAATTCTTACATCACATCTTCTATGTTGCCAAACTACTTTTCAGACCACAAAAAAAAAAGTCACCAAGTGACTGACAGGTAATCCTGTCCATCTGTGCAACCTGGCTCGTGATTCCCAGAAAATAACCATATAAACTCAGTTTTCTCATAACCCCACACTTGCAAACTGCCTGCTTTACAGAGCACATCAGTGAGTCCTCTGAGTGACAAACTGAACTGCATTTTATTATTTTTCCAATTCTTTATGGTAACTCCAAAAACTAAAGAAGAACGGAAAAATAGTGTCTATGGACACAAACAGCAGTTTTGACATAGAAATTAGCCATACTGTCACTCAGATACAGAATGAGACACAGCCATTGGAGGACCATGACAGACCATCAACCTCTACCACTGCACTGGCCCAAGTGACAGAAACAACAGCTTCTACCTCTGACACACCAGCCACTACTACAGCAACTAGTACCTTCAACACTTGATAGACACAAAAGAGATAGAACATTTTATAGACAAAGCCAAAAATTAAAACATAGCCAGAAAAACCCAATTAGATGTTACAAAGTTCTCCAAGTACCTCAGAGAAAACATCACCATTGAAACACCACTCAAGGACATACCACCAGCTGAACTGAATCAGTACCTCTGGCACTACTTTATGATGGAA
Organism: Neoceratodus forsteri; assembly: GCA_016271365.2. Lineage (NCBI taxonomy): Eukaryota > Metazoa > Chordata > Ceratodontiformes > Ceratodontidae > Neoceratodus > Neoceratodus forsteri. The sequence goes on along the minus strand of CM057450.1, from coordinate 628,020,404 downwards.
TTGAAAAAAAAATGGCACCATCCTTGAGCCATGAACCCTCAGATCAACATTCCAGAGTACAGAAAGATATTTTAAAACAAGTTACCCACACTCGCTATCTGGAGATGGTTTTATATATATAGTTGGTGGGGTGCGGTAGGCACAGTGAGTGGAGCCCCCCACATTTGTTTGATACGTGTACTGAGTTATTCGAGTTCTGTAGGGGTGCCTTGCAGTACATTATAGTGGTTGTCCTTTCCCTACATGGTGTTTGCAATCTGTGGTAGAATTTCTACTCAGTATTTATCCTGCCAACATGTTGCTCCTGAAGAGCCTTGTTAGTGGAAACATGCCCATGTTTCACCACAAACTGACAATTATAACATAAAGAAACATTTGGAAAGCTGCCAGACATTCATTATAATTGAGCACGTACCCACGCTCTCCCTGGCATCACATCCTAACTTTGCTGAGAAAGGGAGGCAGAATTTGGGCAGCTTTTCAGAATAGGAATTCCTCCATGACGTGACACAGTTTAATGAAATTACGAGTGGTTTTGACAGAAATGTATTGCACTATGTAAGGACATGTGGTGCAAGAACGATTCCACTGTAAGTAAGGCGCCTATATATTAGGTGCAATACCATAATAACTATGTAACATGGTGAATCTCTATAAAGCAGCAGTGCAACAATCTGTTGAGAACTCTAACCTATACTTTTTAATGCTATGCTACAGTGCCACTTTACTTACAGCCTGACTTGTATGATACTAAAATTTCCAAGATTTGAGTTCAAGCGTACTACTTTTTTCATGTCTGAAATAATAAAAGGAGCACTCCTTTTAATATGGTGCTGACCAGGTCTTTGTCAGTATTTTCCGTTGCTTTTCTCCATCACATCAGTTGTTATGCATCACTTCTGTTGCAAAATTAACAGTTATGCAGCAGACAATGTTTTATGACCCCACAGAACAATATTTATTGAAAAGCAGCTGCAAATAGTGCTAAAAACCTGGTCAGAACAATATTGAAAGGCCTGCTCCTTTTTTTTTTTCAGATGTGACAAAAAGTAGTAAAGCAGACATAAATTGTGAAAAGAAGTGCATCATTCAAGTCATGACTCGGAGGTAACTAGTGGCTGGCAATGTAAAATAGCATACAAAAGTACAGTTCAAAATTGTCACCACATTCTTGCAATGCTGCTTTAATTGATAATTTCAGTATGACATCATGAGTTCACAAATACAACACACAAAATGCATCTGTCTTGTGTGCATAAAATTGACAAGTGGTGACGTAGTCAAATGTGAGTGTCACACTACATGCAAAGTCCCCCAGAATTAATGGCACACTCAGTCATGGGTGCAGTAGTCGCACAGAGTCCCCAGATTTGTTTCTACATGCCCAAAATGCATCTGTCTTGTGTGCATAAAATTGACAAGTGGTGACAAAGCCAAATGTGAGCGTTACACCACATGAAAAGTCCGCCAGAATTAATGGCACACTCAGTCATACGCACAGCAGTCACACAGAGTCCCCAGATTTTTTCTACATGCCCAAAATGCATCTGTCTTGTGTGCATAAAATTGACAAGTGGTGACAAAGTCAAATGTGAGAGTTACACCACATGCAAAGTCCCCTCAGAATAAAATGATGATCGTGAGCGAACTGTTGCTGGTCCTATACACAGAAATGTGATGGCAGCGAAAGGCCCCATGGCCCATCTAGTCTGCCCAACACCCTACCTCCCCCCTTCTGTTATGCTTCCACCCTCTTTTCCCAACCCCTTAAATCTATCCCATGCCCTCTTGAACCCCTCCACCGTTTCAGCTGCCACTACCTCCTCTGGCAGCTTTTTCCAGGCCTACACAACCCTCTCTGTGAAAAATTGCCCCCTGACATTACCTCTGTATTGTCCACCTTCCAGTTTGAGGCTATTTCCCCTCATATTCGCTCTCTTCTTCAATTTGAACAAGCTATCATCCTCCACCTTATTTGTTCCCTTCAGATACTTAAAGAGCTCAATCATGTCCCCCCCTCCCCTCCTAGTCTCCAGAGGGTACAAATTCAGCCCTCTCAATCTTCTCACATAGGGTATATCCTGCAACCCTCATACCATTTTGGTTGCCCTTCTCTGTACCCTTTCCATCAATTCAACCTCTCTCTGTAGGTGAGGCCTCCAGAACTGCACCCCATACTCCAGATGCGGCCTGACCATGGTTCTGTATAATGGCATTAGCACCTCCCTCTTCCTGCTATTAAAACCCCTCACAATACAGGCCAACATTCCATATGCCTTTCCAACCGCCCTGCTACATTGGCTGCCCACCTTGAAGTCACGAGATACCATAATCCCCAGGTCCTTTTCTGTTTCCTTCTTCTTAATCACCATCCCCTCAAGGGAGTAAGTTTCCCTCCTATTCCTCCTCCCTAGGTGCATCAGTGATCACTTTTGTGCATTAAACTTCAGTTTCCAGGTGTCAGACCATCTCTCCAGCCTCTTTTGGTCCCGCCTCATGGCTTGCACCCCACTAGGTGGATCCATCCTATTGCAGACCTTTGTATCATCTGAAAACAGGCACACCCATCCCTCCAGACCCTCTGCTAGGTCACTAACAGAGATGTTAAAAAGTATTGGTCCTAGCACTGACCCCTGTGGCACCCCACTGGTCACCGCCCATTCCCTGGAATGTGTCCCATTTACCACCACTGTCTGACTCCTTCTCTTCAACCAGTTTTCCACCCACCTGGTGACCCTAAGGTCCACCCCAGTCTGTCCAGCTTATGCACCATTCCACCATGCGGATCAGTGTCGAAGGCCTTATTGAAATCCAGATAAGCCATGTCCACCACTCCTCCCTGGTCCACTATCTGTGTCACCCCATTGAAAACTCTGTCAGGTTAGACTGACAGGACCTTGCCTTGGTGAAGCCATGCTGCTTGTCATCCTGCATGCCATTCATCTCCAAGTATTCTATCAACCTGACCTTAAGTAGTGTTTCCATTACCTTCCCCACCACCGAGGTATGACTAATGGGTTGGTAGTTTTTGACCTCTTTCTTCCACCCTCCCTTATGTAGCACAACCACTTCTGCCCTCTTCCAGTCCATTGGCACCACCCCTGTGACCAAGGACAAGTTAAACAGCCTCACCAGATATGGCGCCAGTTCATCATTCACCTCCTTGAGTACCCTTGGGTGTATTCCATCAGGCTCCATTGCCTTGTCCACCCTGTCTACCCAGCTCTCCCCTTACTCCTTCAGCTGTGAATTCTGCCACACCCATCTGCCTGTGGCTGTCACCCACCCCAGACCATCCTGGTCCCCTGCCCTCTCTTTTCTCTGTGAAGATTGAGGCGAAATATCTATTCAATGCCTCTGCTTTTTCAAAATCCCCTTCCAGTAATGTTCCACTTTCCCCCCTTATCCTCCCAATCCCATGCAGTGCCCTCCTCTTTTCTCCAATGTACCTAAAGAAGGTGTTGTCTCCCCTACCTTGCCTGCTTCGCTGTCCTCTCCTCAGTGACCTCCTTAGCCCTCCTTATCTTTTGCCCTGCCTCCTTTCTTTTTTCCCTGTAAGTTTCTCCGTCCTCATCTGTTTGTGTCCACCTGTACCTCTTGAATGCCCTAGTCTTCTCCTTGACCCCTAACGCCACCTCTCTAGTGGACCATAGAGGTCTTTTCTGTCTTCTATTCTTTCTTACCCTTCTTATACATGAGTCCATGGCTTTAAATACCCCCCTTGATGGCTGCCCATAATTCCTCCTCCCCCTGCACATCCCCTATCATTTCTTCCCTAACTACCTTCCTCATTCCATGAAAGTCAGCCTTCCTGAAGTCCATTACCTTGGTTCTCATCCTAACCCTCACCCTGCCCGCTCTCACCCTGAACCTGACAGCCCTGTGGTCACTGGTGCCAAGCTTTTCCCCACCTCCACCTCCTCCACACTGTCCCCATTTGTGAGGACCACATCCAACAGGTTTACACCTCTCATGGGCTTACTGACCCTTTGCTGCAGGAATATGCCCTGAAGAGCCTCTAAGATGCCCCTGCTCCTTGTGGAGATTGCTGTCTGGGCCTCCCAGTTGATGTCCAGAAGGTTTAAGTCCCCAACTAGCACAACTTCCCCTTTCCATGCCATCTTCACTATGGATTCCACGAAGTGTCTATCCCCTTCCTCCATCTGCATAGGAGGCCTAGCCATCCAAAGGATGACAGACAAGGGTGAGGTAGTACTGGTTGGAGACTTCAATATACCAGACGTGGACTGGAGCATCCCAGCAGCAGCATCAACTAGTAGCAGATTTATCCTGGACTCCCTTCAGGGTGCCTTCCTCAAGCAACTGGTCATGGAACCAACTCAGCAGAAGGCAATACTGGATCTTGTGCTCACAAACAGGGACAGGTGGATGGGGGTAACAGTGGGGAGCACCTGGGTAACAGTGACCACCAGTCATTGTGGTTTGAAATCACAGAAAGAGCAGAACCAAACCACACAAAACACGATCCTGGATTTTAGGGGGCAGACTTTGGGAAAATGGGGAGATGCTTGAAAGAGGCATTAAGGGGAATGGGACAGGAATCAGGGATTGAGGAACAGTGGGCAGTATTTAAAATGGGGATTATAAGAACAATAGAATTATGCATTAAGCAGGTTAGCAAGAGGAAAAGAAAGAGGAGACCATTATGGTTTTCCAAAGAGGTAGCAAAGAAAGTGAAAGCCAAAAAGATTGCATTCAGGCAATACAAAAAGACACAGGCAGAAGGGGATAGGGAGAAGTACCAGGAGAAACAAAGGGAGGCAGGGAAGTCAGTAAGGGAAGCCAAAGCTCAGACAGAAGAACACATTGCAAAATCAGTGGTTAAAGGGGACAAACCTTTACAGGTACATAAGGAAAAAGAAGGACAAAGGAGGGATAGTGAGACTGAAGGGGAGGATGGAGCCATGTGGAGGATGACAACAGTAAAGCTGACATATTGAACAGGTATTTCTGCTCAGTCTTTACTAAGGAAGAGGGGGTAATGGGTCTGAAGGGAGTACAAGGGTGAGAATGGTGCAGAAATGGACACAAGTCCCTTTACACGAGAAAGGGTCCTGAAGGAACTGGAAGTAATAAGAGCTGATAAAGCAATGGGGCCAGATGGGGTGCACCCCAGGGTCCTTAAAGAACTAAGAGAGGTGGTGGCTGAACCTCTGGCTATCCTGTTCAGCCAAACACTGGAAACAGGGGAGGTACCCAAAGACTGGAGGACAGCAGATGTAGTCCCCTTATACAAAAGTGGGAACAAAGAGGAAGCAGGGAACTACAGACCAGTCAGCCTCACCTCGGTAGTGGGAAAGATCATGGAAGCACTACTGAAGGAGAGATTGGTGAACATCTGGTCTCAATGGACTACAGGACCCAAGGCAGCATGGTTTCACCAGGGGGAGGTCATGTCAGACCAACCTCATTGAATTTTGACTGGGCGACTAGGGAGGTGGATCAGGGAGGGCAGTGGACATGGCCTATCTGGACTTCAGCAAGGCCTTTGACACTGTGCCACATAGAGATTATTACACAAACTGGGAATATAGTGTGGCGCAGGTCAGTAGTGTGGTGGGTAGGTAACTGGCTGGGTGGCAGGACACAGAGGGTGGTGGTAAATGGCTGTCACTCCACAGAGGGAAGAGTACTAGTGGGTACCACAGGGATCAGTGCTGGGACCGGTCCTATTCAACATCTTCATCAGTGACATTGCACAGGATATAGAAGGCAGAATTTCACTGTTCGCTGATGACACAAAGCTCTGTAACACAGTAGACACACCAGAGGGTGTAGACAGAATGAGAAGGGACCTGCAGAAACTTGAAGAATGGTCAAGGGTTTGGCAGTTGAAATTCAATGCAAAGAAGTGCAAGATAATGCATATGGGGACAAAAACCTGGCACAATATATCAGTTGGGGGTGAGGATATAGCATGCACCAAGCAGGAAAGGGATCTTGGGGTTGTCATCTCTGATGACCTCAAGGTAGGGAAACAGTGTGACAAGGCATCAGGTAAAGCAAATAGGATGCTGGGATGTATAGGCAGGGGCATCACCAGCAGGAAAAGGGAGGTCATAATTCCGCTATACAAGACACTAGTGAGGCCCCACCTGAGTACAGTGTACAGTTCTGGAGACCATACCTCACGTAAGGACATAGACAGGGTAGAGAAGGTTCAGAGGAGGGCAACAAAGATGGTGCATGGGTTGCATCACAAGTCCTATGAAGACAGGTTGAAGGAACTGAACATGTACTCCCTGGAGGAGAGGAGGGAGAGGGATATGATAGAGACATACAAGTATCTTACAGGGAGGAACAGGGTGCAGGAAAACACTATTTTTAAGTGAAAAGATGTTTCAGGACTAGAGGGCATGGGATGAAGTTGGAGGGAGGATGATTCAGAGGAAACATGAGAAAGAATTTCTTCACAGAACGGGTGGTGGACAAGTGGAACACCCTCCAGAGGAAGTGGTGGGGCTGAAACAATCACGGGATTTAAGAATGCATGGGATAGACATAAAGGAATTCTAGAGGTCAGGGGTAAGGGGAAATAGACTTCTAGGAAAACAAACTGAACTTACAAGCTCAAATGGGCAGACTAGGTGGGCCATAGGCCCTTATCTGCCGACACTGTCTATGTATCTATGTATCTATGTATCTATAGACTACCCCAATGCGCAGGTTTTCCCCCATCCCCTGTCTAGGGTGACCCACATTATCTCTGTTTCCCCCTCCTCAACCTGCCCTTCCATGGCCCCAATCACTTCCCTGACATATAATGTCATCCTCCCCCTTCCCTCCTTCCCCTCCCAATCCTTTCTAAGCAAAAGATACCCTGGGATCACCTTCTCCCAGCCGTGGTGCTTGTTCCACCAAGTCTCACTCACTGCTACAATGTCTAGGTTCTCCTCCATCATGGTGACCTCCAGTTCTCCCATTTTGTCCTCCAGGCTCCTGGCACTTGCAACTAACGCCCTCCAACATGTAGCCCCATCCCGTCCTTCCCTGCTGCTAACTGTTCCCTTGATGAGTGTTGTGACTTGGGGGGGGAGACTGATAGCCTCTCTGCTCTGTCTCATATAAGGATGGCCCTGTCCTTAGCCCCCCCCCATTTAGTTTGCTGTGATTCCAGCAAATGCAATGTGATCACCTCAACCAGATCGAATGGTGCCCTTTATCTGTACACTAATTGTAGCCTTAATGGTGAGTTGATATACATATATATAAAATAGTGGCACGGTAGTGCCACTATAGTTAGGGTTGAGGAGCCATTTACATGTTAAACCCAACATTTTTTACCTTAATAACTTTGCAACCATTTGACAGATTTGCCTGCAATTTGGAATACACGATCAAGACCCATACACCTTGGGATCTGCAAAGTTTTGTACTGGTTGCATATACAGCTGTGGAGTTATTAAGCATGATCTGCACACACATTCATGCTTTTCTGGAATTTTACTGTCATCTCTACAGGTCGCACGGTTTGCACGACTGGTCCAAAATCTTCAGGAAACGTGCGGCCGGGATCCCCGATGTGCCTTTTGAAGATTTCGTGGAAAAATATTAAATGGTTCAAAAGTAATTCAAAAAACAAGTTCCCATTATAAGTCAATGGGAAAAGTTAACAAAAAGTTCAACAGTGTCGCAAATGAAGTTTTTACTTTCGCAAATGGCCCTTTTACTGTCACAAATCTGCCATATTGTTTTCAGTTAGCGATCAAAAAAATGCTTGGTATTTAAAATTGGGACCCTCTAGCAACCTAATTCTTTTTGTATTCATCTAAGCGGACCCTGAGGATGCTAGCCATGTCTTTATTTTGAGGTAAAACACCCCAGAAATATGTTTTTCAAATTTCTGGAAAAAGTACTTTCACAAAGTACTGTCACACTTGCGACACTGTTGAATTAATTTGTGAAAGCTTTCGCAAACTTCGACAGTACTTTTCTAGGCTGTGGGAAAATGACAGCAATTCTTTGCCACCCTGCTGCAAAAGAACGGTTTGGTGTTTTGGTCTGAAATTTAGAGGGAACGCAGCCGACATCTCACAGATGTGCCTTTTAGTGTTTTGTTGAAACAATATTACATGGTGGCAAAGTTACGACACTCCAAAGTTGACGCTTTTTCCCATAGGATAACATTACAATGTCCGACGCATTACAGGAATCCTTTGGCGCCATGGTGCAAAATAATAGTTTGGTCTTTTGGGCTGAAATTTGGAAGGAACACAGCCAACATCCAACAGATGTGCCTTTGTGTGGTTTGGTGAAAAAATATTACAGGGAGCCAAAATTATGGCACTCCAAACTTCTCTTTTTTTCCCATAGGATAACATTATGGCATTTGCTACGCTTTCAGGGCCTGTATCTCGGAAACGGTGCAAGATACGGACTTTTTGTCAGAAAAACTCTTAGCCCGGAAAGTCATAAATCATATGACTTTAAAAATTTTTTTCTATGTCGTACAGTTCCTGAGATATAAGCAATTTAGTATTCCAACTCCTCATTTTCTGCTCCGAGAACCATTATTATGCATACATTCTTTGTACTCACTGTCTTTCTTTATGCAGCTTTTGGAGAAAACCAGCCTGTGCGCTTACATTACTGTTACTGCTACCATTTTTGCTTGCAGTTCCATTCCCGTTCCACTTACCGTTCACGTCTATGCCACAAGTGTGTTACCCTTTGCGTTTTCATTTGCGCTTGCCTTTACGTTGTTTTTAACATTTCTGTCTACACTAGTGTTTCTCTTTCTGTTTCGCTTTGTGTCACCATGCTCTTTACTATTTGCCTTTGCGGGCACAATGTTACTATGTGACAAGACATCATGTGACGGGAGCATTACATTCACTATTTCTTATTATCATTCTCAAAAATAAGGGAAATTAGAGGCAAAAAACTCCATTTAATGCATTAGTTAGGGTTGTTCCACAGCAACAAAAGTGAAGAAATTCGGTGTTAGGGTTGAAAGACTCCCGTGGATCCCCCAGCCCACACCCCCAACCTGCACTGGGGTGCGCATTAGGGTTGTCGGTCCTAACTCTCACCCCATTCTCCTGCACCTCTGCTTCTTTACACATGTGATGGGGTGAGAGTTATGGCCAACAACCATAATGCGCACCCTGATGCCAGTTGGGGGTGTGGGCGAGGGGGGCCAAGGGGGGCTTTCGACCCTAACACCGAATTTCCTCACTTTTGTCAGTGTGGAACAACCCTAACGAATGCATTAAATGGATTTTTTCACCTCTAATATATATGTATATATTTGTGTATTTTGTAGGTGGGGGTCGACATATACAGACATGTACTCATTGTATTGTTTTGTATCACAGGTCACATATACTGTTGGTGTGCACATTCCAGTGCTTGATGAGAACTTTTTGTGTAGAAAAATGAAATGTATAACTCTCAAGCCAATGAAGGTATGTATTACTTTTCTGAGGTTGAGAGAAGCATATTTGCAGGTTTGTCTCTAATGGTTTCTTATTTGGTTACTTCTTCACAGATTTCATCTGCATCCTTTTCGAGTCTGGTTGTTAATGATGGTCATGGCCATCGAATGAAATGACTTCTGCATGCTGCATGTCTGCCCCAGTCTGGGGGGGGCTGATGTTGAAGAACTTCTTTGGATAAGGTCACTTTGACACAACGACAAAGCATCTGGAAGTTTCATAAAAAAAGAAATGAATGACTTCTTACAACTTGATTGTCCCTGGTTCTCAATCTCAAGTCAAGTTACATCTCAAAACCACATCTTGTCAAGTAACACAACCTGTGTGCAACGTTTTCAACACTGTCATGGTCATGGCTGCACAGCTGCAAGTTCAAAATACAGTGCATGATATCTTTCAGAAACAGTTTTGGAGACGTACACATGTCACCTAGTTTATGAATCGTACTCAGTCGCATATGCTGCAGTTTAAAAAACAAATTGAACGGATGAAATCAAATCTTGATACTTACCAGTATAGATTTCAAGTGGCTATTCCATAGTTTCCTGTGTACGGTACTGCTGCAGTACCATTCATACTGACTTTCAGTGAAGGAGAGTTTTTTTTGTTAACCTGTAAAAAAAACTAATTAAATTTACTGTATGTGTTTGACCATTGCAGCTCAGAAAAACTACAGAAAACAAAATATACAGCTAAAGGAAGTTAAATAGCATAAAAAACATTAGTACACATACTCACTTTATATGCTGATGCATGTGGTCTCCTGTTCGACTCCCTCTACCTTGGCATGGTCAATGTAAGGGGGAAATATTGTCTGAATGACACTGGCGGTGGGTGATGGTGGTGATAGCCGTGGCACATGATGACATTCCCTGAGATATGTTCCTGCATCTCATGGTGGTGGCAGTGGCTAACATCAGTCCTGGTGGTGGTGGTCCAGGGGGTGGACAAACTCATGCTCAGTGGTGGCAGTGGCTAACATCAGTCTCGGTCGTGGTGGTAGTCTGGGAGGGCAGACAAACTCATGCTCAAGTGGTGGCAGTGGCTAACATCAGTCCTGGTTGTGGTGGTCCAGGGGGTGGACAAACTCATGCTCAGTGGTGGCAATGGCTAACATCAGTCCCAGTGGTGGTGGTGGTATGGGGGGTGGGCAAACTCATGCTCAGTGGTGGCAGTGGCTAGCATCAGTTCCGGTGGTGGTGGTGGTGGTGGTCCAGGTGGGGCAGGCAAACTCATGCTCAGTGGTGGCAGTGGCTAACATCAGTCCTGGTGGTGGTGGTCTGACTCCAGGGGGGCACACTGCCTTTTAACAACTTCAGTTAAAACCTGCCAACATTAACCACATCATCATCCTCATAAAGAAAGCGGCCCTCACAGTCATCTATGTCTGAAGGCTGACCACTGGGAAATTCTTTCTCCATTGTGTCATCATCTATGTCACTGGTGGGCCATTTCATGCCGCCACTGCCAGTGCCACCAGGATGGTCCATTTCCACATCACCAAAACCACCATGACTATGCTGGAGTATGAATACTGAGGTTGCAGTCTGTGCTGGTATGTGCCTCACATTCATTTTTATGAATGTTAGCAAACTAACATTTGCAGGAGAGAGGTTTGTCCTACGATCCCTGCCTATTGCACCTGCTGAGCCGGATACCATCTCAACACTTACACTGGATGGTGGGCATGTGAGGTACTTCTGTGCCACTGCAGTCAGCTCTGTCCATTCACTGACCTTTCCACTCCAGTACAAAAAAGGATCATCAGTTATTAACAGATGCCTGTTTTCAGACAAATATGACTCAATTATTCTCTGTGCCACACTAAGTCCAGTTGTTGATACATCAGCCTGTTCCCCGGAATCATTGATTTCACAAATACCCACTTGGAACAAAGCCTCCCAAAATGGGTTGACACCAACCACTTTGGATAACAGACCACCAGGAACTACAGTCCTCTTACTCTTGCATGATATGCTTGCTGGTCCTCCAGCTACACCTTCAGCTGGATTATGCTGCTGAAGTTTGCAAACCTTGGCACGTGACTTCTGTGCCCCATGAACCAAACAAACCAGTTGACCACTGATATTCTTTACCTGTTGAGGCCCTCCCTCCAGTACTGATGCAATTCCACATTTGTATCGTGGGTCCAGCATTGTTACCATGGCAAAGTTGTCACTATGTTGAATGCTTACAATGTGACGATTCTGGTCGAATATTGTCAGCATGTGTTGCAGCAACATACTGCTACCACCATCTCTGGCAACATCAAGGCTATGCTGTACATTCACCAATGTCTGCCTCAGCACCCGCAGCAGTGGAATTGATTGGCTAATGGAGGCAGACTCGCCACTCACTGCCTGTGTGGCATGTTCAAAAGGCCACAAAATTGTTATTACAGAGTCCATGAAGCGCCACTGTTCACTCATCATAGACATGGAGGCCCCAGAACTGTCACGGCTAGTGTGCATCACAAGATATTCTGAGATGGCTTTGTATTGTTCATACAACCTCTCTGCCATGTATAAAGTGGAGTTCCACAGGGTGACAACTTCCATCTTCAAGCGGTGTGCTGAGGGAGGCTGTTTTGCATCTGCGACTGCCGAAGTTGGTCATGGGCCTTTGCAGATCGTGAAAAGTGAGAGCTGATATAGTGTGCAACTGTCATCATTTCCTTTACATCAGGGTGCTGCAGAAACTCCTGCACCACAATATTTAAACAATGGGCCATGCATGGAACATGAAAAAAGCCACCATTCGTGATGTATTTCACCACATTTGACCCATTGTCACTTGCTATGAACCCAGCTCTCAGGAACAGGGGGGTTCAGCCACTTGTCAGTTTCAGTCAATACCATGCCCAACATATTTTTACCAGTGTGTAAACAGGTCACATTGTGCATAGCAATTGTTGCATGCTGTTGAATTCCTGGAAGATTGCTACCATGACAATCCACCTTACTGCACTGATTATTTACACTACCAACATCACAAACAACCCCCAGCACCTGTGCACATTGTGTAGTTATACACAAATATGAACTCCCCGCTGTTTTGCCACTTGTCCACATATCCATACTTAAATGGATGAATGCAGAGGAGGAACATTGAAGGGCATGTCTTACTGAGTCGGACACAGTATGGAACAACTCAGGGACAGCACAGGTCGAAAAGTATGTCCTGGATGAGACTTTCCATTTTGGACAGGCACATGCAGCAAACTGTCAGAACCCAAAATTCTCCACAAAGAAGAAGGGCAAAAGATCAATTGCCAGCATTTCAGCTACAGCAGCATTAAGATCACGTGACACTGTATGATTGGGGGGGTACTTCAGCTTATGTGCAAAAACACTCTGTAATGTGGGCTGACTTAAATGTTTTACATGGGGTGTGATGACAAATGATTCTTCTCTGCAAATGGCAGGGAGTGGAGTGTGGAAGTTTGATGAAGACGGTTGCACAGGTGATGATGAAAAACCCAGAAATGCAGTTATTTTGCCAGATTTGCCAACCGGGGTTGATGTATCACTTGCACTAGACATACTTCATTCACCACCACCACCACCAAATCTGCTACTCTCATCAGCACTGGACAACATTTCAAAATCATTATGCTCCTCCACCTCATCATGCCTGTAGTAATCCTCTGCTCTTATTTTCTCACTACTGCACACGTTTCATTTCCTACTGGACTTAACACTCATGAAAGGGGATAAAATGCTTGTTATGTTTGCTGACAAGGGTGAACACCCCACTGTGGTATTAGCTGCCATCTTGTGCTGGGTCCACAGTGCCATGTGCCTATTCTTAAGATGCGTATGCTGTCCTCCTGTGCCCAGATGGCTCCCCTTTTTACCTCGACTCACACACACATGACAAACCTGGCAGATTGCAACTGACTCATCATTTGCATCTTAAATAAAAAAATCCCAAACAAGGGATTGTGATGCTCTACTTTTAACATGTCCATGATACTTTTTATTGAACTCCGTTTTAAGCACTGAAATGGGTGCTACATGATGTTTTGGGCAGTACATCTGATGGCAACTGACCAACACAACTGCCTATCTTTATTACCGGTCATCATCAGTGACATCATCATCAACTGACACTGGTAAATCACAAGTTTTTACGGGATTAATGCAAACAGACTCAGACACAGCCACCTTGAATTTCTTTTTTTCCGGTTCACAACTGGGGTCAATTACATCATCTTCATATTCATCAACATCACACACATCCACATCTTCTGCTTGGATGCTGGCATGAGGGCTGCATGTTGCAATCACAGCAACATCATCATCATTATCACATTCATCATCAACACCACCATCACCTGATATTTTTTCACCACACTGTGAATCACTGCATGGAAAATGCATGACATGAACCACGGTGGACGAAATATCACATTGTATATCATTGACATGATTATCAGAATCCTCAGGTTCAGTTATTGGGATGTTACTGGGAAGTATGACATCATCTACACTGCCACCCACTTGCACTGTTTCACACTCCACTATATTTTTGGACATGTACACTGCTCAGAAGTAGAACTTAAGGCAACAATACTCTTACTACCACCACCAGTAACTGCACTAACACCACTGGCTAGGACAACATCATTTCCTCCAACTATGAGTGAAGCTACTGATTGGGCTGTAAAAAGCATTGCAGGAGAAACACCTTTCCTCACATCACCAATGCACTTCTGTGTCTGCGTACTACTACCACGCCCACAGACCATCTTACTGCCAACATTGCCATGGCGAGAAACAGCTTTGCTTGCACATCTCTTTGCAGGCATTTTGGGGGATCAACCACAAATATTATAACCAAATTCAGATTTTGATACATTCAGTCTCTGATTGGGGGGATGCTGGATGTGAAGCCAAAAAAACAACTGTGGCTTCAGCAACAGATAGAGACCTAAATTCACAAGTGAAAACAACACCTTAACTAACCAGTGGTGCTGAGGTCACAAACAATCCAATCTGGAAAACAATTCCTTTTGCCAGTGGGGGCGGGGGGGAGCACTGACTTCAGATTTTTATGGCAGTGCAAGTAGCGAAACAAAGAACAGATACCACGATAGCAGAACAAAATCAGGCAGCTGCAGTGGATAGCAGGTTCACACTGCTGCACCAGCAATTACACTGTGGCACAATAAAATGTGTATTATTTGATGTCATGCAACACCATATACACACTCACACACACACACACACACACACACAGAGTTTGTCTACAGTGGTCAACAATTAATGCATAGCAAATTGAAACATTCAGTAACATACCACATATTGTAAACAGCCTTAAATTATGAACTGCTGCACCAGATCCACACAACACACAATCATCAAGAAAATTTCAACAATTACTGACAATATTACTGTCTGTACATTAACACGGTCAGTTATATAACAAAAATATAACAAAAAGACTAAGAAATCCCTATTTCTCCAACTTAAATCTACCTACACCACAGAAGCAAACCAGCTGCCTGCCCACATACAGAGCTCCCTCCTGGAGCAGGACCTACATGGGTGCCAAGAGAGGTAATTAAACTACCTCAATAAGCAGCACCCTTGTGAGGGTGTTAGCCTGTCGACACACTGTGCACATCAACTTCCCCACCCACCCTGGCTCATCACTACCTATACAGGCACTGTCTTGTGACATCACTTCCCGTCTATTGTTTTTCTAAGTCCCCACTTTTCCATTTGCTGATTATACCTGCTAGCCACTAAAGGGACCCCCTGACTTTTCTCCTCTGACTCACCACCTGAATTTCCTCCTCCACCTAGTTCCTGGAACCCCTCTACCTACTTACACTACTTCTCTCCCCCTACTCTCATCTCTGCCTCTGCCCACACCCCACCCTCACACCAAGCCTCCTACCTAACCCTATATATTGACCCCCTGCCCCCCCACCAGACCCACACCCAGTCCACCATTAACCCCAGTGACCACTAGGAGTCACTATTTCCACCCTGATTTTGGCCCAAACCCAGCCTGCTTTGAGCCCCCTAGAACCTGGATCCTCACTCTCACCCAGGCCCTAACTCAATTTCCCTACCAGAGTCTCAAACCTTGTACCCTGTCCATCAGAGTCCATGACACTACCACTACTCCAAAGTGGTATCAATGCTTTCTGAAGGGCAGCCAAGATACTTGAACCTTTCTACCCTGCTGCTACCTTAGGCATTATGTTTGTGCACCTCCTACTCAAATGCCTCCCCCTCATTTACATGCTAGTACCCACATCCCATCAGCCAGACATCTCCTCTGGCCCAATAGTACCAGCACCCATAACTCTCCCTGACCTAGTCCGATCCCACCCTACACTGACCATGTACCCTGGCCCATGACACCCACCCCCTGGATGCCCCTGGCAGCTTACCCTTGCTCCCCATGGTTGCTACTCATCCTCGCCCTCCTGACCCCTTGAACATTGCCCATTCCTTGTTCCCCATGGTCTCCTCCCCATCCCAGTGTACTGCCCAGAAGCTTACATATTACCACCCCATGGTCAGAACCTTGGTCTTTCTACTACTCCTATCGGGTAATATACATCCAAAGCCAGGCCCTGCACCCTCTAGCTCACCAGCTGGGTCCACTGGTCTCCGCATAGCCTTCATGAATATATGCAGCCTGCTGAAAAATTGGATGCCCTCCAGTGTTGGGCCATGCTACATCAACCAGACATCATTGTCCTGGTGGAAACCTGGCTGTCCAATTCCACCCCTGACTCCTTTGTCTCCCTCCCAGGCTATACCCTATACCGGGAGGACCAAGTAGGCAAACGCGGGGGTGGCTGTGCAATCTATCCAGGGACAGAATCATCGGACAAGCGCTCCCTGCCCCTGCTCTTGTAAATGGGGCCCAGGCCCTTACACTCAAACTTGCTCCTGATCCTGCCAGGGGCCCTCTCTATCTCACCACTGCCTACGTTCCCCCAAAGAACCCGAACCCGGCGCTGATATCTTTAGCAGAATATCTTGCCACCCTCCACCACAAGGTGGAACAAATCCTAGTGGGGGACCTAAACGTGAACTGGCTGAATGCCTCCTCCTCCACTACCCGAGATTCTTTCGCTGCCCTAGACCTGACACAACTCATCTCCCAGCCCACTAGAGTAAACCCAAAGAGAGGTACCAGTATCCTACTGGATGTAATAATCACCAACCGCCCCAAAAATCCATAACAGCCAGGTTCTCCCAGACTCACTAAGTGACCACTCCCCTATCCTATTCCTTTGAGCGGACCCCACTCCCAAACCCACAGCCATGACCACACTCTACAGGTGCCTCTGACCTGGTGGGCTGAAAAAACTCAAACAATTTCTAGCCCAGACTAACTGGTCCCCCATTCATCATGCACCCGACTTAGACACTGCCCTCGACTATTTCTCCCAAACCTTTAACAAGGCTTGTGACATCTTTGCACCCCTCACAAGAATTCAATCCAAGAAACATAATGCACCCTGGGCTACCCCTGCCCTACTACAAATGCTCAGAAATAGGGATAATCTCTGGCACCTTGCCACTGAAACAGGCCGGATGGCTGATAGACAGGCCTACAATGCTGCATGGAACAGGTGCACTTGAGCCATCCGTAAAGCCAAGGCAGACCATTACCAGGCCACCCTCTCCTCCTTCTGGGGGGTGCCAGGACATTCTGGGACAATGTTAAACAACTAAATGGGAAATCACACACCCCCAATCCCAACTCACTATTGATGGCTCTACCTCCACCAACACTGCCTACATAGCAAACTACCTTAACACCTCCTTTACTGACCTTAGCTCTGTCTTCCCCAGTAATTTATTTGACCCTCCCCCACCCTACTTCCCCCTGTCCTCCAATGCCCCAGTTTCCACCTACATAGGGTATCTACCCAGGAAGCCAGATCTCTCCTAATCAAAGCATAAAATAGCAATAATCCTGACAGCAACTCCTTGGACCCCTGTATTCTCCGGCTGGTGCTGAATGAAGTCCTTTCCCCACTCACCAGCCTACTCAACCGATCCCGCCTGGGGCAATTCCCCACTGCATGGAAAATGGCCATAGTCACACCCATTCATAAAGGGGGTGACAGGTCTTCCGCCGGGAATTACCGACCAATCTCCATCCTCCCCCCCCTCTCCAAAGCCCTGGAGAAAATGGTGGCCATTCAAATCACAGAATATCTGTCTAAGCATAACATCTTATGCCCAGAGCAGCACAGCTTCCGTACTGGTCACAGTACCGGCACTGCACTAGTTGAGTTCTCCAATTTCCAACACTCCTGCCTGGACACCAGCTCCCTAGCTGGTGCAGTGTTTGTTGACCTCTCAAAGGCCTTTGACACTGTCTCCCACCCTCTTCTGCTAGATGCACTCTGCCACACTGGTTTCTCTGCTGGCCCTCTCACCTGGTACACAAGCTATCTATCTGCTCACTCCCAATGTGTAAAAATCAATGGGACACTCTCTGAAACTCGTCCCATCTGCTCAGGGGTACCCCAGAGCTCCATCCTGGGCCCCCTACTCTTCTCACTCTATCTAAACACCCTGTCCAGTGCATGTTCTGGCAAAATTCTCTTGTATGCAGATGATGCTGTTATCTTTGCCACCCACTACAATCCCACTTCCCTCCTGGACACCCTACAACAATCCTATGATGATTCTGAAGCCTGGTTTAAAGAGCACAGACTTGTCATTAACCTAAAAAAAAAAATGCTTTATGCCCACCCCCAAAACACAGCCTGCAACATCCCACTCCATATCATCTCCAGTATCAAACAACCATTTGAACAAGTCTGCTCATACAAATACCTTGGGGTTTCTTTCAACTCAGCCCTCACCTACCACACCCACATTGATGCCCTTGCATCCACCACCAACACAAGACTTGGCATCCTCTACCGCTATAAAAACTGCCTCCCTCCTGATGCTCTCCGACTTGCAGTTACATCTTCAGTACTGTCCCTAGTTGACTATGGCCTGCCAGTCTCTGCTACTGCTGACACTACCACCCTCAACAAAATTAGGCTCACCCTAAATAAGGCCTGCAGGCTGATTACTGGTGCCCCCAGGCTCACACACTTGTCAACTCTATGATGAGGCAAAACTGCTTAACCTAGATGAACGGCTATGCTTTCAAACCTGCCTCATCACAAAAAACTCTACTGGACTATTCTCCAGGGTGACAGCCTCCATCCGCCACACCCAACCCACTATTGCAACCCAAACCTCTGACAAGACCACTCTACTGGTTCCCAGATCTAGGACCACCCATGGTCAGAGGTCCTTCTGCTACAGAGCCCCATCCTGGTTTAACTCCCTCCCTGCTCCCATCTCCAATGCCCCCACAATCTCCAACTTCAAAACTGCCCTTCAGAGCCAACTGTTTAAGACTCGTAGCTGCTCCTGTCTCTAATATGGCCTTGATCTCTACACACTTGACAAAGGCCACTGGGCAGCACTCCACCTCACCCCCCCAACTTCTCCCCCGTTAATACCAGCATGTGCTCAGCTGTATCAATGTAATTGTAACTAAATTGTATCTATGTACTTGCAACTAAATTTGGATAAATGTATGAAACCACTCTATGTATCTCTAAGGATGTGACTTTTATGCTGTAACTTAAATCTTATGCTGTACACTAAATTTGTTCTGTCTGTCCTCTATGTGATGAGGTACCTTTGGAGTGAGCCTCTGGCTCAAAGGTTGTAAACTGATGTACAAATAAATAAATAAATATGCCCCTCCCCAAAGCACACTTTCACTGTCTTTTACTACACACACTCAATGTTGTACATTAACATTCAAAATCCACACACAAACAAAAACGATCGATGATATGAGCACAAGAGGGTAACCTAAAGTTTGAGCCCTCAAAAAAACTCAAAAATGCTTTTTTAACAGTTTTTAGACGGTTTGAATCACAGACAGCTATCAGAGCAACTGTCTCCTACAGCTTCCTACACACACTACCCCGAACTAAGACTGTGCAGATCAATATAGATCCCATGTGACCTGAAATCCCATGAATCACTGCAAAATTCACCTTTGGAGTTTAAAAACCAGGTGAAGTGAGGTGAAGTAAATTGTTTTCAATGTACTTCGCCTTAAGAATTAGTGGAGTAGTGGTCTGGGAAGGCAGAGTAATGTGAAGTCATTGTTTTCAATGGGCTTCGCATCAACCATTATAAAGCAAAGTACTCCGCTTCGCATTGTGGAGCACTCCGCGAATTCACCTTTACTCCATGAATCACTTCACAGAGCAGATTGAGCCCACTTCGCCCACCACTACTCATGAGGTTACTTGAGGTCAATCGCATCTGCATTACATAAATTATTTTTCATACTGTCACTCCCCATATATCCCTTATATATTTAATAATCAGACTGGGCTGCCCACTGCTTCTCTTGACTCTCTTCCCTTCCAGGTTGTCTGCCCCTTCCCATAAAATACATGGCAGCACCAGGGTGCCCACCTGTAGTGTCACCAAAGATCATTCTGACACTGAAGTGCCCAGTCCCAGTGTCAACTTAGGTCCCCCAGAAATAAAGAAAACCATCCCTTATTTACCTCTTTTTTTTTTGCTTAACCTGCAAATAGAGTAAATGGATAATTGGTGATCTGACCCCCCAGATCCTGACCCACCCCACCCTGTCCCCCCACAACACCCACCACACCACACACACATACACACACACACACTGATCTCAACATGTCCCACACTTCTGATCAAAAACTGTCTTGCTGCTGGAACCTGTGACTATGAGACAAGAAAATAAGATGTCTGTTTTAATGTAATTCAATGTGGTTTGAACTTTTACTCATAACATTGATATTTTTAATATTTTTTACATCACATTTTCAGCATGGCTTTTTTGGGACCCTACCTCATGAATAAGTGTGGTGGAAATTTTGAAATCTGGGCTGAAAGATGATTCACGGTCACTGTGCAAAATCACTTTTCACATAAGATTTGAGCATTTTCAACTATTGGCATTATGAGATGTAATCATAAGCAGGCTATGTTTAAACTTTGGGGTCCAAATATCAAAAAACAACGAGGTTATTAGTGTACGTTGAACTTTTTCTACGCTTGCTCCTAACTTTGATCATTTTCAATATTTTGACACTAACTTTTCAAGATAGCCATTTTTTCACACCACCTCATAACATGACAGCTGTCATTTTAAAATCCTGTCCAAAATGTGTTTTCACACTTGAGGCACAAAATGACATTTCTGCAGGGAGTCAAAAATGTTTACCTACAAGGCTCATGAAGTGGGGTCATAAGAAGGCTATGTTGAAAATTTGATGTAAGATATGGTAAATGATCAAGTAATGGGTGAACACTGAAATATTTCAACATTCACTCATAACTTCACTAATTTTCAATATTTTAACTCCAAACTTTCAACATAGCCATACCTGATAAATGGAACAGGTGTTGTTTTATAATCCTGGTTAGGCATGTGCAAAATAAAATTTCCACTGGCAGAATTCAAGTGAAAGTCTGACTTTCTCTGCCGTGGAAGTTCAGAAATTGATTTCCTAACCTCCACGGAAATTCCACCCTCAGTCGCAGCCCAACCTAGTTGCCCAACTTGCCCCCAAAGAGCCACATTAAATATCCCTGGTGGCTAGCAGTCCCTTCCCCCACCAGATCACCTGCCCGTGGCCCGACCAAAAACAAAATATCCCACCCTGGGATTGCAATCCCTCCCCCCACCCCATCCCTGCCTGAGAACAAATGCCCTGGTGTCTAGTGGTC
The DNA here is from genome assembly GCA_016271365.2 of Neoceratodus forsteri. NCBI lineage: Eukaryota > Metazoa > Chordata > Ceratodontiformes > Ceratodontidae > Neoceratodus > Neoceratodus forsteri. The sequence goes on along the minus strand of CM057450.1, from coordinate 627,999,166 downwards.
CCTCCCCTCCACTTCACCCACCCAAACTAAAATTGTCTACCATTTAGTACAAAAAAACCCCATCCCTATCCCTGTCTGACCTGTACTTTAAATAAAAAATGTCCTGGTGGTCTGGTGGTCCTACGCCCCTCACCATCCCTGATGCCCAGTCCCATTATTTCCATGGTGGTCTAGTGACCCCCAACACCTCACCCCAGCAGGTGTCCCACCACCCAACTCCACCCCATCCTGAACCCCAGTGAGTCAGATTGGCACAGCCTCTCCTTCTCTCCACTATACCAGCTATTTCCACTGAGACAGACGAATGAGCCCATTCTTATAACAAGAATGTGCCTTATTCATTGACAGCTCAGTAGTGCTGGCTGTGGTGGAGAGAGGAGGGCTGTGCTGGACCACCCACTCTTGGATTCGGGAAGGGGATGGTATGGGATGGTGGGACACCTGCTGGGTGGGGGCAAAAGACCTCCAGGTAAATAATGGACTGGGGACTTGTGGGATGGGAGGAAGGGAAACTACTAGATCACTCAGGTACATTTTTTTTTGAAAGTATTGGTCAGACAGAGATGGGGAATGGGGGGTTGTTACTAAATGGTGGACAATTTTAGTTTGGACAGGTGAGGTGGAGGGGAGGAACCACTAGGACATTTGTCATCAGGCAGGGATGGGGGTAGGGGGAGGGATCACAACCTGGTGGGGCAGGGTATTTTTTTTTAAGGTCAGACTGTGGGAGAGTGATCTGGTGGGGGAGGTACCACTAACCATCAGGGATAGGTTATGTACTTGTGGGACAGGTGAGGGAAGGGTCACTAGCCACCAGGGCTAGGGATTGTGATTTTCCACCCACAGGGCTTGATACTGGGTGAAATTTCATCCATAACTTTCACAGAAGTTTTCCGCTCAGCTATGGGTGGAAGTTCAGAAACTTCAGCGAAAGTTCACTGATTTCAGTGGAAGTTCCACAGGGGCAGAAAACCACACTTTTGCCCATCCCTAATCCTGGATGAGACACATTTTCACACATGTGGTGCAAAATGACATGTCAGTCAGTATGCTATAAATGCCACCTGTCATGTTTATAAGGGGAGTCATAAAGTGACTACCTTAAAAATTTGGGTAAAAAAATATAAAATTATTAAGAAACATTGTATGTAGTGCCAGACTTTACCCCAGTGGGTAATGGTTTGTGATCCTGTGCCAATGAGCTGAGTTTGGGAGTGAGATCAGTGAGCCAGGTGGATGGGGTAAGGGTGAGGAATGGCACTGTAATGTGAAATTCTCACAGCCAGAGAATGTAAGGTGTAGGATTACCTGCATGGGCTCAAGTATCATATAGTGAAGACAACTTTTCTCTTGGCATAGAACCCTACACTTCTGCACCTGTGGGTGGTAGAGGGCCCTGTGCATTGACTGAGAGATGAAGTCTTTGAATTATGCATCTATATCTGTGGTCACATGAAATTGCAGGGTGCAGAGGACCCTGTGCGGCCAAAGACAAATTAATTCTTGGCATTTGTGGCTGCATGGAAGTGCAGGCACAGCAGGACCTGCACTTCTGTAGTTGGACAGAGTCTTACCTTGGCACCGGGCCCATAGGGCCTAGCATATCTGCATCTTTTAATGTAGGTCCTTTCGGGATCTGCATGAATGAGGATATGATTCCACTATCTCAAAAAGAAAGAAAATTCTTAGCAAACAACTGCATTAATGCACCTGTTATGGTTCAACTTAATGCAACAAAAGTAGGGAAAGTTGGCACTAGGGTTTCCAAACCTAACTCTCTGCCTACCAAAGCAGCAAAAGGACAACACCACACATTTCACCACAGGCAGCCATTATCAGGCAAGGTGAACAACATACAACTGTTTCCAGATGACACTAATACAGTGTGCTACCCTTGTGGATTTTTGTTTACAGCTGCATAAGCACAAGGCCATAGAGTCCTGTGCTTATGCAGCCACGCCTTTGTGTGTTTGCCATACTGCATGCAAGAGTTTGTATGGCTGAAGAGATGCAGGTCCCATGGGGGTATGCCCTTCTGTAAAGAGAAAACCCCACTGGGTCTGTGCCTCTGCAGCCAGAGGTACAGCAGCATCAGCCAGGATGCAACACAGTAATTTCACTTTGAATTTCACTTTAAAATTTAGAGATTGCAGAAGGCGGAGCCCATATATGCTGTTCCATGCTAATGATAGTAATCTAGTAATACTTCTTCTGCTAAGTATTTATCTAAATGTCCTTTATAAATAGTAATATTCCCACTGTTCACTACCGCTGATGGTAAGCCATTCCAAATGGTCACCACCCTCTGTGTAAAGTATTTCTTATGTTAATACTGCAGTACATAATAAAAATACTGCACTATCTGTCAAGACAGTGTAATTCAATGGCAATTAAGCTAGCCTGTTTTTTATTGCTGTATTTTGTGACATGTCATGTACTGTAAGTTACTGCTTTGCATCATGGCTGGCTCCACTGTACTGACGCACACTGTGCGAGGTACCTCACCAGATAGCATGATCCATTAGGGCATGCTTTTCTATATGCATCTGCATAACTGAATAACTGCTATCCCCTTAATTTTTTTCTAGATCAGCTGCTAAAACAGTTTGACAGTACTTAATCTGCATCAATGCAGGACCTGCCCTTCCGAATCCAGAAGTCAGTGTATGTGTCTTGCACCTCTGGCTGAAGAGGTGCAGCCCCACAGGGGACCTGCACTTCTGCAGACAGGAGTAGTGTTGTCATTTTGTTATCATGGATTTTGTGTTGCCTGTGCTTCTGTAGCCAGATGTTGGTGTGTATGTCTTACACATGTGGTTGCAGAAGCACAGGCCCATCAATTGTGTGTATGTCTTACAGTGTGCATGAAAACTTGAGGCTACAGAAGCACTGCCCCCATAAGGGCATGCTTCTGCAGTCAAAATAACTCTTGTAATTTGGGTATTGTGGATTTGTATCTGTGGCTGCAGGGATCTATGTTTCTGCATACAGAAACAGTATTGAGATATGAGTGTTGTGGATTTATATCTGCAATGACAAGTGAGTGTATATATCTTGTGGTGTGCATGCCATAGATACAAATCCATGAAAGCAGCGCATCAGTGCTACTGCATTTGTGTCATCTGGAAACAGTTATATGCTGTTTGTCTTACCTGATAATGGCTGTCTGTGGTTGTTTGTGCAGAGTTGTCTTTTTGCTGCTTTTGTGGGGATTTACAGCTGGAAACCCTAACACACTGCATTTCCATCCTTTTGTTTCATTAAGTTGAACCCTAACTGGTACATTAATTCAGTATTTTTTTTGCAAAGAATATATGGTGGTGTGTGTGTGTGTGTGTGTGTGTGTGTGTGTGTGTGTAAAGGGAGTCAACATTAATGGAACAATGTTTTGCACTTGAAATTGTTTTCTGGGATTAACAGTAGCATTTCTACTGCTCCAATCAAAAATAAATCATAATCACATGCTTATCTGCTATGTTTAATTTTGATTATAAAAGTGGTTTATCTTAGAAATCAAGCAGATCATACAGGTGGTTGTAGTTGCTTATAAAAACATCAATTGAGAGTATCCAAGAGGTGTGAAAAGACATTGTAGTTCCTAAATTTATAAAGCAAACGTTAGGTGGTACATATTCCTTCTGTCTGGAAGTTTTAGCCAGCTGAGTAAATATGGGTGACAGCTATGGGTTCAGAGATTGCATTTAATATGACAGAATACATTCATACAGTAGTGTTATCAAGTCTTTTTAGTAAGGTTGCATGCAGAGTCATACATGTAGTGTTACCAAACTCCCTGAAGGGAAAGAGCACTTGTACTGAATTGTATTCTCTCTCTCTCTCTCTCTCTATATATATATATATATATATATATCCTCCTCCTCTCTGTCTCTCTGTCTCAATCCCACCTCTCCTCTCTCTCTCTCTCTCTCTCTCTCTCTCTCTCTCTCTCTCTCCTCTCTCTCTCTCTCTCTCTCTCTCAGCAGACCATGGAGTGGAACAGCATTTCAAGTTTTCAGTAGGAAAGGAAAGACATAGAGCAATTATAGACACATCAATGAAGGGCCACAGGGATGATACATAGCCAGCAGGGCCATGTATATTATGAGAGGCAAAAAGTCTGAACATATCTAGATTGTATACCCTTGGACGGAAGCTGACGGACTCTGCAGGAACAGTTACCTTTTTGAGGCTCTACCAGTGCCACATGAGTGAGATGGTAAGGTAGTTCAAGATCCACCATGTGGCTAAAATGGTGGAGTGGGGAGGAGGGATTCCATTTCCTACAGGAGTGGGGGCCTTTCTGGAGAGGTAACAAAGTGTTTAAGAGAGATGACCAGCATCCAAAGAGTGAGGGAGCCAGCGTGTTGGCCCAGAAAGTCTTCACTGCCAGGTGTCTACAGTGGTAGCCATTGCCACTTTCAAAGATATTGTATGTTATAGCACATGGCAGTGTCCTATTGGTCAGCCAATGTACCATCCAGTGTCAGAAAAGCAAATGCCAAATCTGCAATTATTTAGCCTGTTGCTAGGTGTCTTGTGATCTGTTGCTCAGTTTGGCATGATTGTGTAGCCACTGGTGACATGGAGAACACAGTTAGGATGCAGCCCCTAATAACCAATAAATACACATTTGTGTCTGATAGTCCTCATTTTTGTACTTTGTGTAAGGTCACCATTGCAATCTTCCTACCCCCCCCTTCCTCCTCCCCATATATAGCTACAAGTAGAATGTAAAGCTAAAAATCTACAGCTGCATTAAAGAGTAAAGGATTAATAACAATTCTCTGTACTAGCAATGTTAAAAGCAAAGGTGAAACATCCTTTGTTTCAGTGCACTTTCAAATATTGTATATAAAACGTAAAACAGTAACTAGAAACACATAAAAATAAAATAAATAAAATAGTTATCAGTTAGACGTAAACTCCTGGGGTTTGAATTTCAAGGGGCTGAGAATGTTGCAAGACCCAAGTGCACCGAATATATGGCACACGAGGACTGCAGCATTCTCCCAATTGGTGATCAGGATTTTTGATCCCATGCACCAATTGCTACAAGTTAGACCAACTTTTTCTGTCTCGATTTCAGCAATCCTGGAAACCTTTTTATGGGGCTTGTGCTAAATGTCTGGCACAAGTTGCTATAACTCAGGCAAAGTGTCATAACTGTGACTGACCTACTAAAACTGGATGCAGTTTGCAGCAAAGGTGTTGGAACAGTTATGGCACAAAAAGGATTTGATGTAGAGCTTGATACACACCCCGTGTTGCACTTTGAAAATCTGGTTGTTGCTCTTTAACTAATCTTAACCCATGATATTCCATCCTTGTTTTTACTATTGCTATATTTATACCCCTTTCTTAAGTAGGGGTGTGCCAAAAAAAAATTCTACAGTGAAATTTCTGTGAAAATGCTAATTTCGCTTCCACGAGAATTCTGAAATAATTTTTGCAACTTTAACGAAATTCTGCCTTAAAACTATGGAATAAATATACAGGCTACTGGTTAAGTTATTAAACTGCGGGGAAAAAATCCGCAGAATGGATCACTGCCAGTGCTCAGTTCTGAGGCTTTTTTTGACTGCAATTTAATTCATTAATCCCCCCCACTGATCAGGGGTACAAGTAAATAAATAAATAAAATAAAACCTCCAATCCCTCCCTCCAATAGCTCTAGTGTCTAGTGGCCCCCCACCCACTGATCGTGGGTCCCATGTAAAAAATCTATAATCCCTAGGGCTCGATTCCTAGTCAGTGTACACCAGCATAAGCCGAGATATGCCAAACCCATTGGCGTACCTTGCAACTTGCACCAAGCGGTACGCCAGCCCCAATTCCAAGAGGTGCCTTGCACCATGTCGGCTGTGAGCTACACCAGCAATGGGTTATGCCACCCACTATGCTGCAGCCAGCAATGACATGGCGCAAGGGCAGGTAATGGCAGAAACTGCACCCTATTCAAAGAGGGAAACTGCCATAACCTGCCATGATTCTAGGAGATGCATTGGTGGAGCTAGGTTAGAGCAGCTCAGAACTGCTCTAAGGGGCATCCGACGGTGACATCTGTCAGATGCCTGCTCCACAGCACCATGGCAATGGCACCAATGTGCTCCCTGTGCTCCCACAAGCACACCCCTGCCCCCCACCCCATGAAAGTCAGGGACTCCTGTTTGTCCAATCTCCAGTGGGCCCCCCTGGACTCCTGTGCCACCTGTCCTGCCCCCCCATGCCCCCTGGTGTGTGCTGTGGTGTTCTGGGTTGGGGGCTTTGGGGGCTGCCAGTAGCGGGCCATGACTTGTGACATGTGGGGCTTTTATGCCATGCCTGTGGCATTAGCCTCCACATGGCATAACCTGCATGTCACAAGTGCTGGGATCCTGCCACTCTTGGAATGTGGAACAGGGTCCCTGGCGTAGCTGCAAATGCCACAACTCGCGTACATAGGTGAGTTGCAACATTCGACTTAGAATTGGGCCCCTGGTGTCTAGTGGTTCCCACCCCCACCAACCATAGCCCCCAAAAGCATTTTATTTCCCTGGTGTCTAGTGGATCCCCCTCTCTATCCTGTATTCCCTTAATCCACAAAAAAACAGCCGGCAGTCCACCAACTCATCCCCCCCTATTCCCAGTATTCTCTGGTGTCTAGTGGACCCCCAATCCCAAATCCCTTATAAAAAAGTAATCCCAATTCCCTGGTGTCTAGTGGACCCCAACCCTAACAGTTCATGTGCCACCACCTTGCTCCCCCTCACCCTTCCACTGAGTGGGCCACCAGTGCAGCACTCCTCTCTCTTCCACTACTGGTGGTCCATTGAACTGTCAGTGAATGACTGCGTGGTTTTGCTAGCATGTGCTCATTCACTGACAGTTCATTAAGCTGTGGATAGAATAAATTCTGCAGTTTATATGCAGTTTTCCACAGTTCATCAAAAAGTCCACAGAACCCAGCAAAAATCTATGGAAAATGCCAGTTTCGCCAATATTGTGTAAGCAAAAATTAAAACATACAAATGCCACACACAAATACCCCTATCAGGATATTACACAGCATAGTACAGTACTTTTTACACACACATTTGGTTCCATGTCATAATAGTGAAAATATTTTGGCAACTAACACTATGGTGACTACATTTCACTGAAACCACACATGACTATCAACACACCACAGCAAACACGAAGACAGTAATGGCAAAACATTTGCAAACAGAGGGATGATTTGCACTTATGTTTAATGTAGGGTCTATTCCACCTGCACTCCTTTGTGGGGAGGACCCCCCATCTATACATAATCAACTCTGGGGGAGCGGACACTGGGTGAAAGGGCGATACACAAGATGGGGGCTACAGTTCGCAGGGGGATACCAGTGCTGGGAGCAAGTGAAAAAATAATATAATTCCATCAGCCACAACAGCTAACCCAAAAAGTTATCTGTAGGCATTCCTGAGCCCTGATCCATGAGCATGGCTGGTGATGATCCTATCCACCTCACCAGGTGGACAGCTCAGCAGCAGCAGCAGATTTTCCTCCATTTAGCTCACATGACCTTACTCTCCCCAGTCATTTGCCCTCATTATTATGCCCGTCCACAGTCGCTATTTGCTATGCTCGCTATTCCCCCATGGTAGTTATCCCTGCAGGCATATAAACTGAGTTGCTCAAATGTGAGCTGCTCCGTTTACTTCAACCATATCATGGGATACCCTCACATTTTAGGGAAAAATAGAACTGGAAAAATATTTAGAAGTCAAGTAATCATGAAAATAGTCATTTCATTGGGCAGATGGTGCAGAACAATGTCAGTGGGTGTGTTTCACCTTTCTGCATCATTCATAGCTCTTTCATTTATTCTGTCCCTTATTTTGACAAGAATCAGTGGTGTTCAATGTCAAAGTGCCAACTGACATGGGTCAAGATAAAATTGATCAGGTTTCTGGGCAGCCCTTTTTTGTTCTTTGTGCCAGCATAGTTTAGTTTATTTGCCAATTGCACAAATAAATTGCATGGCAGAAGGGCACAAAAAAATCAGTGTTGCAGCGTTCAAGTTTGTTTGAGCTCCAACACTTGAGATCCTTTTCTTGCTTGCTTGCTAGATGCACAATGTCCATATCTAGTAGAATGTTCATTCTGCCTGTGATGTGACCATGGACTGCTCTCAGTGGAACCAACACATGTACCCTTTCATGTGCCATTGCCTCTGGCACTGTGTTATTGTCTTGCAGCGAGTCTCTCATTTCCTCCACCTCCATACTGTTAGTGTCTTCTGAAAGACTAGCTGTACTGTGCCTCTCCAGTGGTGTTGATGTCCATGGCAATGGCCTCTGCTGCTGCATATCCCTCATTACCCTTTTCAGCTCTTGGATCATTGCCTACAGGTGAAGCTGCCCTGCCTTTAGATGTTTCATGATTTCCCTCACCTAGTGGCATTCATGTTTCCATTCTTTTATTCTCTTCTGCATAAGATACTTGAATTTGGCTCTCTCTCTCTCTCTCTCTCTTTCCCCCGCTTTGTTCCATGTTCTGTGTGTAGCTGGTTTTATATCAGCCCCTGTTCCTTGCTGCTCTATAGCTGCACTTCCCCTTGTGTACACTCCACATGCTGCTCTGTTAATTCATGGTCCTCTAGGCCAGCCTGCTGCTCAGGTGTTTACTTGTCCTCTGGAAGGGCCAGCTGATCTGGTTTTTCTGTGTCCTCCAGATGGGCCTACTGCTCAGGTCTTCCATACCCTGTGGATGAGCCAGCTGCTGTGGTGCTTCCATGTCCACTGTTTATTATTTAGGGGGGTGTGGGTGGTGAAGCCCCCCATGGGGGGCACAACCCTCCATGTGCACAATTCCCAGTAGCCTTATTGTGCATATCGCCAAAATTGTTTTTGGTGATATTGTAGGTCAGGATAATAGCGATTGCCTTTGTGCAGTCGCTATTATCACATAGAACTGAGTGAGATCACTAGAAAGCAGGCCTTATTTATAGGAGTGACTTGAACATACAAGAGATATACACTAAACATTCAAATTTTACTTACAAGATTCTACAGTTTCATAAGTATCAAGTGAGTTCCTGTTGTAGAAACAGTCAGGGCATAAAATTATACAATTTTACATAAAGAAATACATACAGAAATTTTACATCAGCCAACCAGCTGACATGTTTTTGTGTGCATAAAAAGATCTGATCAGCAAGCAGAGGCACTTTGCTTTCATGGAGATGTCTGTCAATTTAGTTTTGAAAAGTGCATGAGTTACAACTGACCTAATAACAAGAAGAAAATTGTCACATATCTTGGTAGCAAAGAAACAAAACATTTTTTGTCCCATATTTGATCTCATGACAAGGGTACTCAAGGTTTTTTTTTCAGATAATCTCAAGGGCACTTTTTGTTTTGTATGGTTTCAGTGATGCAGCTAGGAAGCATAGAGCACCGTTATTTACAGTCTTATGCACTAGGTTTCCCAATTAAATTGTGAAATTTTCTGCAGCTGGAGGCCCGTCCAGCATAATATAGAGGTGACAGTGGTGCCCATTCCTTTTAGTGGAGAGTGCAGAGCAACCAATCCAGTTGTATAATACTTGCTTTTTTTGATGCGCTTTCACTTTGGGTGGACTAGGTGCCCCACAAAAGAACTATAGTTTAAAAATGGCATTTTTATGTTGAATAATATGTCAAGAACTGTATCTTTTATTTTGGTAAAGCACACTGATCTTTTGGTGTAGCTGCTTTGTTGCATAACCTTGATGTGCACTGAAGGAAAAGGGAGCGGTGCCGGCAAGGCAGTCAAGAAGTGCATAGGTTCTGCGGGGCAAAAGGTTGTTGCACCTGCAAGCCAGCCCAGTGGCATTGAGGGCTCAGGCACTGCTGCCTTACCTCCTGCCACACTGGCGACCCGAGTTCATGAACAGAGTTGGGTCATTCAGGGGATGGCCGGGGAGGGAGGATCAAACGTCCCGTCAGACTGCTCTCCTTCCTTGGGGAGAGGGGTTGTGACCCGCTACTTGCCTTGCACCTGGTGGTGTCCAGGTGGTAGTGCTGCTTCAGGTGCACACATAACTAACTAACACAGGAATTTGAGGATGTCTCTGCAGAGGTGGAGATTGCCCATTACACCAGTTCAAGTGGATGGCTGCGGGGGCAACAGGGGAAGAAAAACTAAGGAAATACCCCTATGGCTGCAGGATGATGACAGGACTCCTGGCCCTGCACCAACAACTGAGAATGCCCTGTCGTGAAGATTAAAGGGTAAGTTCTGGAATGGCCAGGTGTGGTGCTGGGGTTTATCTGTTTGGAAAGGAGATAGCTAGAGAAACAGGAGCACAAAGTACTGATGGAGAAAAACTGCCTCTGAAGCAGCTTCATCTGTGGGCTCTGGGGCTGGTAGTAGTAGTAGTAAAAGAGTAGTTTGTGGAAGTGGCAGTGGCATTGGTGTTGCCAAATTATTCTCTGCCACATTTATGGCATTCATGCCAGTGGGTGCTGGGGAGGCAGCAACAGATGGAACAGTCTGAGAGGTAGCAACATTTCTGGTTCAGGCACAGTGGTCAAGGAAGAGGTTGCTGGTGTCTCCATGATTGTTGGTGGTGGAGTCACTGAACCTGATCTGGATGATCGGTTCCCATTCCAAATGAGATTGTTGAGCTTGAAGAAAAGTGATATCAGCCTCTTGTACCAATGGAATGATTTTGCCTGCTAGGGGGGCTATAAAGTTAACAGTTGACTGCTTTATACCAATACATGGAATGCAATTGTATGTCTGTATGCTTTGCAAAAAAATTAATAAACTTTAAGTGATAAAAAAAAGAAATCACCCCATTTCATTGCTTTCTTTTGAGCAGCATCTGTGAATCCCATTGAGTCAAATGCTTCCCAACTGGTTGTACTGCTATACTGAGTTCAGCTGTTGGGTAGCCCAACACACAGAAATGTCCATCCTTCACTGCATAGCATGTTAAATGAGCATCATGCCAAATACCCACCCAATCATGCTATTACATGGTAACTGAATGCAGCGACCACCAAAATGCTGGCAATTGATCTACTGCCATTCTCTTTTGGGGAAAACATTGGATTTAGAAGGTTGATGGCATGTGCCTGTCTGAAATGGCAGAATTCCTCACAAATGTACTTCTCCACCTGTGACATTCCTGAACTTTGTGGTACTGTGTCATGGACAGCAATCCATTCCCTGCTGCATTCAGCATCCCCATACATACATACATACATCTCAGTATGGGTATGTGGACCAGTTACCAGACAGCTGGTAGCTCCTATCGGTGCATTACAGCCCATTGGGCACAGGTACCTGGGTAGTATTTGACTCTGGCTGGAAAAAAAAATGTACTAAGCCCAATTGCAGTGGCAGCAACACTCTGGGTATTTGCCAACATGTCACACTGGCAATGAAGAGTGTAACTGGATCACACATGGATCAGAAAATGTTAGAATTGCTCCTGACTGAGACTGATGTTTGGGATCAGCCTGTGCTTGTGGTACCACAAGGGTGGCACAGGATCTTCAGGCTGCTGTAGAGTTGGAGGAGAAAAAGACTGCTGACCTGGCTTCACCTTGGTGTACCCCAAGGGTGATGTTACAGGTGAAGCTGCCAGGTGAAGTTATCAAGGGGAAATTTCTTATTAAAAAATCTGTACATTTGTGAAGATGAATTTGACAAATTTGCCTCAGCTTCGCTGGTGAATTAAAACTTTGCAACATCTCCTAACAGGATGCTAAATTTACAGTATTAGTGACTTTATCTAGCCTATTTTTTAGTACAAAAGTTATTTTTCTGTCCTCCTATTGTGTAGTATAAGACTGTTAAAGAGAGCAGCATATGTTACAGGTATCTAAAGCCTGTACCTGAGTTTTGACTCAGGCTTTATTCGAATAGAATATGTATATGCATACTAGATACTGTACTTGATGCTATATCCTACCTAAAAGTATTGAAAATAATCTTACTTTTTTCTTGTTTGAGTATGAGAAGAACTGCAATGTATGCTCAGACAATATATGTCAATAGGAAATAGGTTAGTGTGTAAAATACCTACTCTTATATAGAGCCTTATTTCTTTTTCTTCTATGTGTGATGCTACATTGTTATGCATACCTGATGCTGCATCCTACCTCAAAATACTGAAATGAATGTTGAATGAATACCTCATTTGTTGTGTTGTAAGAGATTACACTTTTATGTGTATACCCATTGGCAAAATCATTAATTGAATTTTGAACTGGAAGGGAGTTGTGAGATACACTTTCACTTTAAAAGGGGGGAGGATGTAGGATACATTAGGCAAAGATCCAAAATATTTATTATTATTAATTTAATCAGAGCTGACACTCTGAGTATTTTATTTTATAATTGCTTACCATTCTGAACAAAAGTATTCTGATTGAAGAAATCCTGTGCAAACATACGAACATATGAAGAAGCCAGCAGAATGAGGCTGTTCAGTCTATCCAGTCTGGTTGTATTGCAGGGTCCCAAGCTTACACTACTAAACCTCCCCAATCCTCCCTTCCTTTCCAACTGCCTCCCATGCCCTGTACATTCCCCTTGTGCCTATCCCAGCCTCACTTGAAGCTGTCCTACCTAAAGGAATCCTGCAATTGTTACAGGTGACCTGATTGACTTTGTTGCACCAGTGACCCAAAGAATCTCAGGGCCATCATATTCTACTACCCATGGGCCCATTCATTTTACTGCTTCCTGTATTCCACATGCCCCCACATTCCTCTCCCCTACCCCCCCATCCCACTCCCCTCTGCCTCCCTCTTCTCCACTTCCTTTCCCTCCCAAGTCTCTTTGCTGGAAGACTCACCGGGCTGCTAGTCTAGTGGGCGACTAGGATTGAGTTATCCTAATTTAGGATGTATTTTGTTCTGCTTGCTTATTGTATTGTATCTATTGGTATCTGTGCTAATCCCTCCCTGTATAGGCCACTACAGTACCGTGTATGTGCTTATTTACCTTGTATGTGCTTATTTTACCTGTATCTATTTCTCCTTTGTGGTTTTTTTTTTTCATGTCTAGGACCACTTTGAAAATGAGCTCGCTCAACAGTGTTACGCCTGGTTAAATAAAGTTTGATTGATTAATTGATTGTCCACTGACTTTATCAAAACCTCTTTCTATGGCAACACATTCCAACTGGCCACCACCTCTCCATGAAGAAGTACTTCTTAACCTCCTCCTAAACATCCCCCTCTATATCTTTAGGCTATGTCCCCTGTGGTTCGGCTGCCATTTACCTTAAAGGGAATCTCCTTGTCCAGTCTATCCCTTTTAAGTACTTGAAGATCTCTATCATATCCCCCCCTTTTCTTCCAGGGAGCACATATTCAGGGATCTCAACCTCTCTTATTATGTTTTATCTTGCTGTCTGCAATCACCTTAGTTGCCTTCCTTTGGACTGTCTCCAGCAGGTTGACATATTTCTTAAGGTATGGGCACCAGTATCTTACTTCATACTCTAGATGTGGTCTCACCAGGGACCTGTACAAGGACAGTATAACCTCCTGCAGTATAGCCTCCTTCCATCTGCTGCTGATTCTTTTGGCTATATGCCCCAGCATCCTGTTTTCCCTTGCAGCTGCTTTTTTGTGCTACATGGAGTGCTTCAGGTCACTAGTGATCATCACTCCCAGATCCTTCTCCTCCGCTGTTGCTTTTACCCATGCCCCCCTACAAGGTAGTACTCCATCTCTTATATGCTTGACTTTGCATTTCTTGGCATTGCAGCCTAGCTGCTAAATCTTAGAGCAGCTTTCAGTTTTTCTCTGGTCTTCCTGCAGGTCTTGCTTCCCTTCTGCTGTGTCTACCCTCTCAAAGAGTTTTATGTTGTTTGGGAAAAGGCACATATTGCCCTTAATGTCATCCCCAATGTCATTGATGAAGATGTTGAACAACACCAGCCCCAGCACTGAGCCCTGCAGAACCCCACTGGTGACTTCCCTGGTGCCAGATAACTCTACCCCACCACCACCCTCTGGGTCCTGTTCCTCAGCCAGCTTTCTATGTGTCTTGTCATCTTCACCTCCACCCCAAGATCCACCAACTTCCTGATGAACCTCTTGTGGGGTACACAGTCAGAAGCTTTTCTGAAGTCTAGATAAAGGATGTGCATTGCCTGGCCCCTGTCCACTGATTTAGTGACCCAGTCAAAGAAGTCAATCAGATTCATTTGACATGATCTCCTTCTCATAAACCCATGCTGGATGTCTTCCTGGAGACCATTCTCCTCCAAATACTCTACCATCCTATCCTTAAGTATAGTCTCCATGAGCTTGCAGATGATTGAGGTCAGACTGACAGGTCTGCAATTCCTTCGGTCATCCATGGGACCACTCTTATGGATGGGCACCACATAGAAACATAGAAACATAGACTTTGACAGCAGATAAGGACTGCTTGGCCCACCTAGTCTGCTCATTTCCCTACCACAGGATAAGCTGCAGATCCTAGTTAACCAACAGCCTATTTCTTCCTACCCCCCACAAGAATTGCCTTGTATCTGTCCCATGCATTCTTGAATTCTCCCACAGTTTTAGACCCTACAACCCCCTCAGGAAGGCTATTCCATGCATCCACCACCCCCTCTGTGAAAAATACTTCCTCGCATTGCCCCTGAGCTGTCCCCCCTCTATCTTCAAATTGTATCCTCTTGTTCTTGCACATCTCTTTTTCTGAAAGATGCTACCCTCTTGGACTTTGTTGATTCCACTGAGGTACTTAAAAGTTTCTATCATGTCCCCCCTCTCCCTTCTTTCCTCAAGGGTATACATATTAAGCTCCTTTAGTCTCTCCTTGTATGGCTTCTCTTGCAGATCCTGCACCATTTAGTTGCCCTCCTTTGGACTGATTCCATCCTGTCTGTGTACATGTGGAGATTGGGTCTCCAGAACTGGACACAGTACTCCAGATGAGGTCTCACCAACTGTCTGTACAGAGGGATAGCAACTTCCTGTTTTCTGCTGGTGATGCCTCTCCCTATACATCCCAGTATCCCCCCAGCCCTCCCTATTGCCTTCTCACATTGCTTGTTAAGCTTAAGGTCATCTGATATGATTACCCCCAGGTCCCTTTCCATTTCTGTTGTTGTTACTACCTCCTCCCCCACTGTATAATCTTCCCCTGGGTTTTTGTTTCCCAGGTGCATTATTTTGCACTTCTTTGCATTGAATCCAAGCTGCCATATTTCTGACCATTCCTTCAACCTTGCCAAGTCCCTTCTCATCCTTTCCATGCCTCCTTGTGTATCAACCCTATTGCAGATCTTTGTGTCATCTGCAAAGAGGCATACTTTTCCTTCCAGTCCCTCTGCACTGTCACATGTGCCATTCTCTAATCCGGCAGTATCATGCCTGACTCCAGGGAACTATTGAACAGGTCAGCCATTGGCTCTGCAAGCTTCTGTGTAGCTCCCTTAGTAACCTTAGGTGTATGCTGTCTAGGCCTAGTGATTTATCCACCTTCTGTGCTATTATCACCACATCCATGCTCCCTTCCCTCTCCACTCCCCTTCTCTCCTTGCAGGCATCGGTTCATCTTTTTCTCTGGTGAAGATGGAACAGAAGAATGTGTTCGGTATCTAAGCCTTTCCCCCATTCTCCTCTACTTATTCATCCCCTTTCAGAAGCTTTACAATCCCATCCATTTTGTCCCTTTTTCACTTGTGTAGTGAAAGAAGGCTTTCTCCCTTTTTTTGATTCCCTCAACTATCTGCAGTTCTTCTTGTGCCTTAGCCTGCCACATTACCTTGCCTGACACATTACCCAGCCTTACAAGATGGTCTTTCTGCACCTTTTATTAGCTGACTTCTTGTTCCTCACTGCATGGGCAACCTTAGAGCTGACCCATCTGGGTGTTTTGGCCCTCGAGCTCTTCCCCTTGAGACTAACTCACTCCTTTGTGGCAGCCAGTATTCTTTCTTTGATGATGCCCCAATTTTGAGTCATTTCCATACCCTTTCTGATGCCCACCAGGTGGCTCTTTAGCACCTCACTCATCTTTCTAAAGTCTGCCCTCCTGGAATCAAGGATTTTGTTCTTATTTGGTGATGCTTTCCCTGCCCATAGCCAACCTGAGCAACAATGTGTGATGGTCACTAACATCTAGGGGCTCTTTGACCATTATATCTTGTACATGCTCCCCTTTGTAAGCTCTAAATGAAGGTATGCCCCCTCCCTGCTGAGCTCTGTGACACCCTGAGTCAGGAACCCACCCTGCAATGCTTCTTGGATCACCTGACTCCTGGCACTGAATGTAGATGGTGCACTCCAGTCCACCTTGGGCAGGTTAAAGTTCCCACACTACTACCACCTCACCCTTCCCTGCAGCTTCTAACAATTGTAAGCTCAGATTCTTCTCCCTTTCCTATGCAGACCACCCCCAACGTCATCATTCTCCCTCTGTTGGGCTGTAACTGAACCCACAGTGTTTCCACCATTTTCCCTTCCATCTTCTCCCTTATGCATGTTATATCCTACCTGATACAAACCACCATCCCTCCCCTTTGCCTATCATCTTGTCTCTCCTGCAAAGTTGGGATCCAGGGACACCATGAGAGATGGATTAGTAACTTCTTCAAGCTGGCTAATGTGTATTGAGACTTGGAGAAAGAAACAGTTTAAGAAATGCAGAAGGATGCTGTGTGAGGAAGGAAGGGGCTGATATAAAAAAGTAAGATAATTTTCACAACAGCAAGATGGAAGACATAGTTGCTGAGAAAATTACAGAATTATTTCTAAGGAACTGTATGACTTAGAGATGTTCCTAGATCACATAGGGACATTCCATGGAGGGATGTGCCTCAAAGATCAAATGACTACCAAAACTTAAAGGGGCTAACTAATCCTGGAATGTTTTTGTGGCTTTCAGCCACTGGAACAATGGTAAATGAGATTGCTATAAAAATATAATTAACATTTTGGCAAAGAGGTCTGAACTTTCAATAAAATGAATAAATAAGGGATACGCAATCGAAATGTGGAAAAAAATGATTTATCTACTGTGCTTAGTTTGACATGGTAACCTCCACGAGTGGCATAAGTCACAAGTGAGATGTCTGAGATCAAACTGTTTGAATGCAGATAAATTATTTATTCCATTAGTTTTCTATTGCATAATCCATTTATGCAATAGGATAGAAGTTCTTTGCATGCTGACCTGCCGGCGCAGAGGCAGGACGTCCATCTGCAATGCCGATGACCTGGGTTCAGGAACGGACTCGGGACGTCAGAAGGCCAGTTGGAGAGAGAAGGATTGAGCATGCTAGAGACTACTCTCCTTCTCTGAGGAGGGGGGGTAGAGTGTCCGGCACACTCGGACCTCTGGCAGAGGCTGGAGGTTCCTTTCTGTCAGCGCTGATACTTGTGGTGGGGCAGGGTGGACGAGGAATATCATTGCATGTCCCCATCCTGGGACGTACAATGAAAAATACGCTGCAGCCACCACATATGATGCCTCACTTCCCTGCTCCCTTTGTCCTCCATGACCCTCCTGTGGCCAACCTATTCCACTGCCACCAAACCAGCCCGGCCTCATGCCTTGCTCTAGGGAGAAATCCAGGGAGGCAAGGCCAGTGGGTGCTTCTGCCAGTATCCTTTTCCTGTCTCCATGTGAGTTGCCCTGGGGAGGTGGCCCCACCCTGGTGGACAAGCCAGGGGGTATCAATCCCATGAAGAGGTAAGTCCTGGAGAAGGGAAGAGGAATGACAGAGTGAGCAGGGGGCTAAACAGTACATACAGGCACTCAGTGACATAACAAAGCATACTAAATAAAAAAAGGAGTTCTTTGAATGCCTTTTTATGTATTTTTAGTGTAATTTGGGTTTTATTTTTTTTATAAATTTTTCCCAGTGTAGCTCCATTTATTGTAGCATAGTGGTTGCTAAGCTGGTACTATGGAAACTCCAACTTTACATTATGGCCACCACGTAATGAAAGTTTGATGCACAAATCTTTTGTTTTAATTTTTTTGGGGGTGGGGTATTAGTTAGTCCAAAAAGTAAATAAAAATTGAATTTTCTGCCAATTTTAGCTAATTATAAAAAATCTAAAAGATTTCTATAAATGATACACTTCTCATTTTGTAGATATTTTTTGCTGAAAAACTTTTGTGCTTGAAGTACCATGCTATCATTTTTTGTTTTAACTTGATTTACATTTGTTTTACAAAAATGTGCAAAAAATTAAATGTTCTGTTTTATTTTTGCTAATTATAAGAAAATTAGAAGGTATCTATAAATGAAACACCGCTCAATTTGTAGATATTTTTGTGCTCAACCAGCTTTATGCTCACAGTACCATGCTATTATTTTTCATTTTAAAGTTATTTACATTTGTTTGTCAAAAAAATTAAAAAATTGAATTTTCTGCTGTTTTTTGCTAATTATAAAAATATCTAAAAGGTATCTATAAATGAAACATTACTCATTTTGTAGATATGTTTATGCTGAATAACTTTCATGCTCACAGAACTATGCTATTATTTTTCATTTTAAAGTTATTGCCATTTGAAAATGGTTAGTACCGCTGCTGAGACTGAATAGTCTAGGTCTTGTTGATCTACTTACTGCGTGTATAAATCTTGATGACATAGTTACTATATGTATAAATGCCATTTATATGTATAGATGCTCAGATAACAAGATTTATCACATAAGGAATAAAGTATGGCTGAGTATACACAACAAGCCTGTGTTTCCATCGAGGGGTTGAAGATACTAGTGTATGGACCACAAGAGTGAATCTCAAGAGGTCCATGTTGGTATCTTCAACCCCTATATGGAAACACAGGCGAGTTGTGTATACTCGGCCATATTTTATTTGTTATAGCATGATTCCATGATAGAGAAGAAAAAAGTTGTTTTTTTTATTTAAACTGTGACAAGGATTCATACTGAGCTGAGAAGTTCCCTCACTCTGCAGTCTCATTCCCATGCTGAGTCTCCAAATGTTCACAGTATTTTTGATTTAGAAGAAAAAGAATGTGCCCTGAATCTATGAGAAAGGGTGCTTTATAAATAAAGCTTGCTGCTTTCCTTACCTTACCTTGCCATGCATGAAAACCCTGGAAAGCTGAAATTGAACTTTAGCTCATAAACAATTGTTTATGCCAGATCAGAACCAGAACTGGATGAATTACTTAAGAATCTATCAGTACGAAGGCTTCCAGCCTCTCTACCAAGACTGCAGATAAACATGTTTCATGCTGGCAGGCAAATGTAACTATTTATTTAACACTTACGTTGCTGAGAGAACTGGCATTATTGTGCAGGACAGTCAGGGCATCAAATGCAGGATTCACTGCCCCCTTTCTGAGGTCCGCCCCCCCAGAGTAGGAATCCTTAAGTAGGGGGGTTGGGGGCACAGTCCCCCTCAATGGGGGGTGCAGGGGTGACATTACTGATTGGCACCCTAATTGCGCAGCGTGGAACGCCAGTGTATTCTGAGGGTGGAACCTTTATTTAATGCTACTCTTGCTAAAAGGCATATTCTGGAAGTAGCATAATTGGGGTAGGGGTCAAGCCTGATTTTTTGTGCAATCTAATGGACATGCAGTATAGCTTAAAATGTTTATTCAGGCCTGCTAAGAGATAAATAGTAGTATTACCTTGAAAGAACTGTTTTGTTTGCAAACCGAACCTAATGACTCCCGCTGAAGCATTAAATGATCTATTAACTGCAATCCAATGTATGTTTGTGTAAATCCTAATAAATTCTTAGATCTTTTGAAGTATATAGCTTAGTTAACAAATATACCTCATTTATAACAACACTTTATTTGATCTCTTTTGGTTGATGAATGTGTGATGTCATACATATTAAAGAACCTCTTTAAACTTTGGCTTTTAATGTATAGATACAGCACAAGACACAAGAATAATTTGCTTCCTGTCAAAGGAAACTATTTTGATTGAAGGTTCTAGTCCAGAGTTGTGACATATTAGCATCAAGCATACATATACATACAACATCAATTATACGTATGACTATTGTATCACATATAGGAGGGTAATAAGGCTTCATATGAGAGTTTACATTGCACACATATACTTGTTTCACATTGTCTACCATATCTATGTTGTCTGAGCATACATTTCAGCACTTTTAATACACAAACATTATCAGAGACAAAAGCCCATAAAAGTCTTTCAAAACATTAGTCCTTGACTTGGGCATCAATCTTCTGATCCTTGCAGTGATTTTGAGGTGGATGTCTCATGTGCTTCTTCTGTATCTTCAACTGTTGAGGTTTGCAGGCATAACAGAGCTTCATTTGATTTATATGAACCTACTTACCATAAGTACAGTTTCATCAGTGCCCTTCTTGTTACTCTCAGTTTGGTAGGCTACAGGATACACATTACGTTAAGTATGTCATTTTTTGATTTGTCTATGTGTATTGCCTTAAGACTTTGGTATAGAGTGCTCAATAAATAAAATTGCCTTGCCCTAATGACATAAGGTCTGTTCCAAGTCTGTAAACATTTCTTACATGTAGCCTTATTCCTTCTATAATTAAAATGAAATATCTTATCTCCAATCTGGCATTCCCTGGAAGTTGCTTTTCTGTCTTAATAGGCAATAGAACCTTGGCATAATCTTGCCATATTAGGCAACAGAACATTTTCTCTATCTTTCTTTGAGCAAATGTCAACACTTCTTGAAGGTATTGTCTTAGATGAGTTACCTATCCAAGTGCTGTAGTATCACCAGCTAATATTTCATCCATTGTTGTATACAAGAGGTGAAGAGGAAGTACCATCTGTCGAACAGTCATCATTTCAAAAGGTAATATTCCCATTGATTTACTAGGGTTACCCTTACTGTCATTAAAACAAGTGGAAGTTTAAGATTCCAGTCTTTTCCAGAAGTACTAACATACTCTTTTGGTTACTCGCTATGGTTTGGTTTGCATGTTTTACTTGACCTGAGGATTCTTAATGGTAGGCCACATGTAGTTTCCTTTATACACCTAAGATCTTCCACATGTTTTCCATTACTTTTGCTGTAAATGTGGAACATCTATCAGATTTTACTCTCAATGGTTAGCCCCAGAGTCTAAGAAGATGGTTTAATAACAATACAGGTGTTGTTTCAGCTGTACCATTTGGAGATGGTATGCATTCAGCCCACTTGTAAACAGGCAGGTAACAGTGAAGCGGTACTTGCTACCTCTTGATGACCTCATTACTGAACCTATCCAATCTATCTGAATATCTGACCAGGGCAGAGAGATGCTTCTTACCTGTGATGGTGCCCTATGTCTCAGTGATGATGGCTGCAGTTCACACAAGTTATACATCCCTTGCTGTAATCTGTTATGTCTTTGTTCATTTATGACCAGTGGGCCACCTCCTTCGATGTTTCTACTGTTCTCTGGTTTCTCCAATATGCTCCAGATGGTTCTTTATGAGCATATTGCATTATTACACCTCTGTAACCTAGAGAGACCACCCACTTATGCTCTTGTGGTGTTTCATCAGATTTTTTTCTTGGAGACCTTACCATAATGGGAAATTATCCTTCTCACTATACTGGAGGTTCAATTCCTTCTCAGATTGTGCAGTATGTCACTATCTGGTATCTTATTTATATTGGGGTGCTCTAGGCACTAATACAGTTTACCTAGCATTTTATCCTCTTGTTACATTTTCATCAAGTCTAGTTCTGTTTATTTCTCTAAGTAGTTGTTCTACTCAGTCTATTTTCTTAAAGGCACTTCATTTGCTAGGCTATATGCTATATCATTCCCCTATTTATCTGGTCCAGGGAATCCATGATGCCTGCTTCCCTTTTTCCAGTAAACAGTCAATCCATTTTCCTAAACTATCTATCCTTCAGTCAGTATTAATCTGCATGTACAACACGTTATCTTCTTGAGTTTGTTATGCCATTAGTCTTTCAGTGCGCTAGGTAGGTAGGTAGAAAAGCAGTGTCTGTCATAATCAGAATGTGTACAGTTCATGAAGTCATGTAAATTATTCTTCACTGCACTTTGTATGGCTTTGCATATGGCTCAGACTCTGCATGTTGGTTAGATTTGGCCTGGTTGGTTCGTAAGGGGATAACAAATCATGTTCTCACACCACATTATTTCTAAACCTGAATGTAACTTCACAACCTCATGGAAAGCATAACCAAATCTGTATACTTTGGGTAATTTTTTTCATACACTGTCATCAAAGTAGTGATGTCTATGGACATTCAATGTAACTTCCAAGCCTGGGGACTGTTTAGGTTCTTGCACTGAATGTTTCTGGACAGTACAATAATGTAAGTCAATTATTCCTTGGGTTGCTTGTTCTTTGCGTATCTTTTGTCTGGCACAATTCTAAACTGACCTCAAACACACCCTAATAACACTCTCTAAGTGCACTTGCCTCTGAGTCCAGCCTACCTGCTCTCTCTGCCCCCCAGCAAGCTCTAGGCAGGCCTCAGGTACCTCCCGTCCCATCTCATGACTTGCCACAGCAATCAGTTTGCGTCATGCTCCTTTGGCACCTGCCACCCCCTCCCCTCCCCAATTCACAGTCCTGTGAGTTTCCCAAATAGTCACTACTAATGCTGGCTGCCTGACCATGCCCCCTCACACCCCACCATTTTACTCTAGCATGACATCTCCATTCAGCCTCCCCTCACCCCACCATTTCTCCCTATATCTTATCATCCACTTCCCCACCCTCTCACCTCCACCACAGTACTTACCTCTCTCTCTCTCTCTCTACCTCCCTTCTTCACCCTTCTGCCTGCTATCCCTGTCCCTCTGAACTACTGACAAGGCACTTTGTAGCTGCTTATTCCCCCCCCCCCATTAAGTATTTTTCTTGCTATTTATCTTGTATCTATGTTTTTGAGCTATTCTGTAAGTTCTGAATCCAAGCTGTATCATTCATTGTAATGTACCTTTGCTTTCTCCTACTGTACTTTGTTTTGCAATCTGTGATGTGGGATCTTTGTAAAAGAGCTTGTGCTCAAAGTTTTTTTCTGAATAACTAAATAAATAAATCTTATTGCTAAGCCAGCTTTGAGTTTCTGGCTCCCCAGAAACACAATAGGTTGGGGCTAATTTTCAACAACAGCCTTTTTACCACAGATAAAGTATCTAAAAGGTTGTACTGTTCAAAGAGTATAGAAGAGTGCATTCTCACCATCTGAGAATTTCTATGTAATATCATTCAGTGTTTAACTAGGATAGACTATAACATGGTTGTCTGAATCATTTTTTGATACAATACTACACTGATGCTTTGGTTAGTTTACCCTTTTTCAAGGTACACCTCGTTATCCTTTTGAGGGAAAGCAAGGCATGGCTCTTTACTCAGGCTGTCTTTGAGTGTCTGCATAGTTTCTTGCTCTTCTCCCCATACCCATGGTTCTACATTCCCTCATAACCTTCTGAGTGGGTGTACAGTCTCAACATAGTTCTGAATAAATTGGCATGAGCAGTTACAAATCCCTAGGAAATTATTGAACTCCTTCAGATATTTGGGTGGCCCAATTGTTTTGATTGCTTCTTTTCAGCTGTTCTGAGGGTGTAACCCTTCAGGTACAACCTTATACCTTAAGTAATTTACCTTAAGGCTGGCCCAGTGGCACTGAGGGTTGAGGCAATGGATGCCACACCTCGCCCCACGCCGGCAACCCAGGTTCGGGAACGAGCCTGGGCCACCAGTGATCAGCAGGGGAGAGAGAGAGAAAGAGAGGATTGAGTGTCTGGAGGACTGCTCTTCTCTCTCAGTGGAGGTAGGGTTTGCTGTCCTGCTCATCAATCGCCTCTAGCGTTGGCTAGAGGGAGATGCAAGTCGGGAGGTACGTTGCTGATGTACATCGTCGGTAGGTGGGGGGGCCGGAGAAAAACATGGAGCAAAACAGAGCTGGCAGGCTCCATGATGGCCCCACCAGCACCCATTCTGTCTCCCTGACATCTGGATACTTGTCTGGGGTGGGGAAAAGTTGGTGCCCCTTCGCCTCGGCCCTGTCATGGTGGGAACCCATGGGAATCGGAGGGGAGGTCAGATGGGAAAACAGTGGGGCTGTGGACAGAGTCCCCTCAGAGGAAGGGTCTGGAGCCACCTGCCAGACTCCCAGGAGGATAAAAACATAACAGGAAAAAAAGTAATTTACCTTATCCTTCAACCATTGTCCTTTGGTTAGAGACAGTTTGGTGCCAGCATTTCTCAATTGGTTCAAAACATACTTGACTTCCCCCAGATGTTCCTCAAATGTACTGTTCTTAATGAGAAGGTAGTTCATGTATATGGTACATGAGTTCCCCAGCTTTCAGCATCAGGTATGGCCTTGTGCAGAAAGATGTTGAAATCTGTTGGAGAATTCAAGTGACCAAATAGACACCTGTTCCATGAGTATTGTCTCTTGTCAAATGTGAAAGCCAATTTATTTTGGTTGTTGGGATCCAACTTTAGGTCCCAGAATCCATTTGTTACAGCTAGGGTAGTAAAATACTTTGCACCCTCAATTTTTTTCAACTTTGATCTAGGTATGGCATGGACTTGAGAGATAATGGCACCTATTTATTCAGTTGTTGATAATCAATTGTGAGCCTCCATTTTAATGCTTGTTTTAGAACAGACAAAATATGTGAGTTATAAACAGATTTGACTCCCCCTATAATTTATTGTATTTATTTATTTATTTCTTGGATTACAGTACCATTCAGTAAAAGAATCTTTTACAAAGGTTCCACGTCAGAATGAAGCAAATACAACAGCGATTGACACAGCTCCTACACGAGCATCATACTGTACATGGATAAATGGTTAACATTATGAATTTGACTTACACATTACAGTAACAGGTGCAACAAATTACAGGAAGGGGAGGTGTCACAGGGGCAGAGAGCAGAGAGAGGTGTTGTCAGACATTTGACATTGTCAAGGGTGTACAGAGGAAGGAGTGAGGGGAAAAGCATTAAGATATAGGAGGAAGAGCAACCAACAAGAGGCAGTTGTCAGTATCTAGGAATAGCTGAGTGAGATGGGGATATAGCGGAGTCAGGAGAGGTAGGGGGAAAGGAGAGAGAGGGGATGGAAGGGGGAGGGAAACAAAGGATTCAAGGGAACAGGGGTTAAGGGAAAGGAGAGAGAGAGGGGGAGGGGCCTATGAGTGGCAATCATAATGGCAAAGAGCAGTAAGGTGTTGTCTGAGTTTCTGCTTGAAAGGGCTTGGCTTAGGCTCATTTAGAATGTCCAGAGGTAGCTTATTTAGCCAGGCAGAAGCACAACTTAAAGGACCTTTGGGTCTGTGAGGTCTGACAGAAATGGGCCAGGTATGCATGTCTAGAGATGCTTCTGGTGCTACACTAGTTTGGTATGTGAGTGAGAAAAAGCTGGGAGGTCAGAAGGGTCAGTCCCAGGGAGATTTTCTTTGGAAGTAGCCAGGTGTGGTATGTAAGCCTACCTCCGAGGTTCAGTCAATTGGTAATAATGTAGAAGCTGCATGTATGAGTTCATCTGTGCACACCTGAGACAAGATGACAAGAGTTATTTAGAGCAGTGCATATGCTTTTAAGGGTAGTTTCGGTCACTGTGCCATAGATAACAAGGCTGTAATTGATTATGGAGAGAACAGAGCTAGAGACAGCGAGCCAAAATGCTTCTGGGATCATGCTTTTCCTGTGCCTATAGAGAATACCTAATCTGGAGTTGACCACCTTGGAGATAGTGATTACGTGCTCTTTGAAAGACAGTGCATTGTTTAGGGTAATACCTACAGTAGATACTTAAAGGCATGGACCTGATTGATGAGGACATTTAGGTTGTTGCGGATAACTAGGGGAGTAACTTTTGTTTATTGTGAGGGCTGGCAAAGATCATTGATTTTGTTTTTTTATAATTCATTACCAGCATGTGCTGGGTGAACCAGGCCTCAACAGCAGTGAAGTTGCATTGTAGGCTGCTGGTTAGCATGTGTAGGTCCTACTGGCTGGCATAAACCACAGCATCATCCACATACAGGAGGAGTTTATTGGTGCATACAAGAGGGAGGGTGTTGACAAAGAGGCTGAAAAAGCAACGGTCCAAGTATGGAGTCCTGGGGAACACCGGACCGAACTGGTCTGCTGTCAGAAAGAACGTCACCTATTTTCACCTGCTGGGATCTATCTACCAGATAGTTTTAAAACCAGGCTGCAGCATCAGTGGATATACCAATCCCAAGGAGGGACTTGAGTAGCAAGTGATTAACTGTATCAAATGCCTTAGTGAGGTCAATGTAGAGTGACCCCACTAAGTGCCCCTGGTCAAGTGCCCTGTGTATAAAGTCAGTGTAGTCTAGCAGGGTAGATGTGGGACTATGACTTTTACTGAAACCATGCTGTTCAGGACATTGGATGTTATACATGGTCAGGTAGTCAGAGAGTTGATCTGAGACTATTCGTCAAGGACTTTGGAAAGGGGTGGAAGGATGGAGATTGGGCAGTAGTCTGAGTAAACTACCCTGTCACCAGACTTATGAATTGGGGTCACTAACACTGCTTTCCATAACATGAGGAATTGACTGAAGCACAGTGATAGACTGAGGATTTTGGTAAGTGGCAGAAGCACAGCATCTAGAGTCAGGTGTAGGAGCTTCAGGTCTAGGAAGTCACTACGACCAGAATGGTTGCGCCATCTAAGTTAAGCACAGAAGGGAGAGATTTGCTGGGCTTCCCTGTGAGTTCCTTGAGATTGTCCCAGAATTTCTTGCTATCTCCCCAGGAACTTGAGAGGGAGTACCTGAAGTATGTAGTTTTGGCTAGATGGGTTGCATGAGTGCAGGTTTTTCTGGCTACCTTGTACTGCTGTCAGTTCATTGGTTTACCAGAGGCCCAGGCTTTGTGCCACAGGTGATCTCTATTGACCATTAGTTTTAGTAGGGATGAGGTGATCCATGGGTGGTTGATATTTTTTACCTTCTGCTTTCTAAAGGGGTGAAAATATCACAGGCAGTGTCCAATTGGGCAATAAAGTAATCAAGAGCAGTGTCAATGTTTGGTACAGCGTCCAATGGTGACCAGTTGCAATTTAAGAGGGGAGCTTACAGATTTTCTAGTTGCCCACTTTTAAGACCCGTTGGTGTGACCATTTGCAAGGCTGCTTGGGGGACTTGTTGGACCAGGAGCAGATGACAGGGGAGTGGTCACTGAGAGAGTCTGGGAGGACCTCCATACCAGTAATCCTTTTAGCACAGTTTGTAAAAATCAAGTCAAGCAGGGTATTATGTCTGGTCCTGTGATTGGTTCTACTTGGGGTAGTCACTAACTGAGTTAGGCCTAAGGCAGTGGCAGCATTCTTGTGGAAATTAGCATCCGGAGTGAGCCAATTAATATTAAAGTCACCAAGAAGTATTACTTCATTGTAGTGGGGCAATTTAGATATGTAGTTGAGAACTGAGTTGAAACTGTTTGATTGGTCACATGGGGGGCACAGTTCCATGCTCCTTTATAGTATCCAGTATTTCTTGTATGGACTTATAATATACTAGTGGTATTCTGTACTGACATATGGGCAATGGTCCTTTGATTTGATCAGTTGGTATCTTAGCAATATGGAGATCTATTTCCCCATGGCCATAGACATATTTTGAGAATGTCTCTTGGACATACTAGAACTTTTCATGTACTGTTTAAGTTTCTCATTTGTTTCAGCTTCAGCTTTGCTATTTTAAACAGTTGGTTCAATTTGTTCCTTAAACTCAGGGTAAGATAAATGTTTTCCTATTTCTACCTGTTGTTCAATTGTATCTGAGACACTGCCAGCTTCAATCATTATTACCACTTGGGGTATTTCCTCTGCTTCAAGAGTTCTAGACAGCACAAGATCACACTTTTCTATATTGCATGCATGAAGTTCTTCTTTATCAAATGTCCAGATTACATGGAGGGTATTTAATGCACTCAGTGAGCATCATATGGTTTCCTGCTATTCTTCCTCTCTTTGCATGCATCCTGGTAGATTACCAACAATGGGCGCTATGCACCAATGGGCGTGTAATATGCCCCAGAGGTGCATTACCCACCCTTGGAGTTCCTCACCTGTGGACAGGTGTGCACCAGCAGCAGTCATGACCGCCAGCCACCTGTCCACAGCCCTGCCCCCCAGCATGCAGGAGTCTGCAGTGTGGCTAGAGACAGGGTTGCAGGTCCAGCCGGGCATCCAATTGGATGCCCAAACCTGGTCCCGCACCAGATCACTTATGCAATGGGATACACATTGGCAGTACGCCCCGCAGATGTCTGATAGCCGGCTGCTGTGCAGGTGACAGGTGGGTGTGCTTCCAGCTCATCCACAACGGGGCACTGAAGTGGTGCACCTGGAGGAGGGAGAGGAACTGTTCACTTGCATATGCCCCAAGGGGCTAGTGTCACGGTGAGATGGCGGTGCAGTTGGGGGGGCACCATTTGTGAGCTGATGCCCCTGTGCCCCTGGTTCACTGTGTAGTGGGGGTGCCTCATAGGGGCTGCACACCTGTTTGCTGGGCCAGGCCATGCCTAGCAGACATGGGGGGGCAAGGGTGCTGTGGTCCCGGGGGTGGGTGGCCATTCCACCATTGGGTGTGGGGTGTGCATATCAGTCCTAAGGCAGGGTTCTCCCTGGCGTAGTCTGTGCACCCATCCACAACCCAATGGCCAGCATTATGTGGGGTTGTGCATGCTGCTTAGTGCTCTCATACCCCTCGCCCACCCCGAGTGCATTACTGTTTGTGTGGCTGGGGGATTGGGTGTGTACATGCTGTGAGCCCCTCTTAGTGCATCCCGCTCAGGGGGTGCGTAGGGTGCAGAGTGGTTGCGCACCCTAGATACACATGTGTAGCCCCATTAGTGTATAGGGCCCAATAAGAATTGTAACTTCTAGATCATAGAATGATTGAGCAATCATAGACTCTAACTTTGTAAGGGCTCCTTTAGTAATGGCTTAAGGTGTGGGATTGGACACTGAAATATATATTGTTCTGTTGTTTGTATTCTTGCAGGTGTGAACTGGAGTCTTAAGCCCATTTTACTAAACTGCTACTTTGGCTGAAGTACAGTACTGCTTATCACACTAGAGAAATGGTCTGCTCTGACCTGAAGGCCTGTGGGGTCACCTTTGCTGGGTATGGGTCTCTGCTTAAATGTGGCCACACAACATTATTGACTAGATCTACACATATCCCTAGTTGAACAAGGATATCCAACCCTGTGCAAAGGGGTGTCATTAGGCCTTTTACTACATATTTGTGGTGCTGTATAGTCTTTTGTCCTATTTGAAGGTTTAAATCACAGACTGCTATGTTTTTGAGGCTACCTTCATGGTTTGGAAGATGCTTCAGCCACTCATTGTGAGTCACAAGAGCCAAGTCTGGCTTCTGCCTTTTTAACATCTTGTAGAACCATTCAATGATTAGACAGTGTTTGTACCCAAAGAACCATAGCACAGAATTAATGGAAAGCAAGTTCTCTGCTTTGATTGGTATGCTATAATCACTCTCTTTTTCTGTATGGACTTTATAGAAGAAGGATAGGTGATTTGGTGGCATCTTGGTTCACAGACATCTACATGGACTATGTATTCAGAGGGCAAGGCCTCTACCAAGGGAACATCATGGGACTCTGAGAGTGCAGAGTTGACAGCTTCTTTGAGGAGAAAGTCAAACCTCTGACACCAGTTTCAGATTTACTGTAACTACAGTACATGATATTTTGATATGCAAATCACATGGTCTTTATTTTTTCACTTGGCCACATTTTATGGATTACAAACAAGTCAGGTACACCTAAAAGTACAAAAATCACTTTGAACATTGAATCAGCTTTCTCAGTGTAGCAGGCCTCTACTTGTTTAGGATCCATACAGTTTTGTCCAGATAGGATAGAGGCCATTTTACTTGTGACCACAAAATGCTATGAAAGTAATAATTTATTTGTCATTTGTCAGACCTCTTTAGAAGAACATTTCCAAGCAACAAATAATTGACTGTCTTACTGGTAATGTACACTAGGTGTTTGATGTTTATTTTACCAAACCATAGCCTCATCCAAACTTGAATCACTGATTTTTGTTTCTGTTCTCCGTAACCTGCAAATTGTTAGTCACCTGAGAGGACCTTTAGGTGTACATTGTGTTACCTAAGACATTGGTAAGTTTGTCAAACATGTTTTTAGGCATTAGAGTCACTTATACCCCTAAGTCTAGTAAAGCTTCATATTCTAGCTTTTCTTCCAGTTTTACCTTAACATAGAAACATAGAATTTGACAGCAGATAAGGACTGCTTGGCCCACCTAGTCTGCCCATTTCCCTATCTAATGGATAAGCTGCAGATCCTAGTCAGCTAACAGCCTACTTCCTCCTAAGGTAAACTCTATCAGCTCCTCTTTTTGGAATCTGGTTGCCTAGGTAGAATATGTTTCTTTAAACTTAGCAGTTGAGAGGTTAGACTGTGAAAATGGAATAGTGGTTCTTGCCTCCTATGAGGAAGGTGACACAGAAGCAGTATTTTCATTAACCGCTCTTTCATTTGCATTTACTGACTCAGATTCTCTGGGATTATCAAGGATAACTGTTTCAGTAACCTGGAGATCATCACAGGTACCAGAGGTTGTCAGTCAGTTACCTGAACTAGTGATACCATTTGAGGAATGTGGTGTTGGGCCATGTCCAGTAACAGGAGCATGTAAGCAGGATGAGTTGGAGAACTATTTACAGAAAAGAGCTCTTAATGCTCCCATCTACTTCTTCATCTGCTTCTCCATCTTATAGCCAGGGGAGTAAAAATGCTGGCTACCTTCTTGTTCCTTATGAAAGCTTTGTTAGCTGTTGTTATAGTATCCATGAACACTGTTGTTACCTCTACATCCCCTATCATTCTTTCCCTTTTTGAGTCCTCTGCTAGCATGGTACTCTCTAAAATAAAAATACTGATCCTGGTAGCCCTGCTGTAGCATTTCACAGTCTGTTAAGGATTTGGATTGATTCAAGGACAAATCATAGTTTTTCGTGATTTTGGGAGATCATGACTTCTCTACCTTTCATGGTCAAAGCATCCAAAGTGGTGACTTCTGGAACTTTCACTTGGATGAGTTCACTTTTCATTTTGTGGGGTTGGCCCCACAGGTCAGACATTCTCCTATAGTACCTCTGTAGGTCTGCTTGGCACTCTGTTGCCTTAGATTCTTTTTCACTGACTAGAAATGCTCTAATACTTTCTAGTAGGGCACCATAATAGAACTCTTTAAAGTCCTTTGCCTCAGTGTTTCAGTACTCATCTGCCCTGAAATAAACATCCTGTACCTCATAGAAGAAGTCTCCTGGCTTCACTTCTGGCCTGCACTTCATTTTATATGCTACCATCCTGCCCTCCCAGGTATTGTGATATTTGCCACACTTTATCTTTAGGTGCTTACATACCTTGTTTACCAAGCATGTAACATCCCTAGGCAGGTCAGTGACCCAGGTTACATATCTGGGGCCCAGAGTGCACCCAGTCAGGTCTACTTGATCCTCCTCATTTGTAACCTTCAGGGTGTTGAAGCCCCTTTATAAAGCTCATATATACTTTTTAGTGGTGAAACTAGATTTCCCAGGACCACATTTTCCAGCAACTCCATTAAGACTGATTTTCTAATACTAACCTATTGCTTCTTTTGGATCTTTCTCTTAGTTCTAGCCCAGCAGAACATTCCTCCTCAGATCTAGGTTCCTCTCAATCTAAGGATGAATCACTAGACAATTTAGATTTCTTACTGTTTTTTACAAATTTTGTGACCCTCGCCATTTTCTTAAGATGTTCTCCCTAAGAACTACTCTTTCCAGAGAATGACAGGTAATCTTCTTGTCCTTGGACTTTTTTACCTAGTTTCTCTACCTGTTCCTGACTCTTTTTAGCAAGCTTTTCTTGTGTATCCGGTAACCTGCCCTCTAATGTAGCACATCCAATTTTCTTTTTCTCTGTTATTCTCTTTCTGGTTCGGTGGGGCAGCATCAAGAAATGTAGTTCTTTGGAACATTTGAGGGGTTTGTGAAGCTACTGGTTTTGGTGAGGTGAACCTTATTACACTGCCAAATATATCATCTGGTTCTTCCTTAACCCTCACATTTGCTGAATGGTATTACTCTTTGGGATGACTGTACTTTCCCACAGGCTGGGAAGGTTATCACAGTCAATGGTAATAGACATTTTCCTTTGTTCATTATCATACTTAGCCTTCAGTTTTTTATAGACTATTTGGGACTCATGAAAATGTTCCTTATTTTCCTGAAGAGTCTGTTCCAGGTGGGAGCATGTTCTTTTTAGTTCTTCCTTCTTTTCTTTTAGGGTTTGGCACCAATGTTCTAAGCAGTCAGTCTGTTGTTTTCTAGTTACTAGCTCATCCTTTCATCTATTTTGGGTTTTGCTTAATTAGTCAGAAATGGTAGCTTTTTTCATTACCTATTTTTTCACTAGTTCATGGACTCAACTTCATTGGCCTGCCACAGTGGCTTTTGCTGTAATCAGACTTTTTACCTGTTCTTTGACTTTACTTAATTGATCTGTTTTAGTGTCTTTTTCTGTCACCAAACTTCACTCCTGTTCTTCAATCTTCCCTAGTTGGTCTACTACATTAGCTTTCCATATTAGGGTATTCTTTACCTGCAACCACAGTTTATATATCAGGGCTAAGCTGATGAAGATCAGGTTGGTGCATCTTATAAAAACACACAATAGAGGGCAAATTTTGTGCAAGACAGACTATCAAGCATAGAAGCTGACTTATGACAGTGTGACCTTTAAAGGCAAGCAGCAACTTTCATACAACACAATACAAATGCAATGTTTCCCTAGCTCTCTAGAGGGTAGTCTTAATACAGATTATCTTTTCTTACCATCAGTGGTGTTCCAGCTGGAGATGTCCTTGCCTCCTTTTCAGCACTGTAAGGAGAAAATTAAGTCATCGTTATTTATTTTTCACAGTAAATAAAACACTCTAGATCTTGTGACTTTAACACTTATTTTAAGTAAGTTCAAGGTGTATGTACCAGTCATTTGAGAAATATAGCTGTACTTTAGCATTCAAAATTATCAAAATTCAAAAATTATGTTTTTTTGAAAAAATGTTTGAAATTTCAGAATTAGTACCACTTAATATTTCTTTTATTCATATCAGTCTTTGACAAAGCATCCCAATTATGTCACAGCTCTGGACTGCAACCTTCAATGAAATATTCCTCTTTGATAAAAAGTAAATTATTTTTACTGCTATGACTCATATCTATATGTTCACAGCCTAAGTTTAAAAAATGTCTTTGATATGTATGACATCACACATTTGCCACCCAGAAGAGACTGACACAAGTTTTATTGTAAATATATATTAATTAAGCATCACACAGCAAAAGATGTAAGAATTCACTTGTGTTTTCACAAACATATATAGCATTGCAGTTTCTGTAATAGATCAGTAAGTCATGACCTGGTGTGCATTATTGTGGGATATGGCACACCTTGTGAAGTGAAGCCCTCGGTGAAGCTGAGGGCTTTACACACCTGAGAAGTGCCATTATCCCTCAATTATGCACACCCTGGAATGCCTTATTGCAATTATGAAATGGCACCCCTGATTTTTTTAATTTTAGGACCAAGTCATGAGGTTCAAAACATTAAGCATTTCTGACCTGTGCTTTTGTGCTGGGATAACAGCACGGTCATATGACTGGACTCCAGCAATCACAGTACAGTATTTCACTCACCCACAATATAATTCAGCATGACTCAATAGGTTCAGTTTGCAAACAAAACATTTCTTTCAAGGTAATAGCATGGTTTATCTCTTGGCAGAATTGAGTAAACATGTTAAGCTACAGTGAATACTAGGGGTGGGCAGATATCCGTTCTGGTAAAATGATTCGATTGGATATTAACCGTTGTGAGCAGAACCATTCCAATCAGATATTTTAACAGTCATTAGTTGGATTAGCCATAGGAGAGTAGAATAATATCAGTTGAGAAGGAGAGGTTTAGTAATGCTTAAATAGGGGGAGTGATAGCATTAGCAATAGGCAGAGAGTGCTGCCCTGTACTCTGTACATCTCTCTGCTGTGCCATCTTGATAACGGTTTTGTGTTGTCTTGTGTCAGTGTGCTCCAGAGGTGGTGCTCACAAAACAGAGAGTGTCAGGGTGTTCCACAGGTGCCTCCCGCAAAATGCCTTGGTATCTGGGGGGTAGCGAAAGAAGTCCAGCATTCACTCACCAGTAGGTTGGTGACAGGGAGTGAGTTGGGGGGAGAGAGAAAGAGAGAACGAGCATTGTGGCCGGTGCATCTGTTCCCTCCAGAAGTAGAAAAGCTT
Source organism: Neoceratodus forsteri (assembly GCA_016271365.2). Taxonomy (NCBI): domain Eukaryota; kingdom Metazoa; phylum Chordata; order Ceratodontiformes; family Ceratodontidae; genus Neoceratodus; species Neoceratodus forsteri. The sequence goes on along the minus strand of CM057450.1, from coordinate 627,964,863 downwards.
GCAGAAGCAGAAACTTCACCGACCATCTGCAAGAGAAATGGTATGGGTAACCAACCTTTCTTTTTTTTATATCACTCAGGCACATCCCTTCCTGTCAAACTGTGCCCTCTGAATGCAATATTACTGCAGCTACCTATAGTCTATAACTCATTTGTATAACAATGTGCTAGCATAACCATTAGTACTGTAATTGAATTAGTTGAGCACCTGTGAATTGAGCACATGTGAAGCGGGTCACTGAGAGCGGTGCCACAGAGATACAAAGCTGTGCAGTGCTACTGCTACTAGATTCATTCATTCATTCATTCATTCATTCCAGCTGACCTGTTAGTGTCTGAGGAAAGAGAGAGGCCAGTAAGCAAGAACATTATTTTAAGAAAGTGTCCAAGAAGCGAGAGAGAGAGGCCAGAAAGTACAAAAGACAATCCATCTGAGAGATACTCCCTTCTGAACAGTATTAGATTGTATATTATTTTTAGTTGACTTAGAGAGAGACGGGTCAGACAGCTCAGCAAGTGCAGTATTATATTTTATATTATATTTTTATTTTGTGACAACTTTTTAAAAATTAAGACTCCATTCTGTACATTATTAGATCATACATTATTTCTACAATTGTGGGGAGCTGTGAGGGATGTGGGGCTTTGAATTTGAAGGCTGTAGTGATAGCTCCACGTTTGCTGTATCCGACCCAATACTTATCCAGATCCAGTCGGATACAGTGATACATATATCTGGATCTGAAATCCAACCAAAATTAGAAATCCACCCACCTCTAGTGTATACCCAATAGAGTGCATTGAAAATCAGACTTTAACCTCACCCCTAATTATTCTTCTCTCAGAACACACCTTTTAGCAAGAGTATTATTAAATAAATACTTACATTTCTCAACTGTCATGAAACATCTTTATCTGTAGTCTTGGCAGGAAGGCAGGAGGTCTTTGTGCAGGTAGATTCTGAAGTCATTGATCTGATTCTGGTTCTGATCTGGCATCAAGCATTGTCTGTGAGCTAAAGTTCAATTTCAACTTTCCAGGGTCTTCAGTAAGTCCAAAGTTCCACAAACACTTGGTTGTCTGCTGGTATTTCAAAACAGCATCTCAAAGTTCTTTAATGTCTCTCATAACACTTTCATGTTGCCCAATGCAGAGATTAAGAGACCTTTGTGAGTCCATGTTTAAGTGCAAAAGTGAAGAGATCTTTTCTTCTCTGTGTCCATGACAAGAAACGCAAGAATGGATGTTGGTCCAGCTTTTTGAGTGTAAAGTCAAGCTCACTTTATACATTATTCATTAGGTGCTATACATTATTCATCCCTAGTTATTGAATATCTTGTCCCTTTTATTACAAGATCAATCCTGTTTGCCAGAATTTTAATTGTAGTCACAATCTTCAACTAATCTATAGCTAACATTCAGCTGACCTGTTCCTATTAATTCCCCCCCATTCTTCTCACACATCCTTATTTACTTTGCAACTTATATAGACTTTTATCTCAAAGCCTCATTGTTCTGTTTCCCTTTTATCACTTTCTAACTGCACTGCCTGCCATTATACCCTTCAAGTAATTATTTTAAATTATTTTTATAAATTGCTCCACAGTAGAAATAAATACTGCTTATGTTGCTCAATTTTGATATCCACCTGACAAAGGGACCTGTGAGACCCCAAAAGCTTGTTTATATTCTATCTTTGTACAAGACACTTGTTGGTTCAAAAAAAAGGTGTCAAACCTTACAGCATCTCCAATTATAGTTACAAAAATGTTCCTGTGTCAGTGGCCCCTTTATGCTATGTGGTCATCTAACCTTTGAGGTACATCCTTACATGGAATGTCTATCTTATCGAGAAACATTTCTAAGTAGCACAGTTCCATGAAAAGGACTATTAAACTCTGTCCTTTGTAGAACAGATGTTTTTCCCCATGTTTTTGTGATTATTTTCTTCCTTTTTTATATTAACTCCTTCTTCACACTGGCATGCTTCTTAAATGGTTTCTTTTTCCAAATCTTCAATACACATTCATCAGCCTAAAGAAGGTTAGACCAGGTATCTTGGCACGCTTGCACAGGATTTCCAAAAAGTAGCAATAAAATAAAATTAAGAAAATAAAAAAAGTGTGCACTCACTCGCACTCAAACTGAATGAAGTTCAGTTAGAAATCCACCAAACACAATGAAAGCTAATTATGTTCAGTTTTATTGTGTGGAACAAATTGCATCAGCAATCATGTAGGTAACATGCCGATTCAGCTGACACACATCAATGTTTCACACCTGCACACCTTATCAAGAAGTCAGTGAGCAACCAACAAGTAACCCTTATATACTGATACATCTTAAAGGTCAGGTAATCATACAGCATTGCATGTAATGAGTTCATCAGTGCTTAGCAAACAAAAATCACAAAAATGCCAACAAAAACAAAACCATTTTTAAGTGAAGGATACTATATAAAAACAAACATGTTTAAAAACACTGATCACACACCATAGCATGTACATAAAGTCAACTCAAAACTTCATGCAGCAAAATTGATACCTACCTGTGAATGGAAGATACAAAAACTGACATCTGGAATGTATAATTCCCACTAATAATGTACATGTTTGCTGCTAAACCTGGCATGAGACAATGAGCAAAACAGAACATAAAGTGCATAGAACAGACTACAAAAGCAATAATAACACCAGCCTATTGTTCCAACTTTGTGGACCAGTATCATTCAGTCTGAAGACCCCGACAGATTATTTGCATGCTAGCAAAATATCCATATCCCTCCCACCACATGGACCCACTCTCACTTTTTCAATCCCCATGAAGTTTCTAATGTGGGAATCCAAATTGCCCGAAGTCAGCAAATGCCTTGCAACTGAAATGCAAGAAGACAATAATTAATGTTTTTTTCTGACAACCCTGAATTTACAACCCTCAAAGACAAATTAAATAAATCCATTGAGCACATTGATAAAAAAAACTGACAGCATATAAACAGAAACAATTCATATGAGATGAAAGGAACTATCAGAACAGGTGGATGTTTAATTGGAAGAAACACCCCAATCCCATCCTTAAAAGGCCATACTCTGGCAGTTCACTATCTGTCTCCCAGACTGCCATCAGTGAGTTGGGTGCTGACTCTTCAGATTTTTTAGAGGACAGGTTGGATGGCCGCTCGGACTCAGATCCCCCCCCCACACACACACACATGCACAGTCCCAGGATACCTTTTCAGCAACGAGACATGCACGTTGGTGCCATAGGAGCAACAGGCACAACAGGAGAGGGACACTAAAAGAACAAAGGCACCATTTGGGACGGGGCAAGCAGCAGTTCATGAATTCAAAGTGGGGGCAATTAAGGACAATGCAATCAATTTATTTGATTACAGTCTGATGGACTTTGAGAAGTCTGTATTGAATAAAGGACTCAACTTTGCACCAAACTGTAGTTTAAATTGGTTTGATGCCTTCATTGGCTTTAACAAATGGGCAAGAACTTTAAACCTTAACCATTTTTTACTAACATGTCTCAACCAAACAGTTATGGAGATGGGTTTAAATAATGCTAATATCTCTGTGAATAATGTTGATGCAAATGGTAGTCTAGCTTCAGTGTCCTGGGGTATTAATGATTCTGAGCAACGTTTATTAAATGGAACTCATACAAACAGAAGAGAGAAAGAAACAAGTGCATTAGCTGGAACTTGAACCCAAGCCACCTGGAATACCGTTCTGGTTGCATTATGAGCTGTAGCACCAAGGCAACTGGAAACTGGAATGTCCTGAGGCACCTTACTCTTTCTGTAATGCACAAACTGGTGCTGCACAGATAATTACATTTACAATCACAAGAGTACAGTGTACACATTTATGAAAATCATAAAAACAGAAGAGAGATAGAAACAAGTGCCTTAGTTGGGACTTGAACCCAGGCCGCCCGGAATATTGTTCTGTTTGTGCTACCAGCACTAAGGCACTTGTTTCTTTCTCTCTTCTGTTTGAATGAGTTCCACGAATATGCCCACTGCACTCTTGTGATTGCAAATATAATTCTCTATTCAGCACTAGGATGTGCATTAGAGAAAGAGTAAGGTGCCTCAGGATGTCCCAGTTTCCAGCTGCCTTGATGGCACAGCTGGTAGCACAACTGGAATGGCATTCTGGGTGGCCTGGGTTCAAGTCCCAGTTAAAACACTTCTTTCTTCTTTCCCTCTTCTGTTTAAATGAGTTCCATAAATATGCACACCACACTCTTGTGATTGTAAACTTTTATTGAATGTACAGAATAATGTGTTTAGACCCAAGTCACCCTTTATACCTCCTGTTAATCCCATAGTTAATATTTCCTTAAAGCATGTGAGCAGGATTTGCAGAGGCTAGCTGAGAGTGAACATAGTGCATTCCTTGTTAGTATGAGCACCAAAGAACTTAAGGCATTGGAGTCCATTTAAAAACAGTCTGCCACAATATTTAAACAAGCATACAGTGATTGCAGTTTTGTGGTGCTCAATACTGTTGATTATGACGCTGAAGTTAGGAAGCAGCTGAATAACAGGAAATTGTATGTACTATTGTCCAGCAACCCCACTCATTTAAAAAACAGATTGTCACTTATTTGCAAATTGCTTTGGAATCTGTCATTATTGATGAGGACATTAAGAAGTTCCAAACCACTGCACATCCCATTCACCCTATGAACTATACCTTGCCTAAAGTTCATAAATGTCTAGGGAGACCACCTGGCCATCCCATCATTTCAGGTACTGGGTCAGTGACTGAACAACTGTCCCAATATGTAGATTGGTTTATCAAACCATTTGGGTCCAATCTCTGTTTCTATATTAAGGACAGTACACAGGATGTTACACTTCTTGGGGATATCCACGTTGAAGATAGTGATATGTTAATCACACTCAACATGGAATCTCTTTATACCAGTATCCCCCAAGAGGGGGATCTGCATGCCCTCAAACACTTTTTGGACCAATGCCCTCCACATACTATAGCTCCCACCTACTGAATTTTTAATACAACTGGCATGCCTTGTACTTGAAAGTAATATGTTCACTTTCCTGAGTGAATTCATTCTCCAGGTAAGTGGAACTGCAATGGATACTAGCTTTGCACCTAATTGTGCAAATTACTACATGGGGCTATGGGAAGGGCTATACAGTATTTATACAATCCTGTTAATAACCTCTTCCTTAGCAAAAGAGTCCTGTGGAAGAGATGCATTGATGATTCTGTAATGATATAGCAGGGTTCAACGGAAGAATTGCAGCAGCTTGTTGGTTACTTGGAATCAACCAACCATCATCTCCATTTTTCATTTCCTCCAGCTAATCCCACATTTCTTTTTTGGAAATATGTATTATTAAAAATTCTGAATGCGGGGTGGACACTAATTTATATCACAAGCCAACATATCAAAATACCATGTTGCCACCTACACCATATCATTAAAGCCATCCTACAGGGCAGTTTATCTGAGTTCTCTGTAACTCTAGTATCCAGATTGTTTTTGAGAACAGTGCTGCTGATTTAAACAAGAGATTTGCTAGCAGGGAGAACAATGTAACTGGCATTCAAATAGCAAGGTCCAGGGCAGTGGACACCAATAGGGAGACTCTTTTGTCAGTTAGACCATCAATGGCTAATAATCACAATAGGTTCAATTTTGTTACTACTTACAGTATTGAGGCATCTAAAATTGAAATGATTATTAGGAAGCATTGGCCTATTTTGCAGACCAAATCTAAACAGAAATATCTTATTACAGTGTCCCCATATTGTGTACCACTGCCCACATAATGTTGGTGGTCGAGTCACCCATAGTCCTCAACACATCAGTATGCACACCCAAGAACAGATGAGGGAGAGGGGAGATATGACAAAGACCTTTAAAAACCTCTCGAGGTTACAATCTTTAATAAATGCTTTTCTCTGGAAGGGTAAATGTATTCGGCAATCATATTTTAATCTGACCCTCCCCAAACTGAATGGTGGTCTGTCTCTGCCCAACATTTTCTTCTATTGTTGTGCTTTACATGCGCATAAGTTTTGTGTTGGAAGACACGCTCAGTCCTTACTGTTGGAGTTACTTACTACCTGCTTTAGCTTGAAATAGAGCAGTCCCTTGTTAGTCGAGAAGGACTGCCTCTTGCTAACCTGACGTACAATAAATTTAATCAACTTCCAGGGCATATACAGGCTACATCATTGGGTTGGTCCCTGAAAGCTAAATTGCAGCTCAAACTCTACTTTAGCTGGAGATGGTCTAAGGATCTGTCTCAGCCTGTTGTTGAGAACTCAAATTTTAAGATTGCAGGTTGGTCCATCTCCTCGTTTTTCTGTCCATTATTACAGGGAGTGGTTTTATCATGTTTATTGGAGGATGGTAAAGCGTTGCCCTTTCAAATAACTAAACAGTGCTTCTCTCTACATTCTCCTTAATTTTTTAAGTATTTGCTAATTACTCATGTCATTCTTGCAATGCTCGGCCCCAGGCCATGAAACTTAGCAGGTTTTTCTTCAGTAGATAAACTACAGTCATTAGTCTCCCTACCTCATCAGATTTCAGCCCTTCACAAGATGTTTCAGGCCTTAGATTCTAAGGCCCCCACGGGTATATGCTTTTATTGGACACAGGTGCTTGGTATTCCTTCTGATCAACTGGTTTGGACTAGAATTTGGAGACACTTGTATCAGTTTATTAAACAAGATAGACTTAGATTGGTGCAGTTTCAGGTGCTTCATAACATTTATTTCACGCCAGCTAGATTTTGTAGGATGGGAAGATTAGCGTCTCTGTTATGTCATAGATGTAATCAGAAAGAGAGCAATCTGCACCATATGCTTTGGGATTGTGTGAAACTTCAGCCTTTTTGGATGGCCATCAGAACCTCGTTAGATCCTCGTTTAGGTCCCGAGGAATTTTTCTATCCTGATATTGTTTGATGGGCTTTTACCCGTGAGGTTTATTTGGTATAAGGAAGGCTCATGTGGCTTTGATTTCTGCAGTGGCTAAATTGGTAATACTTAATCACTGGTTGGATGACTCACCCCATCCTATAAAGAATGGTATGGCAACATTTTGTGTGCACTCATGCTAGAGAGGCATATTACTTACTGTAGAAAAAGTCCCTAGATTTACACCTCTAGATGGGGATCTCTTTATACTATTCTCTCGACTCAACCCAGTGCTAAATTCATCCTTTGGTGAAGGTATGTGTTCCACTGAGTCAGTTTGTAGTGGTGTCTTTTTCTGACCTTGCTCTGGTTCCTTTTCCCATCAATGTCACCTCGGCTAAGCTATAGGAGTGGGTGGGGGTAGGGTTTGGGGGCGTTGATTGGTATGTTGCGGTTTCCTTCATTATTCTTCCTTGTATACTGGTTTTGTTGGAAGATTGGTTGTATTTTTACTATACCTAGGAATGTATTATATTGTCTCTGTATACAGTATTGTATGTCTGTTGTCTGGGGGGGGAGGTTGGTGATATTTCTTGCTTTGTTATTATGGCTGCATTTATTGTTGCTGTTGTTAAAACTTTTTAATAAAGCATATTAAATTGTAAAAAAAATAAATACCTCACGGGGTTAAATAAGGTGCAGGATGGAAGTTTTTTTTTTTTCCAAAGAAAATTTGCTTAAGAACAAGGGGACATGCTATGAAGCTGGAGGGAGGTAGATTCAGGGGAGATGTGACTAAGCACTTCTTTAAAGAAAGAGTTGTGGATTCCTGGAACAGCCTTCCAGCAGAGGTGGTGGAGGCAAAAACTGTGGTGAGTTCAAGAATACATGAGATAATCACAAGGGAATCATTGTAGAAAGGAAGGGGGAAGGGAGAAAGAGCTGTAGATTAGGCTTGGTCTGCAGTAACAGTGTATGTCGGAAGAGATGGGCAGATTGGATGGGCCAAGCAGTCTACATCTGCTGTCAAACTGTATGTTTCACTGTTTGAACCTGGATTCAAGCTTTGCCTGCTTCCTGTCATATATGTCAGTGCTGTAAGTACTGCAATGTGATCAGCAGTACCAAGACTTTTCTCAGTCCTAGTAATGGTGAGGTTTTGGAGATGAGGGGTTTTAATAATTCTGACTCCACTGATGTTATTTATCTCAGTAACTGCTCTTGTGAAGCTTATTATGTGGGCAGAACAAAAATTAAACTCAAAGAAAGAGTGGGGGATTATATTAGGGCAACTGCTAATCAGAATCTAGATTATGTCACTGCAAAGCATTCATTCAAAACAGGCAGTTTGTGTCCCCATGTTTGTAACTTTGTGTGGATTGAAAAAATGAGGGTGGGTCCCCAAGGGAGGATATGACTGTTATACTCACACATAAAGAATCTTTTTGTATCTTTAAGCTGAAGGCCACTGTTACACAAGGTTTGAATGATAGGGTGGAGTTATTGCAGTTTTTATTTGATTCTACTTTATGAACATTATGTTCTGTTTGGCTCATTGTCTCTTGCCAAGTTTAGAAGCTAATGCGTGCATTATTAGTGGGAATTATACATTCTGTATGTCAGCTCTAGTATCTTACATTCTGTTTGGCAGGTATCAATAATGCTGCATGAAGTTTTGAGCTGACTTTATGTACATAGTATGGTGTCTGATCAGAGTTTTTAAACATTGTTTGCTTGTTTTTATATATTATCCTTCACATTACATAATCTTACACTCCCTATTCCTATCACTTGGTGTCCTCATCAAGCTAATCTTCTTTCTGCTGATCTGTGTTGGCACTGTTGAAATCAACCCTGGACCCACAGAAAGCTCTATCTCCCCATCTGACTTAGCCTCCATAAATGGCCTGAGTTTTCTTCACATCAACGCCTGCAGCCTCCTAAAAAAGTTCTCATTAATACAGGCCTGGGTCGCAGACACCTTACCTGACTTTCTGGTTATCTCTGAAACATGGCTCAAATCTGAAACAAAAGACAGTGAAGTAAATCTTCCCAACTACCAGCTCTTCAGATCTGACCGTCCATCCAGGGGCGGTGGGGTAGCCATCTATGTTAAAGCAAACATCTCTGCATCCTGCCTCAATATTACATCACAGCCAAAGGAATTCGAATGCTTATCAATTAAAATAACTCTTCCCAACATATCATCCTTTCAACTGATTGGCTGCTACAGGCCCCCCTCTGCAGGCCTCAAACTCCTATCCCACCTAGGATCTATACTTAATCTAGGCCCTGAAGACACCATCATTTTAGGTGATCTGAATTTAAATTGGCTAGCCAATGCATCTGCACCCCTAGTAACCTTCTGTGACACTTATGGATTCACTCAATTAATCAAAGAACCAACAAGGATTAACACAAAGAATACTCTCAACAGCACACTCCTGGACATCATGTTGGTAAATAAGCCTCATCTGTATTCTCATGCTGGAGTGCTATTCAGTGACATAAGTGATCACTGTCCCATAGCTGGCATAAGATCAACAATCAAGCCACCCAACCCTGCAAAATTTCTCCCAAGAAGGTCAAAAAAGAACTTTAATATTTCAGGATATCTCCATGATCTGTGCCATACCACACATTGGCAAGAATTCTATCTCACAGCTTCAAAAGAGACAGCTCTTCAGATCTTAAGTGACATTATCACAAGTGCCCTCAATATACATGTACCCCTCACCAGTGCCAGAACCAAACTCAAATCTTGTCGCTGGTTCTCTGCTGACCTTAAATCCTCACTGCTTGCCAGAGATAAACTCTGGAAAAGGGCAAGAAAGACAAAGGATCCAAATGACTGGCTTCAATTCAGAAAAGCCAGAAACTCCTGCACAAAACAAGTAAGAAATGCCAAGGCTGCCTTCTACACAGCTGAATTGGATGTCTCCTATCACAACCCTTCCAGGTTCTGGGGTACCATAAAGGGGATCCTAGGTCAAACTTCCACCCCTGTCTTACCACCCAAAGTGCACCTAAATAGTATTGAAATCACTGACAAGCAAAAAGTCTTAAATGCCTTCAACGATCATTTCACTACAGCTGGCCTAGCTTTCGACTCCTCACCTGCAAACCTAATGAGATCATCACTAAACATACAATCTACTGAGGGACGAAAGGCTGCTTCCACATTCTCCTTCAAATCAATACTCTTAAAAGAAGTAGAAGACCTTCTATTCCAACTAGATACAACTAAAAGTGCAGGTGCAGACTCCCTGGATACCTACTTTCTAAAAGTAGCACTGCACACCTTAGCTGCCCCCCTCACCCACCTCTTCAATCTGTCCCTAGCCACTGGTTCTATCCCCTCAATATGGAAGACAGCTCAAGTGTTTCCACTACTTAAGGCAGGTGATCCCATGGACCTCAACAGCTATAGGCCCATTTCCATCTTACCAGTACTGTCCAAGATGCTTGAAAAGTTAGTAAACTTTCAGTTAAGTGCCTACCTTGATACCAACAATCTCCTTAACCCAGCTCAATCTGGTTTAGATCTATGCACAGCACCATCTCTGCCTTAGCAAAAGTTACAAATGACTGGCAGACTGCCTTAGACAAAATAATAACACCTGTGCTGTGTTTCTGGATCTAAGCAAAGCCTTTGACACTGTGGACCATGAACTACTAATCTCCTCTCTGAACTCCATAGGCCTTGACTCACTCTCTTAAATGGTTCAGATGCTATCTCTGGAAGATTACAACTGGTAAAAATGAAGGTGACCTATCTACCTCTAAACCACTCCTAAGAGGTATACCGCAAGGCTCCATCCTGGGCTCCATCCTCTTTGCCATTTACATCAACAATATTGACTCCAATCTCTCTCAATCTAATATTCACCTTTTTGCAGATGATACTGTACTATATGTCAGTAATCCCTCACCATCAAAAGCCTGCGAGCTTTTACAGTCTGAGTTCTCCCTCCTACAGCACAACTTATTAGAAAACAAATTACTACTAAATGCCAAGAAAACGAAAGCTATGTTCTTTGCCACCAGGAACTGCTCTTCCACTGTCCCATCACTCACCCTCCCACAATTATCTACCATCCTTGGTGAAAACCTGGAATATGTGGACAAATTCAAATATCTTGGAGTCTGATTGACAATAAACTTGATTACTCTAGCCACATTGAAGAGCTCCTGAAAAAGCTTAGACAAAGACTTGGCCTATTTTATAGGATCAAACACTACCTGACCAGAGATTCCAAACAAAGCTAATCCTGGCATCATTCCTATCCCTCATTGACTATGCTGACTTCCTCTATGGCCACTGCTCCCTCTCCCATTTAAATAAATTAGACACCTTGTATCATAGAGCTATCAGATTCATTACAGATCTTCCCTACAGCACCCATCATTGCTCTCTCTACAATGCAGTCAGTTGGACATCCCTGCAACACAGAAGAAAAAAAAATGCTGCTGTCTGGATCTACAAAGCTCTGAAAAACAAACTCCCTTCCTACATCTCAGACTGTTTCAACCGGATCACATCCAGGCCTTACACCCTAAGGATCAATAAACTCATCATGCTGAAGATTCCTATCACCTGCACCCGGTATGGCAGGGCTGCAATCAGCTATTCTCTAGCACTTATCTGGAATTCTCTTCAAAAGACCTTGAAATTGGATACCCTCATTCCTTTAACATCCTTCAAAAAACTGTACACTAGTCTATTCCCAGAATCATGCAACTGCTTCCATAAGTCCTAGTCCTCCCACACCTCCTCCTTCCCCCACCCCCTTTTCTTATGCTACCCCCATTTCTCTATCTTTCCTCTAGCTTGTTCTCCAACCAACTTCATACAAAAATGCCCACCCAAGTCCAACTATCCGAGCTTTATCCCTACTATACTGTTTGTTTCTTTCCTTTTAATATGATTTAGGTTTATTGTCATTTTGCCTTGTATATATGTAAATATTTGTACATCTGTCTCATTCATAAATCATTGTATCTGTGTTTATTCAGTACCATGTTTTTTGTGTAAAATTTGTAACCTTATATTGTTATGACCACTCAGGTCCATCTTGTAAATGAGCTATGCTCAATGATGTTCGCTTGAATAAATAAAGATTTTTGATTGATTTTTGATTTGATAATGTTGTTGTTTTTGCTAGCACTTTTATGATTTTTTTTCTAATCACCGATTAACTCCTTACATGCAGTGTTGTATAATTACTTCCGCTTTAAGATGTATCAGTATGTAAGGGCTACTTGTTAGTTGTTCACTGACCTCTTGATAAAGCATACAGGTGTGAAACGCTGAGGTGTGTCAGCTGAATCAGTGTGTTACCTGCATAACTGCTGATACTAATTATTCTACACAATAAGACTGAACACAATTAGCCTTCTTTGTGTTTGGTAGACTTCTAACTGAATTTCAGTTGGAGCATGAATGAGTGCAGGTGTTCTTTTTTTTTTTTCCTTAGTGTTTGGATTATCACCGACACCACAACTTTCCTGAAAGTGTCTCTTTTTGCTTTAATGATAAAATTATAAACTCAGGTGTTAGGTCTGATTAAAATAATAAAACAGTTAAATGTTTTTGTATCTTAGCCTAACTGTTCCTACAGCACTGTATATACTTCAGAATAGATGACTGCATTATCTGTGAAAAGCAAGATTTTAGGGCATCTACTGACATGTGATAGATGACTAATAAATAACGAAGACAATAATGAACATAGATGAGACCCTGGGGGACCCCATATTTAACTGTATGCAGAGAGGGTGCTACATCTGCTAATTTGTCAACTTGTACATAAAGCCTCAGGTGTGAACCAGTTTAAAAAAACCAGGTCAAACCTCATGTCCTTTGATTTTTGCAGTAGCAAACCATGATAAACTTGTTTGAATGCATTGGCCATGGCTAAATATGTCTAAGTGTTATGTGTATTCAAAGTTTCCTTATGAGTTCGTGGACTCCTTCAGTCAAGGCAACCTTATTTACAGAATATAGTGCTCCTGAAAAGCTCAGGGCACTGTACAGTAAAACAAAGCAATGAAAACTATGAACCATTACTATACACATAAACTATGATTAACATGATAAGAGAACAAATAACATAATTCAAACACAATACATTAATAAAGCAGCTACTCTGGGACATAAAGGTTAGAAAAATTAAACACAGGCAAGCCAAACTGAAATTATGTGTCCATAATTCTTTTTTGAATGTCTTTATTAAGACGTTCATACTAATATGCATTGGAAGATAATTCAGTTGTGGTACTTTCACTGCAAAGACTTTGTCCCATGAAATATAGAAATATAGAATTTGACAGCAGATAAGGACCGCAAAGCCCATCTAGTCTGCCCACTTCTTTTTCTACCTTATGAATGTGCCATTGGCCTTTGCTCTGTCAATGGCCTATCTATTCATACTCATCTGTATTGCTCCCTTATGCCTATCCCATGGCTGTTTGAAGCCCTGCACTGTATTCATATCCACCACTTCCTGAGGTAGGCCATTCCAAGCATCCACCACTCTTTCTGTGAAAAAGAACTTCCTCACATTACCCCTTAATTGGCCTCCCTCTAATCTCATGCTGTGTCCCCTTGTCCTGCTATTTTTCTTATATTGAAACACGTTAGACTCTTTCACTTTGTTAATGCCCTTAAGATGTTTGAATGTTTCGATCATATCACCTCTCTCCCTCCTTTGATCTAGGGTATGCATATTGAGCTCCATTAATCTGTCCTTATATGTTTTCTGATGTAGTCCCTGCACTGTTTTGGTTGCCTATCTCTGGACTGCTTCAAGTTGGTTAATGTCCTTGTGAAGGTGAGGCCTCCAGTACTGCATGCAATACTCCAGATGGGGCCTAACCATTGTCTTGTAAAGAGGGATTATTACCTCCCTCTTACAATTTGTGATACCCCTACTAATACATCCCAGCATCCACCTAGCCTTACCTACTGCTTTAGTGGTCTGCTTGGATGATTTCAGGTCATCTGTGATGATGATGCCCAAGTCTCTTTCTTCCCTTGTGACTGCCAGCAACTCCCCTCCCAGCCTATAGGTGGCTTCAGAGTTTCTATTTCCCATGTGCATGATCTTGCACTTCTTTGTGTTAAACCCCATGACACTACTAACTGGGATTGCGCGACAGTGAGCAGACTGACTGTGGCAGAGCAAAGGTGCTGGACTAGGGCATATGACAACAAGAGGTCCCTCAAATAGCCAGGACCCAAAGAGTGTAGGGCCTTGAACATAAGTAAGCAAATTTTAAAGGTGAGGGGGCACTGTGGAGCAGCCACTATGGCAGATACGGATCAACACAGCTCCAATCTATAAAACTTTAACTACTGGCTATACTTTAACTACTGACTAGTTATCTAGTAAAGTGAACAGAATCACACCTCAGCCTTACATCTCAAAGGGGATGATACCAGAGCACTAACATGAGTCCAAAAAGGCACCAGAAGCAGACCTGTCATAGCCTGGAAGCCTTCCTTTTGCCAGCTGCATCCAAAAGGGGAATGGGGCCCGCAACGTCCGGCAGAACTTCAACAAATGATCTTCTAGCTTTGCAAATAATAACGATGCTTACCAAAATCCAAGCAGGGGAGGAAACAAACTAATGGCAGTGGTAGAAATAAAGCTCATGGAAATGTATTCTGCAATTAAAGAAAATGCCACAGCAGTTCAATCGCTCAGAGATTAATCGGAGAAACAAAATAAATGGAACACCATCTTTACAAGGGACCTTCAGTTCTTGCAATCTAAAGTTGAGACTCTTGGAAATGCTCAGCAGCAAGCAAATATTGAAATTGTGGGCTTCCCCCCACAACATGCAGGGAAGCTAGACATTTTGTAATCAATCACCAAACTTATTTTTACTGACCTGCAGCTCTTGCCTCCAGTTTCTGGGGTAAAAGTCATGCGTGCCTTTGCAATACCAGACAGTTAGACTACCACATGGAGATACACAACAACCTCTTACTGCCATTGCTGCACTATCCTTGGTGGAAGCCCACGTTCAGCTGCTCCAAGAGGCCAGATCAAAAGGAGATACCCTTTGGGGGGACTGTTGAATTGCATTTTTCCCTGATCTATCTGCTCAAACTCAACAGAGGAAAATAGAACTGTAGGTCACTAAAAACACACTATTGGAAAATGGAATTAATGCTCAGCTCCTTTTTCTGGTGAGACTCCAGATCTATCACAACTCCAAAACACATGTATTCTCTGAGTCAGAGTATGCTTTGGCTTTTGTAAATACAACCATCGTTCAGATCATGACCCCAGATACTGTGCATGGTGATGAGGGGTGATGTGAATGGGTTCACTGTAGGGTTATTTACATTTCACTGTCTGATATATTAAGTCAAAATCGGAGTAGTCATCTCGGCTAAGTTTGCTACATTGTTGAACTGATGTGTTTGCCTTTCTAAAAATATGTTCTGTAGCACTGTTTGCTGTTCATAATTTACATGTTTAAAAATAATATTATAGGTTATGTGATGTGCAGCTTATTTCTGTCATCATAGTATGCTGAGACACACTGCTCAGTCTGTGAACTTAACCAACTGACCTGCTCTCTTGCTGTATCCCTATGTGGCCGAAGGGTTTTGCCACTATAAATAGGGGTGAAAATCGACCTTACTGAGCCCAGACAGTCTTTAAATTTCCTGTAACTTGTCATCCAGTTGACCAGCCCTCCACCTGTAGTTACCTGTGAGGGATGTAGACTGATGGAAAATCCCCTGATAAACCAATTCTTCTGTGCAAGTGCAAACTCCAACAGTTTTGCTGCACTGAACTTATCTCCTTAGTTTAATTAACTTCAGGGCATTTCTGCATTATTGTATGTACTTTTATCTTTCTCAGCCATGTGTGTTTCTTCTCTGTACAGCAATTATGTGGGCCAGCATGTCCAGTGTTGATATTGTGACATAGTTTGTATTGCTTATTAGAAAATGCATAAATGAAGTTTACAAAAAATATTTTAAAGGTGATGTTTCAGCTGGCTGCCTACAATTTATGTTTGCACAGCACTAGTGTGATATACTCCAAGGTGCTTGCCGATGATATCAACCATGCTTCTACATTCTGCACTACATACAAATCAATGTATCTAACTTCCAGAAAGCCCAAAGTAAAAAGTGATACAATCATGTAAGGTGGAAGAAATGAAACTATATTATGAAGTAACTCTTGCTAGATATGGCTTCCACCTGGCAATATTTCAAAATGGAAAAAGCCACAAACTACTGCTTCGACCTGGGGTTGCAGTTAAGTGCAATTTCCAGAATTTTAGTCACATCTGCAGTTCAGAGAGAAGTGACATTTAGAGATGAAATGATCAAACTACTTCTCGTCATACCAGAGAGATAGGTGTTTAGTCAAATCAGTTATGTCTGCGTCTTATCAGAGTTAACGTTCAGCCAGTTTGTAGCCATGCAATCATTTATTTTAGACAAGCAACAGCTTATCAGCCACTGAATCTTTCCTGTCAGGTGTGAATGGCAGGCACAGCTGAGTATCATTTGCACAGTAGCGAAACATTAAGTTGTACTGTCTAATGATCCTATCTAAGGGTAGGATGTGCACTACAAATACTGGGGCCTATGCATGAAAGAGCAGAAAGTACATGCCAGAGGTGCATGCCCCTCCTATGAAACTCTGCACCCATGGACAGGTGTGAACAGGCCAGTATGTGCTAACAGCCACCACCTGTCTGTGGCTCCCCCCTCCCCCGTGTGCAGGACTCTGCAAGGTAGCGGGGGGCAGAGTTGCAGACCCAGGCAGGCATCCAATTGGATGCCCATCCTGGATCCCAGAGTGGATTACTTGCATGGGATGGCACAATTCTGGATGCGTGAATAGCTCCTGTAGGCACCAGAAACACGCCACCGTGCCCCTATGTCCTGCGGACCACCCTGCCTGATACCATTCCCTAAAGTGGCACCTGCTGCACTGGTGTCAGTCCCAACAGCACCGACACCCTGGCCCAGTTTGTACAAAGCAACCTTCTAACCCCCTGGCACAGATACGCCCATTACCTGTATGCATACAACAAACCCTCCCGCACTCCGGCACATGTATGCCTGATACAGGTGTAACGCAAGATCATCCCCACCCCAACAAAAGGATTCCCAGTCCCCATGTCAGAAACTCACCCTTCACCCCAACACATGGCATCCCTGACTCCAGTGTACAAGATTTCCCTCCCCCACACAGTGGCACCATGATCCAAAGTACTCTCACCCTGATCCGGTACCCGGTTGAATCATTGGTGGCCAGTACCCATTCCACAAACACCGCACCTGTGCCACCTCTCCATGGTGTCAACGCCCAGATAGCCACAGCCAGCACCTCCATCTCCACCAACCGCCTACACAGGAGTGCATAACATAGATGCACTTACGCCTAAGCTGGACAACCAGTGGCCATGGGATCAGATGGAGGGCTGTGCTGCTGAGCCAGGAGCTATGGCACTGACAGAGAGGTATGGTGGAGGGGTGTCAGTGCCACATGGGTGGGTGGGAGGCATTGGCCACCCATTATGCAACCAGGGTACTGGGATCAGGTGTTGGGGTACTGTAATGGTGGGGTGGGGGGTCCATTGCTAACATGGGTCTGGGCAGCCTTGAGTTGGGGGAGGGGGTGTATTACTGATATGGGGACTGGGCCGGCATATGTTGGGGTGGAGGAGTGTCCTACAGATATGGCGATGGGGCGGCCATGTGCGCAGGGCTGGGTACATACAGAGGTTAAGGCAGATTCCCCCCTGGTATAACAGGCACCCTCCCACACCCCCCGGTGGACAGCCATATACACCCTAGTGAATGGCACATAGTGCTGGCACACCCTTGGCATGCTCCCCCCAGGCGCACTGCTGCCCACGTGGCTGGGGTCGGGGCATGTAACTGAATTGTGCACCATTTGTAAATGCCGCTGAAGGTTTGCAGGACCATGCTCTGTGGCATTCACGTGTATCAATGTCTACATTCCTGGTTTCTGTGGCACATAAGCATCATGCATAGGGCCCCATATAATGGACAGAGCTGAACCCTGAGGCCCGCAACAGCTCAGCACCACTGGCTTTGACAAAAAATCAACCTTCATCACCTGCTGCATGCTGCTGAACAGGAAGGACACAGACCAATTTTGCACTGTTTCAATGAATCCTCCATACTGCTCAGGTGGATTATACAACATTAAATTAGAGATGCAGCAAAGTTAAACTTCATCAGTGAAGTGCCACAAAGTATACAAAACTTCGATTCCACAAAGCTTTGCAAAGTTCTTATTGGGATCACCAGCTTTAACATTGCTGACTTCATAATGTTTTTTTTCAGGTGAAGTGGCACTTTTTCTGCGAAGTGGCAACTCTGCAAGCAAGGTTTTGTCACTTCACAGAAAATAGTGTCACTTTGCCTGCCATAAAATGCTGTGAAGTTGTTACTTCAAACTCTATGAAGTTGTGTAACTTCAGAAAGTTCTGTAGAATTGAACTCTGAACTTCAACTCTGAACATCTCTACAGTAGATGGTTCAGGTATCAAACCCTTAGGTGAAATCAAGGAGAACAACTGATCTCTAACCCTTGTCTCCCACCAAGAAGAGACTGTTTAACACTGTAACAAAAGCAATCTCAGTGCTGTCACAAGGTCTGAAATACACTGTAATGACTGATACATGGCAATGTGCTACAGGTAGAATGGAGCAACAATTTAATTGTTCCATGATTCCGGTTCAACAGCAAATCTATCAAATGGCTTTACAGTGACAGCACAAATGCTGACTGCAATCACGGTCCATGTTGTGCCATTGGGAATAGTAGTGTGTCATCCCACTTCCCCAGATCTTACTATAATCACCTCCATGGTGGAGGTGTTTCAGGGAGGGGGCATAACACCCGGAGACACTGTGCCAGGGTAACTGACCCTGTAGCATGACCATTACAGCGACCTAAAGTGATCTGTCATTTTGTTACTGTAATAACCTGTCGCTGTAGTTTTTTCACTGTAGAAATGGTATACCCAATTCCACCACCTTCTAAAGTACTATTTCTAAATAGAAAAGGTTGAAGAAAGTCCTATAGTTCAATAAACTGTAGAGTAGGTTATTTTCGCAATCCATTTATTTTCGCTATTTTCACTATTTAGCCAAAAACTCAAAAACATACAGTATTCTTCTTGTCAAAAATGGCTTTTTGAGGAGTGTCTTACCATTGCTGTCATCAGGGGTAGCAATAAATTTACCCTTCTCCAAGAAGCACTTGATGACCCAAGCAAACACTGGGCCCAGGGAGAGACAAGGATCCAGATTACAGTATATTGGTCAGAGCCTGGCTATTACCAAGAACATCTGTTCACATTCACAAGAAACTGGATGTACCTCAGCCCACAATGTTAGGGTGCCTACATCCACTCCACTCCAATCTACCCAAAGAACAGAACCGGTCTTGTATGATCTCAACCTGAATGACCAACACCATGTCAAGGAGGAAACAGACAAACTGCTCACACTTTTCTGCAGTAATAGCTCCCCCAGTCAGATCACAGCCAGTCAGGATGTAATAGTCTGTTTATGGTGCAGACAAGCTGAGCAAGTGTGTTCTGTCCCACTGCAATCACTAGCAGGAGTCTATCTTGCCTCCTGCTGACTGCCCTGCTATGCATAATTACTCCCCAGAGCCCATCTGTAGACCACTGAATGGGATATCCATGTATGCTCTAGCCTCTGACCCAGCATCTTCAACACAAGATTGAATTGGGTGGACACAGAGAAGTGTAAGGTGTCTACAACAGATTGCATAGTTATATTTAAACTCTCCACACTTTGCTTAACACTCCCCGCACAGGGGACACCATGCCCTAAATGTAAACCACCTCCTTCAGTAGCAATCTAATTGTCTTCATTCATATTTGGAGTTTACTGAAGTCTTGTGCAGGTAGGTTAGGTGTTACTGTGTTTATATGATTTAATGACTTGTAACTGATAATGCTGTCCTCATATAGATTTATACTACATTCTGTGCACATGTTTGGTAAGCAGTTTACGAATATTGTAAATATTCATTGAGGTAATAATATTTTGTATCTCTTTATCTCTCCTCTCCATCCATCATTTCATCAGTAACTCAGTATACTGTCATGCCATTCAGCCACTCTGGCTCTTTTCTGGCACTGTTCTGAACCCTTGGGACACCAGTCCAGAACCCCCTGATCCATACTACCTCTCCAGCTTGGTGTGTGGTCATCTGCAGTATCAATTCAATTCCATTCCAACTCCAGCCAGAAGCGGAACTATAGAAATGAAAATACCAGCTCCCTCCATATGAAGTTTGGACCTCAGAGGCTGCAGCATCTCCAGGACTCCCCCCACGCACAGTTTGGGAGCTGTCCTGGGCACAGTCCACAGTTTTTATGGCTAGAAGCAGTATCCTAAGAAGCCTGCTGTGTTACAGTTGCAGCCAAAGCCATGGTCAAATATTTCCTGAAATTTCTGTGATATCTCTTGAGAAACTCCTTTAGAAAAGAGAGAGCATAGTATAGTTGTTAAGTGCACATCAGCAAATTATGTTCTTCGTGCAAACAGAGCCCACTTCAAAAGGTTAATTTCATTCATACCTTATGGAGAAATACTACATATCAGAAATAATTGCTCTAATAAAGAGGTATTTTTTGAACAGGTCAATGGATAGAGGAACAGATTTTCCAACAGAGGTGTAGCCAGTCTGTACTGGAGAAGGCATTCCAAAAAGTTCTAATAATGGACAGAGATAAACTTTTGATCCCCAAAAGCAAAAAGAGAACCTTGAGAACATAAGGTACAGCTAATTATGAACAGCTTAACACCACTCATGTGGTAATATGTATTACTGAATGCAATCCGGTAGCAGGTCAAGTGGGTAGGATTATATACCAGTTGTGATCTAGTCTTCTTACTGACCCATTTCTAAAGGAGAAGATAGCCTCAAGGCCCAGGGTTAAGTTTAGGAAGCACAGGAGTATTGGAGACAGACTGGTACACAGTCATTTCATGGCAGAGGAAAACCCAAGGGAAAGACTCAACTGGTTAAGGAAAAAACCCAAGGGATTTTTTTACATGTGGCAAATTTAGTGTTTGTTAACATGCCCAGATGGAGGACAAATTTACTATTGATGGCAAAATGTTTGAGGTCAAAGTGTTCATCACATGCACAAAGGTCTTCATGGTAGATAGATAGATAGATAGATAGATAGATAGATAGATAGATAGATAGATAGATAGACAGACAGACAGACAGATAGATAGATAGATAGATAGATAGATAGATAGATAGATAGATAGATAGATAGATAGATAGATAGATAGATAGATAGATAGATAGACAGACAGACAGACAGGCAGACAGACAGATAGATTGATAGATAGATATTTTTTCAAGCAAATGTTAAGGTTCATCCTAAAACTGACAAAATTAAGAAAAGGTGATGTTTGGGTTTCCAGCCCTAACACCCTTGCCCCAACCCTGAAGTGAATGAGGGGTAGAGTCTTCCTTGGGGTTGTCAACCATAACGCCCACCCCATTGCAGTAACAAAAAAGCTGAGATGTGTAGAGACAGGTGTGTATGTTTCATGAGTGCGTAGAATGGGATGAGCATTAGGGTTGACAACCTTAATGCAGTTTTTATCAAAGAATTTCCTTACATTTTGAGATAGTATAATTGTATCCTCATTTGCCTGTGGGAGGGCAGGGCCCTCTGGGACCTGTGATCCCATCCCTTGATGTGTGCATAGATGTTGCTATGGAAATGCAGGGCCCAGAGGGCTATGAGCTTTCATTTGTGGCTAAACAGCAACCAAATTGTTAGCATAGCCTTCTAGTATCCACCTCAGGAACCCAGCAGTGAAAATTTTCCAATCTCCATCGAAACGTCATATTGCAGCACTGAAATAGCATTCTGTACTACAGGTGTGAAAATACATTTTGGTCAAGATTTGAAAATTGACAGCTGTCATGTTCATGAGGTGATGAAAAAATGGCTATGTTAAAAATGTTGGGTTAAAATATTTAAAATTACCAAAGTTACAAACAAGCGTAATAAAATGTTAATGTGTGCTCATAACTTTTCCATTTTTACATATTTTGACCCCAAATTTTCAACATAACATTCTTATGACCCCACATCATGAAAAGGGATGGTTAAAATTTTTAAATCCCTCCAAAAGGTGATTTTTCCAGGTGACCACAAAATCACCTTTTAGGCTAGATTGGTGTAATTCCACCACCATTGGTCATGAGGTGGGGTCCCCAAAAGGCCATATTGAAAATGTGGGCTCCAAATATGCAAAAATGACAAAGTTATGCATCAAAGTTCAAAACCTATTGAAGTACATTGAGCCGCACTTACCTTATTTTCTCATGTTGCAGTCTGCGGTTCCAGCCGCAAGACGCGTCTTCGATCAGAGAGTGGATCTTTGTCCTGGCACCTGTTTAGGGGTGTGAGGGTGTGTGGAGGACATGGGGGTGTGAAGTGATGGGTAAGGAGTGGGAGATTGGGGTGGGGGCAGATTGGCAAGGGACCATTTTTGTTTTTACATGTTTAATGGGAAAAATTGAGGGAGGGTTTTCTTTATTACAGGTAATATGAATGCAGGGGCCATGATCTGTGGGTGGGTGGTGTTACTAGTACAGGTGTATGAAAAGAAATTCCACTTTCAGAATTCAAGCAAAAGCCAGACTTTTGCTTCCATGAACATTTGTAAATCCATGTTGTAACTTTTGCAGAAATCCCACCTGCCCTGCACCCTACAGTATTATTTACTTCCCTGCTGTCTAGTGGCACCCCCTCAATGCTGGTCACTGATCACCGACTGATGCAAAAATAATAATTAACTGGTGGCTAGCAGTCCCTCCCCTCATCCAATCAACCGCTCCATATGTAAATAGTAAATCACTGTCCAAAATATTTTTTTGTTTGAAGGGATCCTTTTTCTTATAAATGAAAAAAGCATATGAAAAAGGATCCCTTGAAATGAAAAAGAATTGGAAAAAAAATAAGTCCAAAATCTTTTTTCCTTTGAAGGGGTCCTTTTTCTTATGGCTGAATTTCTTTTTTGTTTGTCCATACAAAAAGAGTGCAAGTGAGTCACTAAAAAGGATCTAAAATTGAAAAATAAACACATTTGGGGGTGATTTATATAAATTTTAAGCACAGAATTGACCAGCGGAGTCCCTATGAACAAGATACATGGATTGCTGTCTGTGGAGGATGTAATATTTAGGGGTTTTGATACATAATTTTTCTGAAAAAAAGATGAACAAGATGGTGGTAGATGAAAGAGGATTTTTTTTGCAAATGAAAAAGGATTGGCTCCATATGGTAAAATAATGCTTTTTCATATGGCCAAATATATTTTGTGTTCCAAACACTTATCCTGAAGTGCCTACTAATCATGCTCAGAACTGAAAATTTAAAAATGAATAACTTTGGAACAGATTTACATTTTTTTTCACCAAATTAGCAAAATACACTACTGTGGGCCATGCCCTTCACCCTGAAAATTTTAGACTAAAATTCCAAACTGTCTGGGTGCTAGGGGGCAACAAAAAAAACAAGCAGCAAAACAATGTGAAAAAATCACTTTTTCGCCATCTTCGTCTCGAAATCTGCATATCCAGTTAGAACAACACTTGGCACATAAATAGACATTGTTTATTCTGATGGTGCATGCAACATTTCATGCAAATCCGTTAAACAGTTGTGAAGTGATTAAAGTGCAAAAACTGGGGTTTAACAATAAACTGCCTACTCAACCCTAACTATAGCAGTGTGATTGCACCACTATAAGGATATATTATCAGGGTGCGACAGCTCTCCTATAGTTAGGGTTGAGTAGCCTGTTTAATGTTAAACTAAAAATTTACCTCTAATATCTTTGGCTTCCTTTGACAAAATGAGCAAAACTTTGTATGTGTTGTTTAGGAGGCAAGGTCTTGCTATGTGAACATTTCTGTGATAGCATCTTGTGCTGTTTCTGAGATACATGTGTCATTTCAAGAAAACATGTTTTTTTCCTATACTCAACATTGGTTTATGTTGCTCTCACCTACAGCCTACATGGAAAGGAATTTTTGCCCCAAACTTGCAGGAGACAAGTGTCATGTCCCAAGGTAGTGTCTTTGACAGGTCCAGTGAAAATGATTTCAGGGGGTTCCAGAGTTATAAGGCTTTAAAGAGCAGCAGACACCTTCAGGAGGACATTAGCAAACCATAATATTTAGACAAAGTTCAGCATATACTGCTCATTAGTTCTGTATTCCTACTTCCCATTATTTATTACTGAGGTAATTTGCATGAAAACATGATTTTTGCTCCCTAAGAGTTCATCTATTCCTTTTGCTTTCTCCCTACCCAAGGTCATAATGCACTGTGTGTGACATCATAGTTACTCCCATGACAAAAGACTGTGATGTCACAACAGAGAATTATGACTTGAAGTAGGGAGTAAGCTGTAAAGGCAAATAAACTGTAAGAGAACTGTAAGGGATAAAGATCATGTATTCATGCAAATTTGCTCAGTAATAAATAATGAGGAAGAGAATATATATAATATATATGGAATGCAAGCTGAATTGTACATAATTACTATGTTTTTCAAAGTTTTCCTTGAGACATCAATAGCTATTTAAACTTTAGTGTTTTCTGACTTGCGCATGCACAGTAGCAGTTTTAAGATAACATTTTGTGTGAAAGTAAATGGTGCTGCAAATGCTGGTTTTTGGTTTCATGCCACTGAATTGGCAAGGCACCAAACATTTTTGATGCTGCTAACCGCCATCTTGTTAATTATTTCCACGGACTGACAAGTGTAGCAAATACATAAAAACAGTGGGATTTTAATAAACAAACATCAGAACCTAACTAAAGGGAACCCATTTAGCTAGTTCTGATATTTGTTTCTGAACATTAGGGCCAAAAGTACATTTTCTGGGCACCCAAAATCACGGGTGCCCAGCTTAGCGAGAGGACCGCTTCCCCCAGGTTCTCTGCATGAGAACAGTGGGAATTTCTTGACTTCTGCAGCCACAGCAGAACTCATGCTGCTGGCTGCAATGTGAACCAGTAGCTGCTGTTTTCCTGGTGTTTGGTGCCCTCCCCCCCACATTCACACACACTTCTTAATGTTGTTGCCTCATTTACCAGGTGACAACTGTAAAACAGATTCTGTTTTGGTTACAATAACTCACCCGGTCAACAAAATAAATAAATGAATCAAGAAATAAATTAATAAATAACTAAAGTAATACCTGAGCAAGAAACAAGTTAATTTCCATTTGAATTGGGATGATACAATGATCTTCAGATCTGTAAAGGCGTGCCTTAAATAGTTTGCTACAAAGAATAGGTCTGCTTCACCTGCACGAAACAGACACAGAGGATCCAAAGCATCACCATCAGGGCTCTCTGGAGGGGAACAGAGGAAACCAGAAAAGCAATAATACACAGAACAGCCCCAACAATAACAGCACTAGCCTCCTCCACCCAGCTGACAAGGACATGAAGCTGGCTGACTCCCACAAGGACAAGCAAATGAGCAATGAGAAGCACTCCAGTGCCAAGGAGAGTAAGGAGAAGCAGCAAGGGGTCAGCAAGACAAGTGGCTTTTCTTCCTCCATGCAGCAGCCATCGGCAGCACCAGCATTGCATTCTCTAGTCCCCCTCAGACAGAACAGTACTCAAATGAGGATGTGGAGATTGATGAAGGAGTTGCAGGACATTAAGAAGCTGACAGATCAGTTCATCACTGGGGAGCTGGTGGAGGAAAGCCTCTTTGAGTGGAATGTCATGTTGCACCAGGTAGACAAGGAGTTTGCACTTTGGCAGGATATGAAAGAAACCAGCACAGAGTTCATCCTGCTCAACCAGTCCTTCCCTGGTGATTTCCCATTCTCGCTGCCCTGTGTTAAAGTACTGAGCCACCAACTGGAGAATGGCTATGTACTGGATGGAGGGGCCATCTGCATGGAACTGCTCACCCCCATGGGACTGGTCTAGAGCATACACAGTGGAGGCAATAATGAGGTAGTTTGCTGCCAGCTTGGTAAAAGGACAGGTAAGAAGAGCTAGCCTATTTAAATATTTCACACAGCCCCACCACCACTACTCAGGCTGATTGGGGTGGTCCAGGAAAATCTCTTTCCTTTTTGTTGGCAATGGAGCCTTGTAGTCTCAAAGATTTTATTTTTTAATATGAAGTCATATTTATATTGGCAGGGGAGACACTGTTTATTATGACTACAGCCTTTAATGGAAGGCAGTGTAGTCTAGTGCTTAGAGCACCAGCTTGGTAGCCAGGTGATCAGGGGGTTCAAACCCACTAAAGCCAAAACTTGTGTGACTTTCAACAAGTCACTTATTCTCCCACTGCTCCATCCCACTCAGCTGTTGAAATGGGTAGAAGCAGGACCCCACTGAAAATGAGATGTTGCATCTCAGCTAGGCTATCCAGGATAAACAAATTGTAAGAGTGAAATGTTGAATGGCAAGGGTACGGAGCTGCAGACTGAATCAGTGTTGCTCTATTTGAATGTTTATTGTTGAAACATTTTTAGTGGTTAGTGTGCCAGTCTGTAATTACTTAGAGACGACCATTGCAGCACAATAGGCCATGCAATGAGATCATCAGTGATTGAAAAAAAAAACACTGACTGAAAAGAGTTTATTTTCAACAATGTCGTAGACATGCAGTCACAATCATGACCTTGGATTTTGGCTTTTGCAGGTAAATTAAGGCCCAAGATGAGCTCCCCAACCCACCTAAATCTGGTTGTTAGCCCCCAGGGAGTGCTCTAATCCCTGGTCATTATTATTGCTTACAAAATGTCAAAGTACTGCATATGGCAGATTTTGTGAAGTCAGAGTATATTTTAAAATGGATGTTTGTTTTGCTTTTCAGTTCTGTTCTATGGTTGGTTGTCAGATTAAGAACAAACTGTCAGCAGTAGCTAATACAGCATTGCACAGAGATCTCTCTTTTATCAATTACTGTAAATTGGCAGTAGTTTTAACACAAAGCTGATTGTTGCCTGGAATATACTTGGCACTCACAGTTCATAATGGTAAACGGTGATCAAGTTCCAACTGATGTATTGTCTGCAGTATTGTTCATTCTGTTCTGACAATTTTATGGCTATCAGCCCTAAAAACACAATATGCGCTGTTGTCTGTTCTGGAGTGGAGAGAAATTGCTGAGTTTCTGATGCCCAGGGGCTGACTTTGCTGCGTTAAAGTCATGACTTATGGAGAGGATTTGTCATTGAAATCTGCTGCTGCTGCAGCTGCACCAAGTCCTTTAAGGTCATTCTAGGGCAGTTCCTTAACTGAAGACTTCCGAGGGTGGAGAATGACTCCCATGTTATCATGTCATGATTAAAAATTAAAAAGCTTTAGTTTATTATTGCTCACATATCATTTTGAAATAATTAGGTTACAGTAGGATGGTAAAGTAGTAAAGCCTCAAAAATAACTGTTATTGCTGGAGATTTGATAAAAGCTGAATGATTCTAGAACCAGAATGCTCCTAGAACTGGGATCCTGAAGTAGAATGCCAGAACCAGGCAGAATTCAGCAAGCGGGAAGGTTCTGGAGCCATTCCACTGGCTGCACACTGGCTGGTTCATGCATTCTGGTTCCAGAAGTATTCCAGCTCAGAATCCCCTATTCCGAGTGCACTCCTGTTGTGGAATATTTTTGGTTCCAAAACTTTCTGGATTTCACCCATACCTATCTGGCAGCTTTAAAAACCACAAACTGAATGCAGGGCAGTGCTTTTACATTTATGCTTAGAACAGGTGCATAGCTTAAAGCATTAAACAAAATCTTTCCTTGTTTTCAAATTCTACCGACCATAACACCCCCCCACCAGAAAAAAAAATCAGATTAGTCTTTGTTTTAGCCTAAAGGCTGACAACATGAAAACTGGATCTTGTAGTCTTACAGCTGAGATTTATTTGGGAACTAAAGCTAGAATTTCCTGCTTGTGACATTCACACTAGGTTTCATACTAGGTTCGGTGAGAAGCAAGAAGGCATGTTTGCCATTGATTGCTTCTATTCTAATAAATATAGCCCTGCAGGGTATAACAAGAAAGGATCAGATTATCCAGTCTTCTTTTGAAAACTTCTTTTGACTCACTCCCTACCACCTCAAGTGGTAGTCTGTTACATGGGTGTAGTATTCTACATGTAAAGAAGTATTTCCTGTTGGCATGTTTAAATTTTCTGCCCTTAATTTGCAGTGGGTGTCCTCTATTATTTCTTATATCAGTTTTAAATTCAATACCTAATTTGCACATTAAATAGGAGTAATTTATACTGTCATGCATAAGCAATAGATCTCCTCTGAGTCTTCTTTTCTCCAGGGACACAAGGTTTAGCTTGTTCATCCTTTCCTCATAGCTGTTGTTCTTTTGATCTTGCATATTTTTAGAGTATCCCCTCTGTACCCTCTCTAGTGATTTACAGTCCTGTTTTTTAAATAGGCATCATATTTGGGCAGTGTATTTCTGGTGAGGGCTTCGCATATGCCCTGTACAGGGGCATCCATACTTCTGATTTCTTGGAGTTTATGTTATGCTTGATAACCCATATTACTTTATTAGTTTTGCTAATTGCAGAATTTATATGATTTGTACAAGTAAGGTCATCAGATATATGGGCACCCAGCTCTTTCTCATTTTCGGTTATGTTTAACTCTTTGCCATCTAACATGTACGTGTGTTTTGGGTTTGCCTTGCCGAGATGATTAACTCTGCATTTGTCGGGATTTAGTTTCATACCCCACTTATTGACCCATACCATTATCTTATCTAGATCTCTTTCAGTATCTAATTTTGCAGCATAGAAACATAGACTTTGATGGCAGATAAGGATGTCTTGCCCCACCTAGTCTGCACATTTCCCTACCTACAGGATAAGCTGCCGATCCTAGTTAACCAACAGCCTATTTCTTCCTACCCCACCCCGCAAGAATTGCCTTGTCTGTCCCATTCATTCTTGAATTCTTCCACATTTTTAGACCCCACAACCTCCTCAGGAAGGCTGTTCCATGCATCCACCACCCTCTCTGTGAAAAAAATATTTCCTCACATTGCCCCTGTGCCATCCCCCTATCATCAAATTGTATCCCCTTGTTCTTGCACATCTCTTTTTCTGAAAGATGCTACCCTCTTGGACTTTGTTGATTCCACTGAGGTACTTAAAAGTTTCTATCATGTCCTCCCTCTCCCTCCTTTCCTCAAGGGTATACATATTAAGCTCCTTTAGTCTCTCCTCATCTGGCTTCTGTTGTAGACCCTGCACCATTTTAGTTGCCTCCTCCGGACTGCCTTCATCCTGTCTATATCCTTGCAGAGATGGGGTCTCCAGAACTGGATGCAGTAGTCCAGATGGGGTCTCACCAACAGTCTGTACAGAGGGATAACAACTTCCTGTTTTCTGCCGGTGATGCCTCTCCCTATACATCTCAGTATCCCCCCAGCCCTCCCTACTGCCTTCTCACATTGCTTGCTAACCTTAAGGTCATCTGATATGATTAACCTGAGGTCCTTTTCCATTTTTGTTGTTGTTACTACCTCCCCCACCATTGTGTAATCTTCCCCTGGGTTTTTGTTTCCCAGGTGCATTATTTTGCACTTCTTTGCATTGAATCCAAGCTGCCATACTTCTGACCATTCCTCCAACCTTGCCAAGTCCCTTCTCATCCTTTCCATGTCTCCTTGTTTATCAGTCCTGTTGCAGATCCTTGTATCATCTGCAAAGAGGCATACTTTTCCTTCCAGTCCCTCTGCCAAGTCACTTATAAAGATATTAAAAAGGACTGGACCCAGTACTGAACCCTGCGGTACCCCATTAGTAACCCCTCTTTCTTCAGAGTGGACTCCATGTACAATTGCCTTCCGTGTCCTGTTGTCCAGCCAATTGTTTACCCAGGCTACCCACTCCCAGGCTGGTTAATTTGATTATTAATCTTTTGTGTGGCACTGTGTCAAATGCCTTACTAAAGTCTAGGTAGGCTATGTCCATAGCCCCTTCCTAGTCTTCTAATTTTGTCACTCAGTCAAAGAAATCAATTAGATTCGTCTGACATGACCTTCCTGTTGTGAACCCATGCTGCCTTGGGTCCTGTGTCCCGCTTTCCTCTAGGTACTCAACAAGTCTTTCCTTCAGAAGTGATTCCATCACTTTCCCTACCAGAGAGGTCAAACTGACAGGTCTGTAATTTTCTGCCTCTGTCTTGCTCCCACTTTTGTGAAGGGGAATCACATCCACCTTCCTCCAGTCCTCAGGTATCACACCATCCTCCCATGATTTGTTAAAAAGGGTAGTCAGTGGTGTACTAGTTCTCCCCTTAATTCTTTTAGAATTCTGGGGTGAATTTCATCAGGAAAAAATACAGGAAATGTTGGGGGGCCCTTTGAAGGAAACACTCTTCACTCAAGTTATTGTTCTTCAATCTTTCTTTTTATTTCTCTTCACCCTACGTTTCGTTCGACTTGGAGCTTGTTCATGGGGTTTATTCTTTGTTACACATCTGTAAATACATTTATTTTATGTCATTGATCAGCATTTTTTTAATATGATATTGTTACATTTTTAATTCTTTGTGTATACACATACCATTCAATAAAGATTATTGCTTATGCACCCTTGTACTGTATATATTCTTAATTTTTCACAGGGTTAATTTATTTGTATTTGTTTAGATCCCAAGTTGCATCCTAAAAAGAAATACACAGTATGTTAGTGAACACAGCGCTGCTAACAACTTGGAACAAGGTTTAACTACTGCCTGTAAGGCTTGTTCCCCATATTTCTTGGTTTGCAGCATACCTTATATATTACTTAAAACTTCTTGTCTTTCTTGTAAAGAATAATTTTAGACCTGTAATGACATAAATATAATTTTTTGTAAAGCTTTGCTGTTATTATGCTGTTTAATATTATAATGTGGCCACATTGTGGCTTCTATTTACTCATTTTGTTAACAGCATACCTTAAAGGAGACTGTGAGCTTCTTAAAGTGGAATTAGTGTTCTTTGTAGTCTGTGAAAACATAATCATAGAATTCCCCTATTGGTATCATAGCCATCATTTTACTTTTATAATTAAAGGGTCTAATACCAACTTCTAAATATTCTTTAATATTTTAACAGCTTACCCTCACTCCATCTGGCTCAAGTTTCTCCTTTTTGGTTAAGTTCCTTTGCATGTAAGCACTGAAGCCCAATAAATTTTAATGGTAGCTACTTCCTGATAACCTCTCACCCGTTTTTGTGAGATCCCATGGTGTGACTAAGAACCTAGAAGAGAACCATTACCCACTAAAAAATATTTACAGTGAATTTCATCAGGCCCCATTGCTTTGTCCACATTCAGCTTTAGGAGTTCTTTCAGGACCCTTTCTTCTGCGAAAGGACTGGGATCGACCCCCCTATCCAGAGTGCTTCTGTTAATTGAACTAGGCACCTCTCCCTCCTCTTCTTTTGTGAATACTGTGCAGAAGTATTCGTTCAGTAGCCCTGCTTTTTCTCTGTCCCTCTCTGCCCACCCACCGTGCTTTCTATTCAGCCTCGCTATCCCTCCCTTTGCCTTTCTCACTCCCTGATCTACCTATAAAATGTTTTATCCCCCTTTTTAACCGAGTTGGCTATCTTTTCCTCAGTTTGAGCCTTTACCATTCTAACTTCCCTCCCTCCCTGCTTCCTTCTGCCTTAACTGGTACAGTTCTCTGTCCTGCTCCTTCTGTGTTTCCTTATACTTCGTAATTGCTATCTTTTTCTCCCTAACCTTCCCCACCTCTTTTGAGAACCATAGTGACTTTTTCTTGTGTTTTGATTTGTTTATTTGCTTCACACAAAGTGTGATGGCAGTTTTGATGTTTCCCCATTGTTGCTCCACCCCTCCATCTAGCCTATTTGCTTGTGCTTTTCTAAGGCAGTCTCCCATCTTGCCAAAGTCAGCTGTCCTGAAGTCCAGTACCCTCACTTTTGTATGGCTTGACTCTGTAGCTGAGTTTATTATGAACCACACTGTTTGGTGGTCACTTGTTCCCTGATGGCTATCCACTTCTATATCTGAGATCCTCTCACTTTCCCCATTTGAGACTATGGTGTCTAAGATTGCCGCCTCATAAGTGGGTTCCAGAACTAGCTGTCTGAGGCACGCCACCTGTAGGGCATTGAGAATGGCCCTGCTCTTGGATGTGGCTGCAGCAAAGGTGCTCCAGTTAATATCTGGCATATTCAGCTCCCCCATCAAAAGTATCTTCCCTTTCACTGCCATCCTAAGGATGCTTTCTATCATATCCTTGTCCATTCCCTCTCCCTAACATGGGGGTCTGTATACAACCCCTGTGCAGATTGTGATGCCATTTCCAGTCTCTAAGGTGACCAACAGTGCCTCCTCTCCTCCCTGTTTACTTTTTTGTTCCATTGCTTTTATCCCTTCCCTTACATAGAGAGCTACTCCTCCCCCTCTTCTACCATTCCTGTCTCTCCTGTAGGTTGTGTACCCTGGTATGTTAACATCCCAGTCATGGTTCTCTGTGTATCTGGTTCTCTGTATACCATGTTTCTGTGACTGCTATGATATCCAGGCATCCCTCTTCCATCAAGGCCACAAATTCAGGGAGCTTGTTGCCCAGACTATGGGCATTGGTACTCACTACCCTCTATTTCTTGATGGCCTTACCCCTTTTTTCCCCATCCCTGTCCTTATTGCCTTTGTCATTTTCTCCATTTACCCCTGCCCTTCTCCCTATTGACATATCTATCTTGGTGTTTACCTCACTTACTACCTGATTTTTTTGGGGGGGGCTAGGATTTCCCTGCTCCTTTCTAGTGCCTCCCCACTTAGCTAGTTTACATGCTTGCCAATGAAACATTTAAATCTAGGATCATGGTTCCCTTCCTAGACAGATGCAGACCATCATGCCAGTATAGGCCTGCATCACTCCAGGTGGACCCACAGTCCTCAGTGAAGCCAAGTCCTTGAGCTCTGCACCAGTTTTTCAACCACTGATTGAATCCCATGGTGTGGAGCACCCTAGCCTCATCCATACCATAGACAGGTAGCACCTCCGAGAAGGTCACTGTGTGTGCTACTTGTCTAGAGCCCCTCCCCAACTCTACAAACTCTTCCTGCACTTCTCTGATACCTTTCTCAGTCAGGTCATTTGTTTCTAGGTGGACAATGACATCCAGCTCCCTCCCCTGTGCAGCTGCTCCAGTGATCCTGAGGATTCATTCCCTGTATCTCCAAGCCACAGCACCAGGCAGGCACCTTACCTCCCTCCCTCTCCCCTTCCTTCCCCAGTTCTAACCTCCTAACTATGGAGTCCCCCACCAGGAGTTGTTTCCCTCTCCTGTGTGGTCCCATGCCACCTCTCTCCTGTGGGTCTTCTTTGTGGAAGTTCCCAGCATCCTCCTTGGTGTCCACTGTGGGTGCCTCCATAGAGGAACCACACTTTGCCAGAATGGCATATGAATTGTGGAGAGGTACAACTGGAGGGATGTACCTCTGTTCCACCACCCTCACCCTCCCTGAGGCCACTGTTGTCCAACCACTCCTCTTTTTTGGCAACCTCTGAGGCAACGGCAGTGGCCCTGGTGGTTACTGGGTGGGAGAGGAGGTTCCCCAAATCCTGGCCAACTCAGCCTGGAAATGAGCAACCTCCTCCCTCAGCCCAGAGAGGTGCCTGCAGATGGGACAATACTGCATCATCCAGAAAGTCTCCCAGAATACTGCTGCTCCACAGCCACTGCACTGCACCACTCCCATCATGTCTTATTTCTGGCCCTTTAACTGTTGTTTGGAATATTTACTCTTTCCTCTGTTTTTTTTCTTGTTACTTACTTACTGTCTCTGTGCCCTTTTAGCTCCTGATCTTCCTGTTC
The DNA here is from genome assembly GCA_016271365.2 of Neoceratodus forsteri. Taxonomy (NCBI): domain Eukaryota; kingdom Metazoa; phylum Chordata; order Ceratodontiformes; family Ceratodontidae; genus Neoceratodus; species Neoceratodus forsteri. Next base: position 627,931,003 of record CM057450.1, on the reverse strand, counting down.
TGAGACAAAGTTCCTATGTTTCTCAGTAGTCTCCTTACTTGCTCAGAATCAGACCTCCAGCAGCTGTGGGGGGAGACGGAGGCTACTCTTTTCCTTCTAGGATAATGAGTCTCTGTGGTTTCATGATCACTCACTTCCTGCTCCCAAACAGAAAGTTCCTGTTGTCAGTCAAATCCTGTGCCTATAAAAGTAGAACTGGCTTAGGGTGGGGGAGGAAGGAGAACAATATAGCCCAGTAGAGAAGTATAGTTATAACAGCAGCTCCTTCTTCTTGATGTTCTCTGCCTGTTCTCTGGCAAAAGTTATCTAGGGCAGTGTTTTAAATCTGGCTTTAACCTGGCTTCCTTCTAGCTAAGCCACTCCCCTTACTTTACAGTTCTTTCTACACTTAGTAATTGCACAGATAACAATTCCCTTCAGCCACCTGAGACAAACACCTAGATAACTGCACAGATAACAATTTGCTTCAGCCAACTCAGACAAACACCCTAACTTTTTTTTGTTTTGTTTTTACTCTAAATTGAAGGTCCCAGTAGTAGAGTTCTAGTTCTTTAGTCCCAGTAGAGAGGTATAGTTAGAACAGCTGCTCCTTCTTCTTGGTGTTCTCTGCCTGTTCTCTGTGAGGGAATTACTAGGGCCTCCTATTTTCATATCATTGGCATATTTCACAGAGTGATTTATCAGATCTTTAGTAATATCAGAGATGACCAGCTGGAGCTGGCCCTTTGGCATAATGGTTGGATTTCCGCTTGCAATGCCAGTGATTCGGGTTCAGGAATGGACCCAGAACACTGGAGGGCCAGCCAGAGGGGAAGGCTGGAGCATTCAATGACTGCTTGCCTTCTCCAGGGGGGAGGGTGGGGATGCAGTCTAGCAACTGCTGACTCCTGGTGAAGACCAGGGGTACAGCCTATACACTGACTGATTGACTAGGGGAGCATTGCAGACATTGGTGTTCACCTAGATGTCATGGCACACCAAACCCATAAACAGAAAAAAGGAAAAGTCCTCCATGCTTGACCAGATGACAGCCATCCAGTCCCTCTGCCATCACAGTGCCCTGGTTGGCCCCAGAACACCACCTCAGCAGCACCCAAGGGGCCAAGTAGTTGCACTGGCTGGCCCCTACCAGTGCCTTTCTCCTCAGAGGAGGACCCATCTGGTGAAGGATTACACTGGATTACCCTGAGAGTGGCTGCGATCTGAGGTGGTGGAAGGTGGCAATGGGTGGAGACACACTTGAGTGGATGTGAGAGACCATTGATGGCCCAAGGAGAGGCCAACAGGGGGAGACACGGGGAGGAGCATAAAAAACAAAAAAGAGATGAACAGTTGGAATAGGGCCAGTCCCAGCACCAAACCCCAGAGCACCCCACTTGTAACTATCCCTTTCTCAGATATGTTGCCCTCTGTGATCACCCTTTCAGTTCTATTTTGCAGCTATTAACAGATCCATATAATAATTGATTTATGAATGTTGACATTTTTGATTTTTTCTACCAAGGCATAATGGGAGAGTTGGTGGAATGCTTTGTTGAAATCTAAAACTATTACATCATTGGGTATATTTTTGTCTAGCAACTCACTTATTTTTTCATTGAAGCACATTAGGTTGGTAGTAGTGCTATTTTTTTTCATAAACCCATACTGCTCAGTGTCTACAGTATTTATTAATAGTGCCAGTAGATCCTTAAGTAAACTTTCCAATGTTTTGTAAGTTGTTGAGGTGACACAAATAGGTCTATAATTTTCATGGTCCTTGTTAGGATTTTTTTTGTGAATTTGTACTACATCTGCAAGTCTTCAGTCATCTGGCACACAGCCTTCTTTTAAACAACTTTCAAATAATATTTTCATTGGAAGTTTTATATGTTCTGCTAACAGGTGTCACATATGGCCACTTAGTCCACTGGGGACTAGGGTTGTCTTCCCCTTTCGTTTTATTAGTTTGTTATGTTTCTCCTCAATGTTAAATTCAATAGAGGTGGATTCAGAATCTGACAGAATTGGGGATGTCTTCTGACTTGAACTATATATATATTACAGAAGTAAGTGTTTAGTACATTAGCCATCTGTGCAATTTCACTTAGTAGAATTCCATTATTGAGAACAGGGCCAACCTTATTTTTTTCCAGTGAGTTAATATATGAAAAAAACTCTGTTATCTTTCATGACTTTCGTGACTTTGGCTACTAATTTGTTTTCAATGCTGCTTTTAGCTCTTTTGATTTATTTCTTGGATTTTTTTGTAGACACAGAAAAGCCTCCCATTTAGTAGCAGTTTTATTTTTCAGATATTTTTATGGGCTTTATGCATTTTCTTTAATAATTTTCTAATTTTATGCCCCATGTAAGGATCAGCAAATATTGTGAATTCCACTTTTGTGGAACTTCCACAAAATTTTGAAAATTTTGCTGAATTTTTCAAACTTTTGCCATTGGCGAAATTAGAATATTCCACAAACTTGTTGCCCGGTTCCACAGACCTTTTCCCTGAACTGTGGAATAATACATCTAAACTTCTGAATTTATTCCTTCTGCAGTTTAGATGTATTATTTAAATAGTAATGCTGGTGTCTAGTGCCCCTTCCCCACCCACTGATTGGGGGCCCAAAGTGAAAAAAAAAAAAGAAATCCATGTTGGCTAGTAGTCCCAACCCCACCTGCCAATCGGGGTTGCATTATGTTAAAAAAAGAAATCCGCTCCCTGGTGGCTTGTAGTCCCACCCCCATCTGCAGATCACTGGTCCCACTATAATAAAAAAAGCACTCCTTGGTGGCTAGTGGTCCCACCCCCACCCAACGATTGTGGCCCCCAAAAAGTTATAACTCCATTGTGTCTAGTGGACCCCTCTCCCTATGATCCCTTCCCTTAACAAAAAAAATGCTGTCCATTGCTTTATTCAGATTATTCCCAGGTGTTTAATGGACCCCCCTCCCGATCCCTGATCCCTGTAAAAATTAAAAGTAATTCTCATTCCCTGCTGTCTCATGGACCCCCACCCTGATAGTTAGTCCACCACCACCCCACTCTCCCCCATCCCTACCCCAAGTGGGCCACCCATGCAGTCGTCCTCACTCCTCCATGGCTGATAGCCCACTGAGCTGTCAATGAATGAGCGTGTGCTTGTACAAGCATGCACTCATTCATTGACAGCTCAGTGGGTCACCAGCCATGGAGAAGAGAGGAGGAATGTGCTGGTGGCCCACTTGGAGTTGGGATGAGGGAGCGGGGGGTGGTGGTGGACTAGCTGTCAGGGTGGGGGTCCACTAGATACCAGGGAAAGGGAATTACTTTTTTTTTTTACCGGGGATCAGGGATAGAGAGGGGGGCCCATTAGACACCGGGGAATAATGTGAATAAAGTAATGGACAGCATTTTTTATATTAAGGGGAGGGATCATAGGGAGGGGGGGTCTGCTAGACACCAGGGAGTTATAACTTTTTGGGGAGCCACAATCAGTGGGTGGGGGCAGGACCACTAACCATCAGAGAGCAGATTTCTTTTTTTTATCATAATGAGATCCGCAATTGACAGATGGGATGGGACCACTAGCCACCAGGGATGAGAGGTTTTTTTTTAACATAATGGGACCTGTGATTGGCAGGTGGGGGCGGGACCACTAGCCACCAGGATGCTGGTATCTTTTTTTTATCATAATGGGACCAGTGATCAGAGTGAGGGGGTGGGACCACTAGCCACCAGGGAGGGTTTTTTCAACATAATGGGACCCGGGATCAGTGGGTGGGTGTGGGACCACTAGCCACAAGACAGTGGGTATCTCTTTTTTTATCATGATGGGACCCATGATCAGAGGGTGGGGGTGGGACCACTAGCCACCAGGGAACTTTTTTTTGTTGAACAGAATGTGACCCACATGGGTGGTGGTGGGGAAATTAATGTTAATGTATTAAAATGTGGGCAAGAAAGCCTCAGAACTGGCCACTGACAGTGATCAGGTCTGCAGAAGTTTTGCTGCAGTTTAATACATTAACCCACCCACAGTTGGTACATTTATTCCATGGTTTTTAAGCCAGAATTTCCACAAAAGTTGCCAAAATGATTTCTGAACTTTGGCAGAAGTGAAAGTCGCACTTTCATGGAAATTCCACTGACAGAATTGTTTTTCTCACACATGCCTATCCCCATCCACTTTGAGATTTTCTTTTTATTATTGTATTTCAGTTTACTAGGTATGTACTGTTTACCGGTTTTGAGGATAGTACTTTTTATGAGGTTCCAGATCTCCTCTGCTGATTTATCTCGTAAGGCCTCTGTCCATTTAATTTCCTTAATATTCTCGATCATGGCTTTGATGTTTGCTTTTCCATGTAATTATCATTAGTATTGTGGATGTAGCAATAGCTGGGATGTCACAAGTGTGGGGTGGATATGTATTCCTCTCCTGAGTAAGCATCATTTCTAGATGAAATGTAAGAAACAAAGCTCTGCTTTCATGTCACTATTTAGGTAAATACTCTTTGCAGTAAAAAAAAAAATGGGATGACTTGTAATTCAGTTTTTTAAAGGAAGTTTAGTTTATGTCTTATGATGGCAAATTGATTATTTTGATGGTGGCTGTGCACCCCCTTTAAGCATTTTTCTAGGATCCAGGAAAATTATTTGAAATATTCCAGATACTGTTTGAAACAGTCGTTAATTTTGTATATGTATGTTGCCTCATTCTTTATTACTGAAGACATTTGCATTAAGACATTATCATTAGCCCCCAGACTTCATCTCCTCCTCCTGCTCTTCCCATTCTCATGTCATAATTGTGTTTGTGACATCAGAATCTGTTGATATTGAAATTATTCACGTTTCACAAACAAAGCGTCAGCAGGGAGAGCAGCAAGGTGAAAGGATGAAGCGTGAGACGCAAAGATCTTGTTTTAAATGAAATGTCCTCCGTAATAAAGAACGAAGGGAGATAAATGTTAAAATATACGCAGAGTTGTGTCCGAATATTATATTTTAAAATGTTTTCCCGAATACTGTAAAAATGTTTAATATGTCCTTAAAACATGATCAAAAATAACTCCCCACAAATACACAGTGATAAAGAGGGACAGTTCATAAAAATAACAAAAATCATTAATTGTTTTGCTTTGCCACCTGCATAAGACTTATGTTGTTGTCAAGCTCTGAAGAAGAATGTGATTTTTAGTTGCAGCTTATTGTATTTCTAATGGGGGAGGCAGAGCTCCTGACTTTTCTGTGCAGCTGATGTGCATGGCATTTAGTGGCCTGCTTCACAATGATGATCATGGTTAGTGCCTTTCATAAGGAGCAGTGGGTAGGGGGTCAGTTCTTAAATACATTTTAACTAGTAAAAATAGGACATTTGGGTTAATCACTACTAACGTTAACCTAATGAGATCAGTTTGTTTACATTGTTAACATTTATTATCCTGGGGAGGCACACTGATTTGAAGTTTGTTTACAGGTGTGACTTTGGGGGGGTGGTAATAAACACAGTAAACAAACAATGTGAAATGCAGTGCATAATACTGAATAGAATGACAAGTGCAACCTGTAGCAGAGACTGTCAGATTATGCAAGGTGCTAAAATTTGCAAAAGAATAAAACCCTCAGTGTTAACGGTAATAAATCACTGAGCAGCAAAAATCCTGATGTAATGGTACACACTTGTAGGTGTACAAACTTTTTTTTTTTAGTGTCAATGATGATAAAGCACTAAAATAGTGGGGCAGTGTGAGTGATGCCCCCCAAAAAGGGTCCTTCGGCCCACTCCAACCTCCCACTCAGCACCTACCTCCCCACCCCACCCCAGTACACCTCCACACACTGTCACTCACCTGAACAGGTCACAGGTTCAAGACCCACTCTCCAATTGAAGACACATCTTGCTGCTGGAACTGGCGACTACAATATGAGAAACTAAAGTAAATGCAGGCCTATGTTTTTCAATGGGGGGTTCAACATTTATGCATAACTTAGCCATTTTTGGAGATTTTAACCCCAAAATTTCAACATGGCCTTTTGGGGGCCCCACTTCATGAGCAATACTTTTTATTTTTATTTTATTAACAGTATGGGAATTACAAACCTTTGAGTCAGGGACTCATTTACAAAGGCTCCATGTCAGAGTAAAGTAACATGTGATGATAAACAGCTGAGAAGTAAACAATTCCTATACATGGGAGTAGCTAAGGTAATAGAGACAGTTTATAGTACTTAAAAGATAGCACACTAGAACCGATCAGTCAAACTCAACAGGTACAGCTCAGATGGATGCATGCCAAGACAGGGAGGAGAACCATACTTGGCTCAGTGAGCAGGACAGGAGTTCAGTGTTGGAGGGGGAGGGATAGCAGCCAGGTTAGTAAACAGATGGTCCAAACAAGTTGAGAGGGGAGGGCAGCTGCTATGGGCAATAGGACTCGCATTATGCAGTTCCTGCCTGAAAGGTGATTTCATGGTCACTTGGAAAATTCATCTTTTGGGTGGGATTTGGAAATTATTTCTGCCCTTGTTCATGAAGTGGGATCAGAAGAAGGCTATGCAGAAAATTGCAGGTCAAAATATATACAAATGGCAAAGTTGTGACAATTCATTGCAATTTTGCTATGCATGATTGTAACTCTGGAAAGTTTAAATATTTTGACCCCAGATTTTCAACATAGCCTTATTACATCCACTTCATGTATATCACAGCTTTTTTTTTTCAAATTCTGGCCAAAGCGTGTTTCCAAACCTGGGGTGAGGAATGGTGTTGCAGTTGCACTGAGTTATGTTTTGGCAGGGATTTCAAAATGTTTTACATGAGATAGGTTAATAAGATGGTTCTGCTGACAATTTGGTCACTGTTGCCCTATAAATGGAAGCACAGGGCCCTCAGGGCCCAGAGGGCCCTGTGCTTCCACAGCTATGTACATATATGCATCTATGAAGGGATGGGAGTGCAGGGCCTAGAGAGCCTTGTGGTCCCACAGACAAATAATGCTATAATTGTACTATCTCATAAAGTAAGGAAATTAATTCATTAATGTTCTACTTAGGGTTAAAGTGATGAAAGTAGGGAAATGTGGCACTAGGGTTTCCAACCCTAACACCCTACCCCCACCCTTCACACATTAACAGGCATCGTGCCTGAAATACTGTCAGCCCTAATGCTCACCCATCCTCATATACTCAACCCATCTCAGCTTATTTACCCATGTAATGGTGTAACTGTTAGGTCTGATGTTCTAAGGCACACCCCAATGCCTTTGGTGTGTGCAGGGTGGGAGTGGGGTGTTAGGGTTAGAACCCTAAATCCCTTTCCTACTTTTGTCACTTTAACCTAACTAGAAATTAACTACATATTTTTACATATATATATATATATATATATATATATATATATATATACAGTGTATGTATATATATATATATATATATATATATATACACACACATATATATGTGTGTATATATCTATATATATATATAGATATATATATATATATATATATATATATTTATAAAATGCTTGAGACAATCAATGTCAGCAGCACCAACAGCACTGGACAAACACCATCACATGACGCTGCGTATATCAGAGCTGACCCTTTGCCTGCACTTTACCCCCAAACAATTTGACATTTATAAGATAGATATACCACTCTGAAATTGTGCAGTGGCGCTCTGATATCGCATAGCCTTGGCGGTTGATGAACTCGGCCTTCATGGGCTCCTCGCAGCGCATAACGCATACTACATGCATGATATCAGAGCATCACCGTACACTTCAGAGTGGTATATCTATTACATATATATATGTATAATAGTGACAAGCTAGTTGGGTTTGAGTAAGCACTTTAATGTTAAACCTCACATTTTGCACCTTAATAACTTTGCCACCGTACAATGGATTTGCCTGAAGATTTGCATGTGTGGTCTGGTGCCATAGATCTCTGAATCTGGTAAGTTTCATTACGGTCAGATGTACAGTTACAGAGCTACAGAATGCCAAAAAATGCAAAAAACAGACTTTTGATGCATTTCTTTGCTTGCGCCCACAGCCCGTACAATTTGTCCATTCAGTCCGAAATTTTCAGGGGAGATGCAGTCTGGGTCACCGCTGTGCCTTTCGAAGATTTAGTGTAAAAATATTAAACTGTTCAAAAGTTATTCAAAAAACACATTTCCCATTATATTCAAAGGGGGAAAATATATGTGCATCATGAAAGTTTCGCAAATGCACTTTTACTTTTGCAAATGGCCCTTTTACTTTCGTGATTTGACCATCTTGTTTGCACTTAGTGAAAGAGAAAAATGCCTGACATTTAAATTTGGGACCCATTAGGTAAACACCTAGTAGGATCCTGAGGATGCCAGCTCAATCTTTTTTGGGGGGTAAAACCCCCCAGAAATGCCTTTTTAAACTTTGGGGAAAAAATACTTCTGCAAATCATGAAAGTAAGTGCAGAAATACTTTAGCAAACGTGAACGTTTCGTGTTACTTTTTGCAAAACTTTTGTGATTTGCGAAAGCATTTGTTAAAATAACTGCAAATCTTTGACATCCTCCTGCAACAAAACGGTTGGGTATTTTGTGCTGAAATTTGCAGAGTAGCAAGCCCTGGTCCCACAGATGTGCATTTTGGTGGTTTGGTGCCAAAACATTCAAGGGCCCAAAGTTACAGCATTCCAAATTTGAGAAATTTCCCATAGGATAACATTGTGGCACCTGTTGTGCCTTTAGGTGCTCGTATCTCAAAAATGAAGTGAGATACGGAGCTTTCACTACTGACAGCTTAGTCTGTAGAAACAAGATTGGAAATCATAGATGACACCTGCAGTAGAATTTTTCCCAGCTTGCTACGGTTACAGAGACATTGACAAAAACATGTTCCAAGGATGCTTTTCAGTGCACTTCAGTGCCTGTATCTCAGAAATGATATGATATACAGATTCAGTTGACATATATTGTGTGAAGTACTCACTGTCATAATTTTACCATCACTGAAATTGTTTTCCTAGCTGCTACAGTTGCTGAGATATTAACAAATTAGTGTTACAAGGCTTCCTTGCCCCATAGGGTTGCTGTATGGCTCCATAGTTATGTATAATTGGGAGCTCAGGGCCCGAAGGGCCCGTGTCCCCACATACACATACCATTATGCAAAAAATGGGCAATGTGAAGGGACTGCAGGGCCCGGAGAGCCTGCACTCCTTCTAATGCATACCACTTACATTACTCTTTCTCAAAAAGAAGGGAAATTCATTGCAAAAAAACTCCATTAATGCATCAGTTAGGGTTACTAGTACAATGACAAAAGTTTGGAAATGTACTGTTAGGGTTCAAAACCCTAACTCCACATTTCCCCACCTCCCCCATACACATATGCAAGACACATGCAATATTGTACGACATCATACCACTCCATCATATCTGTAACCACAATACTCACAACACTGTACTTATTTCACATAACACTATGTAATGAAAAGCCAAACATAGTATCAATGACTCTATACTGGCAGCACAGTATGATGACACATTATTGCTGGCATATCTTCTTCATACAATGAGACTTAGTCTGTACACATTTTCAGAATATTGACTTTTATGTGTTACTATTCAACAACTGGGTTGCTGCAGATATCGCTGCTACCACATGGGCATGTGGTAGCAGGAAAGATAGAGATGAGACATACTACTTTTAAGATTCTGCTCAGGTATGAAACTAACACCATCACATGTTGTTATACTGCTGCGTTACCTGGAAATACTCATTAGCAGCATGTTATTATTAGCTTTGGATGTTATAACTGTTGCTTTCACGTTACTTGTAAACTATACTACAAATAATTACTTTTATTATTATTACTACCATTTGTTATTAGGATGACTCACTCTATCAGCAAAATAAATGCATACATCCAATGACTATTGGTAGGGTTATACAGTGAAGCCTGCTTAAGTGCACACCCTTGGGATATTGGTTTTTTGTACACTTACTGTAACTGGGCTGTGCACTTAAGCGAGCAATTGAAAAATGCATCCAAGATGCAATATTTAAATCTGCGCTTTTATTGTATACAAGCACCTAAATGTAAAATCATAAAATCCTTATGGTATAAGTCACTACATCACTACATCACTACATTACTCATAGTTCAAATTTCTTTATTGTTCAGCTTTTTTGTTTAAAAAGTCATTACAATATAAATATAACATAAATAGATCCTCAGAACACAGCTTAGAGTAATCACAATTTATATGTGCATTCTCCTATGCTTCCACAATAATCAACAAAATCTATGCAATTTACTGTATTACACAATACTAAACATATACAATTGGAGCTGGGTGCCATAAAACAGGTCCTCAACTGTTCTTCATTTTTCTCAAGTGTAATACCTTCATTTCTACTACTTTAAAAAAGGAGGCCACCACATTCAATGTCAGCACATTATTTGATTTTAAAAAATGTGTCACCATAATTGGAGGCTCATATTCCAATGAACTTAAATAAGGCTGCATCAGTTTCATTCTTACTTCATTATAGATAGGACACAAAATCATCAGGTGTTTTAAATCATACACATCATTTCCACATTTACAAAATGATATCTCCTTGTTTCTGTTACCACTATACAAATTTAATTTCCAATTGCTTATGAATAGTTCAAACCTAAGCCTAGTAATTATTTTCCTTAGGTCCGGGTTAGTCATTTTGACCAGATGTGATTCTAACTTATGAATTCTTTTGTTTTCTGATATCCATTTACAAATCTTACTTTGCTTTCCTAATTCCAAATCCCTTTGCCTATAGTTATCTTCTATTTTCTCTTTATTTATTATCTTTACCTGAGAGAATGGCAATCGGAGGCTGTCCATTATGTTGTTTAAAAGTCCTAAAGGTTTAATAACTTTTTCCAATGTTACCATGCTTGGAAATGTTGTATTATGGGCCTTATACTGCAAAGCTTCCTCAAGACATAATCTAGGTAAAAAGCTAATATTCATTTTGTATACTTTCAGCCAATAATTTACTTCTCGCTGTCTGATTTGGCACCCTATTGGCAGTTGCCCCAATTCTGCTCATACCAGAGTGGAAGGTGCACTCCTTGGGAAACCCAGTATCCTTTTGTAAAATGTATTTATTATTGAAGCTAATTTCTCACTGTTACCTTGCCCCCAAATCTCTGCTCCATATAACAGGAAACATTTGAGCTTTGCATTAAGAACTCTCAAAATTCCTTTTACTGAATTACCTCCATACCTATAGGCAGAGAGATTTATAGTCGGAGAGGAATCTTCTTGCTTTAATTTCCGTCTCATTAATATGGTTGTTCCATGTTTAATTTTGAGCCAGAATCAATCCTAAATAACTAAATTCCCTGATCACTTCTAATTTGTTACTGTCCAAGTAGTAATTGTACTCCTTTTTATTACCCCCAAACACTGATAACTTGTTTTTTTCATAATTTATCACCAAATCTGCCTTTTTACATTCTTCTGAGAACTTATTCATAATTATTTTCAGCCCAATGTAACTTGTGGAAATTAATACTGCATCATCTGTATATGCCAAGTATGGACAAGATATTGTACCAATCCTTGGCATATGATAATCAGAATTGTATAGGCTATTCAGTACTGATTGAAAATAAAGATTAAACAGTAATGGAGATAAAGTGCATCCTTGTTTCACACCAATATTTGATGCTAACCATCCGGTAAGTGATCCATCATTTGAAAATCTAACACTTGTATAGTTATTACAGTAAAAAGTTTTTATAATGCCCAGAAGTCCTTGATCAATACCCATTCTTCCAATCTAGCCCATAATGTAACTCTATCAAATGCTGTTTTCAAGTCAACAAATAAACAGTACAGCTTTTGTACTTTAACCTGTTTATACTTATGTACCAAATGTGTCTTTATAAAACATTGGTCTATTATTGACCTTCCTGCCCAGAATCCAGTCTGAACTGCATCGATTATCCCTCTATCTTCTACCCACTGACCTAATCTGTTATTAATTATTCCAGTAAACAGCTTTTCTGTACTATCAGGTTGATAGGTCTATAACACTGCAGTTTTGCATTTTCTCCTCTCTTAAGTAGTGGGACTATTATATTTAGCTTCCAACTAAGTGATATTGTATTATGTTTCCATATGGTGTTAAATATAATTTCCAAAAGAGGGATCTCATTTGCCCAACATCAAACTTCTTACATCAGATGGACTCCCCTTGGGGCCTGGGGCTTTGTGTCTTTTTTGTTGCTCTTCTTGCTTCTTCTGTTTCTAAGTGTGTAATATGACTAAATCTAAAGTCTTCCTCCTTTTCCATATTCCTTATATTCAATGCCCTTATATATTCCTGATTATCTAAAAAAAAAATAATTTGTATAATAACTCACCCAATCCTCTGGTTCAACATAAACTCCTAAGTCTCCCCTATAATGTTTCATGCCTTTATTTAGTAAATTCCAAAATGTTTTTGTTTCATTTTTCTTTACCACATCTGCAAGTTCACCCCATAACTTTGTTCAATGTTTTTTCTTATTCATTTGTAATACCTTGTTGTTTTGTTTCCTTATTATATTTCCTTCTTTATTCATATTACAGCTTACAGATGTGTATATCTTTACCTGTCTCAACTGTTTACTCAACTCCTTTTTTCTCTTCCTGCATTCATTGTTAAACAGTTCCTTACCTTCTTTTTCATTTGGTATTTCGTATTCCTTAGTTATAATATGTCGTATATTAGCCAGTATGGCATTAAATTTTGTCAACAATAAATTTACATCCACATGTTCAGTGATGTCATTTAAATTCTCCAATGTACCCCTATCATTCATTATTTTTCTAAACTCCCATTATCTATTATTTCCCAAGCTATTCGGTTCTTATGCATTACCTTCAGTCTATTTTCTTTAACCAGTATCATTAGATCTCTTCCCTCCATACTCATATGGAATTCAATTATTGCATGTTGACGTTCAATCTTCCAATCTTTTACAATTTTTTAATGCAATAGGATTGACACAGACATAGTCAATCACAGAAGATCCTCTCCCTCCTTCATATGTGTAAATTCATGGTCTGTATCCCTCTATACGGCCATTTAACAGCAGGAGATTTGTGTCCTTTAACATTTTATGAAAATGTACATTAATCATTTACATTCACGTATTGAAAAAAATTTTTAATTTTTCTCTGTTTACTTGATTTGAGAGTGAGAGATTGCACATAGCTCTCAAAGTTAAATAACATGTTGAAGTCTGCTTTTCTTTGCTCAAAACAAACTTTCTTACTGTTTCCAGACTGGCACTGGCTGCTGAGATGGTTACTGGTTCCTCGTCAATGTGCTTCTCCTCATCGTCATTGTTCAGTGCCGGTGATCCCCTAATGTTCTCACAGATATCCTCCTTGGTAAGTGCACCCTCAGTCTGTAAGCCTGAATCAATTTCTGTGTACATCCTAAAATCCTGTATAGTCATCCCCGCTGGCAGCTCTGGAATTGGCTCAACAACAGTCTTGTCATCTGCAGGGCCACCGGTATCTGATGCAGCAGAGAATTTCACCTTTTAATAGCAATTGGCTATCGTATCTTGTCTTACTCCACCACAAGCAGCATCAAGCATCTGAATGGCATCCAAAACAGAGATCTTTTTGCTGAGATCTGTTACTGGCCCAGCTGATCCAGAATTCATGCTCAAAATAATCTTTTGGATGATCTGTGAAAAACAAAACAAAGAAAGGTTAGCACAGCATTAGCTCAATGTACAGTAGCACAGAGTGCATACAGAGAACCGAGGCCTTACCGAAGCCTTACCTTCATCTGAGGAGCAAGACATGCCAAAGTTCAACCGGGAAGCCGTCCCCTCCAGGGGTCTTCCCTAAATTTAGGGTCTTAATAGCCTCCATGACCTCATCGGATGTGATAAGCAGGTCTAGATCTGCTACCTTCTCAGGGAGAAGGGCAGGGAGATGAAGAGAGGCCAGGAAAGACTCTATGGTGTCGGCATTCTGGGTTCTGGTCGATGAGTAAAGCTTAGAGTAAAACTGCTTCATGATGTCATTAATAAGCTGTGGGTCAGTGCGGATATGACCCACCAGGTCTCTCAGTCCTGAAATATGATGTTCCATCTGTTGCTAGCGGAGCTGATAGGCCAAAAGTTTGCTAGCCTTTTCCCCATCCTCCCAATAATGATGTTGCAGTCTCAGAATTGCTACTTCCGCCTTATGGGTCAGCAGATTGTTAATTTCCATAGGAGCTGAGAGCATTTCCTTGTGTAAGTGAGAATTTGGTTTCAAGTGCGAGGTTTGCTTGGCCTGGGCCTCCAGGGTCTTGAGCTTTGCTTCCACAGAGACCAGAAGATGCTCTCACTTCCTCCCATGCCTAGAAGCAAATCCCATTATGGCCCCTATGCAGAGTGGCTTTAAAGGCCTTCCACGTGACACCTGGGGAGGTATCCTGAGGAGGGTTTTCTGTTAAGAAGCAGGCAGTTCCATGGTCACCCATTGTTTGAATTCGGGGTCTTTGAGGAGAAGATAGTCTAGTTTCCAGGTGACCGATTTGGAGGGAGATGAGCCCCAGAGAAAGTGCAGGTGCACCGAAGCATGGTCTGATATCACTTTAGGTAAGATTACGGAGTCAACTGCCATGTGGGATACATCCACAGACACTAGCCAGAAGTCTAGCCAGCTGTGTGATCCGTGTACTGACAAGGTAAAGGAGTAATCTCTCTCCCATGGGTGAAAGGTCCTCCAAATGTCAGTTAGGCTGGCTTCTGCCATAAAATGCTGCAGTGCTTGGCATCCCTTGGGATGCTGCATGGGGGTGGAGGTGCTGTGGTTCATCTGGGGCACCAACAAGAGATTAAAATCTCCTTCTAGGATGGTAGGAGTGGGGGAAGGAGTAAGAGAACTTAGCTCCTGAGCTAGTGTATGAAAGAAGAAAGGATCATTCTCGTTCAGGGCATAAATACAGTCCAGGAGTATAGGGCCTTCAGGGGTTTTCATCAGGGCTAGTACCCATCTGCCATGAGGGTTTGTTCTCATCTGTATGGGGGACCAGATGTGCATCTTATGGAGGAGTATAACAGCTCCTCTCTTTTTAGAAGAGAGGGGCAAGGAGAAAACCTGTCCCACCCAGTCTCTAACCAAGTTAGCGTGATCCTGTGTTGCGAGTTTAGTTTCTTGTAGGAAGGCCAGTGTGGCCTTCAGCCTCTTCAAGTGTGATAACACCTGTTTATGTTTTACTAGGGTATTCAAGCCCTGTACATTACAGGTACAAGCATGAAGGTCACCCATGACCCCAGAGGTAAAAGAAAGTATGAGAGAGCATTATGGAATGTTCAGAGGCAGAGGCTGAGGGACCAGCTGCCCATTCCCACAAGTTAGCCCAGAGGTCACCCGGCCACTCAGTACAGCTAAACCATATAGGGCCTAGAACAAATGCTACTTTAATAAACACCCAGTCTGCACAGTAAACATGATAACAGGTCAGGCAAACAGCCTGAAACAACATCCAACTATGTTCAGCAAACTTAACAGTAAACACACATTCTGTAGATGGAGGGGGGGTTAGGCTGGCAGACATGCTGCCAGGGCCATCCACCTCTCTCTCATAGGGTGGATATAAGGACAGAGCAGGCAGGTCACTGCCTGTAGGTCATCCAAAGATATTCAAAGTACAGTGGTACCACTCGGTCCCTCTGTGGGGTATAAACAATGGAGAAGAAGTGGGTACAGTTCCCATATCCAGATTAGGTAGCGGGGTGAATAGGTCCAACTTGTGCAGAGTTGAAGTTTCGGTATCGTGTCTAGTGATATGTGGGGAGGGAAGGTGAGGCTCACCCCATTAAAGTGGGACCCCACCCTAGCCCTTGGTGCCAAAGCTAGGACAAAGAGTGTGGGGAGAGGGAAAGACCAGGGTACCATGCTAAGTTGCAAACACTCCCAGCCTAAGCTGTAAGGGGTGCTCAAGGTCTGAATTCCAGATATCCAGAGGTCCTTGGATCTAGAATGGGGGGATAACTGCCCGCATAATAGAGGGGCAAAGCACAATTGAGCACTTGGCCTCTGAGGACCTGGATATGGGCACAGAGTAGGCATAGTGTATACACAGCAAAATGGAAGTAAACAATGCTCATCAATAACCCCTGGTTAAATGTTCAAACAGCATTAAAGAGCCACAGAACAGAAATCAATATTCACATAATAAAGCAAAGACCCAAAAGCTTTAGTCCCAGAAAATGCTCAATTTGCAGTAAGCAGGCCTGAAGCTAAGGGAACAGTTCCTGTCTGACATCGCTGGGATGAGTAATCAACCCAGAAAAGCAGTCCAGACCTAGGTTCCAGTGCAGAGCCATTGGGGAAGGGAATTCCTTGCCTACTGGCAGAGCCCTAGTCCCAATCCGTATCCCAGTTGGGGTACAGCATAATGAGTAAGCCACTTATTTCAGTTAAGGGTGGTGCCTCTCATGTCTGTGGTGGAGGAGAGCACCTCAAAGCTTCCCATTCCTGTACCGGCTGCCAGGGTGGGCTGAAGGGGGCCAGGGCCTGCTTCCCTGCTGAGGTGTGCTGGACATTCACTGCAGAAACTTCAGCCCAGGATTTTACTGCAGTGGTAGGTGCTGGCATAGCCAAGAGATCTGCCTCCTGACTGGTGTCATCTCGTACGGTCAGCAAAGGGGCATATTTATTTGGGGAGTGATACTGACTCAGGACTTCTTCTTCTGACACAGGGGCCACAGCATCCATCTGCCGGGTAACTGGGTGCTGCCTCTTCTCATGTCGATGCGGTGAGTGGTGCCTTTTGCTGTGATGAGGAAGAGGGGCTTCAAACCGGTAAACTTGGGGCTTGAAAGAGGGTGATAGGGGCCTAGACGAGGCTTCCATGCAGCTTGGGAGATTGGTAGGAGCACCAGGGGATTTAAAGAGATATGGGTTTTGGAGGTCTTTGGGGAACTCCCACCACAAGTAATCCAGGAGACTATTGGAGTAGAAAAAAAGATAGGAGCCCTGTTTATGACCACTTGCATGGTTGCCAGATAGTGGAGAGAGAATGTGATGCAGTGAGCCTGGAGGATTTTCTGGCATACTGTGCAGGCCTTGCACCACTCATTTAGCTCCCTAGAATAATCCTGGTATATCTGAATGTTTTTGCCATTCCAAGTAGGGGGGCCTTTGTCTCTGGCCACCGCTGCAACCAACTCCATTTGTCTAAAATCAAGGAACCGGGCCAGGATAGGGTGCGGGTGCTCTCCTTGCTTAGGCACCGGGGCTAGCATGCGGTGGGCCCACTTGATGTGCAGGGCTGTTTCAAGTGGGAGGCCTAGAAGCTGTGGTAAAGTATCTTGGAGAAAATGGACTGTGTCCTGCTGCTCAGCCCCCTCAGGGAATCCGAGAAACCATAATTAATGCGGTGGCTGCAGTTTTCTAGGTCATCCTCCTTGATTTGAAGGAGATGGATGAGATGGACCTGTTCCCATGTTGTAGCAGTTAAATCTTGCAAGGCAGAGTCATGGGCTTTAAGTTGCCGCTCTGTGTGAAACAGTCCTGTTTTTATAGCCTGTAAAGTCTGAGTGTTATTACTGAGAGCAAGAGTCATTTGGGTCATCTGTGCCATCAGCTGATTAAACATCATTTCCATTTTTGAGGTGTCAGATGGAGTTGGAGAAGAGGATTCCATCCTGCAGGCCGCAGATCAAGGGAAGGGCTCCAGCAGCCACTATTCTTCCTACAAGTGAAGAAAATGAGGACAACACGGTGTAGCAGGTAATCCCCTCTTCAAAGTTTGTGCCTTTAGAGGATAAAACAAATTCCCCTAGAGCAGGATGTCACAGGATATGAGCCCACAGTTTGGGAGCTGAGTAATTATGCTGCCATCTTGGTTGAAGGCTAAGCCACGCCCCCAACAGCACATTTCCAAACTTTTGTTGCTGTACTTTTAACCCTGACTGATGCATTAATGGAGTTTTTTGCAAAGAATATCTATATCTATCTATAAATATCTATCTATATATATATATATATCTATATCTATATAAATATAGATATAGATATAGATATAAATACATATATATATATATATATATATACTATTTAAAAAAAACTGTGTTAATGCATCATTTAAGGTTAAAGCACAAAAATTCAGGAAATGAAAAATCTTTAGGGTTGCCCCTCCCCACCGGACCCACCAATCATCCCAAGATTGACAAATGATGGGGCCATCTCGTCCCTCGCTGATGATGCACGTTCACGATCAAAGAATCTTGTGATCAAAGAATTTGCAGGCTCACAATCAAAAAAATTGCACGCTCGCAATCAATGAATAAAAAATGGTGAAATTCTATTTTTTGACAGATTTAAATGAAACCAATGCCATGCCTTAAGTCAGGTTTATTGCTGATCAGTTTAAAAACCATTACAACATCTAAAAATTATATGTAAGCGCCAGAGTCCTTACACAATACATTACTCAAACATTAGAATATTCAACCAATGAAAATAAATATCATCAAACAGTAGAAAAGATCATTCTGTAGCTAGAAACTGGCCCAATAACATATCATAAAATCCATTTTAAAATTCAGGATTGCACCAAATTAGTTTCATCAATTTTTCTTTATAAAATACCTAGTTCAAAGTCTATAAGTAAACTGCATTTACATTCAGAGGGTACCATTGCTGCAGATGTGTCAGATCCTCAAACTACAAACTACAGTATATTGACTTTATGTTTCCAGAGTATGGAAAAGCAATCAACCTTGCTTCAACATAAGTAGATCCACTTGTTAAAAAGTCAAAGGACACACCTAAAGACATGTTATTGTTTCAAAGTGGTGTACAGATAAGTTATTTAAACGATAAAAAGAAACATTGTTCCTTATTAGCAGTCCTGTTATTTAAGACTTTTAGAGGAGGGAAATTAAGTAATCATCGTGCCCTTAGGATAAATCTGCTAAGTGGCACTCCAGAAAGTTTTCAGGGAGTTAGGGATTTTATAATAAAAAATAAGTAAATATATAAGATTTGCGAATGTGTATAGTAGGCTCAAACCTTAGAATGTCAGTAATAAAATGGAATGAATGACTCCATTTATGTTTGAAGTTCATTAATTTGCAAATGATGAGAAGCTCCATTAACACAATGGAGTTCATCAGACCACAGACTAATTTCTTAAATAGCTCCTTTTAGAGTTAAGAGTCCATATTTCTGAGTTATTGGCATAAGCTGAGATAAAACAAAACAATAAAAGGCTCCCTTTATACTTTTATTGTCCCGAATTGTCTCACAAAGCATTTTAACATGAAGTCAAATAAGTTTTTTAAGTGAAAGCCAGCAAATCGGTCCAAAGGCATAGCCCCCACTACCACTAATGTTTATTATTGCTGCTTGCTTCTTACAGATCTTCATTCTAAACCATTCAACTTAATGTTAGGCTCCAACACTAGGAGTCCTGTGTCTAAAAACCCACATATCAGATAAAGCACTCTCCACACATCTTCAGGTCACCAAAACAAATAGAATATAGTGCAGCTTCCTAACAATATCATAGAGGCATATATATGGAATTGTCAATGAGGCTTACCTCCTGTGGCCCTTATCAGAGCATTCCCGTAGTGGGGGTTCATTTGATTGACTTTTTAAATCCAGTATAGATCAGACAACACTGGCAAACAAACAATCCAGCACTCAATGAATTCAATATGGATAATATCAAAATGAGGCCAAAGTAATACCTCTGTACAAAAAGAATTGAGACCAGACCCCACAAATAGGTATTCCTTTGATCTTATCAGAAGTTGCCTATGACTGTTAATATCCAATCTGTTTTGCCAACAAGGTGGTTCTCCTTCAAGCTTTCTGAGAAATGATCCAGTCTCCCGATGAAAGAGGCAAACCATAGTGAAACTCTCAACTCATTTGTATCCAAACTGCTCCTTCAACACTCTCCAGACTTCATTTTCCAGTACTGATTCTGGCTGTACACACACCTTTAGAAGGCTTTAACACGCTTGCTGGCACAAAAGTGCCATCATATTTCCATATTTCTATATTTCCATAATTCCAGCATCCTCCTTACTGTAGGAGGGCACCTTGTATCATAATATACTCCCGGATGTTACTTTCACTGCCGAAAACCACTTCAGACTTAGATGCAGCTCCATCTTTCCACGCTCAAGTCACCTGTAAAATTCTTGAGCCCCAGCTTCTCACAGTGCAATTAAAAGAATAGGCGGGCAAATATTAGCTCAGTCAGAGCTTCCACAGAAATTCATAAATGCCCACTTATACGAAGGCAAAACCTTCTAACTTTAGCTCTAGTTCATTAAAAATATAGGGACATTAACGGGCAAAGCTACTGAGAACACCCAAAACAAAACTAGGAGGCACAAAGCAAACTTTATCAAAAATAGTGTTCATTTACAAAAGGACAATTGCTGAGCTCACTATTACTGATCCAATACCAGAAAATAGCATCAGTTTCATTCAAGAAGTTTCAAACAAAGAGGCATTAGTTTGGCATGACAAGGAGAGGGGCAGCAACACAGCCATCTTCCTGCTCCCGCCCCTCCCCAGCATCATGCCTCAATAGAACGAAGCCCCCTGAGAAAAACCCACCCTCATTTGTGTCCCTAGGCCACCCCTGAGCTGAGAAAATTGTGTTTTTACCTTGCAATGCAAGATCATGCTCAAAGAATCTCGCGATCATTTGCAGGCTTGGGTTCAAAGAATTTGCAGGCTCACGATCAAAGAATCAAAAAATGCAGAAACTTGAGTTTTAGGCAGAATTACATGGAACCACCACAATGCCGCGATAGAACAAAGCCCCCTGAGTAAAATCCACCCTCATTTGTGTCCCTGGGTCATCCCTGAGCTGAGAAAATTGTATTTTTACCTCGCGATGCCAGATTGCGGTCAAAGAAGCTCGCGATCAAAGAATTTGAAGGCTCGGAATCAAAGATTATTAATGAGCCACAGTCAAAGAATTTAAAATGTTATAAGTCTATTTTTTGACCATTTTACATCAAACCAAAGGCATGGATTGATAGAACAAAGCCCCCTGAGTAAAACCCATCCAAGTTTTACTTCAGGAGTGACCCCAGAGCCGAGATATTTGAATTTTTACAGTTGGAAAAGCAAAAACAAGATGTCAGACCTCATGGTCAAAGAATTATCAGGGTCAAAGATTCTTGAACCATGAGGCTGCAAATTCTTTGACTGCCAGGTGGGACCAGATGGCCAGAACCCCATTCTTTGTTCACAAAACAACCATGTAAATTTTCCCATTGACTTATAATGGGAACTTAAAAGTGGCATAACTTTTAAATGCCTTAATATTTTTCACCAAATAAAAAGCCGTGTGATGGGGCAGTCCAGCTCTTTCAGAAGAGCCATCTTGCAGAGTGGCACACCATATGATGGCCATGCAGGGCCACAGCCAAAATCCCAAAAGCTGCCTCAAAAATGGATAATTTTGCATTTTTCAGCATTTTTGTGTGCAAAGACCGTAAGTCTGACCAAAACATAATTTAGAAAATCAAGAGATCTAACATGCCCCACCATGCATACCAAATTTCATGCAAATCCATAGAACGAGTCCAAAGTTATTAAAGTGCAACATTTTGACTTTAACATAGAAGTGCCTTCTCAACCCTAAATATAGTGGCGCGACTGTGCCAATATAATATATATATATATATATATATATATATATTATGCAGGTACAGTTGTGCCTGTATATTCGGGTTACATAAGCACTTCTATGTTAACCCCAAATTTTTGCACCTTAATAACTTTGCCACCATTCAACCGGTTTGCATGAAATTTGTAAAACAAGGCGTCTATGTCAGGTCTCTTGATCCTATAAATTTCCTGTAGATTGGCTCTGGAGAGGCAAAGTTATGGAGGTGCAAAAAACAAACAAACACTAAAGTCCTGTTTTTTTGAAAATTTTAAAACAGGTTTTATTGCCACCCAATAACTTAAAACATAAGAACATTTGAAACCTGAAACTTTCAGGTTTGATAGAAGTTGGGCCAAGTTGTGTACTTTTGTGTTTTTTAGATTCCTCAATTGAGTAGTTTTTAAAATATTTAATAAAATGCTCCATTTCTGAGCATGTGCAGTTCATAAAGCAATATTCTATTCATAACTGAATTTTTGCAAGAGCAGCAGTTCGCACTATATGACAAAGCTACCTTTAATAAACAACAGCTGTGTCATATGGTGCAACCCCTGATGTTGTCATCATTTGTAGCCATCCTTGTTCTGCCTTAAAGGAGATAGGACACAAATATTACTTTTGTTGTCTGTAATAAATTATTTCATTAATAAATAATGTGTTTACAAGTTTATTTTTGATCTCTATTAGGCATAATGTATTTAGAACCTACACAATCGTCACCTTGTATTGCTGTGAGTGTAAAGGGTATAGATACTTTTTTTATTCCCAATAATAGCTCATGCTACTGTCTTAACAGTGACATGGCAGACTCCCTCCACATGCAGGACACTGGTAAAGATCCGCTGAATCACATTTGAAGTTTTTTTTTTTTTTTTTGTTCTAATGGTACGGTTGTTTACCTTTTGACACTGGGTAAGTGTTTACATAGTCTGTAATAACAGTTAACCTTATCGTAAAGAGTAAACACAGTTAAAAAAATGAATAAAGTGTCCTAGTTTGTCAGTAAATGGTATGATTATTTTTGATGTTTTCATTCAGTTTTATCATCAGTATCCTAATTAATATACAGGCACAATTGTCTCATCTTCCCAATATGCAGATTTCCTTAGAGACATCATAGTATTTACCTTTTCTGAAATCACTGCATGGACATTGTGTAGTCTTTAGTGCAAATTGTCTACAGCATGTCTGCTAAACAGTATTCTACCTCTATGAATTCTACCTAGTTTGCAGTTCGGTAGTTTGTTGTGCCATCCTATAAAAATACTGACTGTTCTATGACCGTGCTGTTATTTTTTTACTGAAAAGAAAATGTGTTTTCCAGACTATAGGCTGGAGCATGTAGGCACCTTTTTCTGACTTCTAATAAACTCCTGACATTTCCCACCTTATGTGACTGTCATAAACTGCCAATTCCATAAGGTGACTTTGTCCTGAGAGACTGACTGTGTTATGTTAGTCATAGCGAAGTGTAGCTGATTATTCATGACACAGCTGTCTTTAATAAACGACAGCTGTGTCATATAGTGCAAGTATTATATGACACAGCTATCTTTAGGAAATGACAGCTGTGGCATGTAGTACTTGCACTATATGACACCACTGTCATTTATCAAAGACAGCTGTGCCGTATAGTGTATGCTGGTGTTGTCCTTGTTTGTACAGTGGGTTAGAGATGGGACTACTGTCATTGTAGCTCCATCAGCCTGACTGTGCCTGAATTAAACTGTTATCTGCCACTAAGGGCCCCAATCCCCAGTGGCAGTATATTTATTTATTTTATTTAAGAATTATTGTGCCTGTTTTGTTTTCCTACACCGGGTGAGCCACCCCCAGTGTCAGATGTTTAGTTTCCCCCTTTTTTGCCCAAATGATTGATGCCACTGCTAACATCGGGGACCCCAATCCCTGTGTCAGCATTTACCCCACCCTGCAAGTGTGGGACACTGGGGATCCCACCCCCAGTGTTCCTAAATACCTTAGTTTCCCCTTGTGAAAAAAAGTCCCACAATGTCTTTTTTTTTAGAACCTGCAAAAAAAAGAAAACCATCCCTCATCATCCTTGCCATCCCCCTCCACACATCTCAACCCTCCGACTGAGTATGCACCACCCTACAGCCCCCATTACCCTATACTTACCTCCTGAGGTCAGTCAGTGTTATCTTTTGTGGACAGGAACACATCTGCACTCTTCAGAGCTAAAATTCAAACAGAAATACAGGTAAATGACATATAATGTACTGTGTTTCAATGTCATTTTAAACTTCTGGTGATATATTTGCTCTTTTTTTGAATTTTTCCACCAAATTTTCAGCATGGGCTTTTTGAGACCCCACCTCATGAACACTGCCACTGTCATTTCATTAGTCAGTCCCAAAAGGTGATTCCATGCATTTACTGTGAAAAATTACCTTTCAGGACCAATTTATGAAATGACAGTACCAGTGTTCATAAGGTCGGGTCCTAAAAAGGCCATAATAAAAATGTGGCAAAAGTTTTACTAAATATGTCCATGTTACAAGCGTGCATTGTGCAATTTCTATGCAGGTGCATAACTTTGGTAACTTACAATATTTTGACTCCAGAATTTCAGCATACTCATTTTTTCACACCACCTCATGAACGAACAGTACAGCTGTCATTTTACACATCCTGTCCAAAATGTGGTTTTGTACCTGTGGCATGGAATGGCATTTCAGCATGGATTTAAAAAAATTCACCGATGGGGTTTATGAGGTGCGGTCACAAGAAGAATGTGTTGAATGTTTGGGGTCAAAATATTAAATTATTAAGTAACATTGATTGCAGGGATGTCCATTGTATCTCAGGAGAACACGTTGCCCTACCATGTCAGTGAGCTGAGTTCACACGTGAATTCAGTGAGCCGGTTTACTGGGACAAGTCTGATGTAGAAGGTGCTGCAGCATGTAGCACCAGTCATGGCCCAGGTAGGGATGGAGCAGTGTTTTGGTGCAGACACAACACGCTGTAGTGGGTCAGGGAACCTCACTCTCAGGGTATTGAGATGTGTGCCAGGGTCTGCTGGCCCCATGCACTGCATCATGACTGTCTCCAATATTATGGTAGCTCATTTTGTGCAGGTCCCAAAGGACCTGAAATCGAGATAATCCACCTACAAAAGAAAGGAATTAGTTGCAAGAACTACGTTAATGCAGAGATTAGGGTTGTAAAAACACAAAGCGTACAAAGATGGGAACTGAAAAGACATTAGGGAGTTGGGTCTCCAGAGTATTGGTGAATCAGTGGTGGAGTCTTACTTGGGGTTGTCAATCCTAATGCCCACCACTGCCCTGGATCAGATGAGGTAAAATGTGATGTAGTGCCCTGTGTGGAGAATGCATTGACAGATTAAGTTGGCCATACTGTGTCACTATGAGGCACTAGAGCTGTATCTTGTGTTTTTTACAGAAGGCTATGGACTGGGGGGGTGGGCATTAGGGTTGAAAACCCAAAGTAAGATCCCATCAGTGATTTGCCAATACTCTGGAGACCCAAATCCCTAGTGTGTTTTCATTTCCCATCTTTGTACGCTCTGTATTTTTACAATGTTAATATCTGCATTTTTTATGTAGTTTTTTGCTCTCTCTCTCTCTCTCTCTCTCTCTCTATATATATATATATATATATATATATATATATATATATATTTTAATGGTGCGGTCGCACCACTATAGTTAGGGTTCACAAGTCACTTCTATGTTAAACTCAAAATTTTGCACATTAATAACTTTGGACCCATTCAATGGATTTGCCTGAAATTTGGTATGCATGGTGGGGCATGGTAGATCTCTTGATCTACTAAATTTCGTTTAGGTCAGGCTTACGGTCTTTGTGTAGCAAGACACTGAAAAATGCAGAATTAGCCATTATTGGAGGCTGCTTTGGGGATTTTGGACGTGGCCCTGAGCAGCCATCGTGTGGTGTGCCGCTCTGTGAGATGGCTTATTTGAAAGAGTTTTGGTGGCTGTACATGGCCCTTATTGTTTGGTGAAAAAATATTAAGGCATTCAAAATTATGCCAATTTTAAGTTCCCATTATAAGTCAATGGGAAAATTGATATGTATGCTTTACAAACAAAGAATGGGATTCTGGCCATCTGGTCCCACCTGGCACTCAAAGAATTTATATCCTCACAGTTCAAGAATCTTTGTCCCCGAGAATTTTTTAAATTCTTTGATCATGAGGTCCGCCATCTTGTTTTTAGTTTTCCAATTGGAAAAAACACAACTATCTTGGCTCAGGGGTCACTTCTGAAGTAAAACTTGGATGTATTTTACTCAGGGGGCTCCGATCAATCAAGCCATGCCTTTGGTTTCATCCAAATTGGTCAACAAATGGAGTTATAAGCTTTTAAAATCTTTGATCGTGGCTAGCTAATGATCTTTGATCACGAGCCTGCAAATTCTTTGATCGCGTGATTCTATGATCACAATTCTGCATCGTGACTTAAATACACAAATATCTTGGCTCAGGGGTGGGCTAGGGACACAAATGAGGGTGGGTTTTGATCAGGGGGCTTTGTTCTATCGAGGCATGCAATTGGTTTGGTTCAAATCGATGAAAAAGTCAGGTTTCATCATTTTACAGTCTTTGATTGTGAGAGTGCAATTTCTATGATCGCGTGCTTGCAAATTCTTTGATCGCAAGATTCTTTGATCGCGATCTTGCATCGCGAGTGAGGGATGAGATGTCCAAATGAAAAAATGAATTTTTTCAGCCCAAGGGTGCTTTAGGAATTCAAATGAGGGTGGATTTTGCTCAGGGGGCTTCGTTCTGTTGAACCATATCAGTTGTTTAGTGCAATTCCTTAAATTTTTTATTTATAGCATTTTTTATTCTTTGTTCATGAGCCTTCAAACTCTTTGATCACGAGCCTGCAAATTCTTTGATCGTGAGATTCTTTGATCATCTTCCTTGATTATGAGGGAGGGACAAGATGGCTAGATTTTTTTATAATGGAATAGATAGGGAGATTTTACCAATCTTTAACATTGAATATCTCAGAAATGGTTTGGTCTTTTTACTTGAAATTTGGAGGGTGTTTACAGCATGTCGTGTGGATGTAAATTACAGTGTTCACATGTCAGAAATTTTTTTTTTGCGGCAATATGACATGGTGCAGTTTACATTCTGCAGACAGCATTTTGCTTGTGGTGGTAGCTTGAAATTTATAGGATACCTAGCCTTAGTGTCATGAATGTAGTTTTCAGTTGTTGTGTGTGTAAAATGTCAACAGGTGTGGAACTGTGCCACTCTGACAAATGAAAATGTCAAACTTTGACATGTTAGATCTCGGACACGGTTTGGTCTTTTCACTTGAAATGTGGAGAGTGTTGAAGGCATGTCCTGTAGATGTGAACTGTGGTATTTACATGTTGAACAATATATTTTTTTGCAGAGATATTGAGCGTCACAATTTATGTTTTGCAGACAGCATTTTCTATTGTTCTACTATATTAACACTTGTTTGGTGGCTGCCCATGCTGTTGTCAATGTACTTTTTAGTCATTAGGTGTCTAATGTGGACCAACACTTACAAGTTGGGGGGAGCGAGGGGCCCTTGTGCAACTTTCTACATTTCTATTCTTTCTTTAAAAGTATGGAAATTCTATGCAAACAACTTTGTTAATGCATCTGTTAGGGTTCTTCTACAGTGACAAAAGCAAGGAAATTCTACATTAGGGTTCCCACCCCTTGAACCCCACCCCCACCCTGCCTCTACCAACAGACAACAGGGTGTGCATTGGGGTCATCGGCCCTAACTGTCACCCCATTCTTCTACACTGCACCACCTCAGCTTGTTTATACATGGGATGGGGTGAATGTTGAGGCTGATGACCCTAATGCACACCCCGATGCCTGTCGGTGGGGCTGGGTAGGGTGGGGTTCAAGGGTGGAACCCAATGTAGAATTTCCTCACTTTGTCACCGTAGAAGACCCCTAACTGATGCATTAGCAAAGTTTTTGCATAGAATATATATATATATATATATATATATATATATATATATATTCTATGACAAAAACTTCTTTAATGCATCAGTTAGGGTTCTTCTAAGTGACAAAAATGATGTGACATTAGGGTTCACACCCCTTGCCTCCACCCACCTGCCCCACCAACAGGCACTGGGGTGTGCATTGGGGTCATTGGTCCTAATTCTCACCCCATCCCAGTGTAAACAAGCTGAGGTGGTGCAGTGTAGGAGAATGGGTGCGAGTTGGGACTGATGACCCCAACGTACACCCTGATGCCTGTTGGTGGGGGCAGGGTGGGGGTGGGGTGCAAGGGGTTGGAACCCTAATGTAGAATTTCCTCACTTTTGTCTCTGTAGAAGAACCCTAACCAATGCATTAACAATGTTGTTTGCATAGAATTTCCATACTTTTTAAGAAAGAATAGAAAAGTAGAAAGTTGTGCAAGTTGAGGGCCCCATGTCCCACCACATGATTTTGTGTGACTATGGTAACAGTAAGTGCAACAGAAATGCAAGCACAAAGACTTACACACATGGTGATGCAAATGTAACTGGTAACACAAAGAGTAATAAAAATCCAACCACAAAGTGACACAAAATTGAACAGTTACATAAACGGAGACATCAAACAGAAGTGCATACAAAACGCAACTGGTAACACACACATTCATGGTACTGCAATTGTAAACACAAATGGTAACAGTAACAGCAACAATAACACCAAAGTAAACAGAAATGCAAGCGCTTACGAAAACACAAACCGTAACACACACAGTCACGGAACCACAATTGTAAATGCAAATGTTTATGGTAACATCAACAACAAAGACAACAGAAACCGAAATGCAAGTGCATATGGAAACACAAACCGTTACATGCAAGGTCATGGTACCACAATTGTAAATGTAAATGGCAACAATAAGAGCAACAATAAAGCCAACAGAAACAGAAATGCAAGCGAGTATGAAAATGCAAACCGTAATGTGCACGGGCATGGTACTGCAATTGCAAATGCAAATGGTAATGGTAACAGCAACAATAACGCAAAACAAAATGGAAATGCAAGTGCAAATGAAAACACAAACTGTAACGCACATGGTGGCGTAGACGGGAACGGTGATGCGAACGGTAACAGAAGCGCAACTGGAAATGCCAACTGACACAGAAACAAAAGGGCACACCCTTCTTTTCCCCAAAAACTGCATTGAAAAAAAACACATTGAAAACAAAGAATGTATGCATTATAATTGACTTCGGAGCAGAAAATAACAACTAGGAATACTAAACTGCTTATATCTCAGGAACTGTACAACGTAGAAAAAAAATTAAAATTTTGCATGAATTATGACTTTCCTAGCTAGTTTTATGCTGAGTCCCCATTTGGGGGGGCTAAGCATTTTTTTGGTGAAAAGTCCGTATCTACCTTACGTTCAGTCCCCGGACCCTGAGCATAGCGGACACCATAATGTTATCCTATGGCAAAAAAACATCAACTTCAGAGTGCCGTCACTTTGCAGTCCTGTAATATTATTTCACCAAACCACCAAAAGGCACATCTGTGGGATGTTGGCTTTCTTCCCTTCAAATTTCAGGCCAAACGACCAAACTGTTATTTTGCAGCAGTGCAGCAAAAAGAACTCCTATAATGCGGCAAATGCCATTATGTTATCCTATTGGGAAAAATGTCAACTTTGTAGTGCAGTAGCTTTGCCACCCTGTACTATTTCTTGACCAAGCCACCAAAAACCACATCTGTGGGATATTGCCTTTCTTCCCTTCAAATTTCAAGCCAAAAGACCAAACCGTTCCCAAGATATTCAATATGGAAGATTACTAAAATGTCCCTATTATCTATTCTATTATAAAAAATCTGGCCATCTTGTCCCTCCCTCATGATCAAAGATGGCAATCAAAAAAATCTCACGATCAAAAAATTTGCAGGCTCACGATCAAAGAATTTGCAGGCTCATGAACAAAGATTTTAAAACCTTATAAATCAATAAATTGAAGAAATTGCAGTAATCCACCACCAAGGTTCGACAGAATGAAGCCTCCTAAGCAAAACCCACCCTCATTTGACTTCCTATGACACCCATGGGCTGATAAAATTGATTTCTTAATTGGGCCATCTCATCCCTCACTCACGATTGCGATCAAAGAATCTCGCGATCCAAGAATTTGCAGGGTCACGATCAAAGAATTCAAACTGTTCAAATTCAAAAAATAAACAGAATTGAGGCAAATCGCCACCATGGTTCATCAGAATGAAGCCCCTTGAGTAAAACCCACCCTCATTTCTCTTCATGGCACACCCCTAGACTGAGTAAATTGATTTTTTCATCTGGCCATCTTGCCCCTCGCTCGCGATACATGATCGCGATCAAAGAATCTCACGGTCAAATAATTTGCATGCTCACAATCAAAGAAATTGCTCACTCACAAATAAAGAGCGAGGGGCGAGATGGCCAGATTTCTAAAGCAATTTCTGTGCCAGGGGTGCTCTAGAGTCTTAAATTAGGGTGGGTTTTGCTCAGGTGGATTTGTTGTGCCCCATCTGCATAGCAAAAATAATGTAATACCTATCCCTGGTAGTCTAGTGGCCCCCCCATCACAATAAAATATGTTATGCTATCTACTGCCCTGGTAGTCTAGTGCCCCCAACCCCTGTATTTTTTAACATCCCTGGTAGTCTAGTGGCTCCCCAATAAAATATAGAATCCAATCTACTGCCCTGGCAGTCTAGTATTCCCCTGAGCTGTATAACATTATTTATGTTTATATCCCTGGTAGTCTAGCGCCCCCCCCAGCATAATGAAATAAATAATGAATTCCATTACCTGGTAGTCTAGTAGCCCCCACCCATCCATGCCAGCCACAAGCACCCCCACCATTTGCCAGCGGTGACTGGCACAACCCTCTCACCTCCACAGCCAGCCACCGACTGTCTACTACAGCGATGAACAAAAAGCCGCTCTGAAAATATTCTGAGCACCTCTTTGCATTACCACTCGTAATGCAGACAGTCAGTGGCTGGCCATGGAGGTGAGGTGGGCTGTGCCAGTTGCCAGCTGGCAAAAGTGAAGTGCTGAATAGCTGAATGGGCTGGAATGGATGGGTGGGGGTGAAGTCACTAGATTACCAGGAATGGAAATCGATGTCATTATGCTGGGGCTAGACTACCAGGATATAAATATTAATTATAATGTTATACAGCTTGAGGGCCACTAGACTACCAGGGATGTTAACAAATTCAGAGGGTGGGGGACACTAGACTACCAGGGCAGTAGATCAGATGCTATATTTTATAGGGGAGCCATAGACTACCAGGGATGTTAAAAAACACAAGGGATGGGGGGAACTAGACTACCAGTGGAGTAGATAGCATAATATATTTTTATTGTGATGGGGGGCCACTAGACTACCAGGGATAGGTAGTACATTATTTTTGCTATGTAGATGGGGCACAATGAAGCCCCTGAGCAAAACCCACTCGAATTCAACAATCTAGGGCACCCCTGGGCAACAGAACTTCATTTAGAAATCTGGACATCTCGTCCCTCACTTGTGATGCACGATCGCAATCAAAGATTCTTGCGATCAAAGAATTTGTCGGCTTGCAATTAAGGATCATTAGTGAGCCGCGAATGAAGAATTTAAAAGCTAATAACTCTATTTTTGGACCAATTTTGATGGAACCAAAGCCATGGCTCGATAGATCGGGGTCCCCTGAGTAAAACCCATCGAAGTTTTACTTCAGAAGTGACCCTTAAGCTAAGATATTTGTGTTTGTGTGATCGGAAAACTGAAAACATGATGGCACACCTCGTGATCAAAGAATTTGAAAAAATCCTCAGGGCCAAAGATTCTTGAACTATGAGGCTGCAAATTCTTTGACCGTCAGGCTGGACGAGATGGTCAGAACCCCATTCATTGATCGCAAAATATACATATAAATTTCCCCTTTGACTTATAATGGGAACTTAAAACTGCCATAACTTTTGAATGCCTTAATATTTTTTCACCAAACAAAAAGAGGCATGTTTGACCACCAAAGCGCTTTCAAATGAGCCATCTTGCAGAGTGGCACACCAGACAACGGCTGTGCAGGACCACATTAGGAATGGCAAAAAGTCCCCCCCAAAATTGATAATTTTGCATTTTTCAGCGCTTTCGTACACAAAGACTGGCACTCAGATTGAAACGCAATTTGGCAGATCAAGAGATCTGCCATGCCCCAACGTGTGTGCCAAATTTCAGGCAAATCCATTGAACATGTCCAAAGTTATTAACGACCAAACTTTTGACTTTAGTATGTAAGTGACCACTGAACCCTAATTATAAAATGGGCAAAGGATTTCAAGCAATCTGATTGGTTGTTAGCCATGTATTAGATATGTCTAATGCACAGCTAAAACTAGAACCCTCATTTAGAATATACAGGCTCATTTTATAAGTGCAATAAGCCACTCTGGGGATGTGCATTAGACAGTTCTAATGCACGGCTAGGGGACTGGACGCACTCGGCCTGTGCCTCGTGCCTCACCATATTCCTAGCCGTGCATTAGAACCGTGTCACGCACACCCATAGTGTCTTATTGCTTCCCTCAGTGGTGCAACCAAGCCACTATAATATCTATCTATCTATCTATATATATGTGTATATATATATATATTTATATATATATATATAAATATATATTAATTATAGGGGCACAGTTGTGCCCCTATAGTTAGGGTTGAGCAGGCGCTTTAATGTTAAACCTCATTTTCTGCACCTTAATAACTTTGCAACCGTTCAACGGATTTGCACAAAATTTGGAATGCACGGTCAGGTATGGAAGATCTCTTGATTTACCAAGTTTTGTTTCAATCAGATGTGCATATTTTGTGCAGCGCATATGAAAAAAAGTATGCTTTTTGCCAATTTTTCCTGAATTTTCCTCATTGCCCTGCATCCACATCAACTGGAATTTTAGCCTGACATTTTAAGGGTAGATCAAGCTTACATTAAGGAACACACCAGTGTTGATTTGGTGAAACAATATTATTCTGATCCAGAGTTATTCAATTTTGAAAATTCGGGCTCTGAGCATGTTCAGTTCAGTCTTTTGGTTAGATGCACAGTGCGAACAAGGAGGAAAAATTCTCTGTTTATAAGCTGCCATCTTGTTTTCACTTTTAGCCACAAACAAAATGTTGTAACTTGCCCCACAGATGCATTTTGAAAAAACAAATGCATGGATTCTGTTCAGGGAGATGCCCTTTACAAAACCATGTGTTTGGCTTCCATCAGATAATTAAAAATATGGCCATTTTATATTTAAAAATCTCCATTCATGACTCGCTTCCGATCCCCATTCGTGAGACTACTAAATCCCCATTCATGAGCCAATCCCCGTTTGTGAGCTAGCAAAATCCCCATTCATGAGAGGAAGACCAGATGGCTATATCTCATTAATGGGGATCGGCTCATGAACGGGGATTTTGCTAGCTCACAAACGGGGATCCCTGTTCACGAGACAGGGCCATCTGGTCACATCCTCACTATCGAGGATTCTGAAAGTTCATGAACAGGGATTCAACTCATGAATGGGGATTTTGAATCCCTGTTAATGAGAAGAGGACCAGATGGCTATGTCTCATGAACAGGGAACCCGTTCATGAGCTAGCAAAATCCCCATTCATGAGAGGAAGACCAGATGTTCCTATGTCACGAACAAGGATTCAACTCACGAACGGGGATTTTGAATCCCCATTTGTGAGAGGAAAGCCAGATGTCACTATCTCACGAATGAGTATTGGCTCATGAATGGGCATTCTTGTCAGCTCACGAACAGGGATTTCCTCACGAACAGGGATTTTGACAGCTCACAAACAAGGATTTGTAAAGCTTTGCCAGTTCGCTGCTAAGAAACCATAAGGACTTTTGCCTTGAAATTTGCAGGGTGCAAAGGGGGTAGATGTAGCATATGTTGGTTTGGTGTACTCTCTAGTACAGTATGCCTTGCAAGCCCATTGGTCCACACTGTGGAGCAATGGGCTTACAACCCATACTGCACCTGTCATATAGAGGGCGGCCGGACATTATGCGGGCAGCTTGTAGCTGCCTGATGATGATGGGAGAGAGGAGCAGGGTGGGCAATGGGTTCTGTGTGGGTGGGAGGGGGTGTCACTGGATCACCAGGGAATTTACATCAGGCAATTTACCACAATCATGGCAATGGGAAGGGGGAGTACCACTAGACCACCAGGGATGTTACATACAGCAATATACTGCGATCAGGACTAGGGGCAGGGGGTGTACCACTAAGCTACCAGGGAGTTTATAAGGGTATTGACCAGAGATTGCAGTAACTGGAGGGAGAGGGGTACCACTAGACTACCAGGGAATGATTTCAAGTGCTTTAATGGTGATTGGGGTAATGGGAGGGAGGGGGGTACCACTAGACCACCAAGGAATTTCTTAGGGTAATCAATAGCGATTGTGACTATGGGGCAGGGGGATGCCCCGGAACCCCCTCTGCACTTGTCATTATGTGCAGGGCACCAGGCACAATTCGCCAGGTTGTCCTGTGCAAGGCATGCAATTGGGGCCATAATGACATGCAAATGGCCCCATTTGCAATTGCATATAATGGCCTCATTTGCATGCCCTCTGCTGAATATCATGGGTGATGCACCCAGCGCAACTGCATTTGTGCTGGCACATCCCTGTGCTCCCTATCTGTGGCTTGCGCTGGCACAATGCCACTGCGCTGTGCGCAATGCCATTGCGCCATGTGCTGTCTGTGCCATATTCAACTGTGCTGCACCATGGCGCATCACCCTTGAATATCACCTGGTCCTGGCGCATTCCTGTTGCGCTGTGCTCAAGCTTGTACCACTGCCAGGCACAATCTGAATATGTGGCCTTTAGTGTTTTATGTGAATAGTTAAGAAAGCTCTTCACTTTTATAAGTCAGTGGGCAGAAAGTTAAAACCTGGTCTCCTTCTCATATTGTCAAGTAGCACATATGTAAGAATACTTTACAAAAAAAAAGGCTAAGTGTGTATTGCCCAGTTGCCTTTTCTGTTGCTCTCTACATACTATAAACTGGGAGCTGAGAACAAATCTCTAAAGTTATTTTCTGCTCCTTCTAATTAGATAAGTAGAACACTGTATAGGTCGAATCTGGGAGTACCTTGGAAACATCTGGCTGATTAAGTAATTGAGTATAATAGCAGCACAAGCAGATGAATGGTTAATTGAACCACGTTAAAATAATTTTATTTGAGTGCAATTTAATTGCCCTACTTATGACTAATTTGGTAAACCACAAGTAGGGGCAATTAAAGTATTAGTTAATTAAGCATAGGCATGTGGGGCATGTGTGATATAACTTTACTCTAAAATTCTTTAAAATCCGTGTTGGGCGTTTGAGCCTTTAGTATCGCTACTCACTACCACGAAGTGAGACAATCCTGTTCCTGAGATGAAATTGCCAGTATAACAAGTATTGCACTACTTCCAGAACCTACATTTGATTTCATCTGCATGTAAGTGCTAATTTTTTTTTAAATATGGTAAGCTCGCAATTATTTTAAAGTTTTTTTAAGATAAAATAATTATTTTATTTAAAATTTGAGATTAACTATAAATACTCAGACACAGTTTATGTTTATTTGATTTTTTTTTATCATGTCACAATTTTACTCCCCCTGCTGGTCGGCCCCCATCTGACCGATCCCCCCAGCCCCATACCCTGGAATCACCAGCTCTTACCTGCCTGGCCTGAAAGTGGTGCCTACGGAGGGTCAGTCTTTACCCTGCCGACTGGCATTTTTCCTTCAATTTTTTCTCCTGGAGGCCCCAGGAGTCAGCACGCATGCGTGTGGAGGTGCCCATGCTCTGAACAGCCCCAGTCACAGCCTCCTTCCCCAACCCCCTGGCCTACTGCCTAGGCCCCCTCTGGCCAAGCTTTCTCCAGCCTCCACTGGGGGTTGCCCATCAGCCGAGGGATGCTGCGCTTCCTCCCCAGAGAGGAGAGCTTGCCTGTCAGCAGCTCAATCCAGCTCCGCCCTCCCCCCATGCTGACCTCCGATGCCCCAGGCTCGTTCCTGAACCTGGGTGTCTGACATGGGTCGAGGTAAGGAGTCAGTGCCTCAGCCCTCTACACCACCGGGCCGGCATTGTTTATTTGATTTTTACATCTGGCAGGACGGTGAAAGCCGAGGACCTACTCGAAGCATTTTACAGTCAGCTTCTCTAGTAAACTTATGTAGGCCTACTGCTGTGTATTTACATTTAATTACTTTAAAATGGATACTGGCATTGGAAAGATGGACTCCTGACCTTGCGTCTGCTTTTGCTCATTGCTCACTTTGCTTCAGTTTGATTCAGCAACAAAAGGTAATACTAGTTATAGATTGTATTTGTATATCCTAGATTATTGAGACCCCTGCTGAGACTCCTGTTGACATTCTGATAAGAGGTGGATAAGAGGTTCTTAAGGCTAAGGTTTAGGAGGAGTGAACAGTGCTTTAGCTTCATAAACACGCTTAACTTTTGCTGCTTGCTGTTAGTTTTATTAACTATTTATTAACTATGACATCCAGTATTTTTGGAGACTTTATGTACTATGGTAATTATAATTACAATTGACAAGCAAAGACTGCACATTTTTGTTACAATTTACAGTAATTGGATACTTGGGAAAGCTAGTTGGAAATGTTTCGCCCTCTATTTCTATATATTATTTCTTCTTTTAAACTTCCATTGTCTCTAGCATATTATAATCAAGAATTCAAGGAGACAGCAAGCAACACCACCTAGAAGGTTATCAAGGCCCAGGAAATTTATGGGAATACTTTACTATAATCACACCGAGGA
Source organism: Neoceratodus forsteri (assembly GCA_016271365.2). NCBI lineage: Eukaryota > Metazoa > Chordata > Ceratodontiformes > Ceratodontidae > Neoceratodus > Neoceratodus forsteri. The sequence goes on along the minus strand of CM057450.1, from coordinate 627,894,472 downwards.
CAGCCAAACATCAAGAATACCTGGCACTCAGCTATTCTGACTTTAAAAGGAGGACTTTCTCTGGAGCCATTAAATAACTTTTTGGAGAACTTAAGGATGATTACTGGAGTTCAGGAAGATGAAGGAAGCCGAAGTTGAAGGAAGAAAGCCCTTGTTATTTAACTGGGCAAGTGGGTAACATTATCTGACTGAAAACCCTATAGTCTAATTTAAAGACATTATAGGAGACTTTCTTGCTGTGTGTTATTGTGTACTATTGCTCTGGAAGCATCTGTTTAAATTAGTTTTAGAACCTGTGTTTAATTGGTAGTGTTAGGGCACTTTATTCCAACATAAAATGGTTCATACAAGGAGTGGGGCAAGTGTTACACTGAGTAGGACTAGAAGTGTAGAATGAAGACACAATTCCTTACAAGATATGTCCCCTTTGGCCCCCCTGGAAAAATAAAACACAAGATAAGGGCAAAAAGAAATTAAACAAGGAGAAACAACTTAAAATCACTGAACTTTGGAAGTCACATACAAATTTGCCGCAGTACCAGTCCACCCCTATTTTAGTAAAGGATACTCAGGAGAAAACAACATTAGCTGATAAAAATGCTGATATTACCCCAATACTAGAAATTACTCTATCTTCAGAGGAGGGTATATCCTTTTAAGCAAATGAATGGGACACCATTGAGACAAATACATACAATTAAACTAATGTAACCAATCTACCATCATTTTTTTTCTCCTTACTCCTTATCAGATTATAGAGATAGCCCCCAGACAGACTCCATGGCTTCCTACTATAGCTCAGATTTTGATACTTTAGCACTGTCAGAAAGAGTTATCCCAGAAAACCCTTAAAAGGTACTTCAGACACTCAAACTAAATTGGACACTATATTAAAGGAATTAGACTCCACTATAAAGGGTTAAAAAAGACTAGATGCACTTCAAGTAAACAATTCTCTAGATGAAGAAAGAAAGCAGCAGAGGACTGTGAAGGTAGTAGACATGAGACAGGAGAAAGAACAGAATGCAGAGTGGAAGGGAACTAGAATAGAGTATAATAAGAAATACTTTAGAAATGCTGGGGACTTTACAGCTAGCTCTTCAATATCCAAACAAATGTTAGAAATCATTAAAAATAGGTATTATGCCGATACTGGTATCCTGGAAAACTGGCAGCTATTAAAGATGAGATTTCCAGTTTATGGACAGATGTCTTTTATAATAAAATATTATTAGATGGTATAACAAAAACTCACTTGGCAAAGGAAGAGAATAACATAACAACTCAGGATAAATCTGTTTTGACTATAGACCAAGAAAGGATTACTAAAGTGACACAAGTAAACTTGCCTACCCCATTTAACAAAGACATATCATGTGAATGTTGTATAGGGTATCTGTAGAAGGAAAAACAGTAGTAAAAGAAAAAGGGAAGGGAAAGAGAGGAAATTCCAAGTATAAATGTTAAAGGCAGAGTACATTTAAAGGGTGAATGAAAGGGAACGTCAACAGGAAACAAATATCAATAAACAAGTTAAGGAAAGGCCAGAAGAAATAGTGAAAAGAACTACTCCAGTTGAGGAAACTCACATAACTCTAATGGATACACTGGAGGATACAATAGCTTTTACTCAGATAGAGGCTATTGATAGCCTACTAACAGAGGCAGATAATGAAAATACTGGTAAAAACGAGAGGGAATATTGTTTCAAGAAACTTTACAAGGATTAGAAAATAGCAAGTCCGAGGAATATAGGGAAACTAATCCACCAGGTAAAATAAACTTAAAAGATACTCTGCAATAGAAATATAGAAACATAGAAACATTGACTTTGATGGCAGATAAGGACCGGTTGGCCCATCTAGTCTGCCCATTTCCTTACCTACAGGATAGGCCGCAGATCCTAGTTAACCAACAGCCTATTTCTTCCTACCCCCCACAAGAATTGCCTTATGTCTGTCCCATGCATTCTTGAATTCTCCCACAGTTTTAGACCCACAACTTCCTCAGGAAGGCTGTTCCATGCATCCACTACCCTCTCTGTGAAATAATACTTCCTCACATTGCCCTGAACCGCCTCCTTCTATCTTTAAATTGTGTCCCCTTGTTCTTGCAAGTCTCTTTTTCTGAAAGATGCTACCCTCTTGGACTTTGTTGATTCCCTTGAGGTACTTGAAAGTTTCTATCATGTTCCCCCTCTCCCTTCTTTCCTCAAGGGTATACATATTAAGCTCCTTTAGTCTCTCCTCATATGGCTTCTCTTGCAGACCCTGCACCATTTTAGTTGCCCTCCTCTAGACTGCCTCTATTCTGTCTATGTCCTTGCAGAGATGGAGTCTCCAGAACTGGACGCAGTACTCTGGATGGGGTCTCACCAACTGTCTGTACAGAGGGATAACAACTTCCTGTTTTCTGCTGCTGATGCCTCTCCCTATGCACCCCAGTATACCCCCAGCCCTCCCTACTGCCTTCTCACATTGCTTGCTAACCTTAAGGTCATCTGATATGATTACCCCAGGTCCCTTTTCATTTTTGTTGTTGTTACTACCTCCCCAATTCTGTTTTCTTCCCTGGGTTCTTGTTTCCCAGGTGCATTATTTGCATTTCTTTGCATTGAATCCTAGCTGCCATACTTCTGACCATTCCTCCAACCTTGCCAAGTCTCTTCTCATCCTTTCCATGCCTCTTTGTGTATCAACCCTGTTGCAGATCTTTGTGTCATCTGCAAAGAGGCATACTTTTCCTTCCAGTCCCTCTGCAATGTCACTTATGAAGACATTAAAAAGGACTGGACCCAATACTGAACCCTGCAGTAACCCACTAGTAACCCCTCTTTCTTCAGAGTGGACTCCATTTACAATTACCTTCTGTGTCCTGTTGTCCAGCCAATGTGTTACCTAGGCTACCACCCTGGGACCCACTCCCTGGCTGGTTAATTTGACTATTAATCTTTTGTGTGGGACTGTGTCAAATGCCTTGCTAAAGTCTAGGTAGGCTATGTTCACAGCCCCTCCCTGGTCTACTACTTTGGTCACCCAGTCAAAGAAATCTATTAGATACATCTGACATGACCTTCCCCCTGTGAACCCATGCTGCCTTGGGTCCTGTGCCCCACTGACCTCTAGGTACTCAACTATTCTTTCCTTCAGATGTGACTCCATCACTTTCCCTACCACAGAGGTCAAACTGACAGGACTGTAGTTTCCTGCCTCTGTCTTGGTCCCACTTTGTGAAGGGGAATCACATCTGCCTTCCTCCAGTCCTCAGGTACCACATCATCCTCCCATGATTTATTAAAAGAGTAGCTAGTGGTTTCACTAGTTCCCCCTTAATTCTTTTAGAATTCTGGGGTGAATTCCATCAGGCCCTATTGCTTTGTCCACCTTCAGTTTTAGGAGTTCTTGCCGAACCCTTTCTTCTGTGAAAGGACTGAGATCAACCCCCCCATCAAGAGTGCTTCTGTTAATTAGGTGAGGTACCGGAAGTGGAAATCACAGCAGAGAGAGTGAGGGAAGCCCTCAGCTCCCTTAAGACAGAGAAAGCACCAGGGCCAGATAAATTACATCCCAGAGTGCTGAAGGAACTTGCGGATATCCTGGCAAAACCCCTGGCGGAGCTTTTCACTGTCTCTCTGAGGACAGGGTGGGTGCCCCAGGACTGGAAGGTGGCACATATAGTGCCTATCCACAAGGGGGGATCAAGGGAGGTGGCAGGGAACTACAGGCCTGTCAGCCTGACATCGGTGGTGGGCAAGGTGATGGAGGGCATTGTCAAGGAGAAGCTGGGGGAGGACCTGGAAAAGTCAGGGTGCCTGTACGATAGACAGCATGGATTTGTCCCAGGGAAATTATGTCAGAAAAACCTTGTGGAGTTCTATGACTGGGTGATGAGTGCCTTGGACCTGGGTAGACCAGTGGACATCCTCTTTCTAGACTTCAGCAAGACATTTGACTCTGTTCCTCATGTGGGCCTGTTGGATAAGCTGGGAGAAATGGGGGTGGGGAACCAGATGATCAGATGGATAGGCAATTTGCTCCAGGACCAGACCCAGAGGGTCGTAGTTGGCGGGATAGTCTCATCCCCAAGGAGGGTCATTAGTGGGGTCCCACAGGGATCAGTCCTTGGGTCCCTCCTGTTCAATGCCTACATCTCTGACATAAGGACAGGAATCAGGAGTGAGATGAGTCTCTTTGCAGATGACTCAAAACTGGGGGGCGGTGGTGGATGGAGAGGAGGGGAGGGTGGCCCTAAAGGGGGACCTGGAGGCTCTGGAAAGATGGTCTAGAAAGTGGAAGCTGAGGTTCAATGCAGAGAAATACAAGGTACTCCACCTGGGGGCCAGAAACCCTGGCCAAGTGTACACCCTGGGGGGGGAATGCCACAAGTCTTGATGGCTGAGAGGGACCTGGGGGTGGTGGTGGAAGTCAAGATGAACAACTCAGAGACTTGTAGGAGGGCAGCAGCCAAGGCCAACAGGATGCTGGGATGCATCGCTAGGGAGATCACCTCCAGAAGGAGGGAAGTGATACTCCCTCTGTATAACTGCTTGGAGAGGCCACACCTTGAGTACTGCGTGCAGTTTTGGAGGCCACACTTAAAGAGGGACATTAAACTCCTGGAGAGGGTCCAGAGAAGGGCAACCAAAATGATTTGGGGCTTGGGGGGGACAGGAGCTATGAGGAGAGGCTCGAAGAGCTAAATATGTACACATTGGAAGAGAGAAGGGACCGGGAGGACATGATAGAGGTCTTCAGGTACATGAAGAGGGTAAATAGGGGAGAAACAGTCAGGGTGCTTCAAAGGAAGGAGGAGGGGGGCCACTAGAGGGAATGGGTGGAAGCTGGAGGGAGGAAGATTCAGGGGAGAAAGGAGGAGGTGCTACTTTACTGAGAGGGTGATGGAGCCATGGAATGCACTGCCTAGGGGGCTGGTGGAGGCAGAGATGGTGGAAGGGTTCAAGAGGGGCTGGGACAGGTACAGGGGAAGGGTTCTGGAAGCAAAATCCAATGCAGCAAGAATATCCAGAACTGGAAAGGGAGAAGTCAGAGAAGGCTAAGGGGGGCAGCAAGGTCAGCACCCAGGGTGGGGGCTGACCAATTGAGCAGACTCGAAAGACCGTTAGGCCTATTCTGCTGGCATTTTAGTATGTTAGTATGTTAGTAATTGGATTAGGCACTTCCCCCTCCTCTTTTGTGAATACTGAGCAGAAATATTCGTTCACTATCCCTGCTTTTTCACTGTCCCCCTCTGCCCACCCACCATTCATTCTATTCAGCCTCACTATCCCTTCCTTTGACTTTCTACGCTCGCTGATGTACCTATAAAAGGATTTATCCCCCTTCTTAACCGAGTTGGCTAACTTTTCCTCAGTTTGGGCCTTTGCTATTCTGACTTCCCTCCCTGCTTCCTTCTGCCTTAACTGGTACAGCTGTCTGTCCTGCTCCTTCTGTGTTTCCTTATACTTCCGGAATGCTATCTTTTTCTTCCTGACTTTCACAGCCACCTCTTTTGAGAACCATAGTAGTTTTCTTTCATTTTGATTTGTTTATTTGCTTCACACAAAGGCTTGTTGCCTCTGTGATGGCAGTTTTGATGATTCCCCATTGCTGCTCCACACCTCCTTCTAGCCTGTTTGCTAGTGCTTTTCTAAGGCACTCTCCCATCTTGCCAAAGTCAGCCCTCCTGAAGTCCAGTACCCTCACTTTTGTATGGCTTCACTCTGCAGCTGAGTTTAATGTAAACCACACTGTTTGATGGTCACTTGTTCCCAGATGGCAACCCACTTCTAGATCTGAGATCCTCTCACTGCCCCTATTTGAGAGTACAAGGTCTAAGATTGCTCCCTCATGAGTGGGTTCTGAAACTAGCTGTCTGAGGCCTGCCACCCATTAAGAGAGGACATGAATACCTGACAGAAAGTCATGGGATGTTTGAACACCCAGATGAGACACAAGAACTCTTATTGACTTGGATGTTTCAATTGTTGGGTATTCAGGAACCCTATGAAGATATTCACGTTATGAGACCACCAAATCAATGATTCCAGGACTGTGTCCTGATATAGTGTCACTAGTGGTGGGCGAAGTGGGCTCAATCTGCTCCACGAAGCATTTCGCGGAGCACAGGAGGATTCACGGAGTACTCCGCAACATGAAGCAGAGTACTTTGCGTTATAATGAGGAACATGAAGTGCATTGAAAACAGCGACTTTGCTCTACTCCGCCTCCACTGGTCACTTCTCTTTCAATTTTAAGGTGAAGTACATTGGTGGCAGTTCACTTCGCCTCACTTCGCCTTGTTTCCAAGCTCCAAAGGTGGATTTTGCAGTGATTCATGGGAGTTCAGGTCACATGGGCTCTATATTGATCTGCACAGCCTCAGTTTGGGGTAGTATGAGTAGGAAGGAGTAGGAGACAATGTGCTCTGATAGCTGTCTGTAAGAATCTTTTAAAAGCTGTTCAAAAAGCATTTTGCTTTTTCTGGGGGGATCCAACTGTAGTTCATCGATTGTAGGAAACCCTCCTGTGCTCACATCATCGAGCATTTTTGTTTGTGTGTGGATTTGGAATGTAAATTTACAACACTGAGTGTTTGTGGTGAAAGACAGTGAAGTGTGCTGTGTGGGGGAAGGGCATATCTGTGCGTAGGTAGATTTAAGTTGCAGAACTAATGATTTATTTGTGTTTTGGTTATATTTTTGTTATATAACTGACTGTGTTACTGGACACATAGTAAAATTGTCAGTAATACTACAAATTTTCTTGCTGCTTGTTGTGTGAATGTGGTGCAGCATTTCATATGGTCAGGTTGTTTAAATTACAAATTTACATTACGTGGCAGTACGCTGAACTTTTGCATTTGCATCGCATTCCTCATTCAGCATTGTACACAAAGTGTTCTGTGTTGTGTGTGCCATGTTGCGTGCATCAAATATAATACACCTTTTAAAGTTTGTGACACAGATTAGTGTAAGTGCAACTAAGCGCAGCAGTGTGAACCTGCTATCCACTGCAGCTGCCTGATTTTGTACTGCGCTCATGTTCTCTGTTCTTAGTTTTGCTGCTTGTAGTATTGTAAAAATCAGCATTGTTTGTATTCAGTGCTCCCCCACACCCCCACATTGAAAAGATATTTTTTACCAGACTGGATTGTTTTTGTGACCTCATCAGCACCACTGGTTACTGAAGTTGTTTTAATTCTGTGACAATGTCATAACACAGTAGTCTCTTATCTGTTGCTGAAGCCACAGTTGTTTATTTTGCTTCACATCCAGCCAGCTTCCCTCCAGTCAGAAAGTGAACGTATCAAAATCTGAATTTGATAATAATATTTGTGGTTGATCCCCTCAAAATGTCTGCAAAGAGATGTGCAAGTAAAGCTGTTTCTGGCCATGGCAATGTTGGCAGTAAGATGACTTGTGGGCATGGTAGCGGTACGCGGATGGAGAAGTGCATTGCTGATGTGAGGAAAGGTATTTCTCCTGCAATGTTTTTTACAGCCCAATCAGTAGCTTCACTGATAGTTGGAGGAGATTATGTTTTCCCAGCCAGTGGTGTTAGTGTTACTGGTGTTTGTGGTGGTGGAGGTAGTATTAGCATTGTTGTGTCAAGTTCTAATTCCAACCAATGTGCTGTATCCAAACATATTGAATGTGAAGCAGTGCAAGTGAGTGGCAATGTAGATGATGTCATACTTCCCAGTAACATCACATTAACTGAACCTGATTCTAATGATCATGTCAACGATAGCATACAATGTGATATTCCATCCACTGTGGCACTTAACGTCACACATTTTCCATGCAGTGATTCACAGTGTGGTGAAAAAATATGAGGTGATGGTGGTGTAGATGCTGATGATGAATGTGATGATGATGATGTTGCTGTTGTTGCAACATGCAGTCCACATGTTAGCATCCAAGCAGAAGATGTGGATGTGTGTGACAGTGACGTTGATGAATATGATGATGATGTAATTGACCCCAGTTGGGAACTAGAGAAAAAGAAATTAAAAGTGGCTGTTTCTGAATCTGTTTGCAGGAATCCCCCTCTGTAAAAACTTGTGATTTACCGGTTTTAGTGGATGATGATGATGATGACCCAGTACTCAATACGATAGGTAGTCATGGTGGTCAGTTACAGTCCAGGTGTACAGTGCCAGAAACCTCACATGCCTCCCCACTTCAGTGATTAAAATAACAGACTTAATAAGCCACATCATCATGGACATGTTAAAAGCAGAGCATCACAGTCCCTTATTTGGGATTTTTTTGTTCAAGATGCAAATGATGATTCAGTTGCAATCTGCCAGGTTCGCCATGTGCGTGTGAGTCGAGGTAAAAAGGGGAGCCATTTTGGGACAGGAGGACAGCATACACATCTTAAGAATACGCACTTGGCTCTGTGGACCAAGCACAAACTGGCAGCTAATACCAGACTGGGGCGTTCACCCATATCACTGGCAACCATAGCCAGCATGTTATCCACTTCCATGACTGTTAAGCCCAGTAGGAAATTAAACATGTGCAGTAGTGCGGTAATAAGAGCAGAGGATTACTACAGGCATGATGAGGTGGAGGACCATAATGACTTTGAAATGTTGTCCAGTGCTGGTGAGAGTAGCAGTTTTTGTAGTGGTGAAGGTGGTGGTGAATGCAGTATGTCTAGTACAAGTGGTACATCAACCCCAGTTGGAAAATCTGGAAAAATAACAGCATTTCTGGGTTTGTCATCATCACCGGTGCAACCGTCTTCATCAAATGTAAACACTCCACCCCCCTGCCAATGCCATTCATCACAGAGCACAACCATTTGTGACCAACAACACACCCCGTGTAAAATGTTTAAGTCAGCACACGTTACAGAGTGTTTTTGCGCATAAGCTGAAGTACCCCCCCAATCATACAGTGTCACGTGAACTTAATGCTGCTGTAGTGGAAATGCTGACATTCGATCTTTTGCCCTTCACCTTTGTGGAGAATTCTGGGTTCCGACGGTTTGCTGCCCATGCCTGTCCAAAATGGAAAGTCCCATCCAGGACATACTTTTCTACCTGTGCTATTCCCAAGTTGTTCCGCACTGTCTCAGACTCAGTATGATAGGTCTTTCAACATTCCTCCTCTCCATTCATCCATTTAAGTATGGATATGTGGACAAGTGGCAAAACAGCGGGGAGTTCATATTTGTGTATAACTGCACACTGGGCGCAGGTGCTGGGGGTTGTTTGTGATGCTGGTAGTGTGAATAATCAGTGCAGGAAGGTGGATTGTCGTGGTAGCAATCTTCCTGGAATTTGCCAGCATGCAACAATTGCTATGCTCACTGTGACCTGTTCACACACTGGTGAGAACATATTGGACAGGGTACTGACTGAAATTGACAGATGGCTAAACCCTCTGTCCCTGAGAGCTGGGTTCATAGCAAGTGACAATGGGTCAAATGTGGTGAAATGCATCACGAATGGTGTTTTTTTTTTTGTGTTCCATGCATGGCCCACTGTTTAAATCTTGTGGTTCAGGAGTTTCTGCAGCACCTTGATACAAAGGAAATGCTGACCATTGCACGACATATCTGCTCTCACTTTTCAAGATCTGGAAAGGCCCGTGACCAACTGCAGCAGTTGCAGATACAAAACAGCCTGCCTCAGCACCGCTCGACGCTGGAAGTTGTCACCTGATGGAACTCCATGTTATACATGGCAGAGAGGTTGTATGAACAATACAAAGCCATCTCAGAATATCTTGTTATGCACACTAGCCGTGACAGTTCTGGGGCCTCCATGTCTATGACGACTGAAGAGTGGAACCTCATGGACTCTGTAATAACAATTTTGCAGCCTTTTGAACATGCCTCACAGGCAATGAGTGGCAAGTCTGCCTCCATTAGCCAATCAATTCCACGTCTGCGGGTACTGAAGCAGACATTGGTGAATATACAGCATAGCCTTGATGTTGCCGGAGACGGTGGTAGCAGTATGTTGCTGCAACACATGCTGACAGTATTCGACCAGAATCATCAGGTTGTGAGCATTCAGCGTAGTGACAACTTTGCCATGGCAACAATGCTGGACTCACGATACAAACGTGGAATTGCATCAGTACTGGAGGGAGGGCCTAAACAGGTAAAAAATATCAGTGGTCAACTGATTCGCTTGGTTCATGGGGCACAGAAGTCACGTGCCAAGGTTTGCAAACCTCAGCAGCATAATCCAGTTGAAGGTGTAGCTGGAGAACCAGCAAGCATATCATGTAAGGGTAAGGGGAGTGTAGTTCCTGGTGGTCTGTCATCCAAAGTGGTTGGCATCAGCCCACTTTGGGAGGCTTTGTCCCAAGTGGGTATTTGTGAAATCAATGATTCCGGGGAACAGGCTGATGCATCAACAATTGGACTTAGTGTGGCACAGAGAATGGTTGAGTCATATTTGACTTAAAACAGGCATCTGACAATAAGTGAAGATCCTTTTTTGTACTGGAGTGGAAAGGTCAGTGAATGGCCAGAGCTGACTGCAGTGGCACTGAAGTACCTCACATGCCCACCGTCCAGTGTAGGTGTTGAGAGGGTATTCAGCTCAGCAGGTGCAATAGTCAGGGATCGTTGGACAAACCTGTCTCCTGCAAATGTTAGTTTGCTAACATTCATTAAAATGAATGAGAGGCACATACCAGCACAGACTGCAACCTCGGTATTTGTACCCCAGCCTAGTCATGGTGGTCTTGCTGTGTGGAAATGGAGCATCCTGGTGGCACTGGCAGTGGCTGCCTGAAACGGCCCACCACTGATGTAGATGATGACACAATGGAGAAAGAATTTCCCAGTGGTCAGACTTCAGACATCGATGACTGTGAGGGCAATTTTCTTTATGAGGATGATGATGTGATTAATGTTGGTAGGTTTTAACTGCAGTATTTAAAAGGCAGTGTGCCCCCCCCAACCCGGACAACCACCACCGGGACTGATGTTATCCAAGTCTGCTGCCACCATGAGTCTGTCTGCCCCCCACGGACCACCACCATCACCGGGACTGATGTTATCCAACTCTACTTCCACCATGAGTCTGTCTGCCCCCACGGACCACCACCACCACCAGCACTGATGTTATCCAAGTCTGCTGCCACCATGACTCTGTCTGCCCCCATGGACCACCACCACCACTGGGACTGATGTTATGCAAGTCTGCCACCATGAATGTGTCTGCCCCTGATTGACCACCAGTGCACCACCACCACCTTCTTAATATTTAAACCATAAAGTGAGTATGCGCACTCATTTTTGTTACGCTGCCTCACTTCCTTAAGTTGCCTGTTTTGTTTTCTGTAGCTTTTCAGAGCCGTAGTGGCAAAACACATACAGTACACTTCTTTTGTTTCTTTTACAGGAGAACAATAACAGGCTCCATCGTTATTATTCGTTGGGAAAGATGCTGTAGCTATACCGTACAGAGAGGAACCGATGTAATGTCTATGTGAAATCCATTCTGGTAAGTATGAAGATTTTATTTCATCCATTTCATTGTTCTGTAAAAACTGCTGCAAATATTGCACACTACAGGTTGTCTTAGTAGTTGACAAGATGTGTCTCTGAAATGTAACTTGACAATAGGGATTGAGATTTGAGAATCAGGAAGGGACACATAACAATGAAGTTGTAACTTTTAAGAAGTCATTCATTTCTTTTTTTAGGAAAATTCACGATACTTTGTTGTTCTGTCAAAGTGGCCTTATCCAAAAAAGTTCTTCTACATCAGGCACACCCCTCCCTTGACCCAAGCTTGGGCACACATGCAACACACAGAAGTCATTTCATTCTATGACCGTGACCATCAATAAGAACCGGTCTCCAGAAGGATGCTGATGAAATCTGTGAAGAAGTAAAAAAATAAGAAACCATTACAGACAAAACTGAAAATATGATTCCCCCCACCCCCCCCCAAAAAAAGAAATACTTACCTTCATGTGCTTAAGAGTCATCCGTTTCCATTTAAGTGCAAAATATTCTCATTGAGCACTGGAATGTGCACAGCAACTGTTTGGAGTCACCTGTGTGATGCAGAACAATAGCATGAGTACATGTCCATGTCAAGTTCAACCCTCCTTATCACCACCTACAAAATACACAACCATATATCTATAAATATATATCTACTCACCAAGGCTACTATTAGTGTACATCCAAAGGGCACCTTTCAATCCGGTTGAGATGATCAAATTTCATTTGGTGGAATCGTCTTGCACAACACATTGGACCAGCAACACGAACCTCACAGTCATCATTTTATACTGGGGACAGGGTATGTGCTGAAACAGTCTCTTTTCACTTTGTTACCACTTGTCAATTTTCTGCACACAAGAAGGACGCATTATGGGCGTGCAGGAAAAATCCGGGGACTCTGTGCCACCACTGTGTGCATGACTGAGTGCGCCATTAATTCTGGGGGACTTTGTATGTGCTGAAACAGTCTCATTTCACTTCATTACCACTTGTCAATTTTATGCACACAAGGAGGACGCATTGTGGGCCTTCAGAAAAAATCTGGGGACTCTGTGCCAACACTGCGCGCATGACTGAGTGCGCCATTATTTCTGGGGGACTTTGTATGTGCTGAAACAATCTCTTTTCACTTCGTTACCACTTGTCAACTTTCTGCACACAAGGAGGATGCATTGTGGGCCTGCAGAAAAAAATCTGGAGACTCTGTGCCAACACTGCGTGCATGACTGAGTGCATCATTAATTCTGGGGTACTTTGTATGTGCTGAAACAGTCTCTTTTCACTTCGTTACCACTTGTCAATTTTCTGCACACAAGGAAGACGCATTGTGGGCCTGCAGAAAAAATCTGGGGACTCTGTGCCACTTTTGTGTGTTCTGTGATTGTTGCTGTTAGCTCATAGTCATGATGTCATAGTGACATTTTTACAATTAAAGCAGCATTGCAAGAATGTCCTCACAGTTCTCAACTGTACTTTTTTATGCTACTTTAAATTGCCACAGCAACCACTACTTACGTGTGAGTCATCAGTGACTTGAATTATATGATTCTTCTCACAATTTGTGTCTGCTTCTCTTACTACTACTTTTTTTCATGTATGAAAACAAAATGAGCATGTCTTCCAATATTGTTTCGATAAGCTTTGTATTTATTTGTAGCTGCTTTTCAATAACTATTGTTCCGTGGTGTCATATAAAACACTGATTTATGCATAACTGTTAGTTAACAACAGAAGTTATATATGACAACTACTTAATGTGATGTAGAAAAGCAAAGGAAAACAATGACAAAGACCTGGCCACACTCACTGTCAGCAGCATCAATTTAAAAGGAATGCTCCTTTCATTATTTCACACTTGAAAAAAGGTAGTACAGCACACTCAACTACTGCAAATTATCGTATCATTCCAGTCAATCAGGATGTAAGTAAAGGAAGTTGTAACATAGCATTAAAAACATAGGTCAGAGTTATCAACAGATTGTTGCGCTGTTGCTTTACAGACAGTCACCACATTACATAGTTATGGTGATGCACATAAACTAATATGTGGGGGCATTACTACCACTGGAATATTTCTTGCTCCACAGAGTGCAATATATGTCTGTGAAAACCACCCATAATTTCATTACAGTGAGTCACATGATGGAGGAATTAACAATCTGAAAAGCAATCCACATTTGTGCCACACTTCCTCAGCAACGTTAAGACGTGATGGCAGGGGGAGCGCAGGTGCATGCTCCACTATACTGAATGTCCAGCAGCTATCCCAGGCAATGTTTCCTAATGTTATAAGGTTCACTTTGTGGTGAAATGTGGGATGTTTACACTAACAAGGCTCTTCTTACTGGAAACGTGGCTGCACATTTCACAACAACTGACCATTAACATAAAGAAACATTTGCAAACCTGCACATTCCGATATTCACTGTAAGAAGCATGCACACGCACTCTGCCTGCCATCATGTCCTAATGTTGCTGAGAAGGGAGGCAGAATGTGGTCAGATTTTCAGAATGGGAATGCCTCTGTCACATGACTCACTGAAATGCATTTACGCATTGTTTTCAAAAAAATGCATTGCACTATGTGGTGCAAGAAAGATTACCCTGGAAGGGAAAATGTGTATGATTTAATAATAACACACAAAAAACACACAACAAAAGTACAACACAGTAGTGGGGTGGGGTCAGGGGTGGGGTGGGTGTGGGGGGCAGAAAACAATACCTGGACTTACTATGGCCATGGGATGCCATGGTGGTCCAGCAGCAGGTGCAGCACTGAAAGTATTTGCTGCTGCTGTGCTTCCACTCTGGTAACCTGCTGCTCCAAATTAAAGAAATGCTTGTTGTTTTCCTCCAGTGCTGCCCACACCAGGAGGAGGTCAGACTGGCTAACAGGGACTGTGCCGGGGTCCACTGCAGCGGGTAATCCAGGTAGTGGGGCTGGTGGTGGACAGGGTGGTGCTGGTGGCTGTGGTGGTGGTGATTGTGGTGGTGGTGGTGGTGGAGCACCTGATGTAGCTCTCCTCCTCCTGCTGCGGCAGTGACTGCTGCAAGGCACATCTCCCACCCCAGCAGCACCCTCAGCCACTGCCATGGAAGGGCCAGCAGGTGGATGCATGGCCCCTTCCATGGCAGCCTGCCACTCTGCCCTGTGGTGATTCATCATGTGGGTGCACTGGCCAAAGGTCCCCAAATGTGTCCCAGGGGGACCATGGCACACCAGTACACCACACACATGGTACTGCACCACTGTGCTGTCTTCCCCCAAACAATTAAAAAACTCCCTCACTGGGGAGCTGCGAGGGGGACCAGAAACAGTATGCACTTGGTGGGCACGAGTCCCGCCACCACCCAGTATTGCTGGGGCCACCTCCTGTGGATGTGGAGGTGGTGGAAGGAGTGCTGCTGGAGCCCCAACAGCTTCTGTTAGTGGTGATGGTGGAGAAGGTGGAAGAGCAACAGCCACCAGTGGCATTGGTGATGCTGCTCCTGTTGCTTCCACGGTGGAAGCAACACTGGCCAGGAGTCTGGAGCAGTCCAACATAACACAACCACCCCGCCCCCCATGGGTCCGCACTCCTTCCCCCTTAATGCTCCCACGTGTCAGCAATTCACCTTCCCCAACTCCAACCTGACCCTGCATCCTCCTGGGTCCACGGGATGACACACACACACACACATATATACACACACACGCACAGACAGTGGACACACACACATGTACACACACACACACACACAGAGTCAGTCATACACACAAAACAAAAACAAAACTTATACAAAAAAATTCACTAACCAAAAAAACACTAACACAATACAAACAGTAAATAAAATAGCTTTTAAAAAAGCTGTTTGAATTGGATTGGCAGTAATGACTCCAAGAGCCAAGCAAACTCCTCTCACAAAACAATTTTGCTTTCTCCCTGTACAAATTCAAAGGAGAAAGTGAAACTGCTTCTCTGACTCACTTCCTTCCTGCCTGGCTAAAGCATGTGACTTACAGTACTGCAGGCCATGTGATGTGCCTATTTTCTTCTCACTTCACCTTAAGGAATAATGAGAACGTGAAGTGGTAATGATAACGTGAAGTGAGCATTTTACAGGGTCCACTTCGCATTGTGTTCTGCAGACGTGAAGTGGTCACTTTGCGTCCACTTTGTGGGTGGATTTATAATTCGCTGCATCTCTAATTGTCACTCAGAGAAGTTGTCAAATAATATTTGGAAAAAGAATGCCATGTTAGGTATGGGGGTATTCTCCTTCTTCCGCCGCAGATGGTATCAATATCAAAGGAATCAATAACTTCTAACAATAGTATTCTGGCCAGGGCAGAAGAACTGGATAAGATAAGAGTAGAAAAATTCTCAAAAATCATCAGACAAAAAGAGTTACAAAATAAACAAGAGTGGGAATGTTGAACAATTACAATTTTTGGATGGGAGACCGCCAAAGAGGAAACAGTCAAGAAGATCAAATATGATCTGATTACATTCTGGGATAGAACTTTACATATAAATAAATCCAGTAACTCTACAGAGTGGTTAAAGAAACACAGACAGTACAATGATACAACACAAATTAATGTTACATTTAAAAATCTGCACATAGCAAAGGCTGTCCTTATGGTTGCAAATAAATTGGACCCATTGGGCATTTACATACTGTACTAGCCCCTCAAAGCCTGTAAACTTCATTATCTAAAGGAAAATTGGTTGAGCAATCTGATAATAAAAATATCACACAAAGTAATCAATTCTCCCCCTTGAAGCTTGTAGGAAGTGATTGACACCCACAGCAGAGAACTGTGCAACCAATAATAACTATATCTACAAGGAAAATAGATTTTGATGGAACTTAAGATACTATCATGGAACATAGAGGCCTTACATATAAAACTTGCAGACCCAGAGGTAAAGGAGTTTTTAATGGAAAATGAGGTCATCTGTCTTCAAGAGACATGGTGTGCTGATAACCTTCACTCTCTTTTACTGGGATACTCTAATCATGTAATATCTGCTGTTAGGGAAAGGAAATATGGTAGATGCAAAGCTGGGCTTACGACCTTTGTAAAGACCTCAGTCAACTGTTAGATAAGAAAACTTGAGATCCACACAGATGATCTTCTGGTATTAAAATTGGAAGAAAACAAGGGAAACATTTGTATTATTAATGCATATTTCCCTCCTAGTAAGGTTAAAGCAATGGAAGTTTTTTTGAACCTGAAAAGTACATTAGAAGAAATTACAAATAGATGGCCTCACCTTCCTATTGTAATAGTGGGGGACTTCAATGCAAGAACCTCTTCAAATAAACTTAATGAGAACTTGACTGGAGACTTTTTGGGCGTCCCTACAAACAATAAATTGTTAAATTATAGGCCAAAGGTTAACTGACGATCCCATAACCAGTGGCAGAGGAAGAACCCTGTCTAAATTTATGCTGGACTTGAACATATGTCTATTAAATGGATGTTCACCCAGCGATAAAAAGGGAAGATTGACATCCTGTGGATCTTGGGGCTCCTTTACAATTGACTTGGCTTAGGTGAACGTAGAAGCCCTTAAATTTGTAAAAGATTTTGAGGTCTTGGATCGTAATGAATCAGCCCACTTTTTCTGTTGTTTTGTCGACTTCTCCTCTGCCTTTGACAACATAAACAGGAGTATTTTGCAGAGGAAACAAGATGAATACAGATTGGATCCAAAACGTGCTAGTATTATTATGAGACTATACTCTGAGACCTGGCTATGATTCAGTATAATCAATTTGGTAAAATGACCCCTACAATCTGAACAAACTTGGGAGTTAGGCAGGGTTGTCTATTGGCACCCTCATTATTTAATATATACATTAATTCACTATTGGAAAATATGGATAGTTCAGACTTTTATTCCCCCAAGATAGGCAAAAGACCAGTACTGCTATTAGCATGTGTAGATGACATTGTTCTTATCTCAACGGCACTACTGGGACTCCAAAGAAAACTGAACCTCTTTTCAAGCCTATGTAAGGATTTGAAACTAAAGATAAATAAAGAAAAAACTAAAATGATCATATTTGGAAATAAGGCTAAGAATCTTCCTTCAGTCTGGGTAGACATAGATAAACTGGAGACAGTTACATTTTATGACTACAGGGAGGTAAGGTTTGAACAGGGTGCCACTTGGAGAAAAACACAAAACTTTAATAAAAATAAAATAAAAACAGCATCAGGCTCTGGTCTTTAGATCAAAGTTAGGGAAAACCTCGATAACAGGCATTTTTAAAGTTTTGATTGCTAAAATCAAAACATGTACCCTTTATGCCACTGAGGTTGGGGCATTGAATGTATAAGGGATATAGAAACTCCAATTAATAAGATATATAGACATCTTCTAATGGACCCACACTCAGTACCAGCAGCTGTAATACAACTTGAATTGGGTCAGTTTCTCTGGAATCCTTGGTTTTGGAAAGAAGAATTTTATTTTTGCTAAAGCTCTTCCTCCTTTCAGATTCATGACTTCCCTGCTGATGCATTGAAGAGGAGGTGGAACACTTGGAAAAAGGTTTCCTCTCCCTCTCCTTGCATGTGATAAGAAAGAACATTTTCCCTCTAGGCCTCGGAAATCTTTTAACTGATATATACATTCAGTCATGGGAAGAAATCAAAAACAAGGTGATTACAAGAATTAGGGACACCGATATAGCAAAAAATTATTCTCGCTTAGATGAATTAAAATGCTTTAGGTGATATAAACAATTTAAATCAACTCATCATCTCAAAGCTTATTTGCATATAATGACTAAACCAGAAGATAGGTGCTTGATTTCCAGATTTAGGATGGAATTACATAAAGCAAACTATGGTTTCTACTTTCAGAGAAGAGCTGATGTTACCTCACATTCTGTAAGTGTGGGAGACAACAGGAAGATGACCTA
The DNA here is from genome assembly GCA_016271365.2 of Neoceratodus forsteri. NCBI lineage: Eukaryota > Metazoa > Chordata > Ceratodontiformes > Ceratodontidae > Neoceratodus > Neoceratodus forsteri. The sequence goes on along the minus strand of CM057450.1, from coordinate 627,876,065 downwards.
AAACATGTGGTCTTGCTTTTCCCTCTTTTTAATCAAAATAGGGATAAATGGTTGGGGGAAATACTTGGTAACTTGAATTTACCACCTAATTTAATAATACAAGATCTCTTCACATCAAAGGACATTGTTAAACTATGTGGTTTAGCTGGATTTCTTGGTTCAATCCTTCTTTAATTAATGAGCATTGTACTATAAGACCTGACTACACTTTGCACTTTGATCTTTCCACTGAAATGTATGAAATTTCTAATACTTGTCTAACTCGTTATGTATAATATTGTACTTTAATTCATATCAGTTTTTATTGTGATACAGTTAAAAATGTTTATGATTGTAATGGCATTTTTAATGATCAAAAAATTAAATTGAAATTGAATTGCATAATTCGACACTGAGATGCTCACCTCAGGTGTTGGATGCCTCCCACCCCCCCCGAAGCATGTTGTTTTCATTATAGGTACTGACATCAGGGTGCCCATTCCCTGTGTTGGAATTCACAAGTCCCCTTCCAGCAGTGTTGGACACTGTGGAGCCTACACCCAGTGTCCCCAAATACAGTAGTTGTAATAACTTTCCTGTAAAAAAAGAAAATGTCCCTCGATGTCTTTTTTTAAATCTGAAAAAAAGAAATCAGTCCCTCTTCATCGCAACTGTCCCAGTCTCCCCATCCTCACCCTCCCAATAAGCAGCCACCCCTTCCCTATACTTGCCACCAGAGGTCATATGATGTTAACTTCTGTGGACTGCAACATGTCTGCACTCTTCAAACTGAACCATGAACTAAGGAATACAGGTAAGTGCTGTATAATGTATTTAAATGATGTTTTGAACTTACGTTCATAACTTTGCCATTTTTTTGGAATTTTTCACTAAATTTTCAACTTGGTCTTTTTGGGACTCCACCTTATGAACACTACCATTGTCATTTCATTAATTGGGCCCAGAAGGTGATTTTTTGCAGTCGCTGTGCGTAACACCTTTTGAGACCAAATAAAATGTCACAACCAGTGTACGTGAAGTGGGGTCCCAAAAAGGCTATGTTGAAAATTTGGTGAAACAATTTCTAAAAATGCCCACGTTACACATGTTCATTGAAATTTTTCTACACAACCGCATAACTGGTAATTTTCAATATTTTGACTCCAAATTTTCACCATAGCCATTTTTCACACCACCCCATGAACAGTACATCTGTCATTTTTCACATCCTGTCTGAAACATGTTTTTGCACCTGTGGGGCAGAATGGAATTTTGGTACAGATTTAAACATTTTCACCTATGGGGTTCATGAGGTGGTATCATAAGAAGACTATGTTGGAAGTCTGGGTCAAAATATTAAAAAAACAAAGAATTTGTTAAGTAATGTTGTTTGTAGGGATGTTTGTGGCACCACTGGGGAGCACGCTGCCATACCGTGCCAGCGAGCTGAGTTTAGATGTGAACTCAGAGAGCTGGTTTAATGGGACAAGACTGATGGGGAGGGTGCTCCAGCATGGAGCACCAGCTCTGCCTGAGTAGGGACCTAGCAGTGTTTTGGTACAGACACCACACCCTGTGATGGGTCAAGGAACCTCACTCACAAGGTATCGGCATGCGTGCCGGGGCTTGCTGGGCTCATGCACTGGGTTAGGACTGTCTCCAGTATAGTATTTGTCCCATTTTGTGCTGGTCTCGAAGGGACCTGAGCAAATGTGGATACAGTTCTTTTTCAAATGTAATATACTTTATTCATTGTTTTATGTAAAAAAAAATCACACTAATAGAACTCTAATACATAGAAAACAAGTCAGCTTGTACAGTGAAAATGATGAAAAATCTGTCATACAACCTAACATTACATGTTTACAACAACAGTAGAATAAACATCAATAGGTAACAATGGTACATAGTTGACCAGAGGTACTGTATTAAAATAAACTAAAAGAAAAGAAAAGGTGAGGAGGGTCTGCCTTATCCCTCTCCCCCTTTCCCCCACCTAGCACACCCACCCCTCACTGCACCACAGATCAAAGGCATATGGATGACCTGAGCATGATCATATAGTAACTTGAGACAATAGTGGACTTTATATTCGAACAGTTATATAGTGAGTAGGGTGTAAAGAGGGGCCCAAACCTTTTGGTAGGATTTTGATCTTTTAGAAATATTAGGTAGTATAGCCTCTGCCTGCAAAGGCAAAAAGAACCTCATGGAGCTATTCTGTATAGGTGGGGATACTTTGACCCAGTCAATAGTAGGTAATCACTTTTTTGGCTCATAAGGAATGATGGCCATGTGCTTCCATTGGTTACATATTAGTGTATCTCCATAGTCCCCTAGAATGCATATTTCAGGATAAAAAGCATCTGAAAGGCCTAAAATGGGGTCTAATTGACCTTGATAGCTGACTAGAGTAGGGTGGCCTTGTTGCATTCCCACAAAATATGAAGTAAGGTACCTGGTTGTTCACCACATCTAGAACATTGATCACTTGGGAGTTTACCCATTTTGTGGAGTTTAATCGGGGTGTAATATAAGTCATGAATTACTTGAAACTGTAAGAGACAGTAGCGGTCCCATATTGTATCCTTATATAGATGGGACCAAATTTGTGCCCAAGGTCGAGTAGGGGGAGTTGGAGGGTATTATCTGGTCCCATCTATAGTGGGGATGTCTTTCTCTGTCAGCTATAAAGTCTATCAGTTGGTGATAAAAGAAGGAAATATGGTGGGAGGATGAGAACTTAAAATGACAGGAAGGATTGGGCCAGCCAAGTACTGGTCCCAGGGTCCCAAACCAAAATGATGCAGGAGCATGTGAGATAGCTGGAGAAATTGAAAACAATAGGATAATGGGAGGCCAAATTTGGTAAGAGCTTCCTGAAAGGACAATAGCTTATGATCTTTTAATAGATAACTAACCTTCAGTGTCAGGCTGTATGGTCAAAAGGTTGGGCTGATGACCTGTCCTCCAATTTTGAAATTAGGGTTATGTAGTATGGGTTGTGAGCTATCCCATAATAGGGAAGTATGAGTAGTCATACAAAGTTGTAAGTGTTTCTGGATGGTTGCTATAAGAGGGGAGTCAAATAGCAAAATGGGAAAACATTTAAGGGGAATGTAAAGTAAAGATCCTAAATCAATATTTTGTTGATTTCTCTATTTGGAGCCATAATGGGGAGTAGGTCCCAGGCAGTGTCTGATTCCACGATTTCATCCATTGGGAAAAAATTGTGCAGTTTATAGAGAAATAGTAGAGGAGAAGATTGGGTAGTTGGAGGCTGTCTCTAAGCTTTGTGCATTGTAATTTAGAAAGAGCTGTCTGGTGGGGGTTACCCTGCCAGATGAAGTGGGAAATAATTCCATATACCAGTGTGAACCAGGTTTTCAGAAGGAAATAGCTGTACATCTGCAAAGGATACAGAAGATGGGGAAGAACATTCATTTTCACTACTTTTATCTGCCTCCACAGAGAGCTAGGAAGTAAGGTCCAATGGTTTAGATCAATTTTAATTTGGGTGAGGGTCTGATCGAAATTATATTTTTTCCTTTTGAGACTAGAGCAGGAGAGATAAATCCCTAAGTATTTTAGTTTATCCCTGACCCATTTGATTCCAAGATGTTGAGTATCTGTTTGTAAAGTAAAGACGTTAAGGGGCATTATTTCTGTTTTAGCGACGTTGAGTTTGTAACGAGAAAATCTTCCAAATTCTTCAATAACCACTAATGTAGCAGAGAGAGAAGTGGAGGGTTGTGTAACATGTAGAAGTATGTCGTCTGCATAAACTGACAGTTTATATTGACTGGACCCGATATGTATTCCAAGAATTGAGGGGGAGGTATTAATGCACCTAATGAGGGGCTCCAGATAAAGATTAAACAGAAATGGGAAAAGTGGGCAACCTTGTCTAGTGCCTTGTTGGAGGGTAAAAGATTGAGAGAGTATTCCATTACAAAGTATACGGACTGTTGGATGTGTGTATAAAACCTATATCCAGTGAATAAATTGGGGGGGAAGTGATACTTGGGTAGTAGGTAAAAGATATACTGCCAGGATACCTGATCAAATGCTTCCTCTGCATCCAGGGAAACCAGAGCTGCTGGAGTGAGGGAGTCCCTGGATGCAGGAATTAAATATGTAAGCTTACGTAGATGGTGGGCAGAGAGTCTGCCTGCTACAAAGCCAACTTGTTCGAGACTAATAAGTGATTGCCACACCTAGGTTATTCGGTTGGCTAGGACTTTTGCAATAATTTTAAGGTCCACATTTATTAAGGAGATAGGATGGTAATTGAAGACAAGGAGAGGGTCTCTACCTGGTTTAGGAATAACGATGATGGTGGCTTCCATAAGGGAGGGGTCTGTGAGGCCTTGTTGATAAATGTAATTGTAAGTATTTAGAAGAACGGGTGCAAGTTGGGACTTCAAGGCCCTGTAGAAATCTGAGGAATAACCGTCAGGATCCGGGGCTTTGTCAAGATGAAGAGAGTCTGTTACTAACTGGATTTCTGCAATAGTCAGAGAAGCTTGAAGGGTGGCAACCTGATGATGATTTAAATGTGGAAGCTGGATATCTTGGACGATTTGTTCTACCAGAGTAGGGTTGAAAGCATCTGGGGGCTGAGAGTATAAGTTCTGGTAGTATTCCTGAAAGCATGCTACAATTTCTCAGGGAGATGTAACTATATTACCAGCTGAAGTTCGAAGGGAAGGAACAATTTTGTCATTGGTTTGAGCTTGGAGGAGAAGTGCTAATAGTTTGCTGGCTTTATCTCCCTCATCAAAGTAGTGGACCTTTGAACGCAGGAGCATATGTTCAGCTTTATCGGTAAGTAAGGTACTGTACCGGGACCAGAGGATCTCTAGTTGGTTAAGTTGCATGGGGGAAGGTTGTTCCAAAAGGGACAGCTCTAACTGTCTAATTTGTTGGAGGGGGCTATTGGAAACCTGTGTGATAGTTTTTTTCTGGACAGAGGCGAGGTGGATAATTTCCCCTCTAATGGAACATTTCAATGCACCCCAAAGAATATCCAATTTAGACATAGTGGGTGAGTTATTAGAGACGAAGGTGGAAAGAGCTGCACAGAGGTGGAAGACAGTCTGGTCAGCTTTCAACAGTTAGGGGTTAAACTTCCAGACTTTGTCACATGTAGGAGGGGGGCCCTGTTGGAAATGTAACAAAGTGGGGTGATAGTCAGAGATAACTTTAGATAGATAATTACAGGACAAAACAGCCAAAAGGTTCTCAATCCCCAACAAAAAGTAATCTGTTCTAGAAAAAGAATTATGAGGAATAGAATAAAAAGAGTATTCCCTCTGGGAGGGAAAGAGTGACCTCCAGGGATCAATAAGCTCCAAGGAGTCCATCATTTCCATGAGTGCAAGTTGAGCTGGTGTAAGGGAGTGGTTACATGACCTGGATCTATCCAGTACATTACAGTGTACCAGGTTCCAGTCGCCACCCAGAAGGATAGGCAAAGTGGCCCAGGGACTTAAGTCAGTCATAAGGGAGGTGAAGAGTTGAGGATCTTCATTAATCGGGCCATATACAGAGCCAATTACCATTTCCGAGTGTCCTAAGAACACTCTCAAGATAATATACCTGCAGTGCTGGTCAATGATGGAGTCCAGCAATTGGAATGGTATTTTGCGGGCTATCAAAATAATAACACCACCCTTGTGAGTATCGAATCCTATCCCCACTGCCTGAACCACCCAGGATCTCCTAAATTGGAGGACTTGGGAGGGGGGCAGGTAAGTTTTTTGTAAAAAAGCAACATCCACATTTAACTTGTGTAAGTGTAGGAGAATTTTGGACCTCTTAGTAGGGGATTGGGCATCCTTAACATTCCAAGAACATAACTTAAGATTAATTGCCATTACTAAACACAGTCATATAAGGCTTAACCAAATAACATGATCTGCTCAGCTCAGTTTCTGTCTTAGGCAAAAAAAAACTATAAGAAAAGCTTTAGCAGTGCGTTCCCCCATCCTTAATTCCCTATCAACCTTAAAAGGTGCCACTGCAAGTGTTAAAGTTAGTAGAGAGAGAGTAAATGTTACCAGTAAGGGCTTATGGGAGCGAACCCATAAATGGAATGTATAAACAAAGTCTATAAGCACTATAACCATTGAAAACATATAATTATTTCTCAACTCCCCTATCCCCAATGTCTATATGAACTACTATATAATTGAGGTATAAGTATGTAGACAGGGCTCCAAAGTATCTCCAATAACATTCCCCACAAAAAATGGACCCCTCCCCGATTTCCCAACCCAAACCCACTTAACTACGTACAATGCCATTCAATATATCCTAAACGGAACAATGATACCCAAAATGGGTTAGGAATGGCAGGTTCCCCTGGGTCATGACACAGTTTCTACTGTATCTAAAGGGAATGATAAATACAGTAATGTGAGGGACCATGGGAGGAGCGCAAAACTTCGTGGCCAGCTGACTTCTGGCCGCTGAGAGTCACTCCCTCCAGGGTGCCCTGAACCAGGTTAACTGAGAAATATAAAAGAAGGAAAGGAATGAAAACATGTGGAGGACAGTCAGGGCCCTCCAAGCCAGTAATTGGTACATGGTATCCATCAGCAGTCAGGCATTAATCCTGGCCCGAGCTCCCCCCACCCAGTTAATCTCCCAATATATGATTTATTATATCTAGCCAGTGGTCTAAGGAACAAACCAGCTTACCAGGAAAAATGCAGGTTGTAGTGAAGCCAGGCTGGTGTGATGTTTGTCCATCACGAGTGGAGCCCCCCCAAAAAAAAATTAACAATGAGGAAAAGAGAGAAAAGAGAAAAAATGAGGTTATTTCCATTCCATGAGACAGTCGTGAGTCAATGAACATGTGGGTTGGCTTACTGTGGCCCAGACTGAAAATATTGATCCACAAGGGCATCCCACATGTAGATGGGCAAGCGGTTTCAGCCACCCCATTTGGCAACTTAACTATTAAAATAAATAAGTCTGCAGTAATTAAAAGAAAGAAAGGAGCATTATTAGGGTGGTGAGCCTTGTCCCCCCTAATTCATAACTAACAAAATGGATTAGTCTGAAAGGAGGCCAGTGGGGACATAAATAAGAAAGGACTGGTCCACCAAAAATCAGTCCCACAGGAACATGGAGTCCAATAGTTGTTCCTCTCAGGTGTGAGCCAAAGAGTCATGTTGAGCCTTCCTGAAGTAAAAATCAGCAAGTCAAGATCTTCCGGCGAGGCCTCCAATCTCCCTGGGAACTGATGTATAGGGACACCGAAGATACAGTGTAAGCAAGACAAAAAGGAAACCCATCTCAGTGGTGGTTGGAGGGTTTCAGAAGGATGACCAGAATCATAAAATTCCAAGAAAAGAGCTAAGTCACTTAAGGTAAGCACACTAGTCATGTTTAGAAACTATAATTTTTGAGTGGCTGGAGAGTTCAGGTGTCTTTAAATAAGTCATGTAGTCTGGAAGTAAGTTCTTTGTTAGCCTAGTCGGGAGCATCAAGGGGCACCCAGGAGCCATTTAATGAGACCTGTAGCCTAGCCTGATAGGCCATTCTGAATTTTATGCCAGCGGCAATTAGTTTGTTTGCTATGGGGTGGAACACAGCTCTTTTTTTGCGAGTGTTGAACGGTAAATCTTGTGTTATCTGTAGGTGTTTCCCCTCTCATGTGATTACTTGAAGACCTCTAGCTTTCATTAAAACATGTTGTTTTTCAAGGTAGTTTAAAAGCCTATGATGGGGGGCATCCTCAGGAGGCCAGGGTCGAAGGGAGTGGTGGTTCCTTTCCAGTAGATAAGTGGGGTTATGTGGAGGGGGCCTGCCACCTTGGTGAATAACTTCTGTAGAAAAATGATAGGGGAGGCTCCCTCTTCAGATTCTGGGAGTCCAAACACCAGGAGGTTATTTCAATGGCTCTGGCCCATGAGGTCTTCTGTTTTTAGCTAGAGTTTGGAGAGCTGTTGTCTTAGTTTAACCAGCTCTGGTTCTATTTTGTCTTGCCAACTTTCCAGCTACGCAGTGTGGGCCTCTGTATCATTCATCTGGCAGCCCAGGTCCCCCAAGTCAGCCCTAAGTGATTTGAGCTCTGTGGCAATAGTGCTTATGGTCTCCTTGATAGGTCCTCCATTAAGGGCGTAACGGAGGGTGAAGAGACATCTTGCTTGGCTGTCTGTTGGTTGTTGTTCTTGCACCTTAGATTTCTTCACAGTCTTTTCTGGCATGGCTGGAGGAGTATGGCACAGAGAAGCCTGTTTCATGTCTACTTCCATCGCACCTGATATAATGCCAATAGCAATGCAGAAATAACGTGATCAGAAGCTGTAAACGGTCACCAGACAGGATCAGCCATGATGTACACTTGAAGATAAATTTTAGAAGCTAGATTAATTGGATGTTTGAGCTGGTAGTAGGAGCTCTAGAGTAGGGCTGCTAGACAGCTGTAGTCATCACGTGATCTCCTGCAAATGAGGATACAATTCGACTATCAGAAAAAGAAGGGAAATTCTTTGCAAACAAACTGTTAATGCAGACATTAGGGTTATAAAAGCAAAGGACACAAAAACGGGAAATGAAAAACATTAGAGATTTGGGTCTCTGGAATATTGGCGAATCAGTGGTGGGGTCATATTTGGGGTTGTCAACCCTAATGTGCACCCCTCCCCTGATCAGATAAACTCAAATGTGATGTTTTCAGGCACTGCATGAAAAAAGCTAAGACAGATTATGTTGGCCATACATACTGTACCACAATGAAGCACTAGTTTGGAGCTGTATCTTGTGCTTTGGACAGGATGCAATTGGCTAGGGAAGGGGATGGGCATTAGTATTGACAATCCCAAGTAAGACCCCACTGCTGATTTGCTAATACTCAGGAGATTCTAATCCCTAATGCTTTTCATTTCCCGTCTTTTTGCACTTTGCATTTTACAACCCTAATGTCTACATTAACGTGTACATACATATATATATATATATATATATATGTATATTCTATGCAAAAAACTTTGTTAATGCATCATTTATGGTTAAAACACAAAATAAAATCAGCAAATAACGGCACCGCACAAGCTGCTACTCCAAACAGCTTTTATTTAAATAGTTTAAAATGAACGCCATACACAAGGCATCACAGCATCAGGAAACAATACCCCTACCAGTTTTGCATTTAATGCATCATCAGGAGGTTGCCCATGCATAGTGATAGGACCCTTAAATACCCAAATCCAACATTCAATTTAAAGTAACAGTGCATTAGAATGCAAAAAAAATTCAAATAGGTTTCAAACATTCACAATACATGATACAAGCCCATCACAAACTACTAAGTAAAACAGGTCCTAAACTAGTGTGCCTCATACACAACTGCAGGTGATAAAATTATCAGAACATTCCATTCTTTTATGTATGTAAGCATCTGTCCTACTTTATGCTGAGGAATAATCTGATTAGCAGGTACTTGTTATTTCAGGTTCCCAATCTATTTAGGGACATTATAACATCAGTACATTATATTGGTCTGCCCTAAAGGGAAAAAAGTGGAAAGAAGTTAAACATACATAAAATTACTTTATGCAGCTGTTTAGCACTATTTAGAACTACTAAAAAACAGCTGTCTAACCTCTTACATTTGTATATATATTCATATCCTAAATACTTTTCCTTTGGGCATAATTATTTTTTATGTATACGTGACATTAGATCAATACGGTCATTAAGATCCAGTGGATACATAGCCTCGAGTGTAAAGATCCAAAAGGATTCTCTGTAGCACAATTGTTTAATCTAGATCCCCCCCCCCCGAGGGCCTAGGTTCACCAGTTCTATTACTGAAAACTTTAATGTGTGTCGGCGTATTCCTTTGTTTCTCATAATGTAAAATGCTAATGCATTCCTCTCTTCCATCTTTCTGATGGAACCTAGATGTTCCCCAATATGAATTTTCACTGGTCATGTAGTTTTACCTACATAAAAAAACTCACACTCACATTTGGCCAGACACACCACATGTTTGCTATTACAATTAAAACATTCTGTCATTCTAAATATTTTATCAGTATTACATGTAGTAAAACTATCTGTCCTCATAATATTTGGTCAGAATTTACAATTTTCACAGGTGAAACTACCCCTCGGGAAAGATGGCAACCAAGTTGCTTTGTCCCGGTTCACATTTTGGTGCTTCCTGATAGCTATGAACTAACTGGTCCCTCAAATTTTTACCTCTACGGTATACCATTCTTGGTTTCTCTATTGTTACATCTACTAAATGTGGTTCATTTTCTAATATATATCAGTTTTTATACAAAATCTCCTGAACTTGATGTGCCTGTCTACTATATTTGGTTACAAAATTAACCCTACCAGTATCCTTGTTTTGTTTAGTGGACTGAAATAAATTTTCCCTTGGGATATTCAGAGCTTCCAGATATGCTTTTTCTATTATTTTGGATCTATATCCCCTATCCTTAAATCTGGAATCCATTGCTGATCCATTTACCACAAAATCAACTTCATCTGAGCAGTTTCTATGTGCCCTCAACAACTGGGCAAATGGGGGAAGAAAGCCACCAGAAGAGGAGGTAGAAAACATAAGCAGCAGAGTGCATGGCAGAAGAAATGTCTAACAACAGGACCAGAGGTATTGTTTCCTGATGCTGTGATGCCTTGCGTATGGCATTTATTTTAAACTATTTAAATAAAAGCTGTTTGGAGTCACAGCTCATGCGGTGATGTAATTTGCTGATTTTTTATCTTGATTTTTGTTTCCTACATGCACTTAATCATGAGGAAATGAGACCTTTAGGGTTGTCCCATCCCCCTCTCATGGATCCACCCATCATCCTGAGATTGCCAGCTGACAGGGTGTGTCATTGGGGTTGTGAAGCATAAATGTCACCCCATTCCATCTGTCATCATATTCACAAGCCTCAGTAAAGAAGAATGGGGTGACATTTAGGCTTCACAACCCCAATGACACACCCCGTCAGCTGGCAATCTCGGGATGATGGGAGGGTCCACGAGGAAGTGATGGGGCAACCCTAAAGGTCTCATTTCCTGACTTTTTGTGTTTTAACCCTAAATGATGCATTAACAAAGTGTTTTGCATAGAATTACCTTACTTTTTGAGAAGAAATAGAAAAGTAGAAAGTTGCACAAGTTGGTGGGAGTGCAGGCCCTTCAGGCCCCGTGCTCCCCTCAACTTCTTGAAATACTGCCTAAGATAAGAGTACAAGTACTGAATATCATATCTATTGCTAGCAGCACATATGGGTGGGAGCGTGGGGTCCACCACCTTGAAAGAAAGCAAAGTGTCAGTCATCAGAGTGGCATAATTCAACACCTGTTTACATGTCAGACACCTAACCACTACAAATTACCTCCATGGCAGTAACGCTATGCACCCTATAATTGTGAAGCCAGAACCACAATACAAAATGCCATACACAAAATATAAAGTGTGTCACGCAGTATGGGTGCAGCAAATTTATTTTCTAACACCTAAACACCATAATTCACATGGACAGCACATCCCCTCAACATGCTCCAGATTCCAGTGTAAAAGACCAAACTGTTTCCGAGATATAAAACATGGAAGTTTCAGATTTTTATTTATTGCACGGGCAGAATTCCATACCTATTAATGTGTTATACACCTAACAACAGAAAAGTACATCCATGACAGTAAGGCTAGCTACCCTAGTAATTTCAAGCCACTACCACCATGGAAAATGCTGTCCGAAAAACATAAACTGTGCCACGCAATATCTCCACAAAAATGAAATGTCCAACACCTAAACACTATAATTCACATCTACAGGACATGCCATCAACACCCTCCAAATTTCAAGTTAAAAGACCAAACCATTTCCAAGATATTTAATTTGAAAAATTGCTAAAATTGTGCTATCTGGTCCCTCCAAATCTGGCCATCTAGTCCCTCCCTCGCGATCAAAGATCGTGATCAAAGAATCTCATGATCAAATAATTTGCAGGCTCGCGATCAAAGAATAAAAAATTTTAAACTAAATTTTTAGAGAAAAAAATTTGAAACCTCAGCCATGACTCGACAGAACGAAGGCCCCTGAGCAGATCCCACCCTGGTTTGCCTTCAGAAGTGATCCCTGTGCTGAGAAAATTGAATTTTTCATGTAGCGATCTAGTCCTGCTCTCACAATCAAAGATTGCAGTCAAAGAATCTCGTGATCAAAGATTTTGCAGGCTCGTGTTCAAAGAATTTGCAGGCTCATGATCAAACAATAAAAAATGTTAAAAGTAAATTTTTAGGCAGAAATACATGAAACCACAGCCATGCCTCGAAAGAACGAAGCCCCCTGAGCAAAACCCACCCTCATTTGGCTTAATAAGCCACCCCTGAGCTTAGAATATTGATTTTTCAAGTGGCCATCTAGTCACGCCCTCGCAATCAAAGATTGCAGTGAAAGAATCTCGCGATCAAAGAATTTGCAGGCTCGCAATCAAAGATCATTAGCGAGCCACGATCAAAGAATAAAAAAAGTTTAAAACTCTATTTTTTGACAATTTTGAAAGAAACTACAGGCATGGCTCAATAGAGGGAAGGCTCCTGAGCAAAATCCACCATAGTTTCACCTCAGAAGTCCACCCTGTGCCAAGATATTTGAATTCTTCCGACTGCAAACAGAAAACAAGGTGGCGTCCGTCACAATCAAAGAATTCCTCGCGATCAAAGATTCTTTGATCGAGAGCCTGTAAATTGTTTGATCGTGAGGCGGGACTATATGGCCAAAACCCCATTCTTCTTTCGCAAAATAACCATATACATTTTCCCATTGACTTATAATGGGAATTTAAAAGTTTAATAACTTTTGCATGGATTCATATTTTTTCACCAAATGAAAAGTGGCATGTTCCTTGACCCAAGCTCTTTTAGATGAGACAAGTCACAGAGCAGCACACTAGATGATGGCTGTGCAGTGCCATGTACAAAATCTGAAAAACTGCCCACATAACTGGCGAAAAGTGCATTTTTTAGCATTTTGGTGTGCAAACAAAACCGCAAGTCAGACTGAAATGAAATTTGGCAGAACAAGAGATCTACCATGCCCCACAACGCATACCAAATTTCATGCAAATCCATTGAATGGGTCCAAAGTAATTAATGCACAAAATTTTGAGTTTAACATAGAACTGGCTTCATAACCCTAAATATAGGTGCACGACCGCGCCCCTATAATATATTCCATGTCTGAGCATGTTGACATGCTACACTAAAGGAGAATGGGGTGAGATTTAGGTCTCATGATCCCAATGACACACCCCAACATCTGTCAGACTGTGGAGGATCGGAGTGGCATGTGTGGGGGGGGGGTTAGGGTTCAACCCTAATGTCTCATTTCTTGACTTTTTTTGCTTTAACCCTAAATGAAGCATTAACTCAGTTTTTTGCATAGAATTTCCTTACTTTTTAAAAAAGTGTAATATAAGTAGTAAAAAACACATATTGGTGGGAGTGCGGAGCCCAGCTCCCACCAAGTTGCCAATTGTTGCATAGCAATATGCATCTGGGCCCACGCTGTCACTTACACATAGCTATGGAGCCATGCAGCAGCACTATAGGGCACCAGACTCTTGTAACAGTAATTTGCACATATCTTGGGAACTGTAAGAGCTAGAAAAAAATCCTAGCATCATTGTAATCGTGACAGCGAGTACTTCATGCATCATCGGAAAGACTATACCCATATCTCCCATCGTTTCCAAGATATGGGCACTGAAAAGCACTGGACAGGCACTCTTTCAACCCTTCTGGCAGTAATTTCATAATATCTCATGAACCGTGCAGTGTACGAGCAAAATTCCACTGCAGGCTTACTCTACAATTTCAAGACTTTTTCCAGTGGCCAGATCACCTAAAGGTCACCTAAAGGTGATCTAAGTCACCTGTAGCAAAAAGTCTGTATCTCGCTTCTTTTTTTTAAGTTGTGTTTAACCAGGATTAGCACACTAAGCTGAAAGTTTTTTTTACAGGCATGACCTGGGAGCACAGGGAAGTTAAGTGACTTGCTCAGGATCACACAGTAGGTAAGTGGAAGCTGTGGGATTCAAACCCATGTCTGGTCTGCTGAATGTCACCAGATTTGCAGCTCAGAGCCTTAAACCACTGCGCTATACTGCCTCCCAACTTTGCTTAGTTGCTGAGATAATGGCTTCGAAAGTCATGACACAGACTGCAATGTAATCCTATGGGAAAAATGTCAAATACGTCATTGAATATCTCTGCAACAAATTATTTCCCCAACACCTAAACAGCATAGTTCATATCTCTATGACATCCCTTCAACACCATGCAAATTTCAAGTAAAAAGACTAAACTGTGATTGAGATATGGTCATCCCAATTTGGGCCATCTGGTCTTTCCTCATTAACATTCAAAAAATATCTAAGCAAGCTACGGAAGACCTGCACAAGCTCTTTCCAGATCTCTTTAAGTGAGCAAGTGCTTGAGGGATGGAAGGACTGACCTGCGTCATTCGGTGCAAGAGAGTTAACGTCAGCTGTTTTTTGTATTACATGGCATCCCGCTATTTAGTAGCTGTGTAAAGTGAGGTTCCAGAGTAGCTGATGGACAGTAATTACTGGATGGGGCTGTCAGAAGATTTTAAGAGTTTTCATAGTTATGACTGCTTACGAGGCCAAGTCGGATTGATCAATAGTGCATTGAAATTGGGAACTTTACTCTTCACAGCTGGATTATGCGCTGTGTTCTTGTTACCTTTTTCTTAAAGTTAAAAGTTTCTCTCGCTTTATTACCCCATTGTCCTGTGTTTGTTGGGAAAAGGCATGCACTAATTTTTTTTGTACAGGGCACGAGGGCATGAAGGTAATTCGTTATGTGCGTTATATGGTGGATCTGGGAAGGGAGGAGGGGAGTCACTTGGGGCTGGGCAGTGAGATTGATAATCGCGTGCCATACTGTATATTGAGAGTTTGGTTTTGCTAGAATCGGGGGTAGTTAATGGGTATGTACAGTGTTGGGGGAGGGGGGTTCATTTGTTAATCTTTTTCAGGGGAAGGGCAATCTCTTCAGTATTACTGTATTGTTAAAGTGGGAGAGGGCTGGGGGGAACTAAGGAAACTCTGCACAGCAAGTTTGTAGGGGGGTATTCTGTATTAAGTTATTTAAATCCTGGATTCTCTCAGCTTCTTCACTGTTCTTATCGAAGTTTATGGGGGCGCCATATAAATTAGTGAGTTGGAATATAAAAGGGGCACAGAGTAAACAGAAGAGAAGTATTATTCTTAATCATCTAGCCCATTTAAGAGTGGATGTTGCCTGTCTTCAGGAAACACACTTGCCCAGAGATAACATCTTTTTTAAGTGAAGGTGGGTGGGGCAAGTGTATGGTTTGGGCAAGTCCACTAAACGGGCAGGCACTATTATCTTGATAGCTAAGCATGTGCCATTTAGTAAATCACAAGAGTGGTTTGATCCAGAAGGGCGTTATTGTATTATATAGGGCATGTTGGCCTTAGTGCCAGTTCTAATAGGATCAATCTATGGACCAAATATAGATTCGCCTTCTTTCTTTACCCAGTTGCTGACAAGGGTGGCATGTAATCCGCCAATATTAACTTTCCTTGGTGGGGACTGGAATCTAGTCCCGAGAGTGGATTTTGACCACTCAGATAGTAGGAAATGTGGGCTTTCGCCAGCACAGCATGCCCTTAGGGAACTTCTAATGGGAGCTGGGCTAATAGATGTATGGCGAACACTGCATCCAGATGAAAATTCATGTATTACTCCCTGCCACATGGTACGTATTCCAGAATAGATTACTGGCTAGTAAGCTCTTCTTTCCTGCCTAGTATTATTGATGTATCCATCTATTTGAGGGTACTTTCTGATCATTCCCCAGTTAGTATATCGCTTATTTTAGGGACAGCGATAAGGACGTCATCCTTGTGGCGTCTCAATATGCAATTGCTTAAGAATCCCAAAATTCTAACATCTATTCAGGCCTTTATCAAGGGATTCATGGACATGAACCTGGAGGTGGTGGCTAGGATTGATACAGTATGGGCTGCCCTCAAATGTGCAGTTAGGGGTAACTTTATACGAAATAGCATCCACCGAGCTCGGTAAAATAAACTGAAGCTGAATTCTACACTAGAAGAAATACATCGGCTGGAACTCAATATTAGAAAGTTATCGCCACCGGAGGATTGGGCCAGGTTACTTCGCCTTCAGGCGTCCTATTATGGTATGATGGCACAGAAGGCAGAATTGGCCATTCATAATACTAAACTGAGATATCTAGAGTCAGGGGAACTGGCAGTGAAGATCTTGGCAAGTAGGTTAAGGCAAGCTGAAATGGCTAAAGCCATTTTGAGTTTGAGATCTCCGCAAGGTGGCTGTATTATTTCCCATCCCCAAGAGATAGTAGATATCTTTGGGAATTTTTATAAAGACCTCTGTTTAGATGATGATCCTCTGCAGGTAGCTCATAGTGAAATTGAGGATTCTCTCCATTCAGCTAACCTCCCCCTAATGCCTCCAGCAATGGCAGATCAGCTGGGTGCTTTAATTACATTAACCTAAGTAGAAAATGCTATCACTCAGCTTCCCTTAGACAAGGCCCCCGGTCCAGATGGCCTGTCCAATAACTTTTATAAGGCCTGTCTTCCACTACTTTTCCCGTTGTTGAGGGATGTGTATAATTTGTGGTTCCATAAAGGAATAAATTATCCAAGCTTTCTAGAGGCAATCATCACAGTTATCCCTAAACATAATAAGGATCCCTTGTGTCCTGGAAGTTACAGGCCGATTTCATTGTTGAATTCGGATGTTAAAATACTGGCAAAGATCCTCGCTAATCGACTTGCCCCAACGTTAAGTAGTATTATTAGTAACGAACAAGTGAGGTTCATGGCGAGGCGTGTAGCCGGAGACCATATGCGCAAACTTTTGCACCTGATGCAGAGGGCCAAAGACTCTGGCATCTCATCAGTGCTTGTTTCACTCAACGCTGAAAAAGTGTTCGACAGGGTTTCCTGGTGCTTTTTGTTTGCCACCCTTAAACAGTTTGGTATGCCCGCCTCCTTCCTCACCTGGGTTAAAACTTTATATATGGCTCCAACAGCGAGGGTATGGTGCAATGGGCACCTGTCTCAGGCCTTCCCTCTGGAGAAGGGCACTCGACAGGGTTGCCCTTTATCTCCTCTTTTGTTCAATTGTTATCTGGAACCATTAACTTGGATGCTTGTGCCCAACACAGCGTTAAAAGGAATTCAACTATATGGGGAGAGATTTGTCCTATCGGCATATGCAGATGATATACTGCTGCATCTAGAGGAACCAGAAACCTCATTGCCAGCTCTTTTGGAAGAAATCAACAGATCTGCCAAAGTTTCAACTTACAAGCTTAATTTATCTAAGACTAAGGTGTTTCCTTTGAACTGTAGAGTTGCAAAAAACAGTATTTTAGAATCAGGCCTTTCCTGGGAGTATCGAACCTTCACCTATCTGGAGATAAAGATTTCCTGAGGAATCTCTTCCATGTTCAAGGACAATTTGGCTGCGCTAGTACAGACTGTGCAGGCAGACCTGAATAGGTGGAGTGAGCTTCCTATGATGTTATTGGGGCGCTGTAATATTCTGAAAATAAATGTTTTACCAAGGCTTCTATACCCATTAAGAATGATGGGTTTTTATATTCCCAGGAAATGGTTTACGAATTTGCAGAGAATGTTTAGCAACTTTCTGTGGAAGAATAAACCTCCCAAACACGCGTTTCATAAACTGACTGCTCCTAGGCTGCAGGGGGATTAGCTCTTCTATCTTTGTTTACTTATTATGGGGCACAACACCTTAGCAAAATGGCCCTGTGGTGTCAGATGGACTCACTCGTTGGTGCGGGCAGGTATTTTCCAGTATAGCTAAATATTGAAGGTAAAGCGGCGAGGAGTATTAATTGCTTCCTGGTTGCTCTTATATATGTTAAATTCTCCAAGCTTGATAAATCACTCAGGTTTACTCCTATAGATTGGTCTCTCAAAGCATTGCATCAAATTCTCCAGTACTACTCTATAAAGTGGCATGGGTCTTCCCATCAACCTTTAGTTAACAATCAACAAATTTTAGTTGGCAGGCACCCCATTCCACCTTCTTTTCTTCCATAGCTCAAATACTGTACATTGGCTAACCTGATATAAAATAACAGGGTAGCTCCTTTTCAAACTCTGCAGACGCGTTTTCATCTTAGCTTCAAAGACTTTTTTAAGTATTTGCAAATCAAAAGTGCACTAGCAGAATTTCATAAAAAGGAAGGTGGGTCTGATCATTTGACTGAGGGACTGCAACAAGTTCTGCAGAGCACAGAAACGGTCCATGCAGTCTCAAAGATTTACAAGCAGCTTCAAGTGATGGACCATAATCTTCCTACAGGAGTTTGCTATTATTGGGTGCATGAGCTCTCATTGTCGACTGAAGTGGAGTTCTGGAAGAAAATCTGGTGTACAAATTATAAATATATTAAACAAGATAGATTACGCCTTGTGCAATATAAGATTATGCATGACATGTATCTTACACCACTTAAATTGTATAATGCAGGTCTTGCAGCTTCCCCTGTTTGTTTCAGATGTAAGAGAATCCAGGGCTACCTTTATCATATGCTATGGGAGTGCCCCAACACGCAGGTTTTCTGGAGGTCTATCCAGCAAAAATTGGATCCAATACTAGGTTTGGATAATTTATTTACTCCTGAGGCCTGTATGTTGGCTATATTCCTGCCGGGAACCCCAGTGGTACAGCAGGCTCACATTACACTAATCGCGGCCATAGCTAAGCTAGTAATGCTTAGGCACTGGAAGGAAGACACCCTTCCTGTAGTTTTGGAGTGGTATCGGGAAATTCTGCTTGCCATTCAAGTAGAAAAGCACATTGCCACAGTAAGACAGACAGTAAAATATTACCAGACTACCTGGGAGCCCCTAAGGACATTATTTTCTCTATGGAATTTAGGATAGTTTGCTGGATTATCCCAGGGTGTGGCCGCAAAATATGAGAATTAAATATTTTTTTGTCTTTATGGGATGCGGCACTAAACTCTATTTTTGTCTTTTGCCTCCCTACGGACTGGTCTTTCCTTTAGGTAGGTTCCCTGTAGCTGTGCAGAGGGGAGTTTGATGGGGGGGAGTATAGAAGGGATGGTGGGGGAGGGGTGGTGTTAGAGAGGGAAAAGGTTTTAGGTTGAATCACTTAATGAAGGATACTGTTAAACATAGGATAGAATATGTTAGTCTATTTTCTTCTGTATCCTTGTACTGTGGTTATCATGTTTGTATATGAGGGAAAATAATAAAGTATATTAAATTAAAAAAAAAAATAAAAAAATATATATATAATTATTTATTTATTTATTGCAATTGTTTCACCAGGAAAGGCACCCTGAGCAAAATGATGCTCGTCTCCCGGTGCAACCTGGGGGAAGGGGTACACAAGGAGGATAACACGCAGGTTATCACAATAGAGGTACATTAATTAGATGTACAGAGTTACATACGCAATAGAGATACATTAAACAGATGTACTGCAGCTTGGAATTACTTGGATACAGCATTGGGTAAACATTTAGTAAAAAGCATAAATCAGTGTATACAGCAAGTACAGACATACAAGCTACCTACATTAAGCACAGATTGGTACAGAAAACTATAGTCTAGGCAGGACAGAGAGGGGCAGAAGTGCGAGAGGCAAGAAGTGCCTTTGAGAATATAAGCCAGCATCCAGTGAAGGGCGTGCCACTGGTAGGCATGGAAATTGATAGGGGGAGGGAGCCATTTATTATGGAGTGCAGGCACAGTTTACCGTGAGTAGTTTTTCCAGAGTGCAGCTGATAGGGAATAGGTAGAGGAGAGTAGCGATTTAAAGGAGAGCAGCATTCCAGAGTTTCGGGAAATGGTAAGAGAAGGCTGTTGTTCCAGCTGAGGTCTTACAACTGGGAATATTTAGTAGATGGGTGTCAGGGGATCAGAGGGAGTGAAGTGGAGTGGGAGCCGGCAGCAGTGAGGAGGAGAGGTGGGGGGAGGGTGCCAAGCCAGAATTTTGAGACAAACTTGGAGCAGTGCAGTAGGCATTGATTTTCGAGGGAAGGGAAGGCTAGGGAATGGTTGAGATCACAGTGGTGGGAACAAGGGGGAGCACTGAGGGTGAAGCGACAGAAGGCATGAACAGCTGGTCTAGCTTAGACAAAGTGGCTTTAGGTACTGTGCTGTAGACTATGTCATAGTAGTCAGTTGAGGGAAGGATCATCTTCTGCACTAGTTCCCATCTAACTGAAAATGGGAGACACAAGCGGTTCCTGTAGAGGGCACCTAGCTTGGTGCAGAGTTGTTTTACGATAGCATCAATGTGATCAGAGAATGTAAGGTGGCGGTTGAGCCATACCCCTAGATAACGGAAGGAAGCAATGTCCTCCAGGGTAGTCCCATCCAGTGTGTGGAAGGACGTGAGTGAGGGGAGTCGGGACAGCCTCTGACGCGTGCCGAAGGAAATGGTAACAGTCATTTTAGCATTGAGCGTGAGCTGGTGCAAACTGAACCAGAGTTGATTGAAATCAGTCTGGAGGTTGGATGCTACTTCATCCGGGGAGAAGCCAGAGGCAAACAGGAAGGTGTCATCGGCACACATGTGTATAGATGAAGCTGTGCAGATTAGAGGCGGGTTGTTGAGAAAAATGGAGAACAGGATGGGGCCAAGGACTGATCCTTGGGGGACACCAGTGGACATGAGGGGGATGTAGCATCCACAATTCTTACTGATTGTGTTCTTCCTGAGAGATAGGCACTAAACCATTTAGTAGCTGATGCAGTGAGGACGGCATCTGAGAGGCTAGTTATTAGCAAGGGGTGGGAGACAGTGTTGAATGCTTTAGTGAGGTGGAAAAATATAGCCGAGGAGACCTGACCCCTATCCTTGACAGAGAGGATGGAAGTCAGTGAGCCTTAACAAGGAGGAAGCAGTGGAGTGTCCTGTCTGAACCCAGACTGGAATGGTGTGAAGAAGTTTGAATCAGAGAGGAAAGAGGTAAGTTGGGTGAGTGCTAGGTGTTCTTGTAGCTTGGCCAGGACTGGGAGTAGAGAGATAGGGCAGTAGTTTGCAGTGAGGGAGGGGGATGACAATGGCATGTTTCTAGGCCCGGGGGGCAGTAGCAGTGGTGAATGAAAGGTTTAGGAGATCAGCTAGAGGTGATGCTATGACTATACATTTTCCCATAGGATGTAATGGGAATTTCAAATTGTAATAACTTTTGAACAGATTAATATTTTTTCACCAAACAAATGATGGCATGTTCCATGGCCCAAGCTCTTTCTACGCCCCATGTTTTGGACCAATAGCCTACATGGTGTCTGTGTAGTGCCACAGACAAAAAATGTGCAAAAGTGGTGAAAAGTGCATTTTTTGCACTTCACTGCAGAAAAACTGTATGTCTGACTGAAACACAATTTAGTAAATCAAGAGATCTACCACACCAGACTGTGCATTCCAAATCTCGTGCAAATCCATTAAACGGTTGCAAAGTTATTACCGGGTAAAATTTAAGGTTTAAGATTAAAGTGCCTACTCAACCCTAAATATAAGGGTGTGACCACGCCCCTATAATTCACAAGCCACAGTAAAGAAGAATGGGGTGGCATTTAGGCCTCACAACCCCAATGACACACCCTGTTATCTGCCAATCTCTGGAGGATGGGGGGTACACAAAGGGGAAGGGGGCAACCCTTAGGCTCTCATTTCCCTACTTTTTGTATTTTAACCCTAAACAATGCATTAAAGAAGTTTTTTGCATAGAATTTCCTTACTTTTTGAGAAAGAATAGAAAAGTAGAAAGTTGCACAAGTTGGTGGGAGCGCGGGGGCCATTCAGGCCCCAAGCTCCCACCACCTTGAAACAAAACAAAGTTGCATTCATCAGAGTGGCATAATTCCACACCTGTTTACATGTCAGACACCTAACCACTGAAAATAAGCTCCATGGCAGTAAGGCTAGGTACCCTATAAATGTGAAGCCACTACCACAATGCAAAACACTATAAGCAAAATGTAAAGTGTGTCATGCAATATCTCTGCAGCAAATTAATTTTCCAACACTTAAATACCTTAATTCACATATACAGGACATCCCCTCAATGCTCTCTAAATTTCAATTCAAAAGACCAAACCGTGTCCAAGATACAACATTTTAAAGTTTGAGATTTTCATTCATCAGAGTGGCAGAATTCCACACCTGTTTACATTTTACACACCTAATGACTGAAAAGTATGTCCATGGCAGTAAGGCTAGCTACCCTATAAATTTCTAGCCACTACCACAATGCAAAACACTGTCCACAAAACGTAAACTGCACCACGTAATATCTCTGCAACAAATGTATTTTCTGACACCTAAACACCATAATTCAAATCTACAGGACATCTTGTCAACACTCTCCAAATTTAAAGTTAAAAGACCAAATAATTTCCGAGATATTTAATTATAAAAGTTGTTAAAATTGGGCTATTTGGTCCCTCCAAATCTGGCCATCTAGCCCCTCCCTCACGATCAAAAAATCTTTGATTGTGAGCCTGCAAATTCTTTGATCGCGAGGAGGGACCAGCCAAGCCCCATTCTTCTTTCGCAAAAAAAAAAAAAAATGTTCCCATAGACTTATAATGGGAACTTAAAACTGTAATAACTTTTGAATGGATTAATATTTTTTCACCAAACAAAAAGCAGCATGTTCCTTGACCCAAGCTCTTTCAATGTGCCAAGTTGTAGAGCAGCATACCACACAACAGCTGCGCAGTGCCATGGACAAAATCTGAAAAACTGCCTACATAACTGGCGAAAAGTGCATTTTACAGTGTTTTGGTGCGCAAAAACCATAAGTCCAACTGAAATTACATTTGGCAGATCAAGAGATCTACCATGCCCCACCGCACATATCAAAGTTCATGCAAATCTGTTGAACAAATCCAAAGTTATTAATGCACAGAATTTCGAGTTCAACATAGAAGTGACTTCATAACCCTAAGTATACAGGCGTGACTGCACCCCTATAATATACATATATCTATCTATTTATAAATATATATATATATATATATATATGTATATATATATATATATATATATATATATAGATATAGTTCCTGTGGCATTCATTATATTGACAGAAATATTAGACCTGTAAAAGTCTGCATACAGGAACACATCAGGGCAATCATCAAACGTAATCTAAATAATGTGCTAGGTGCCCATTTTGTTGAATTTCATAGATCAGTGCTAGACTGTATGCACTGCATGGCCCCATAACATATACCCAGACACACCAAGGGAGGGGACAGACTGCACACCTTGCTGCAAAAGGAAACAAAGTGGATTATTACTCTTAGTACCACTTTTCAAACTGGCCTGAATGAAGACATGAACTTCACTTTGTTTCTGTAAACTTTATACTACAATGCAGTTTTGCTGTACTTATGAAATGTGATTTGTTATAATGTTAATTCCTTGTGTTTTTCACATTTCTCTGGAGATTTCAGCACTTCTGTACTTTGCATAATATTGGACCAAGAATCACCAGTGAGAAGTTCTCTTGGCCCCCGTTCATCTGTTCATTTCCATATGAAGATCTTCATTTGCATCCTATTTTGCTTCAGATATCAGTCCAATACCTAGACTGAAACCACAATGCCACTGCGCACTCACAACAGAGAGGTGATAGCCAAAAAATAGGTGACAAGGAAAGGCAACCAGGCAGTACTACCTGCAATGAGTACAAAAATAAAGGCACATAAAAACGTAGCATCAAGCTTAGATGCGAAGCACTGAGGGTTTGAGACTCACCGGGATCTTCTCACAATAACATTTTTCTGCTGCTTTATCTGGCAAAACCTACATTGGACTGGGAGGGGGAAAGAACTTCACTATGTGTATTTTTCTGCTATCCACTTTACACTTTTACCTTTTTCTTTCTAAGTACCTTCCCTTTCTTTACTGCTTCCCACCTCTTGACGTTTTCTTTTACTGTAATACTTTAAAGTTCTTCTCCCATCACCCCACCCCATCCCCCAATCACCCTTTCTTCCCCGTTTCCCATTTATTTTTCTTTCTTCCCTCATCGCTTTCCATCTTTCTGCCTCCATTCACCACTATCCTGAAATTGTCCCTTAATGCACAGTGCCTTTAGAAACATAGAAACATAGAAGTTGATGGCAGATAAGGACCGCAAGGCCCATCCAGTCTGCCCATTTCTTTTTCTACCTTATAAATGTGCCATCAGCCTTTGCTCTGTCAATGGCCTATCTTTTCATACTCATCTGTATTGCTCCCTTAAGCCTATCCCATGCCTGTTTGAAGCCCTGCACTCTATTCATATTCACCATTTCATGAGGTAGGCCATTCCATGCATCCACCACTCTTTCTGTGAAAAATAACTTCCTCACATTACCCCTTAATTGGTCTCCCTCTAATTTCAAGCTGTGTCCTCTTGTCCTTCTATTTTTCTTATATTGAAACATGTTAGACTCTTTCACCTTGTTAATGCCCTTAAGGTGTTTGAATGGTTCAATCATATCTCCTCTCTCCCTCCTTTGCTCTATGGTATACATATTGAGCTTCATTAATCTGTCCTTTATATCATTTTGTGTCATGTGTCCCTTCTGATTTCTCATACTGACACTTTCTGTTTCACCATTTATGTCTGGTGGCCTATATAAGTATATATTCCCTCTGTAATTCCTTTTCATATATCTATATGTATAGGAGGTTGGTTATTAAACTGAGGAATCATGGGGTAGAAACAAGGATAAAGAAATGGGTGGAAAACTGGCTTAGAGATAAAAGCCAAAGGGTGGTGGTGAATGGGGTTTGCTCGACTGAGGGGAGGGTGACCAGTGGACTAACTCAAGGGTCTGTGTATGACCAGTATGTTTAACATCTATATAGGTGATATAACTGAGGGGGTGAGAGGGAAAGTATCCCTGTTTGCTGACAACGCTAAACTATATAATAGGGTGAATGTTTGGGGGGTTGATAGGATGTGTGCAGACTTGAAGAAATTAGAGGAGTGATCCATAAAGTGGAAACTAGGGTTCAATGCAAAAAAATGCAGAATCATGCATTTGAGGCATAGGAACCTGGGGTGGAATTCATGTTTGGAGGGGAGTGTTAAGATCATGGGGAGGAGAAAGACCTGGGAGTAATTATTACTGATGATCTTAAGGTGACTAAGCATTTGGGAAAACAGTGGAAAAGGCAAATCAGATGCTCAGTTGCATAGGAAAGGGGATTACCAGCAGGAAGAGGATGTGCTTCTTCCCCTGTATGTATCACTGGTACAACCACATCTCGAGTATTGCATGCAGTTCTGGAAACCCTATCTTCACAAGGACAGGGACAGAGTGGAGGCAGTGCAGAGGAGGTTGATCAGTATGATGCTGGGTATTCAATGCAAGACACATGAGGAAAGACTTGGGAAACTGAACCTGTACTCTCTGGAGGACAAGAGAAGAAGGGGGATATGATCAAGACTTTTAAATCCCTAAAGGGCATCAATGCAACTCAGGGGGATAGGCTGTTTCACTTGAGTGGAACTTCTAACACTAGGGGGCATTGCATGAAACTTGTGGGTGACAGGGTCGGGCAACGTGAGGAAGTGTCAGGGGCAATGTGAGGAAGTTCTTCTTCACAGAGAGGGTGGTGAATGACTGGGATGGTTTGCCAGAAGAGGTGGTGGAGGCTACTACAGTCACACAGTTTAAACATGCATGGGACAAACACATGGGAATACTCAAGAGGGGAGGGCAGAGTTTGTGACCACCCCAGTAGACGACAACTGACAGGTTCCCTCAGGCAGACTAGCTGGGCCACGTGGTCCTTGTCTGCCAGCTACTTCTATGACTCTATATATATTTTTTAATTGTAAATAAGACTTACACATTGCCATTCATTTAATTTAATACCTAGCATTGTAAGCAACAGTTTATTAATTGAAGTATTCTGTTTGGGAATATGCATTTGTGTAACCAGAATTTTATCAATTGATCATGCTTGTTTCTCTGCTATTTGAGTTATACACAGTTTTTTCTTTTATATAAATATGTTTTAACTTATTTTAAACACCTTTCTTTTGTCTCTCTCACCATTATTATTTTGGTGTACCTCCCAGTTTTTATTTTGTAAATTTCTGTCAGGGTGACAATATGAATTTTGTTCTGTTGGAATATGGTGTGTATCACTTTAAGTTATTTCAGTATTAAAAGGTCGTTTCTTTCTTCCCCACTAGAGGCACCCCCAGATGAAGGCCCTGTGTGGGTTGAAGTGCCAGGGCAGAGGGCTCTAGCCAGGATTCTTTCATGGTGCTGCAATAAAACATTTTACTTGAACCTTTTGGGGTTTGTCTGATCTGTAGGTGATTTGGCTGTGCGGAATGTTAAATATTTGATGGAACAGAATTCCATGGAATTTTAGAAAATTCCACTGATTCCATCAATCGTGGAATTTTGATATTCAGCATGTGAAATGTTTTTCATGGAAGAAGACTAATCTGCAGTTCACATTAACTGCAGATTCTTTTTCCATGATCTGTGGAAAATAAATGCTTTCTGAAATTCCAAGGAATTTAAAAAGAAATTTTGCAAAACATTTCAGAAGTAGAACTGTCATTCTGCAGCAGGTCTGACACTGGAATTTGACATTTCACACAGCCTTAGTAACTGTCTCCATGAGCGTGGAGCTTTTCTTTTTGTTATATTTAGCAGGCTGGTACCCTTGCCCTACACTGCCTCCAGCTTTCCCTGTGCACAACACAGTGGTTGTGGTTAAGAACACTGAGCTGCAAACCTGGAGAACTGGGTTTCAGTTCCAACAGGCACCACTTGCATACTGTGTGACCATGAGCATATTACTTAACTTCCAGTATGACAGCCTTTTTCTGTTGCAGAGTTTACAGTACGTAATAGAGTTGTTGTATTATGATGTAAACCTGGCTTGGATGAGGTTCACCAGGTTAAAAAAAAATTATAAACAAGAAGGAAGACAGACATGTGGGGAGTAGTGCAATGTAATGGCTATGGGGCAGCAGTCTTCCGGGAGTCTTTCTGGAGGCTGAGATGCTGCTCTATTTGCAGACAACTCTCTGCCCTGAAGGAGGAAGTTGCCTGTCTTCAGGCCACACTGGACAGTAGTAAGGAAACCTCCCCCCCAGGCCACACTGGACAGTAGTAAGGGAACCTCCCCCATCCAGGGAGCACCAGAACTACCACCACTACCTCAGAGGTTGCAAAGAAAGCACAGCAGATGGACCATAGTGGGCTCAGAGAGGGTGAGGGTGGAGGAATGGAGGCACACCTAGTCAGTTGTTCCACTACATAATCCATACACCATTCTGGGGGACCATAGTTCCTCTATGGATGCACCCGCAGAGGAGACTAAGGAGGTTAAGGACAACTGTCACAAGGGAGGCTCACAGGAAGGAGGCAGAGGACACCACAGGGAAAGGAAGCAGCTCCTGGTGGAGCTCAATTATTAGGGGGATAGAACCGGGGGGAGCAGGGAAAACTGAAGTAAGGTGCCTGACTGGTGCCATGGCTTGGAGGGACAGGAAGCGTATCCTCAGGATCACGAGAACAGCTGCATGGGAGTCTGAGCTGGATGTCATTGTCCACCTAGGGAGAAATGACTTGGCTCATCATGAGACTGGAGCAGTGCAGGAGGACTTTGTAGAACTAGGGAGGGGCCTAAGACAAGCAGCACACACAGTATCCTTCTCAGAGGTGCTGCCTGTCTATGGCATGGGTGAGGCGAGGGTACATTGCACCATGCAATTTAATGAATGGTTGAAAAAATGGTGTGGAGCACTGGGATTTGGCTTCATCGGGGACTGGAGTTCCACCTGGAGGGACACCAGCCTATGCTGGCAGGATGGTCTGCATCTATCCAGGAAGGGAACAAGTCTTTTGGGCAATCGGTTTAAATGCTTCATTGGCAAGCTTTTAAACTAGTCAAGGGGGGAGGCATTGACAAGCAGCAGGAAATTCCCAGCCTCCTCCTACAAAAGAGGATACTAAATGAGAAAAAGACCAAGGTAGAAAGGACAGTGGGGGTGCTGCTACAAAAGGTAAAGCCATCAAAAAATGGAGAACAATGAGTACCAATGCCTGTAGTCTGGGTAACAAGCTTCCTGAATTAGTGGCCTTGATAGAGGAGGAACATTTGGATATTGTGGCAGTCACAGAAACATGGTACACACAGAACCATGACTGGGACATAAACATACCAGGATACACTATCTACAGGAGGGACAGGGAGGGTAAAAAAGGAGGAGGAGTAGCTCTCTACATAAGGGAAGGAATCAAAGAACAAAACAAAAGGGTAAAGAGGGAGGAGAAGAAGCACTGTGGGTCAACTTGGAGACAGACAATGGAACCACAATCCACACAGGGGTTTTATACAGACCCCCCCCTCTCAGGGGGAGGAAATGGACAAGGAAATGATAGAAAGTATACTTAGAATGGCAGAAAAAGGGGAGATATTGCTGATGGGTGATATGAATATGCCAGATGTTAACTGGAGTGCAGCTGCAGCAGCCACTTCTAAGAGTGGGGTCATTCTAGATGCCCTACAGGTGGCATGCTTTAGACAACTAGTATTGGAACTGACTTGAGAGGGAGCAATCTTAGACCTGGTACTCTCAAATGGAGATGGAGAGGGGATCACAGATTTAGAAGTGGCTAGCCATCTGGGAACTAGCGACCATCGAACAGTATGGTTCACAATAAACACAGCTGTAGAGTCAAGTCATACAAAGGCAAAAGTACTGGACTTCAGGAGGGCTGACGTTGCCAAAATGGGTGAGGGCCTAAGGAATACACTAACAAATAGCCAGGACGGAGGGGTGGAAGAACAAGGGGAATAATAAAAACTGCCATCACTGAGGTAACAAGCCTTTGTGTGAAGCAAATTAACAAAACAAAATGACGTAAGAAACTACTATGGTTCTCAAAGGAGGTGGCAGTGAAGGTTCAAGAGAAAAAGAAAGCATTCAGGAAGTACAAGGAATCACAGAAGTAGCAGGACAGAGAACTGTATCAGTTAAAGCTAAAGGAAGCTGGGAAGGCAGTCAGAACAGCAAAGGCCCAAACGAGAGGAAAACATAGCCAACTCAGTTAAGAAGGGAGATAAAACCTTTAATATGTACATCAGAGAGCATAGGAAGACCAAGGGAGGGATAGTGAGGCTTAATAAAGGGGAGGGGGTGGGCAGAGGGTGACAGTGAAAAGGCAGAGATACTAAACAAATATTTTTGCTCAGTATTTACAAATCAAGAGGGGGAGGTACCTAAACCAAACAATAGAAACACTCTGGATACAAAAGTTGATACCAGCTCATTTACAGAAGAAAGGGTTCTGAAAGAACTCTTAAAACTGAAGTTGGACAAAGCAATGGGACCTGATGGGATTCATCCCAGAATTCTGAAAGAACTAAGGGTAGAACTAGTGACACCACTAACTACCCTCTTTAACAAATCATTGGAGAATGGGGTGGTACCAGATGACTGGAGGAGGGCAGATGTGATTCCATTTCACAAAAGTGGGAGCAAGGCAGAAGTAGGAAACTATAGACCTGTTAGTTTAACCTCAGTGATTGGGAAAATGATGGAATCACTTCTGAAGGAAAGAATTGTTGAGTATCTAGAGGCCAGAGGGGCTCAGGACCCAAGGCAGCATGGATTCATAGCAGGAAGGACATGCCAGACGAATCTAATAGATTTCTTTGACTGGGTGACCAAAGTAGTAGATCAGGGAGGGGCTGTGGACATGGCCTACCTAGAAATTAGCAAGGCATTTGACACAGTCCCACACAAAAGATTAATATACAAGTTAGCCAGCCTGGGAGTGGGTCCCAAGATGATAGCCTGGGTAAAGAATTGGCTGGAGAATAGGACACAGAGAGTAATAGTAAATGGAGCCCACTCTGAAGAAAGGGGGGTTACTAGTGGGGTACTGCAGGGTTCAGTATTAGGACCGGTCCTCTTCAATGTCTTTATAAGCGACATTCCAGAGGGACTGGAAGGAAAAGTATGTCTCTTTGCAGATGACACAAAGATCTGCAACAGAGTCGATGCACAAGGTGGTGTGGAAAGGCTGAGAAGGAACTTGGCAAGGTTAGAGGAATGGTCAAATGTATGGCAGCTTAGACTCAGTGCTAAGAAGAGCAAGGTAATGCACCTGGGAACCAAAAACCCAGGGGAAGAGTACACAATGGGGGGTGAGATACTAACAATAACAAAAATGGAAAGGGACCGGGGGGTAGTCATATCAGATGACCTAAATGTGGGCAAGCAATGTGAGAGTGCAGTAAGGAGGGCTGGGGGATACTGGGATGCATAGGGAGAGGCAACACCAGTAGAAAACAGGAAGTTGTTATCCCTCTGTACAGACAGCTGGTGAGACCCCATCTGGAGTACTGCGTGCAGTTCTGGAGACCCAATCTCCGCAAAGACATAGACAGGATGGAAGCTGTCCAGAGAAGGGTAACTAAAATGGTACAGGGTCTGCACGGGAAGACATATGAGGAGAGACTTAAGGAGCTTAACATGTATAGCCTCGAGGAAAGGAGGGAAGGGGGACATGATAGAAACTTTCAAGTACCTCAAAGGAATCAACAAAGTCCAAGAGAGTAGCATCTTTCAGAAAAAGGAGTGTGCTAGAACAAGAACACGATTTGAAGATGGAGGCAGCTCAGAGGTAATGTAGAGAGTATTTTGTGGATGCATGGAGCCAGGTTCCAGAGGAGGTTGTGGAGTCAAACACAGTGGTGGAATTCAAGCATGCATGGGACAGTCATAAGGCAATTCTAGGGGGTGGGAGTAGGAAAAAGTAGGCTGCTGGTTAACTAGGATCTGCAGCTTATCCATTAGGTAGGGAAATGGGCAGACTGGGTGGGCCAAGTGGTCCTTATCTGCTGTCAAATTCTATGTTTCTTTGTGTGTTTTTGAAATTGCTGATCTAATTTTGACATGTTTTCCGGGGATCTATGTAGCTATTAGTAGGATTGTGAGGTGTCTTTTTATTTCTATCAGAAATGTCCTCACATGTTGATAATTTTAGATTGTTTCCATGATTTTGATCGAGTCAATTTCAGCAACATGAAAATTGCGAATGTTAAATTGGCTATGTGCTCTTAATAGCATGTTATTATTGTTTATTGTTTATTGAAGTCTAGGATTACAACCTTTGAGCTTCAAGCTCATTTGCAAAGGTTTCACATCAGGCATAAGGAAAGAACAAAATTCACAGTACATTACTGGAACACAGAAAGAACTATGGGGAAACAAAATCACAGTGAGTAGAACAATTGTTACAGTTACAATACAAGTTCTGGGAGAGAGCAGAGAGTTTGTTTAGGTGAGGAAGGTTATTACTCAGCACAGTAGGCCTTACTGAGAGGAAGGGGGAATAGAGGAAGAGGGGGTGTAGAAATATGGCAGTAACCTCAGGCTGGGGTTACTTTGTCATGGTGAGTTATTGGTGGGTGCGGGGTTGGGGGCAGTGGAGAGATGGTAAGTGCAGTGTGGTGAGAACTAGGAGAGGTGGAAGGGTTGGGGGGGAAATAGGGAAGATGGGACAAGGACAGGTGAAGATGCGGGCAGGTCAGCAGAGTAAGTGCAGGTGATTGGTGGTAGGCGATTACAGGGGAGGAGGTCAGGGGAAGCAGTGGCATTTCTGTTGGGTAGTTAGGTGGGATCTCAGTGCTGATTTGAATTGACCGAGTTTGCTAATTGCGGTAAGCTCAGGTGGTAACATGCCAATCCAGACAGGGCTCTGTATTTAAAGGATCTCTGTCCTTGTGAGGTATGGCTGAAGGGAACCTTGAGGGAGTGGTTGTTAGATGACCTGGTAGTCCTGGTAGGTTCAAATTGGTGCAGTAGGGAACTGCATCCAGGCGGTAGCATGCCAAGGACCACTTTCTTGGCTAGGAAACAGACTTGGTAGCGGGTTCTCTCGACCAGGTTAAGCCATCCCATTTGCAAGTAGAGATTACAGGTATGGGTTAGGCACAGAGCTCCTAGAGCTAGCCTGCAAGCTTTGTTCAGTGTAGTGGAAAGTCGTTTTAGGGTATAGTCAGGTGCCATACTGTAAATGGCAAGACCACAGTTGATGGTCAAGAGGATGGAGCTGGTGATGGCAAGCTGAAGGGCATTGTCAGTGAGGTAGCTATGGTGTTTGTATAGTAGACCGAACTTCCGGTTAGCTGATGTGGCAACATTGTCCACATGGGCAGAGAATGAGAGGGAGCTATCAAGAGTGAGTTGCGGATATTTGAAATGCTGGACAGTTTCTAAGGCCACATTTTGTTTACTAAGAATGTAGATGGCATGGGACTTATGACGGTTATGGGCGGGGGGCAAATAGCATGGTTTTGTTTTTTTGTGGTTGACTAGCAGGAGAGCTTGCCCAAACCAATCCTCAACATTGTTAAAGTCCTGTTGAAGACGCTGTTTCAGGGTGACAGGGTCAGAGTGGCTGGAGTAGATTACTGCATCGTCTGCGTACAGGAGGATCTTGTGCTGACAGGCCTGGGGGAGCTCATTAAGGAAAAGGCTAAATAGAAGGGGGCCCAGTATGGATCCCTGGGAGACACTGATGGATAAAAGCTGTGTGTCTGAGAGGGTGTTCGCGATTTTGACACATTGCACACATCCTGTGAGGTAACTCTGGAACCAGGACAGTGAGTCATGGGACAGCCCCATAGCATGAGTTGGGCCAAGAGGAGGCTGTGGTTGACAGTGTCAAAGGCCTTGGTTAGGTCGATGAAGGTTGCCCCCACCAAGAGCCCCTGATCGAAGGCATTGGGTATGTACCCCGTGAACTCCAGTAGAGCTGTGGTGGTACTGTGGACTTTTCAGAAGCCATGTTGCTGCTGACATTGTAGCTGATATTTGTCAAGGTACTCTACCAACTGATTTTAGGCTATCCATTTGAGGGCTTTAGAGATAGGCAGGAGAATTGAAATTGGACGGTAGTTGGAATTATTTGTCTTACTACCTGCTTTGAAGATAAGGGTTATGACTGTGGCTTTCCAAGGCTTTGGGAATGTGCCTGTGGAGAGGGACAGGTTGATGATTCTGGTTAGTGGTGTTAGCAATTCATAAAATTTATAGATAGGCTTGGTCAGGTGACTGGCTGAAATAACCTATCAGCCCACTTTTCCAACTGCAGGTTATACAAATTCAACACTAGTGGCTGCTACTATGTACCTTATATTTCCTACATATAAAATGCTAACCCTGCTAATAGCAGCCCACCTGACTTACAGGATCATACAGCAGGCTTAGCAACCCCAAGGCACCTAAACTATTTTTCAACAACTTTCAAACACATCAATTCCTCATCTGTGATGACTTGAAACCGTGTTCCTCTAACCTCTCCCACACAATCCTTAGTGATCATGCTGGCTTTTACACTGGCACACTCACTTTAACATGCACACTCACACATGATACTCACTGTACCTCAGCTCTCCCCCATCCAGAACCCAACCCTCCACCACCCTTGTAACCCCAAAAAAGACCCCCTCACTCTTCCCACCCTTCTAGCAAGTATCATTCCCAGTCTCCCTGTCCCCACCACCAATGCTAAAAATCCTACACCCTACCAAACCCAACGTCACTCATCCAAACTCTGCAGGTTAGCCCTCCTGCAGCATGCCCTACTACTTCTCTTACTATCTGGCAATATCCACCCCAACCCTGGTCCGCCCTGCACAGTGGCCTCATCTTACAGACCAAGTGGGAGCCTTCTGCTAGCTACCCTTAATATATGTAGCCTACCAAAAAAACACACCCCCCTCCAAGGCTGGATTGCCCAGCTTTCACCGGATGTCCTAGCCCTATCTGAGACTTGGATCTCTGAAAGAATACCCAATGAGGTTGTCTCCCTCAGTAATTATTCCATCTTCCGGGCTGACAGGACCAGCAAGCGAGGCGGTGGGTGTGCAATCTATGTTAAATCCTCTCTTCTTGTCACTGAAGTACAAACCCCTATACCACAATATGGTGCCCAGACACTCACAGTTAAACTTAGTCTGGGTATTAAAATCCTCCACATCACTGTGGCCTACTTCCCCCCGAGCAACCAAAAACTTGCATTTGACTCTATCTTCTATAGTATCTCCCACATATCCAACACTAGTGAAGTTATTTTTATGAAAGACTTTAATGTCAATTGGCTATCCCCTGCCTCATTCAACTTCAAAGACACTGCCCTGGCTTATGATCTTACCTAACTTGTCACCTCTCCCACCAGAAGGGACAATAGAACAGGGACCTCCACCCTTTTAGACCTCATCTTCACCAACAGGCCATGGAACATCTCCAATGCCACTGTGTTCCCTGACTCTATCAGTGACCCCCCCAAAATCACTTGGCAGAGGCAACTTAAAAGAGGAGGCTTAGAGAATCTCAAAACCCACCTATCTACCAGCAATTGGCTCCCCATCTACACCACGCAGTCTGTAGATCTGGCTCTCTCCCACTTTATAACCACTTTCAACATGGCCTGCAACATTTTTACTCCCTCTCCAAGCAAGTAGTAAAAACCAGAACCACACCCTGGATCTCCACCTCACTACTTAACCAGCTCCAAGATAAGGACAACCTATGGTACAAGGCTCTTGACTCCCAACGAGCCCAGGATAAACAACTATACCGGGAGGCCCGCTACAAATGTACCTGGGCCCTACAACAGGCGAAAGCTACTTACTACCAACATACCCTCACCTCCTCTTGGGGAGATGGTAAAAAATTTGGAACAATATAAAGGAGCTCAGTGGTAAATCCCACTCCCCTGCACCCACCCAGTTCACAATAAATGGGGAGATTACCCAGGATCCTTCCTCTATTGCCGAAGCCCTCAACTCTGCCTTCTTGGACCTCTCACCATACTCCCACAAACTACTTCCACACTGTCCCCCACCCTCCCACTCACACCTCGAGTCACAACAATACGATAACCCTTTCTGGGTTGAGAGTCATTTCCTTTCTCAAGGCAAAATGCTACATTTCCAAAGCTATTGCCAATACCCGGCACAGCAATGATTCCCTAGATCTTAAACTTATTAGGCTGACTCTGGATGTCACACTACCCCATATCACTAAAATTCTCAACCTCTTTTTATGCCTAGGTCAGTTCCCCTCAACAGGGAAGACAGTCATAATCACACCCATTCTGAAGAGCGGCAACCCCACTAACACAACCAACTATAGACCAATTTCATTACTTCCTCCTCTCTCCAAGGCACTGGAGAAAATAGTTTCGGACCAACTATCAGAACACCTTACTAAGAACAACCTTCTCTGCCGGGAGACAGCATGGTTTCCGGTCCAGCCCTGAAGTACGTCCACAGCTCTTACTGAGCTCACCTCTCATCCATGAGGCCCTCGACCAAGGCTCTACTAGCAGGGGGCGATCTATGTGATCTCAGCCACAGGCATTTGACACGGTCAGTCATGAGCTACTGCTTCGTGTCCTTCCACAACTAAATGTGGTCCCTGAGGCTACTGCCTGGTTCAAGGACTACCTAACAGGCCGGTCACTGCAAGTCAGGATAAACGCCACCATCTCCTCCTGTAAAACAGTTTGCTCAGGTGTCCCTCAGGGGTCTATTCTCAGCCCTCTACTATTCACCCTCTTTTTAAACTCTCTCCCCAAGTCATGCCAACAGTCACCTGCTACTTTCGCTGATGATCGGTAGTGTTTTAGAAACACCCACGGCGTACTCAGCAGGCTCTACATGGTTTCTTCAGTGGGCTAGAAACCTGGTTCACTGAACACTGCCTGATCATCAACTACCAAAAAAAAAAAGTCTATGATCTTTGCCCACCGACAAAGCCCACATAGCCAGTCAGCACTCCTAATCAAAAACGAACAAGGCGCCCCACTTAAACATGTTACATGTTTAAATACCTGGGAATTTCATTAGACACCTCCCTCTCATACCATACTCACATACAACTTCTCTCCTCCGCTGTCAACACTAGAGTGGGTATCCTCCACAGACTTAAACACTGTTTACCCACACAGGCCATCCATCTTGTGGTTGCCTCCTCTATTCTCTCCCTAATAGACTACGGGATAGTGATAAATGGCTCTGCGGAACCCACCGCCCTTCATAGCATCAACACTGCTTTGAATAAAGCTTGCCGCCTAGTCACTGGGTGTGACAGATTAACTCATACCTGTGAGCTCTATGCTTTGGCTGGTTGGCTAAACTTCCAAGGAAGACTTAAGTACCACTCCTGCGTTCTGGCGAAAAAGATCCATCTCCAGCTGGCTCCCATTGGCCTTCTCTCAATAGTCAGCATAGCCCCCCCCCCCAGGTGTAATACAAGACTCGCAGCATCCTCCCCATTTCTGGTCCCCCATTGTAGAACATCCCTTGGGCAAAGATCCTTCTGCTACCGTTCCCCTCTCTGGCTAAACGCTCTACCCCCCCCAATCTCTCAGATCCTTAGCCTCTCCCAATTCAAAACAGCCCTCAGAGCCCAACTCCTGGAGTCAGAAAAATGCAACTGTGGCTAACGCTCTGACCTCCTCTGGTGTTTTCATACCCCCCAATAAACTAGACACAGGGTCTCAATAGATCCCATGAATCAGTATCATGCATGTCTCAGACAAGGGTTATCTAGAATCACTGCCTACTACTATCACCAGTTAACTAAGATTAAGCCTGGACTGCACTTGCAGCACTGTTTTGCAAATTTCTTCTTGTTTAATATGCATTCTCTGTATTTGTTTACCCTCCACCCTCTGTAACCAACTTGGAGCCTTTGCAAAAGAGTCTGTGACTCAAAGGATTGTAATTCCGATTGTATCCAATAAATAAAAAAAAAAATAAAGTGCCAGGGAGATTAGTTTAAGGTCAAGGCCATCGGTACTATGCCTGGACTTACCCAGTACTTTGGAGATGTATTTTGTAGCCTCAGCTTTGGATATCACTCTAAGTTAGAATGGGGGGGGGGGCACAGTTTGAAAGATGTGAAAGTGGTGGCTTTTGTTGTGACACGTTGGTGGGGCTATGGAAGTTGTGGGGGAACACCTCGCTGAGGTCTGTGAAAGCTTTGACAAAGATGTCGGCGATGGTTTTAGGGTCTTGTGTGGTGGAGCCTTCGAGATTCCTAAGTACTTTCCTTTTTATAGAAGTATTTATTTTGAAGAGTATGTAGGGGCTTGTTCATCTGGTTAGTTTCGAGCTGGCCATCTGGTGTAGTGGGTATGGTCACTGCCTCTGTCTGGTGGACCCAGGTTTGGGACTGGCTGTGGGTTTTTTTTTTGTGTTGCTTAATTTTTTTCTCTTTATGAATTCATGTTCCCCCACCCTCACGACTTTGTCCTCCCCCCGCCCACAGGTTGCCCTCCACGTTCTCCCCTGCCGACTTCTGTCCCTCCATGAAGTAGCCCCTCCCATTTTCTCCTGTTCTCCAGTATTATCCCCAGTGATGATTATTTTAAAAGAGGTGCTGGGGGCAAAAAGAACCTAAGCATCAGTCCCTGTTTTTTTGCAGGCACTGTTGTGCGCATTGCTGTTTTAGTTTTCAGTGTGCACTCACTGTTTTTTGTTGGCACCATTTTGAATGCGCTATTATCACATAGAACCACAGCTTGTAGTGGAGACATGCCTTTTGTGACATAAATCTCATTTTCCACTGCTCACAAAGTTAGGGCCTTAGTGGAAGCAAATAAAAAATGGCATCATGCATACAAGAAGCAGAGCAATTTTAAAGGCAGAATGTACTCAGAAACTACCTCTTTGCTCATCATAAAATAAGGATGTTGGACGCTAGTATTAACAACTAGCAAACAACTGTAGGGCCCCTGCATGCCCACTCTGCCCTATACTATACAAATATTGACCAGAGTTGAGAGCTACAGTGGAAACATATTGACCCTGAGGGATGAACTATTGCCTGTCAATTGTTATATTGTCTGAAGGTGAAGACCATAGCCACCAATGGCCAATCAGCAGTGCAAGGAGGCAGAACTTCTCACCTGAGGAGATGTTTTACACTGCAGACCACTGCGCTACCAGCCAGAAGATTGCAGCCTCCTTTCAGCTGCTGACTGGGTCCTGTCAGAGGAATCCAGAGGACAAACAGTGCTCTCTACACTTGTCTTCCCCCCAATGACTGTCACAACTGAAGAAACCTGAAGACCAAGGTGTTATTCTCTCCCCCTCACGCGGTACCAGCAGCCAATCAACAGTGAAGGGAGGTGTGACTGCACACCTGAGGCTGCTCTTTAAACTGCAGACCACAGCAGTACCAGATGCAAGATTAGACCCTCCTTTCATCTGCCACCTGGGTCCTGCTAGGGAAGTCAACAGGACAAACAGAACTCTCAGTACTTGTCTCCCTCCCAACAACCACCACAACTGAGTAAACCAGAAGACCAGGTCTTAAAATTGACTCCCCTTCCCTGACCACCAGCAGCAAATCAGTAGTGAAGGGAGGCAGGACTTCTCATCTTTAAAATCTCCTGTTTCCTAGTAATCCTCCACACTGTGGTCCTGTGTGCAAAGGGCTGCAGTGCAAGGGCAAAAGTATAGTAGAATCTGCCTGGAGTCAGCCAAAGAGTCAGCCAACCTGGTCATGCTGCCCATCCATGGAGACAGTTGTTCTTCCCTTCAGAAGTCTACCATTAGACTGTTCCTACATCTGTAGGTTTTGTACCTACTGTATCTACTGACTTTTGTACAGTTCTCATGTTCCATCTCTGCACTACTGATGAACCTCTTTCCCTATTTAGGATATTGACTCTGTATTTGTTGCTTCCCCTGGGCCTGTTCCCTACTGATCTTATTAATCCTATTGTGTTTCACACCTAAGGCCTGTCTCCAAGGTTGAGTTTTTTTGAATCCTTGCTACAGCCTATTTGGGTGAACCCTATTGTCAACTTTGCATTGTTTTATTTTAGTGAGTCTCATGCCTGCTTTATTTGTGCATTGTTTACTCAGCTAGCTAGTCTTCTCCAGTTTAATATAGTCATTTTAAATCGTGCAGCCAGCCCCCTGTTTCTGCCTTCTTCTGCTTCCTATCCTCCTCAACTTCACTCTGTCCCTCTCCCTCTTTGCGCTCTCTCTGACCACCCATCACTGTACCCCCAACCCCCTCTATCAACCCTAGTCTTTTTTACTGCCTCTCCCCAAACTTTGAGTTCTTCCACTGAGCCATTCTCTCCTTTCACTGCTCCATCCTCCCCTGCCTCTTTCCCCTTCCCTCCTCTCCTCCTAGAGGCCATAACATTTTCCATCTTCATGCTAGGAGCCTACTCCCCAAAAATGATCTTCTCAATGTCTGGGTCTTCCAGCACTCCCTGTCCTCCTCTGCATTTCTGAATCCTAGCATTATTCCAGGACATCTGACTCCTGCCTGGCACTTCCCAATTATCACCTCTTTGGTAAGGACCATGTTAAATGACGGGGTGGTGTTGTCTTCTACTCCCTCCAGGTTCTCAGTTGCTCCATCTCTCAGGGAATCTGTATCTCCCTCCCATGAGTTTCTTCTTGCCAAACTCTCCTTTCCCTCCTCCTTACTCATCCTCATTGGGGTCTTCTTTGCCTCCCCTAAAATCTATCATCCCTTCTCTGGTTGATTCTCCCTCTGCTTTAGCCTCCCACTCCTCCTCTGGTGAACTCATTCTCATTGGAGACTTCAAAATCAGTTGGCTATCCCCAACTGCCCACAGGATTAAGTCAGTCAGCCTCGCCCAGCTTAGCAAAAAACTCATGTATCTCAATTCTCATTCCTCTAACCATATCCTCCTAGATTGGGTTATTTCCTTACATGCCCACTGTATTAGTGCAGCTGGTATTTTGACAGATGCCTTCAGTGACCGTTACATGACTTTCTGAAACAGGAAAGTTCAACTCCCTCCTGCACCTCCCCAGTACATTTGGTCCAGGTTTTACTGGTCTCCTTACATAGACTCCCTCTTCAGTGACCTTGCTACAGCTGATTGGTCCTTCATTCTCTCTGTTCAAGACATTGATATGTCTCTCCCTGTTCCATTCTAAATTCATACACATCTGGGACAAGCATGCCCCATCAGAAAATCCAGAGTCAAAGGATCCCACCACCTCTTGATCATGCCAGATCTCCATGTTCAGTGCAAGTCCCGTGACCAAGATTGGGCCCACTCCAAATTGTCCTAGTCTCTGTCTGATCTCCTGTCTTACATGAAGCTTAGAAACTCCAGCATGAAGGTGCTCCATTCTTCAAAGTCACACTATCTTAAAACCAACCTCTAGAATAATCTTAACTCCCCTGCAAAGTTCTCAAAGGTTATTCACTCTTTATTTGATCCATCCCCACCCAGTCTGCCTCCCACATTGTAATGGTAAATGATTCACCAGTCTCTGATCCTTTCTCTGTTGCCACTGGCACGGGTTAATAATGTCACAAGACATTATGCTGCATGGCAAAATTGCGCTGCCAATACAGTGCGATTTCTGCCATGCAGCATGTCTTTCTGTTGTTTCACTACTACTTCCCCATTTTGAACTCACCACTGCTCCCTTTGTTTCTCCATCTCTATTCCTTCTCTCCTCTCACACCACCTACCTCACTGTGCCTCCTTCATCTCCAAATACTGGTTTGGGTCTTTCCCTTCTTACCTCTTTTCACTACTCTCTCCCATTCCTGTGCCTCCTATTCTCCTTGCTCCAGAGACTCATGGACCTTCTCCCTTCCTCACCCACTCTCCACTGTGGGGCAATCCATATTCACCTATTGCCTCCCCTGCTTCTGGAACAATCTTTACTCTGCACCTCTTACCCTTCCCCGCTCCTGAAAATGCCAGCTAAAACTTTTCTCTGCCCTGTCCTGCTCCTGCCACGTCCCCCGGACCCACACTTCACTCCCTGTCTGGCTGGGTATCATATTACCTTTTTTTGCCACATAAACCACAGCAAGTGGAACCTCCACTTGTATTATCTATTACGCCACTGTTACTGCTTTGTATTCATCTATATTGCCACTGCCTGATCTCAACTATACTCCACCATTGGTGCAATTTTGCTATCTGTATTCTCCTGGCATTTTAGTCATTATTGCTCATTTTGATTTTGCTATTATTACCGCACTTTTATTTTGGTATTTTTACACTCTGTATACAGTTTACTTTGTACCCTGACTTTGGTAATATACAGTATTTTGATTGCCATGTATGTTGTACTATTTCAGCCTTTTTCCCTCCCCCCAGGTCACACCTGGAAATGGGCCTCAGCTCAGAGTGTCCTT
Organism: Neoceratodus forsteri; assembly: GCA_016271365.2. Taxonomy (NCBI): domain Eukaryota; kingdom Metazoa; phylum Chordata; order Ceratodontiformes; family Ceratodontidae; genus Neoceratodus; species Neoceratodus forsteri. Next base: position 627,834,768 of record CM057450.1, on the reverse strand, counting down.
TCTGGTTACTAATTTTCAAATACATAAATCAACCAACCAACCAACTAATCAATCAATAAATAATATGACTACTGGAAGACAGTAGTTCTTCCCTAGGGGGTAATGATTTTCCCACTATACCCTGAAAAATATCTATTTATAAAACCTTGCCTGAGTTAACCTCCCTGTTACCTCTTACAAGCAAAAAATAAAGCATTGAATTACCTGATTCTGTGTGCAAGTTGACCTGTAATCCAGGGATGAAGGCATTTATTTGTCTTGCTGCTTGCTTATTTTGATGGTTGCTATCATCACACCTTGTCCTCTTATTTGTTTGTGCTGCCATCTGGTGTACTAACACCATCCCCTCTTCAGATCAGGCCAGGGAGCAGGAAAACAAAATGTATTTATATTAAACACTTATTGGTGTCACCGAGTGTTTGCTGTCTTTGGTTCAAGCCACACAACTACCTGTAGCTTCTTCCCTCCCTTCAAGGACTTGAAACTCAGCTGGGGACCATTTCAGCTGAGGAGGGTGTGGTACCATGGCACTCACCATGGTTTCAGAGTAGCAGTCAGCAATACCTGAATGAGAGTGCATTCTCCTACTCACTGCTGTTAAACCTGCATATGTAGTTTGTTTTCCTGACCCCAAGGACATGGAAATGGGAGAAGGTAACATAAGGGGCCCAATTTTCCAAAAGTTTAGAGGGATGCAGGGGACTTGCATCCAGGAGCAGGATGCAGTTTGCGAATTGCATCCTACATGGGGTTTGGTGTGATTTTTAAACTGCAGTGCCTCAACCCCCTCCCCCCCAAGATGCAGGTTCCCTGCATCCCAACAACACACTTGTGACCCTCACTGGGAGATCACGGCATATAGTTGTCTCCCAATGGAGATGTACCCGGGCACACCTGCAGACCTCTAAGGTGTGCCGGACAGACGTCCCCTGTGTGTCCGTTCCCCTTCTCCACCACTGTGGAGGACCCAGATCCCATTTTGCCAGGTCCTCCATGGCTTAACTTTGTGGCAGGGAAACAGGGCTTGCACCATAATTCAGGAACAAGCTGCCATAAAGTGTGGCATGTGTCACAATTCACATCCTGCTTCCAAAATTGGGATTAAATTGTGCCACAGCCTTGGATGCAGCTGCGGCAATGATTGCGAGAACACAGGGCATGACCGCTAGCCCTGCGACCTGCTTTGAAAATTGGGTCCTAGAGAAGTTCGGCCAAGACTGTACTGGTGCTGGCAAGACATACAAGAGCTGCATGTGCCCTCACCCCTAGAAACCTGGCATTAGGGGGGGATAGAAAATGAAAGGGAATTTTTCCAGCCTTCTAGTGCCTAGAGCCAAGCATGGGAGGGGGAGGGATTTTGGTAGTAAGGTGTGAATGGGTATGGGTGGGTCACTAAACTACAAGGGAAATTGTCAAGCTGTAGGGTGGGGGGATCCACTAGAACCAGTTTTTTTAATCAAATTGAGGGGTAAAAAACAGAAGGTAGTGGACAGCTGCTGCCAGCTTGAGCAGAGCAGGGTGGATGTGGTTAAGGGTGAATGACAGGTTGCCAGGGCAATAATTCAAAAGACTATTGCCCAGTCTAGTGAGCTACTGACAAGTTTTTGTTTGAAACTGGTCAATATTTCAGAAACATTCAATGTCATGTTGCTGGGTCTGGACCAATCAGAGACCAGGAGTTTGTTTCAAGGTTTTATAAAGGCAACTGTCAGTGCTGCATGCACACGCCCATGTCTAACTTGGGCACTCTCTAGAGGTACTGTGTGCTAGTGGAAATAGAGATTGCAGGTGCAGCCCCCAACCACAATGAACACTGAGTTACCTTAAGCAGGCCACTTGACCTTACAATGCACTATCTCGGCACTGTGGCATTTTGGCACAAAGTTAGCCGTAGCCATGTACAGATAAGCGTATTATCATGTTATATGGCTACTGGTGACCTAAACAGTACCAGTTAACAGTTTCCAACTGATCTGTTACTAATGGGACATAATATACCTGTACTTATTAATCTGTCCACCTACATAGCATAGAGCCTTCTGTCACTATGTGTTTCAAGTGTGACCCATTTAAAATCATTATGTATTTCATCCAGCAAATTTAAAATCATTCTGTGCCCTTTCCCTCTTTTTATAACACCTCCCAATCCCACCTTCTTTCCTCCAGCCCTGACCAGTTTAAAACAGTTTAACCCCATCCCATCACCCAATCCCACCTTCCTCCCATGCCTCTCTAAAAAAGATACAAAAATAGCTGGCGTAGCAATGGGAGATGGTAACTAGCACAGACCCTTGAATAGTGCAAGCTGATTTTTACCTCTTTCTCAACACAACTCCACTGTATGAGCATGACAGCATGCTGTAAGGATATGTATATTACAGGGAGGCAAAGTTATGGCAGTCTGAACTTCTGTTTTTTCCCCATAGGATAACATTACGGCATTTGCCGCGCCTTTCAGGGCCCATATCTCGAAAACGGTGCGAGATACGGACTTTTTGTCGAAACATTTCTTAGCCCCCTAATGCGGGCTAAGTACAAAACTAGCCAGGAAAGTGATACTTCATATGACTTTTACATTTTTTTTCTGTGTCATACGGTTACTGAGATATAAGCAATTTACTATTCCAAGTCCTCATTTTTGTGTTCCGAGAGTAATTATTTTGCATACATTCTTTGTACTCACTGTCTTTCTCTATATAGCTTTTGGGTAAAACTAGCCTGTGCGCTTACATTACTGTTACCATTACCGTTTCTGCTTGCGGTTCCCTACCCATTTCACTTACTGTTCACGTTTATGCCACCATGTGCATTACCCTTTGAGGTTGCATTTGCATTGTTTTTAACATTTCTGTCTACAGTACTGTTTCTCTTTCTGTTTCACTTTGCGTCACCATGTGCATTACGATTTGTGTTTGCGGGCACAATGTTACTATGTGACAAGAAATCACGATACAGCCGGGGCCGTGAATTTCACATTCACTATTTTCATCATTCTCAAAAAAGAAGGGAAATTAGAGGCAAAAACTATGTTTAATGCATCAGTTAGGTTGTTCCACAGCCACAAAAGGAGGAAATTCATGTTAGGGTTGAAACCTCCTTTGCACCCTCCAGCCCACCCCCAAATGGAATCGGGTGTGCATTGAGGTCATCGGTCCTAACTGTCACCCCATTCTCCTATTCCTCAGCTTCTTTCCACATGTGATGGGGTGACACTTAGGGCTGATGACCCAATGAGCACCCCGATTCCATTGGGGGTGGGCTGAGGGTGCAAGGGGTTTCAACCCTAACATCGAATTTCCTCTACTTTTGTCGCTGTGGAACAACCCTAACTGATGCATTAAACAGAGTTTTTGCCTCTAATATGTGTATATATATATATATATATATATATATATATATATATATATATTAGCAGTGTTAGTGGCTCAGTAGGTAGCACACTCGCCTCTGAGGCCGGGAGATCAGAGGGCTGTGGGTTCAGTTCCCACATCCGGCACTTGGGTTAATATCCCAGTACTGACACTGTAGTGCAGCATGAGAGGGGTGCTGCACTTCTGAGGTGCCGTCTTTCAGATGAGACGTTAAACTGAGGTCCCATCTGCCTGGATTGGTGGTAGTTCAGGTGGATATTAAAGATCCCATGGTACTTATCGAAAAGAGTAGGGGAATTTCCCCGGTGTCCTGGCCAAATTTCCCTCATTCACCACAAATACCACCAACAGCTTAATCTGGTTCAAGGTCAGTTGGCATTCATCTGTATCCTCCTCCCCTGGGTCGTGCCTGAAAATAGGCAGGATTTGTCTAGTGCACTTACCCAGTCAACAAAAACTGAATAAATATATATATATATATATATATATATATGCTCTGCAATACACACACACTTTGAAGGGTTAAAGCACTCACTATGCTTTATGCTGATACTATGCTCTGATGAAGCTTGGCATGGATTCAAGCTAAGTGTAAGCTGCTTATTGTTGTTACCACGTTATGTGGCCTTTCAGCCTTTTTGCACTTGAGCACTTTGTTTTAATAAAATAAATCTTGCAACATATATGTCATTTGATTACGGGCTATTATTTCTTCAATGATAAGCATTATATGTGCATACAACTTTTTCATTTTGATCACTTACACACAATGGGCCTTATGCACTAATGGGGTGGAGTAACTATGCACACGTATCTGGGGTGTGCAACCACTCCACATCTTACGCGCGCCCCCCCCCGCTGGGATGCTCAAAGGGGGGCACACAACACATATGCACCTGATTCCCCCAGCTGCACAAAGAGCAATGCACTGGGGAAAGACCCTGCCATAAGCCTCACTATGCGCCCCATGTACACCACGCAGGACAGGGTGAACAGCCCACTGACCATCCAGGGCCACCAGAAAAGGCAGCCCGATGCCACTCACCCACCTCAGCACACAGGGGTGAGTGTGACAGCCCCCCCAACACCCACAACACCCATACCCCTCTCAGGGGCAATAGCACAAGACTGTCACCCCTTGTCACCACATGTCAACCCCCTTCCCCGCTACCGTGGTAATGTTCCCCCATCAACAGGCATGCCCCCTGTCCCACTGCACTGCTCAATGCCATCAGAGAGGGCCAGCGGCATTGATCTCCTGCTACCCGCCGCAGCCACTGGCCCTTGGACATCCATGGGGTGTGATGTCATTACACATCCAGCTACATAAGGGATCCACTGTTGGACCCTTGCTGAGCATCCGACTGGATGCCCGGCTGGGTCCGCAACTCCACCCATGCCCACCCTGTGTGGACCTGTGTGCTGGGGCCATGGTCAGGTGGCTGGCAGTGGTGAATGCTGCTGGTGTACACCTGTCTGCAGGTGCAGAGCTGCCTGCGCGGGAGGCACGTGACTTGCACCCATATGTGCATAGGGCCTATTGTATGGACATTAAGTAAGACATGGATAGAAGATAGAGAAAGAGTAAATGTATGAATCTAGAGAAAGATGGAAAACAAATACAGACATAAAGAAGACTGCAGTTACAGCATGGTAGTATTAATCGTCCCTGTTTTAAATCTGGAACCTTTCCAAGGGTGTTGCATTTATAAGTGACTCCATTAAGTCCTGCATCATTGGATTCTAGTCACTCTTTTACTTTGCTCAGAGTTTATTTCTTTATTTACTTATTAGCTTTTGTTAACCAGGTAGGTACAGCAGGCAACTAAATGCCTATTTATAGGAATGACCCAGCAGAGTACAAGAGAAGGCATGTAACATTAGCTAGCTGGTGGACCAAGCAAAAAGCAGTACAGTAGAATGATGTAGTAACAATGCAGATATGTTACCAATGCAATTATTGTAAAATTCAGAAAAAAGCTTGAGGAAATTCAGACCAAAGCTAAGAAAAGATAACGTGCAGAGCCAAATCAAATAAATAGCAGCTCAAGCCCCCGTCTGACACAGACAGGGAGGCTGAAAATGTGGACAGGTGCAGTAACTATTCAAGAAAAGGACCATTCATGTACAATTACAAGCAGAGGAAACAAGCAGGTGTTTCCTCAAAGATCCCTTGAAAGACACATGGAAGGTGAGCTTTGCGTAGGAATGGTTCGTCAGTGGAGTTCTGTTTATTACAAGAATGGTGTATAATCTAGTGCCAGTGAAATATTTGCAGAATAAGAATAGGGAAATAATAAGAAATGTATTGGCATAACCACAGTTCACACAGCATCACCCCACATAAATTAAATTACAAGCTTCAGAGCTTAAATTAAAACAGGATGCAAAGTAAGAGAACAGACTAATACTAATTTAAAGTAAATGAACAGAGATGGGAACAAACAAAAACTTATGACTTTTTTTTGTAAAACAAGTTGATTTGCAAGCTCAAAGAAAACACAAACACACAAAAAATCACTCAATTCCCTGAGCAGGGTTTTCACTGTAACTCAGCCCGCTATGGTGTGCTGATTTCTCCCCAGAGAAGTTATATACTATTTAATTTTGACAGAAAAGACAAACAAGCATGACAGACATTCAAATCTTTGAAAGTCTCTACTCGTGACTAATCAACAGTAATGAACTAAGCAGAGAGATGTAGAGATGTGTGTACAACAGCATGAACAGGCTGTAGACAGGCGGGTGGTGTGTGTGTGTGGCGGGGGGGGGGGTTGACTGACAAGCCTAACCTTTCCATCTCCAGTTCCATTCTAAAGCACACACAGCTGCACCATGCCAAATCAGTTGTACCTCTACCACTCATGACATTTGATTTTTAATTATTTTCATTTTATTTCTAAAGGACATGTAAAATATTTTTCATACTTGCTAGTAACCTGCTAGATGTTAAAACTGTATGATGATATCACTGCTTCCTGTGAGGGTTCACATGGCCAGTGTCATGTGGTTCCACAGAGTTGACACTAGGGACAATTGATTCTGAGGCAATTTCCCTTGACTTTTAGTGATTTTCCACATTGGCATATACCACTAGAATTGTTCAAATTAGTATTTTAGGAGAGGAGTTGGATACCATGACTGTGCTACCAGAGCTAAAAGCGGGATGCAGAAATCAGAGCAACTGCAAAACAATTGTTAGAGATTTGAACTCAGGATAGTTTAGCAATAAGATCTATAGGAACCAAAGTGCACAACGTTCCTTTTATTCCTTTTATATTGAAAACATCTTAAGGCACTTTACAGTTTAGATAAAACTTTAAAACATGAGCAGATAACAGTACCTATCAAAACAAGTGAAAATGAGAAGATGTGATTATGAATATTTTGGGGCTGGCAGTATAGCCTAAAGGTTAGAGTAAACAGATACTGTGCCATCCAAGGTCCCCAATAAACCCCCAGATAATGGCTTTTTTCATTCTGATAAAGATAACTTGGATATATTGGGTGAGATTTTCAGAGATATGCCTTTGTTTTTCTGACATAACTGTGGAATTCCACCCATAAAATTGCCAGTGTGATTTTCCCATGAAAATGATACACAGACCAGAATTAATTTGGGTGCTCAGTTGGCAATGTGTTTTATTATACATTCAAATTCATACCTCACTTTTTATACATAATTTTCATAGAAATTCAAAATATTCATAATCACATTTATTCACAACTTTTAGAGCCCATTTTTCTTCTTGCCTTTTCTTCTTTCTTCCAAATTCTTCTCGGGATCTATATGCTTGACCCGACACCCCCTTCCAGTTGTTCTTTACCTTCCTCTTATTTTCCCTGAGGTCAGATGCCAAGAACCCGACCCCCAGGTGACCTTCTGATATGCCCTCCCCACATGTTGCAGCCACGGCCGGATGCCGAGGACCCGGCTCATGCCAGATTGATTACTAACTGTGCCCCTCCCCCCAGAGTCCCCTACCTCCCCCTGTGCCCCTCCCTCACCCCATTTCTCTCACTCCTCAAGATCAATATTCTTTCACTGCTCTGCCACTCTAGCAGTCTCCTTTTCCATAACCATATGTTGCCCTTTTTCTGGCAACCCATCCATGACCTGTTAGTCCCCCTTTCCCACTCTTTTCCTGTTGCCCTCTGCTGGCAGCTCCTTGATCAGATACCCTCTATTTTTGTTGCCCTCTTTAGGCAACCCATTCATTAGCCACTCCCTGAGTGCTGCCCTCATCTAGCGGCCTTGTCATTCCTAATTCAAACTTATCCTCCTGTGCCCCTTATATTTTTTTTTTACTTTTTTAATGCCAAAATATTTAGGTGGGTGGGTAAAGCCAATCTTAGCAAAAGAAGAGAGCTCTCCCCCTTACAGCCCATTTCATAGTCTCTAACTATGCCCTTTTTGCTCTCCCCCGACCAATCACCTTGCCCCCTCACTGCTCTGACTCATCTTATGATGTCATCTGTCTTCTCCCCTTCCTCTTTCAACAGTAGCCCTCCCTAGCCCAATGCCCCCTCCCCTTCCCCTATTCCCTTACCCCACCACCTCCTAATCTCAGCCAGCACCATTGCCATTTCCCTCAGAAAATCCGTAACAATTTAGGTTGCCCTGTAGTGGGCAGCCCCATTTGTCAGTGTGATTTTCCCATGGAAATGATACACAGACCAGAATTAATTTGGGTGCTCAATTGGCAATATGTTTTATTATACATTCAAGTTCATACCACACTTTTTATACATCCTTTTCATACCAATTCAGCATATTCATAATCACATTTATTTATAACTTTTAGAGTCCATTTTTCTTTTTTTCTTTCCTTCTGTCTTCCTAATTCTTCTCGGGGTCCCGATGCTTAACTCAACACCCCCTTCCAGTTATTCTTTACCTTCCTCTTATTTTCCCTGAGGTTGGATGCCAAGAACCTGATCCCCAGCTCACCTTCAGATATGCCCCCCCAGTTGCAGCCGTTGCCAGATGCCAAGGATCCATCCCATGTCTGATTACTTACTAACCTTGCACCTCCACCCCAGAGCTACCTACCTCCTCCCCCTTATGCACCCTCAACACCCTATTTCTCTCACCCCTCCACTAGCCCATTTCCAGCCTAGCAATGGATAATGGGTTTCTCCTTTCTTCTGCCCCAGCCCTTCTCCCATTCCTCCAATCCCTCATTAGAGGTAAAAGAAAAAAACAACATGCCCACCTCTGATAGTTGAACCCCATCTGACCTATTATATACCAAGCAGTCATAGGAAATATCCTTATGGGAGGTGTACTGTGCATACCCCTTAATTCAGCTATCACCCCGCCAACCTCCTGTTCAGATGTTTTCTTGCCTGCTCTATTGACTTTATATCTCTTGCATTTTTCCATACATGGCATGAGATGACCTCTGACCAACGTACCGGAATTCCAGACCACCACCCTATAATGACTCCCAAATCCCTCCTTATTTCTTGGAATAATTCCCCCATGGTATATCCCCCAAATCATTCTCCCCAGATGTATTATCAAAAGGTTGGGTCTAGACCACCTCAGCTTTTGCTCTCCAACACTGGAAAAAGCTGCACCCATCACATTCCCCAGGCCACTTTCCACTGAACAGAGGTTTCCTCATCCACACTCCGCTGATGTTTCCCACTTGGCATTGTTTCAGCATGCCTCTCTGCCAAGTAAACAAATGAGTGCATCATGAGCCACACCTGAATTTTGTACCCCAGACCTGCAGATATAAACCATAACCTGTAAACACAACTTCCTCATATATCACTTGTACCTATTTGACCTCCATCTACCCACATTTTTCACCTCCTCCTCCTCCTCTGACACCCCCTGCCCCCAGCAGCAACCTCTGATATTGCACACATATTTTGAAGGAGTGTGACGAAAACATCCTCAAATCTTCCCCCAAAAAGTGCATTCCTTTTTTCAGTACCCCTGTCACCAGATAGCAAGTGACTGGAGTCCCATCTCCATGCACAAACAGCTTGGTTGCTCTCACTGGCCTAATTGCCTTGTAATCTTCCAGTGCTGTGACCGCACATCATCCCCCGGTGGTGCCAATCCAGAATGACTTCAGTGTCATAGCCTACTTGGTCAGTCTTTGAGTTCTGTAACCAAATTACTACATTTTCTGCTCCCCAGCAAACTTCATCCCATAGCAGTCCCACTGACCCATCCTTCTTGCCCTTAGTGACCACCTCACACACTCTAAATGTACCTTTTGCCATGACCAGGAAGACCACCCTAAACTAACATGCCTCATAACTCGATGTACATATGTGACTTACTGCCTGTAACAGCCTGTCAAGTAACTGCCCAGCCACCGGCCTCCTGTCATCAGTTTGCCTATCTTGTGCCTCTACCACCCGATAAGCATGCGCCCTACCACCTTTGATTTGTTGGTCTCCCTCATCCCTATAAGCTACATGCCCAACCAATTCCAGCCAGCTGTACTCCCATGGTTGTGTGTGCCATCCCTACTTCATATTTCTGAACCATGACTCTTATGACCTGCTTCATTCCTTGCCCCTTCATATGATTTTAGCATGTTCATAGACCAAGAGCTTCAGTACAGCAGCCGGGCTCTTTCCAGCCAATCTCCCATAACTGAGCCAGAACCACCATTCTCTGGATGGTGGCTTGCAGTACCAAGGACTTGAACCTGTCCAACTGAAGATGGGAAAGGCTTTCAGCCACCTCATTCATAACCACTTCAATATACTTTGCTTTAAATGACAGGTTGAAATGCAAACCTTCTAATACCAGTTGACCTAATACTCTGGTCAAAGTTTCTGTGGAACCTCTTTTCCTGTTGATAACCTCCACCACAGCTTTGTTGTCGCATCAAAGGATTACCTTCTGATTCTTCAGCTACCTCCACCATATTGATATTGCCACCCACATAGGAAATATTTCTAAGAAAGTGATGTCCTTTAGCAAACCTCTCCTTTTCCACTCCTCTGGCCATGCCTCTGACATCCATTCCCCTCAAAAATATGCCTCCATGCCATGTGCATCTGCTGCATCTGTATACAGTTCTAGATCCATGTTGAATAGCCAGTCCTCCTGCCAAAATGTGACCCTGTTATATTTTATTAGAAATTGTTCTCAAACCTCTAAGTCCTGATGTACGCCTTTCGAGATGTCTACCCAGTGATGTGGCAGTTTTGCCTTTCCTGTGGCCCTAGCCAGCTGCCTGGTAAATGTTGTCCTGGTGTTATTGCCCTACATGCAAAATTTAGATGGCCTAGCAATTGTTGCACTGATGCTAGGGATACTCTCCTCTTACTCTTCACCTTGCCCATTAGCTCCTTTAACTTGTACACCTTAACCTTCGGTAAGCTGAACATACCTTTTTAGTGTCCACCTCTATGCCCCAAAACTCCAATCTCTTAGCTGGCCCTTCCATCTTACCCTCTGCTAAGGGTACCCCGAGCTTCCCACACATGTCCTGAAAGTCAATTAACATCTCTTCTGTCCCATCTTTTCCTTGTCCCACCAAAAATAAATCATCCAAGTAATGCACTACTGACCTGTACCTGTACCACTCTTCAAACACCCATTGCTTCCATGAGCTCAAAGCTTCAAATGTGGCACACAACACCGGACACTCCATGGGCATGGCCTTGTCAAAATAGTACCCACCCCTGAATTAAGAACCCAGTAAATCCCAGTCCTCTGCTCTATATTGGTTTTCACCAGCCATGTCCCTTCAGCTGCTCGAATGACTGGGATGTTAACATACCAGGGTACACAACCTACAGGAGAGACAGGGAGGGTAGAAGTAGCTCTCTATGTAAGGGAAGAGATAAAAGCAATGGAACAAAAGAGTAAACAGGGAGTAGAGGAGGCACTGTGGGTCACCTTAGAGACTGGAAATGGCACCACAATCCACACAGGGTTTGTTTACAGACCCCTTTGTCAGTGGGAGGGAATGGACAAGAATATGATAGAAGGCATCCTTAGGATGGCAGAAAAAGGGGAGATACTGTTGATGGGGGACCTGAATATGCCAGATATTAACTGGATCACCTTTGCTGTAGCCACATCCAAGAGCAGGGCCCTTCTCAATGCCCGACAGGTGGTATGCCTCAGAAAGCTAGTTTTGGAACTCACTCATGAGGGAGCAATCTTAGACCTTGTACTCTCAAATGGGGACAATGAGAGGATCTCAGATTTAGAAGTGGGTAGCCATCTGAGAACAAGTGACCACCAAACAGTGTGGTTCATGATAAACTCAGCTACAAAGTCAAGCCATACAAAAGTGAGAGAACTGGACTTCAGGAGGGCTGACTTTGGCAAGATAGGAGAGTGCCTTAGAAAAGCACTAGCAAGCAGGCTAGAAGGAGGGGTGGAGCAACGATGGGGAAACATCAAAACTGCCATCACAGAGGCAACAAGCCTTTGTGTGAAGCAAATAAACAAATCAAAATGAAAGAAAAAGACACTATGGTTCTTAAAAGAGGTGGCGGGGAAGGTTAGGGAGAAAAAAAATAGCATTTAGTTTGTTTTTTTTATAGCATCTCTGTGTCTCTTCCTGTGGAGTGGATCCCTCGCGATCCCCTGGCCACTGACACCTGCACCCCCTGGGCCCGGTCTGGCACCCCCACAGGACCGGCCTTTAATTGCTCTTGCTACCCTGTATGCAGGATCCTCTCAGGTACCGGGGGGGCACCGGGCATGGCCATCAGCCACTGAGATCATACTCCACCATTTTCTGCCTGGTTTTTCTCCCTGACAGCTAGTTGTGCAATGGCATCCAGGCACAACGTGCCGCTGCCCGCTGCACTCTTCCCCCATTCTGCTGCTCACTGCTGTGCCGCTGGCCTCTGCCAGGTGTTGCTGCAGTGCACTGCAGTGCCCCAACCCTCCCCAGTGGAAGGAGAGCAGTCATGGGATGCTCGATCCTTCCTCTCCCCTGCCAACCCTCGGCAGCCTGAGTCCGTTCCCGAACCTGGGTCACTGGTGTGGTGCGAGGTGTGGCATCCAGTGCCTCAATCCTCAGCACCACCGGGCTGGCCAAAATATAGCATTTAGGAAGTATAAGGAAACACAGAAGGAGCAGGACACAGAACTGTTCCAGTTAAGGCAGAAGGAAGAAGGGAGGGAAGTCAGAATAGCAAAGGCCCAAATTGAGGAAAAGATAGCCAACTCGGTTAAGAAGGGGGAAAAAACCTTTTATAGGTACATCAGGGAGCATAGAAAGACAAAGGGAGGGATAGTGAAGCTGAATAGAATTGACAGTGGGTGGGCAGAGAGGGACAGTGAAAAAGCAGGGATACTGAACAAATACTTCTGCTCAGTATTCACAAAAGAGGAGGAGATGGAGGTGCCTAATCCAATTAACAGATGCACTCTGGATGGGAGTCGATCCCAGTCCTTTCGCAGAAGAAAGGGTTCTGAAAGAATTCCTAAAACTGAAGGTGGACAAAGCAATGGGGCCTGATGGAATTCACCCCAGAATTCTAAAAGAATTAGGGGGAGAACTAGTGACACCACTGACTACCTTTTTTAACAAATCATGGGAGGATGATGTGGTACCTGAGGACTGGAGGAAGGCAGATGTGATTCCCCTTCACAAAAGTGGGAGCAAGACAGAGGCAGGAAACTACAGACCGGTCAGTCTGACCACTGTGGTAAGGGAAAGTGATGGACTCACTTCTGAAGGAAAGAATTGTTGAGTACCTAGAGGCCAGTGGTGCACAGGACCCAAGGCAGCATGGGTTCACAGCGGGAAGGTCATGTCGGAAGAATCTAATTGATTTCTTTGATTGGGTGACCAAAGTTGTAGACCAGAGAGGGGCTGTGGGCATGGTCTATCTAGACTTTAGCAAGGCATTTGACACAGCCTCACACAAAAGATTAATAATCAAATTAACCAGCCTGGGAGTGGGTCTCAGTGTGGTAGCCTGGGTAAAACATTGGCTGGACAGCAGGACACAGAAGGTAATTGTAAATGGAGTACAGTCTGAAGAAAGAGGGGTTACTAGTGGGGTACTGCAGGGTTCAGTACTGGGTCCAGTCCTTTTTAATGTCTTTATAAGTGACATTGCAGAGTGACTGGAAGGAAAAGTATGCCTCTTTGCAGATGACACAGAAATCTGCAACAGGGTTGATACACAAGGAGGTGTGAAAAGGATGAGAATGGACTTAGCAAGGTTGGAGGAATGGTCAGAAGTATGGCAGCTTGGATTCAATGCAAAGAAGTGCAAAATAATGCACCTGGGAAACAAAAACCCAGGGGAAGACTACGCAATGTGGGGGTGGGGGAGGTAGTAACAACAACAAAAATGGAAAGGGACCTGGGGGAAATCCTATCTGATGACCTTAAGGTTAGCAAGCAATGTGAGAAGGCAGTAGGGAGGGCTGGGGGAATACTGGAATGTATAGGGAGAGGCATCACCAGCAGAAAACAGGAAGTTGTTATTCCTGTGTACAGACAGTTGGTGAGACCCCATCTGGAGTACTGCATCCAGTTCTGGAGACCCCATCTCTGCAAGGCCATAGGCAGGATATATGCAGTCCAGAGGAGAGCAACTGAAATGGTGCAGGGTCTGCAAGAGAAGCCATATGAGGAGAGACTAAAGGAGCTTAATATGTATACCCTTGAGGAAAGGAGGGAGACGGGGGACATGATAGAAACTTTTAAGGACCTCAGTGGAATCAACAAAGTCCAAGAGGGTAGCATCTTTCAGAAAAAGAGATGTGCAAGAACAAGGGGACACAATTTGAAGACAGAGGGGGGACAGCTCAGGGGCAATGTAAGGAAGTATTGTTTCACAGAGAGGGTAGTGGACACATGGAACAGCCTTCTTGAGGAGGTTGTGGGGTCTAAAACTGTGGGTGAATTCAAGAGTGCATGGGACAGACATAAGGCAACTTTTTTTGGGGGGTAGGAAGAAATAGGCTGTTGGTTAACTAGGATCTGCAACTTATCCTGTAGGTAGGGAAATGGGCAGACTAGGTGGGCCAAGCGGTCCTTATCTTCCATCAAAGTCTATGTTTCTATCTCAACTGCCTGGTCCAATATCGCATATGACACCTCACTATGCTCCTCTGCTATGGTGTCATTCATCGAACCCCCGGATATGATAAGTGGCATAAGCATTCCTCTGCTTGCTTTTTTGGCAACACCCCAGTGGTGACATCCTGAAGTTTTCCAGAGGGGGCTCGCTGGACACCCCTTCCACCCTGCCTGCCGCTACCTCTTTCCAAACTTTCTTATCCACAACCTCTTCTTTGTCCATTACTGACCCTAAGTTTTCTGCTGACATTTTCCTCCATATGCATTGATAACATGGATTAAAACCCTTTGAACCCATCCCTGAACAATTTTCCAATTCTTCTATTCGGGTACCCTTTGGTCCACTCCTGTAATATATCAACTTCAATAGGCATGCAAGCTAAATTGAAACCCTTCCTTCTGACATCCATTGCCACCTCAGCCTTATCTTCCCCCTGAGCCAGAGCCAAATATTCCCCTCCCACTGAAACCCCTCTGCCTGGTGCCCTGTACTGTGTTTCCACCCTTTGCCACTCTGTAATTGCCACAAAATGGCTGCCTACTGTAACTCTGTGTACCTGCTCTGTCCCCTGTCACCCTGCAACATGATACAGGATGTTGCCAAGTGCACTTGGAACAAACATAGTGAAATTTACAGTTTTTCCAACTGCACGTTGCTTTATTATACCCCCAGCATGTCTTTGCAATCTGGCTTCCCACTCCACTTCTAACTCCTTCTCCACTGTTCCCTGCCTGCCCCGATAGTGTTCGTACCCACAAGTCCATGTGTGTACAGTCCCATCTCAGGTCCCTGTGTGATGCCATCTGTTGCAAGAAAGCCTCATTGTACCTCAGCCACCTGTAAACCAATTTAACTTTAAATGCATCCTTAATTAATGCCGAATATGACAATAGTGGGATGGCCAACTCTGACTGTTTTTTCAGCAGGATGATACTGAAAACTGTAAAACCTGCTTGATAGGTGTCAGTGTTGTTTCCATTGTAGGTGGTGTCCTCAGAGATCTTACCCACTAATGCCAATGTCAATGCCATTGCTGACTTCCTACCATTTCCCTCTGCTTATATTTCTTTGCAGTTTCATTTTCCACTAATGCAAATATGTCCACGTGTTCCACTTTCCATATTTTCTCTTTAACAGACTGTGGGACATGATCACCAAGCATCACTCCTGGTATCCCATCATTACATCTGCCCCCCACCCAATTCCTTCAACCATCACCCACTCATCCCCCTGTGACCCTTTTAGTTCCTTTAGCACCTGCTCCATCTCCTCTAAAACCTTGCCCCCATCTCCTCTATAATCCCAGCCAAGTAATCATTTAGGCTGCTATCCTTAGTCAGGTCGACCCCTGGCTCCTTACCTTTTCCTTGATCTGGTGCTTCCAGATTCGGTTGCAGCGGACAATTGTTGCCTGAACCCTTTCCTGCACCCCACAGAAACATAGAAACATAGACATAGAAAGATATACCTTAATGGCAGATAAGGACTACTTGGCCCACCCAGTCTGCCCATTCCCCTACCTATTGGATAAGTTGCAGATCCTAGTTAACCAACAGCCTACTTCCTCCTACCCCCCATTAGAATTACCTTATGTCTGTCCCATGTATTCTTGAATTCCTCCACTGTGTGTGACCCCACGACCTCCTCAGGAAGGCTGTTCCATATGTCCATCACTCTCTCCAAGAAAAAATACTTCCTCACGTTGCCCCTGAGCCATCCCCTCTCTAACTTCAAATTGTGCCCCCTTGTTCTTGCCTCAGCTGGTTCCTTTCTCTTTCTGGTTCTGCTCTCTTTCTCCTCCTTCTGCTTGGCCATCTCGCTCAGTTTGTTCACCTTCCCCATCAACTCAGCCA
Source organism: Neoceratodus forsteri (assembly GCA_016271365.2). Taxonomy (NCBI): domain Eukaryota; kingdom Metazoa; phylum Chordata; order Ceratodontiformes; family Ceratodontidae; genus Neoceratodus; species Neoceratodus forsteri. The sequence goes on along the minus strand of CM057450.1, from coordinate 627,818,504 downwards.
CCTGCTCCATCAGTCTTACACTGGTGCTCTTTGCTGGTGTTTTTCTGGGTGTCATCTCTGTATCTCCAACTCAAAATATAAGAAAAACACACATTAATATGTTCCTTCTATGTGTCCACATTCTGTGATCTCACCCCCCCCACCTTGCCATGTCTCTATAATGGAAAATTCATTTTTTTATTTGACCTCTTACCTTATGGTGTGGTTTCAAGCTGCCGCCTTTCCCCTTACAGGGTGCCTTCCATTTTTGCCCACTTGTTACTCTTGATGATCCACGCCCTTATGTCTATATTATTTATTTTTTTACTTACCATCAACATTATCCTGCCCCTGAACCTTGAAACTTGCAGCTCTGTGTGATCAAAAATCCCTTTGACCTGGTCGTAGGCTACCTCTGTGTTCCATCTTGGTGTTCAACACCTGCTACTGTGCCTCTTTCCTGAGGTCACCCCCATATGCTGCCTCCATTTTGTATAAAATGTTCCAAATAATTGACCATTCCATACTGAATATCCTGACCTTGTCTTGTCTGCCCCATGCTTTAAATGTTTTTTTTTATACACCTGCTCCTCTGCACTTATGGCAATGAAGTGCTTAAATGATCCCTGGGAAAAAGGAAATCTCCCTTTAAACTGGCATATCTGCAGTGCCTTGTGAGACAGTGCAGCAACAGCGCATGTTATGTGAGCACCATATTGGATCTGCCATTTTAATGTTTTGCCCAACCAGGCTGTCTGCCATTTTGCTTTACCAATGCCATGTGATGCTCACCGCCATTTTGTGCCCAAACTGGGGCTTCCATCATTTTGACTTAGCCATGTGATGCTCCCACTTTGATCATCTCGCAAACCTTCCCAAAAACTACCTTAAAGACAGTTAGACAATGAACTTAAAAACCCTGGGTTGTTACTGTGTGTTATATCAAACCTTAGACTAGCAATAGTGGAATAAAGATACATTCCATCACCAGTTTCCACTTTTAATCTTGTTGTCTCACTCTGTCTGTCTTTAGATCCTAACCTCTTATTAAATAAGCACCTTAAATCATTTTGGCCATTCTGTTCCCTCTGTTTTCTGTCGAAATGAGTCAGTGTTAGAGACAATTTTCATTTGATGTTTGCTACCGGCAACTGAAAATACAATGTTTATACAGATAAATTTGGAGCCCCTTTTTATGAATGCCCTTGGAATTACCTATGTCTACCCATGTTTTGTTCACATCAGATTTATCCATCATACTCTGTTGCCTTCCTACGCCATTGGGTCCCAAGCCACCCTTCTTCAATGTGCTTCTCTTTTTTGTGGAGAACCTGGCAGGGCAAAAAACTTACAAACTAACTGAAACTGCATCAACTTCCTGCCCGGTTAACTGACCCACCCACCCCCAATAGCTCCTCCTTTCTACAACAACCTGCCCTGCTCTCCACTTCCCCAGCATGCCCTCCCCCATTCGAACAGGCCTGCAATGTTCCTTTTACACAAACCAGCAACCAGAAACCATCCATCCCCGTGCTATCCCTCCGACAATGCCACAACCCAAATGCCACCAACAAAACACCAGCCAACCACAGAAGTGGAAACCAGGGAGCTCCTTTCTGCAGCATCCTTCTCTGGGAAAGAAACCAATCCTCCGTCAGCCTTACAAAAAAAAGGCCCATATGTCCAAAGCTGGCTTTCACCTCCATTACCACAAACCAACCACCCTAACAGCATTTACTCTTTTTTTTTTTAAATATCACTGTTTCTCATTACACCATGTGAGCCAAAAATAGATGTTCGCTACTAGACTGCTAAATGTTAAACCTGGCCTTCTCATCCAAACATTTTTCCCCTTGGCCAGCTTATCCATTTTCAGGGCCCAGCTTCTCCTCATGACCTGGCTGCCTCCCAGCCTACCCACCAGAGTCATGTCATTCTGGAGCCTCTTGGCCCTTGCAAAACAGAAAAAAACCTTTTTCATGGATCCCATCAGTTCACTACATGCACTAGTGACCATCAACCAGACGCCTTCCAAAACTCTCCTCCAGACCACAGTTTTACATTCTATGAACCAACTATTACCCAAACTTTCTCATCTCCTTGTAAAAGCATTTATTTTGTATCTTCTAAGTACTTACTGTACAAATTCACAGCTGGAAGACTCATTCTCAGTCAAACCTATAACTCTAACCTACCTTCAAATGTCTCTAAAACTTTCCCATGATTTGCCAATTGATGTGCTAAGATTTAAATCTAGTCTTAGCAAAAGATGGGAGCTCTCCCCTCTTACAGCCCATTTTATAGTCCCTAGCTTAGCCCTTTTTGCTCCACACCCCTGTCAATCACCTTCATCCCCCAAATGTTCTGACTCATCCTCTGATGTTATCTTTCTCCTCCCCCTCCCTCCTTCACCACTGGCCCTCTCTAGCCCAATGATCCCTCCTCCCATTCCATTCCACTATCCCCCTCCTAATCCCAGCCTGCATCCTTGCCATTTCCCTCAGAAAATCCCTGACAATTCAGGTTGCCCTGTAGTGGGCAACCCCATGTATACCACAAAAAGTTGATCTAACTTACAGGAGAGAATTCTGCAGTTGCAGCCGAAAAATGGACACAAATCCCACAGTTGTGTCAGAAACTGCTGTAAACTGCAGGAATTATGCTTGCATCCAGATGTCTGTGAATAGGATGCATACATCTGGACACATCTGCATGGATGCAGCACACATCTGAAATATGAACACAAAGGCTGAATCCACCTCTTTAAAACTCCTGGCCATGGTAATTTTCAGTTATCATTGGTAATACTGCTACTCTTAGAGCTGAGCAGAATGCAGAATTCCACCAGCAAAATGCATATAGAAAGGCAATTATGCTTCTGAAATGCTTTCTTAAAATTTCTTTTTTTAATTCCAAGGAATTCTGAAAATAATTTCTATGTAAATTATGTGATCCTGGAAACTTAGCCTGCAGTTTACATAAACTGAGGAATACATATTCTGTGATTAACATTCCACTTTCAGAATTTCAATATTCTACATTCAATGAAATTCCACAGAATTAAGTGGAATTTCTGAAATACCACAGAATTCCAGCAGCAGCGAAATAAAAATTCTACACAGCTTTAGTAACTATCTGTTTGCTAACTGAGTGTAACAAATTTGACTGGATAGTTGTTTTCTGACATAAATAGATGATTGGATTGCTACTGTTGCATAATAATGGTATTATTTAGACAATCTAGGCAAGAAACAAACTTTTTTTAATATAATATACTTTATTGAGAGAATGATCAAGGTTACAATTAAACAGACAATTACAGATTGTGAACCAATCATTTATACAGTGTAGACAATGACAAGCTTTCCTATACTTCATTCTGTAGAAGCAGGGTGTGGTGCCCGGTGCCCCCCGGCTTTCAGCAACTGCTATCAGGTATTGTCTCTCAAAGGTGGGGTAGCTAGAGATTGTTCAGAGATGGAGGATTTTTCTCCCCTGTGACCCAGGGAGGGGGCGCCAACAGCAGAAAAGTTTCTAGGGACCCCATCTATTGTGGAGCTGGGGCCATCTGTTAGTGCGGAAGCTAATCATTTTCTCTATTCTGAGTGCTTCCAGGATGGAGTTGTGCCACTCCCTGAAGCTGGGCGTAGTGTCATCCCAGCCAGTGTTTGAGTATTACCTTTTTGGCTATTCCTGAGATCAGAGAAATGTGGGATTTGTGAGGCCCAAAGACTAAGTCCTTGTCAAGGCCCAGTAGGCAGATTTGAGGAGCGAAAGAATCATCCAGCCCTAGAAGTGGGTCTAAATGACTTTGGATGTCTTCTGATAGGGGTCTTGCTTTTGGGCAGTCACATAGGATGTGTTTTAAACTTCCTTTTTCTAAATGACACTTGCTTCAGTTAGGAGATGGAAAGTGACACATCTTATGGAGCTTGGTTGGTGTGTAATACATGTTGTGAGCAATCATGTATTGCATGGTTCTGAGCCCATTAAATGTGATGTATTTAAACAGATTCCTCCTTATAAGTTGGTGAGTGGAGAGCTGTTTAGGCAAGAAACAGACTTTACAGAGCAATGATTTATTTTAGTTGCTGAATTATTCTAAATAAATATACATAATTTATCTTCATTTTAGCCATTTATCTGCACTTCAGACAGGTTACAAAGGAACCCTTAACCAACAGGAGAGCAGCTTGAACAATGGCTAATGGTTTCACAATGCAGCAGAACACTTAACCAATAGGAGAGCAGCTTCAATAATGCCTAGTGGTATCACAATGCAGCAAAACCCTTAGCTAGGGCTACTGGAAAATTGAGGAAAAAGTTACCCAAAATTGCAGAGATTGTTTGCACAAATTGCATGGAAATTGTGGGAGTTCTACTATAGACCTCAAGTGCTTCACAATAAATCTTTTACTGATTTCTGCTGCATATATTAGTTATCATAAACTGCTAAATGAATACACTGCTACTTGGATATGTTTTAAACATAAAGAAAAGCTTATGGTCCTAAAATGAATACTAAAATGACAGATGTGTTGTCTATCTTCCAATATTAAAAAACATCTGCCTCATACAGTGCTAAATAGATTCTATATTTATTTATTTAAGAGATTTACCAGATAAGCATACTGAGCGGGGTCCACTCATTTCCAGATGCGACCTGGGGGTTACATAGGTGCAAATGAGTAGCAGACAAACTCTGCAGTAGTTTGACAGTGGTTTCAGTAAGACAGCACAATACAGTGGTATACAAGAGCATGAGAGTGGATACATACAGAGAGGGATACAACAAGTCCGGAGAACTGGGTTGAAACAAATGTGCCAGTTGCGAAGTATGAACCACAGGTCAAAAGTGCATAGTTTGTAGTGATGGGTTAGTCTTGTGTTAGCGGGTGAGACAGTAAAACAGTAGATAGGCATCATGGGAGGAGTACTAGGCCTGTTACTTAGAAATGTGATTTAGGACCTGTTTAGATGCCCCTATTGGCAAGTCTCAGCTGTAGGTTGCAGTTGCATGCAACTGAGAAGTGGGCATTTAGGAGCGGTTTAAGAAGCCTAGGGAAGGAGGAGGAGAGCCTTAAGTCTGCCGGTAAGTCATTCCAGAGTTTGGGCAGCTGATGTTTGAAAGCTGATTGGCCCTTCGGAGTGCGCATGAAAGGGATTTGGAACTGTTTTGAGTCCGAGCCTCTGAGGGATTATGCCGGGGGGGGATGCATTGTCAGTTCGCAGTTGAGATCGGGGGGGGGGGTGCTAGTCCAGTACTTTGCTATGATATTAGCACAATGTAGTTGACGCTGAGACTCCAGAGAAGGGAGGGAAAGGGTGCTGTACAGATCACAGTGGTGGGTGGAGGGTGGGCAGTCTAGGATGAAATGGCAGAAAGAGTGAAAGAGGGGATCCAAGCTGGCCAATGTGGATGAAGGGGCTGTGCTGTAGACCACATCACCATAGTCGAAAATGGGGAGGATCATTTTGAGCACTAATTCTCGCTTGACTGAGGTTGGAAGGTTCCCTTTATTGTGGTAAAGTGCACCTAATTTAGGGTGTAGTTTTTTTTGTAGTGAGTCAATGTGGGCGTGGAAGTCTAGGTGTTGATCGAGCCATACCCCCAGATACCGAAAGGAGGTTCAGGATTCCAGGGTGGATCTGTCCTGAGTGTGGTAAAGGGGGGCTTCTATACGGGAGAGTCTCAGCTGCGTGTCGAAGGTTAGGGAGGTGGTTTTCTTTGCATTCAACACAAGTTGGTTGGACCTGAGACAAATTTGAATGGCATCAAAGTCCCGTTGGAGAGATGAGTTTGTATCCCCGATGGAGGGGCCGGAGGCATAAAGTACAGTATCATCTGCGTACATTTGTATGGCTGAGCTGGAGCAGACCAGAGGTAGATCATTTAGAAATATGGAGAATAGTAGGGGACCCAGGACCGATCCCTGGGGGACCCCCATGTTGACTGGTAGTGGGTTGGATACATGAGGGCCAATTTTTACTGCCTGCTTCCTGCCTGTCAGGTAGGCTTGGAACCAGCTGGTGACAAGATTAGAGAGGCCTGCATCTTGCAATTTTGCAATTAGTTTAGGGTGGGAGACCATATCAAAAGCTTTGGCCAAGTCAATGAATATAGCCGAGGTAATATGGCCCTTGTCCATTCCCGAGGAAATATCATTAGTGAGCCTTAGTAGTGCTGTGATGGTGAAGTGTGTTTTACAAAACCCGGACTGAAACGGGGTGAAGAAGGAGGTGGAGTCGAGGAAATGTGTAAGTTGGGAGAGGGCGAGGTGTTCTTGTAGCTTTGCCAGAACCGGTAGGAGGGAGATTGGGCGGTAGTTGTCGGGCACCTATGGATCTCCACCCTTAGGTAGCGGGATGATTACTGCTGCCTTCCAGGCTGTAGGAATTGCTGCCGTGGAGAAAGATCGGTTTAAGAAGTCAGCAAGGGGGTGGCTATTGCAGGGGCTGATAAGAAAAGGAGTTTGGAGTCCAGTCCTAGAGGACACTTGCCTTTGTTGGGGTCGAGGGAGCGTAGGGCACCTAGAACCTCAGCTGACGAGACAGGACGAAAAGAGAAATTGGTTGTGTGGGGGATATGCAGGGGTATTCCAAGAGGGTTGTTTGCGGGTGTGGGGAATTGCTGGCTATCTAGGCAAGTTTGGGCACAATTGGTAAAGAAGGAGTTGAAAGCTGAGGCAACTTCACTGGGGGCTGATATATTATTACCCTGCATGTTTAGGGTGGGGGTGGGTGGCTGGGCAGGGGGAGAGAGCAGGGATTTTACGGTTTTTCAGAATTTGGAGGGGTGGCTTAGATTAGTGAAGAGGGCCACCTGGAAGTAATTTTTCTTTGCCAGTCTTATGGCATTTGTGCAGTTATTTTGGAGGGAATGGTAATGCTGTAGAGAGGCCGAGGAGTCAGTTTGTCTATATTTTTTCCAGGCCAGGTCCCTAGCCCGACAGCGGCTGATAATGTCGGCAGAGACCCGAGGGAGATGAGCTTCCCTGACCCTTCTATTCCTTGAAGGGGCGTGATAGTCCAAGATGGCAAGAAATTGAATTCTAAACATTTGAAAAATATGGTCTATAGTGGGGGCCAAACGTATAAATGACCAGTCGATGAGAGAGAGGTCATTTAAAAGGAAGTGGAGGTGGAGGGATTTGTAAGCACGCGTACGGATTGTCCTTGGTGGGAGGTGGTTTGCGGGTCTGTGTACCCTCCTGGTCATGTAGACCATATGGTGATCACTCAAAGAATCAGGTAGGAGGCCAGCTTTAATTATCCTATGAGGGTGAGTAGTGAGAGCCCAGTCCAGGAGGGAGTGATTCCGTGTTGTGGGGTTTAGGCACGTGGGTTGTTCTATTAGTTAGGAGAGATTAAGGGAGTGAACCCTGCTACGTAATTTGGAACAGTCAGATGCTAGCCAGTTATGGTTTAGGTCGCCAAGGATGTGTAGTTCACCGGCGGCAGCCGTAGTTTTAAGATAGGCTAGATGTTCAATAATGGAGTTACCCGGTGTAGCAGGGGTGCAATAAATCCTGGCCACACATACCAGGGAGGTGTGTGGCAGAACTATTTTAACCATCTTAGTTTCTATCTGGGGATTCAGACATGGGATAAGGACAGGGGTGAAATGGAGCCCATTTGATATATACATGGCTATGCTGCCACCTTTCTTAGTTCCTTTGCAGTCCTGCCTAATTACAGAGTAACCTGGGATGGCTATTTCTGCGTCTGCATGGTGAGGTTTCAGCCAGGTTTCAGATATGATGCAAATATCAGGTGTTAGGGTATGGGCAGTGACCTGCAGCTCCGGTATTTTATTTAGTAAGCTGTGGATGTTGAGGTGGATAAGGTTTCTACCCTTAGGAAGGGTTTGGGGGTGAGATTTGATGATGGGCCAGGGTTTGTTTCGATGTCGCCAGCCAGGAGAAGCAGCAGGGTGAGATAGTGCATAGCAGTGTGACATGTATATTTTGGCTTGTATCTGGGATGGGAAATATGTGGATTGCAGAGAGAGATAGAGTCCCCTAAATTACGTAGGCCAGATAGGCGCATGGGGAAGGAGGAGGGGATGACTGAGGAGCTGATGATCCAAGTTTGGGTGGTTGTGTGAAACTGGTTCACTGTGGGAGAAAGTGGGGGTGGAGGGGGAGGAGAGATTGAGGTTACTGCTGGGGAGGTCTGGATTATTAAAGGGCCTGTTAGATGGAGGTAGTGATATGAGAGGCAGGGCGATGGCTAGGACAGCAATGTGGTAGAGGATCATACTTGTAAAAGTGATGAGATACAGAAGAAAAAAAAAAGACACACTCTGCAATTTAGTAATAGCGGCCACTACTGGGGGGATCTGATAATCTGCAAACCTAAAAATGGGCTGATAAGTTTTAGCACAGTCACCTGACCTCACAGATCCTAATAAATTAGAGTGCCGACCAGGGTGGTGGTGGGGGTGGTGGGGGAGCAGTACGCGGCGCCGTGAGCGATAAAAATCTGACAGAGCAGTACCGTAGCTTATGCTGGGTTCACACAGCCAAGATTCAAACTGCAGGAAAGGCACCAAACAGACAAAAGAGCCTAGTCCTGCCTGCAGAAAAACGATCGTTCTCTGCACTTCTCGTGGCTCGGGGGTCCGATGCAATCCGTGGCCCCAGGGAGAGCTCAAACGCAGCTCCCCTGCAACCTCATGGGGTTCTAGAGGAGGGCAGAGTCTCCTACCCTACCCCTCATGACCCAACTGTGGAGATAGAAGAGGACAGGGATTATTTTATATACAGCAGGAGGGCGGAGTTTCGATCAGGTATGTCCTATTCTGTATTACTGTTTGGGTGCTCCGACTCTGTTACAGAGCGAACATTAATTTAAAACTTGGGCAGCTCCTTTGTTAAAGACAAGAGCAGCAAGCAGGTAATGCTTAATTTAGATGATTAGGGAGTGAGGGCTAAATCCTTGTAATACTAAGCTATGCTGTTAAGGTCCTACAACAACAGTGCTCAGTAGAGCAATTCCCAGTTAAAGTAGACTGAATTGATGCTGGGTCTCTAAACAATAGCTATGGGATTCAATAGCTAACACAGATAAGGAAACAGTGCACAGTTACAGAATCTAGAAACACATGTAATTGGGAAGGTTACAAGAGTTTTTGCAAGCAGCCTATGCAGGGGAAAAAAATTACAATACACGGCGCTCTTAAAGTAAAAGTGTCTCTTGCTTTTTCTGCAGTAAAATCAGGCAAAACAGAAAAGTGTTAGCTTGAAACAGTCTATAGATGTCACCGACTGCAGTGCCTGTAACAAAATTAAGGGCAAAGCAGCATCAAGAATGTGCTGGGTCTACAGCCGAAGATTCAAACTGCCAGCAGGAAAGGCGCCAAACAGATAAAGAGCCTAGTCCTGCCTGCAGAAAAACAATCATCCTCTCGTACCTTTTGTGGCTTCAGGGGATCCATGCAATCCAGGCCCCAGGGAGAGCTCCAAATGCAGCCCCTCACAACCTCGTGGGGTTTCTGGGAGGGCAGAGTCCCTCACCTACACACCAACTTTATGGCTTCGGGGTCCAATGCGATCGGTGCCCCAGGGAGAGCTCCAAACGCAGCCCTCGCGAACTCATAGTGAACCATAGCAAATCAATATTAAATAAATCCAGAATAAACAAATGTCTGTTTCTGGATGTAGGTAGGTAAAATGTTTATTTGTTCAACATAAATCATTACAAAGTTCACATAAATACATTTCATACAAGACTGACAAATTTTACAAATAATTACTGTACATATAAAACATCACAATACTGTGCATACCTTATAACTACATTTTAACTCAACTCATTTATCAGAGATCATTTTATGTCCAATGCTCAACAAGCATACTTAAAGATTCAAAGATTTCAGATATTTATACAATCTATCCAGTACATTCAAGTCTTTGTAATTAAATAAATACTTAAGTTGGTCAGAGGGGAGACCAAGGGTAGCTAGAATCGGACCTAGCAATTTTCTCCTTTTTATTTCAAATTGTGGGCAATGTAATAGTATGTGTTTAAGATCATCTGCTGCTACCATGTGACAACTACAGTTTGAGCCACTTATACTCGATCTTTTTTGAGCGTAAAAAATATATCTTGCTTTATAAAGCTCAAATCTGTATCTAGTTATCACTCTTCTTTGTTTGGAATTTCTGAGAATAGTTAAGCATGACTGTAATTTATGATGTTTTTATTATTTTATACCATTTAAAATGATTCATATCATTAATTATTGCATGAACTTGTTGAACGATATCATCTCTTAATCTATTCTTTACCATTTGTTTGAGTTGGGGAAAAGGAAGTTTATATATTTCATATAATGTATTTCCCAGTCCCAAGGGAAGAATATGATCATGTATGGTTTTAATTATGCTAGATATGAAACCCATATCATGATTCTTTATTTTTTCTTCAAGACACATCCAAGGGAGTTGATTATCATGAAGAAGAAATAACAGTAATGTAAATATGATTCTTCTTTCTGTAGCCAAAATGCTTAACGGAAATTGACCCAACTCTCTTCTTAGAATTTCCACAGGTACTGACTGCTGGACTTTCAAAACATACCTATAATTTTTTTTTACTTCTACTTCTAAGGATTTTATGTTAGATAGCGTCCAAATTTCAGTAGCATATAAGATTCCAGCATTTATCTGAGCATTAATTACCGTAATTAATCCTAATATGGAAGATTGTCCCAATCTCCTATGGAATTTTTTAAATGCCATAAAAGATTATTTAAATTTTTGTAGTGTAATTTTCACATGTAGAGTCCATGATAAATTATTTGCAAATCTTAACCCTACATAATCGTAATATGCTTCATAAGTACTTTATTTCTGTCAATATATTGTTTACTAGACCTATTCCCAAACACTACCATATTCATCTTTCCCATATTTATTACCAATTTATCTTTTTTGCATAACTCTGAACAATGGGTAACCTTTCTTTGAAGACCTGACAAAGAAGTAGAAAAAGAGAATCATGTCATCTACGTAAGCTAATAAAGTAACTGCATGATTACCTATTTTTGGTGAATGGAAATCAGGATTATCCAGAGACTCAAGAATCAAATTTATATAAATGTTGAACAAGAATGGTACTATCAGACAGCCCTTCCACACTCCCAAATTTGCAGATTTTAGTTGTTAAATTCCCATTATAATCATATTTTACCCTTAGCCATGTGCTATCAAAATGTCTTATTAGTATATCTAGTAAATCTCAAGGGATATTATATCTTTCCAGCTTTCCCCATAATATCTTTCTATTTATGGAATTGAAAGATGTTCTTCGATCTATAAAACAGCAGAATAATTTCAGAATAATTTAAATTTTTTGACTGTCACATATTTCCACGTAAAATGGCTTAAAACAAAACAATGTTGTATAGTTGAACGATTCTCTCTAAATCCATTTTGAGTTTCAGATATCGGACTATTATTTTCTGCCCACTGCTGTATTCAATCTAAGATGATTCAGCATAGATCTTTTTGAAGCATCAAGAGGGCTTACTGGCCTGTACATGGCTGAGTCATTTGTATTTCCCATTTTAAAAATTAGGCAAATTATGCTACCCTTCCATGAATCAGGAAAAAGTTCTTCCTGCATGCAATGATTATAAAATGTATGTAAAACAGGGATCCACCAATAACTGAATGTCATCTATATATATATATATATATATATATATATATATATATATATATATATATATATAGGATTCCATCAGGACCTGGAGCTTTATTATTGGATACTTTATCAAGAGCATTACTTATTTCAAACTTATTTGTGTAAAATGCTTTGGGATAGCCTCTTACACTATCATTTTTAATAATGAAGTGACTATCTTCTACCTCTTGAGAAAAGTATAGCTTTCTGAAGTGAGCTTCCCAATTTGATGGAGTAATAGCTGCCTTGATCTTGTTTGCATATTTATCATAACCTTTACTTACCAAGGTTCAAAACTGTTTGATATCATTCTTTATTATTGCTTTCCTTAGTTTTTCCCACATGACTAAATAATATTTTGATCTTTCCATTTCTAATATTTTTTATTATCATTCCTTGTCTTATTTAATATTTTATTAGTGTGTTTTAATTCCAATTTTTCCTTCTGCTAAATTAAACCATTTAATTTCCTCCTTGCTTTATTATAATTATAATTAAACCAGGTATTGTTCCCCTTTTTATGCAGTGAAGATGAATAGAAGAAAGATTTTATATAGAAATGTATGTCATTCCATATTTCTGTAATCGCTCTATGATTCATCTCTGATAAGTTATTTTTAAGATTTGATAAATGTTCTACATTTAATATTTCTTCAAATGTTATGATTTCAGTTCTTTGCCAGTGTATTCTTTTGATGTTAATTATCTGTATTCCTTGTGTGTCTAGAGAAGCATTTTTTATTTTACTTTTTGGGCTGGCTTCCCCAAGCTCTAGGCAGACTCACCAGGCTCCAGCAGCCACCCCCTCATACTCAGGCTTACCTCCCCAAGTGAAGCCACCAGTAGGTGAACTCTGGTGGCCAGAGGGGATGGCAATGGAGCCAACTCATTAGCGGTGGCTGGCATTTTTGTGTACTGCAAACCCCATGGGGGTGGGGAAGTACAATGATGACCTGCATCCACCAGGCCCATGAACATGGAGGCGCTGACTGCAGTGCAACTCCTGGCTTCTGCCAGGGGTTCATTGTGAATCAGACACTCAACCCACCTCCCTCCAGAGTAGGACACTAGTCCACTGGATGCTCAATCCTACTCCCCCCGATTGGTCCTCTGACTCCCGGATCCATTCTTGAACCTGGGTCATCGGCGCCGCAGTTGGCAATCATGCCTTTGCACCAGTGGGCCAGCCTCTAGAGAAGCATTTTGATTGTCTAAAGGATATCCCCAGTCCCATGTTGTCATTACCGGTAAATGGGCCAATTTTGTTCTTATTTGGATGTCTAAGTCCAGTATGAAGCATCAGAATTACCCCATACCAAATTTATACAAGATGAGCCTAGAGGGTCTATATAGGTGTAATCACCCTCTATGTCCCCATTTGTTCTGTTGTTATAAACACACAGATGTTGGTCATTTGGTCATTCATAATTTAAAATGTTAAAGTGTTTAATGTTCATAATTTGCACTGTAGGTACTGTACACTATTTTTAAAATCACATGTTAAAACATTAAATCTAGGGGTTATTGGGTCTGGCAGTATAGCCTAGAGGTTAGAGTAGCAAACTGTGAATGAGCTGGGTACATGCAGCAGACCCGGGTTTGATTCCCACAGACTTAAACTTTCCCAGTGTTCCTGGTTCACCCCTGAAAACAGGCACTTGTTCCTATTGGGTTTTACCTGGTTACCAAAGAATTAAAAAAATACCAATATATTTTTATTGCATCATACAGTAGTCAGGGTTCCCTGTAATTAACCTTTGTTTTAATCTGGCTGCAATGATTTCAGTTAGTTTAAGATAAATATTGAGATATATTTTATATGTTTTATAAGCTTGTTTTCAGACTTTAGTCAAGTTTTTATAGTAGTCTTTGCATGTGAGCATTTTGGTGGTAGATTGATGAGCACAGGATCCCTGTTACCAGCTAGCTTATTCTAGTTTAATGATCAGCAGGGCCATCCAAAATCCTCAGCTGTTTGAATCAAAACTGGTTTGAATGAAACTATGTTCACAAGGTGATACCTGCCCTATCACTTACAGAAAGGCTTCATAATTAGCACTCCATTTAGGTGAATGGGATAATTTGCACCTTTTCTCCCACCTCCTGTTTCAGTATCTGTGGCAATAAAAAGTTTTCTGCAAATCAAGTGTTAAGTGTTTAAGTGTACTTTGATGTGCTTACACAACTTGGTATGATATATGCTTATGTGACCTAGATACATTGTGGCTGTTCACCTCTCTATCCATGGTATATACCACCCTGTAGGGGTATGACAGTGAGGAACCCTAGAGGAGAGTTCCACCCATATATATGCCATGGAAATGATTCCCTTGGCTAAAGGTAGCTTAGGAAGAAGCCCAAAAAGAATACCCAAAAGTGTGTCGAGCATCGAAGGAGGCGAGAAGTCAGAAGATATTAAGGAAGGGAATGGAGGTCAATAGATGTAGAACAGAAGGCCAGGAGAGGAAAGGGAGCATACAAGGACAATAAGCTGAAGAAAAGCTGACATGATGCAGAATGGCGGGACTTCCTAAGGAGAGGGGGAACAGCCAGGGCCACCGTCTGACTCCATCCAACAGTGGAACCTAACTACAGAACCTATGACAGCACTAACCCTATCTAAATATTATGACCATCAGCACAGAGGAGAGGAAAAATCTCCTCTGAGGTGGAAGCCTCTAGGGATCCAAGGCCTAGGTTGCCTTCCCTCTAGGCTAAAGGATGTTTTGGTTAGTGATGGCTCAGCTACTGCAATTTAGAGTCTAGATCAAGGGAAGAGGAAAAAATTACAATGTAGATGAAGCTCACACGCTGTCCTACTAACAGGAATGCTGTTGAGGGTTGTAAGTGATGTCTCTGCAACTAGGTGCCCAAAAGCAAAAGAAGAGAGAACTGACTGCCAAGGCACTCAGCCAGCATACACAAGCCTCTGAAACAGACCAGGTGAACCAAAGGTGGTCAGATGGAGGATAGCGTAAAGGGTGTCCCCTAACCCACTCATGCAGTCAAGGGGCCCTGGTGAAGAGAGCCCCACCCCTCACAGCTTGAAGTTGGAAATTTTACATTCAGGGGTGTCACCAAAATGAGGGACAACTGAAGGTCCACCCGGGGAGAAGATATTCTCACTATGGGCCAAGGAGAAAGACCCTGCTCTGAGCTTCCCATGCTCTAGATGCAGACTTCGGGGGTGCAAAGTGAGACCATCAGCTACAGGCTTACCCCAAGCCATGGAGTAATGGTCATGGAAGGCACATCTCTGAGTGAAGAGCAGGTCAAGTCGAGGTAGCAAGAGACCCATATGAGGGGTATGCTCAGATAGTCGATGTGAACGAGTAGACCTACAGAGAGGTCAGATTGAGTGAAAGAGGCCCCAGTTTGGATCCTGAGGAGGCAGGGAGTGCATGCCAATCAGGTCCATTGAAAAGCAAAATTAGGAGTGGATTGAACTGCATGAAGGTAAGAATGAGAACGGCCGGGGAAAGCCAGCAGCAGATGGGTGAGGTACAAAGCACCAGAAGTAGTGAGGTTGGAGCTATAAAATCGTAATGGATAAGTGGAGGTTCAAGATGAATATGCAAGGTATGCTGATGGAGGGAAGCCAGAAGGTTGGCATGAACCGCAGAATGGAATGAATTGTACGAGGGGGAGAGACGAAGATAGTTGGGTGAAGCCATAACCTATTATGAACCTAATTAGGCAGGCCAAAGCCAACTTCCACAAGGAACTGCTGAACGACTGCTGGGGAGACAATAGGAGGTTTTGAGATAACATCAAAATCCTTCTAGGGAAGGCTATCGGAATCACCCACAGCTGATCAACACAAATGGCTCACCTTCAATGGATCTGCTCCATATTGCTGAATCCTTCAACTCTGCCTTCACTGACCTGAGTTCAGTCCTCCCCCAACTATCTACACCCCACCAAAACTACCCCCCATAGCAAGGCACCCTCAAACAACCACCCTGAGTTCTACTTTAAGAGAGTGTCAACAAAAGAGATTGCAAACTATGTTAAGAGAGTCCTCAGTAAAATGAGAATGGGCAGTGATACAGTAGACATGAAGCTTCTATCTCTTACTCTGGATGTACTCATCATGCCTGTTACCAAGCTCTTCAACAAATAACTAGCCTGGCTAAATTCCCATCAGTCTGGAAGCAAGCGCTTGTGACCCCGTTCCATAAGAGCGGTGACAGGTCCTGTATCTCCAACTACAGACCAATCTCAATCCTCTCCCCACTATCCAAGGCCCGGGTAAAGATAGTAGCCAACCAGATCACCAACTGCCTAAGCAAATGCCAACTGAAATGTCCAAACCAGCATGATTTTAGGCATAATCACAGTACCACCATGGCTCTGGTGGAGTTCACTAACTTTGTGCACTGGGCCATGGATGAAGGCAAGTTGGTTGCTTCAGTGTTCATTGGCCTAACGAAAGCCTACGACACTGTGAACCACAACCTTCTCCTGGCTCAACTGTGAAACCTGGGGGTGGCTGCTAATGCAATATGCTGGTTCCAGGACTACCTGTCTCTAAGGTCCCAGCATGTCAAGATAGGTCAAACCGTGTCTGGGTCCAGAGAAGTTTCTCTGGATGTCCCCCAAGGGTCTATTTCTTGGACCTCTACTATTCAGCCTTTTTCTCAATGATCTCCCAGGAGCCTGTGACTCAAAAATCATTCTTTATGTACATGAGCCATTCTCCTCAGCAATTCTTGTATCAAGTCTCTTCAAGTTGCACTCCAACACTCTTTCAACAAATTAGAGGATTGCTTCTGTGAACAAAGGCTTCTGCTCTATTATAAAAAGACTAAGGCCATGTTCCTATTCTGCTTCCAGCTCAAGAAAAGGGCCCCCACACTTTCCATCTCCAGCAAGGTCCAAGCACCCCTGGAACAAGTGCACTTCTTTAAATGCTTGGGGGTTACCCTCAATGATACCATGTCCTTTCCTCAACATGTGGACTCATTGGTCAAGGCTGTAAATGCAAACTGGGGTTGTTTACAGGCATAGGAAATACCTAACTCCAGCAGCACTCTGCCTTGCTATTACCAGCTCCATCTTATCAACCATTAACTATGGCCTGGTAGTCTATGGGGCAGCCACTGACACTGTGCTAAGGGGTGCATACTGCACTTAACAAGGCCTGCAGACTCACCCTGGATGCCGATCGCCCCACCCACACCTGCTCCCTATATGAGAAGATGAACTGGTTGTCACTAGGAGGCAGGATCAAATTCCAAACTTGTCTTCTTAAAAAGAAAGCTCTACTGGGCAGGGCACCCTCAAATGTATCTGTCATCTTCTCCAAATCAGATTCAGGTTACGACACTAGAGGCATGAAGCAGGGGGCACTCATGGTACCCTTCCGTCATATCGCACCTGGTCAATCTGCCTTTTTCTATAGAGCTCCCTCTGGCTAAATGAGATCCCGGAGCTCACCCACAATATGAAAAGCCTTCCCCCTTTTCAAATCTGAACTCAAGCACTACCTCACCTCCTGTAATGTGTGTGCCTGTTCCCTGAACATCTGGCACAACCCCCCCCAGGAACCAGTAGCCTGGCACAGTGTGCTCCTCACTCCAAAAATAGCATAGGATCCCTCCTCAGGGTCTAAAACCCCCTCCTACTCACAGTCTGGCCCTTATGCACCTTGCTTCCCTCCTTGCCACCCCACCATCCCCTCCTCCTCTCCCCTCTCCCTATGGCCCTTCTGTTTCCCCTCCTCCTTCCCACCCTAGCCCCCAAGTACGACTCAACAAAGCCTATTTTAAGGCCATGTTCCACTTTCTCATCCCCAATGCCCCCATCCCCATCCTGGGCTGTTTCCCACTACTTAGCTCTGGTCTGGATTGAGGTATCACCAGGGGTTGGGTGTCTCCCTTCTCTGTACACTCCTCTGCACCTCACTTTTATCATTGCCACCTACTTCTTTCTGCTCCTTCCATGACTGGGTCATTGTTAAATGTTGGTTCCACTGTTCATTATAATGATCTAGCATTGTGCACTGTTTATAGATGTATACTCCTTTTGACCAATATTGTTTTGTCTGTGTGTGTCATTGTTTTTAGATGTGGAATCTATGTAAAAAAGCCTTGGCTCAAAGGTATTTCTGAATAACAAATAAATAAAAAACAAAATGAGTTGAGAAGTCAATATGAGAGGAAGGATGGTCGCGAACGAATAAATATAAATGATTGTGGAATGAAAGCCTTGAAGGCCAGAATGGTTAAGGCAAAATATGAAATGGACAAAGTATGATAATGGAGTGAATCCTTGAAGGCCGGTATGGTGAAGGAGAGTTATGAAATGGACGAGGTATGATAATGGAGTACATGTCTTTAAGGCCAGTACAGTTAAGGGTAGGTCAGATGGCAAGTAAGGTATAATAAGGATGAGGTTTAGTAACAATGGAGGTTATCAAGGAGAGGAGGATATATGAATCGAGTGGTTCAGAACGTAGGACTATGGTAAGAGGAAGATGCCAATAGGTATGGTGATGGCAGGACAGGAAAACGCCCTAAAAGGGAGGCATGGGATAAGGAAGGGAAAGAGGTGGTGGTTGAGAGAGTGGGGGAAGGTGGGGTGAGCCAACACAGAACAAAATAATGGAGGCAAAACAGCTAGATAGAAGAAGGGAAGTGCACAAATGGGAGACGAGAATGGCAAGGTGAAGCCCACAGCAGACAGTCGGGGTACAAAGTACCAGTAGAAGAATGTGGTATGATAGAGGGAGGAGGAACAGTGAGATTGGAACAGGAAGGACAAGGTTTAAGAAAAACAGAGTCCAACATAGAGAGGAGGATGATACGAGCTGAACGAAGGGTGGGGCAGGAGAAGACTGATATGACGAGAGTCGGGAAAATGGAGGTATCTGTGAGAGAGGAAAAGACAGGAGAAGGCCGGCAGCTAGGCAATGCGAAGTGGCTGACAGTCAAAAGACTAGAGCGCAACAGGGAAAATGGCAGCGGGCCAAGCATGGAGAGACCAAAAGAAGGATGCAGGGTAGGTGCGGTAGGTGGAGGGATGAGGCAGAGGGAGTGGCAAGTCAGGGTAGGGACAGAGCAGCTGGATACACAGCATGGAATAGTGGGAATGAGCAGGGCTGGAAACCCCAAAAGAGAGGTGAGATCCCAGAGGACAAACTCAAGCAACAAGGGAAACAGCCATAGGAGGCAGTGAGTGGCAGTAGGCGTGGTAGGCAGAGGGACGAGGTAAAGTCAGGGTCGATGGTGAGAAAGCAGGAAGAGGCAGGTGAGAGGTAAGAGGAGAACAAAGGATTAGATGGGTACAAAGGAACAGAGGCACACCTTTCAACCTCTCAGCACCAAAAACACAGTACTGGCCCTCAAAAGTACAGCAAACAGCCAGAATGCATAGCACTCTCCCAATCTAAACAACAAGTCCACAAATAGTGGTGGGCCCCACATGGTCAGTGGCAAGGAAGGTTGCTGACAACCCAATTTGGTTGCCAATAGTTTGTGTGTCCAGAAATAGCTCCAGAAAGTAGTGAGAACAGCAAAAAACTGTGCTGAGCAAATGCAAATCTGAGTGCAAAATCATAGTGCTATGCCAAAGTCACAGCAGTCGAGAGGCACAAACAGAGGAGTACTGCAGCTGGAAAATGAAATGATTCCCAGCACTGAGGGAAGATTAGTAGGGAAACAGCAGACCGGAGCTAGGAACTCTGAGTGGGAACCAGGAGAGGTGCAACTGGGGGCTGTCAGAGCAGCCAGAGAAACAGCAGAGGTGGAGGAAATGGAGCCGCAAGAAGTGGCAGGCAGGAGGGGAGCCAGGGAGGGAAGGAGCAAGGGAGGTTCAAACAGATGGCAAGCCGCAGCACAAGCAGAAGAATTAACGGAGGGGTAATGCAAGAACACAACCACAAGTGAGTAGCAAGAATGGGCAGGGAGAGAAGCATGATGGAGGAGCAGACATGGCCAATCTGCCATGGGAGGCACAAAGAGGGAAGGGGATCCATCAGGAGATGCAGGAGAGCATACTGAAGGGAAATCAATAACGCATGGCCTATAGCAGCGCAAAAGAGTTTCAGGCAGGGTAGCCACTATGATAGGACCCAGCTAAGTGATAGGCTGAAGGGGGTACAGCAGGGCTGAGATGGGGGATGGATGGATCAACTGTGCCAGAAGAGGCAGAGAAGGCAGTTGGAGATAAGACCAAAAGTGTGAGGCAATGAGGGAAAGCAGAGAGGAGGAACAGTCGAGGAAGAGCTGGCTTTAAAGACCTGATGAGGGAGTAGTCTGTTGCTCCTCCCATTGAACTACAGATGTAGCCTTGCAATTATGCATGGCCAGTGGATTTTGAAACCAAACCAGACAAGGATTCAACCAAAAGCAGTGTCACTTAACATTTCCCCCACCTTGCACTGAATTGTTTTGGCCAAACCCAAGTCTGCATGCAAAATTGTCAATATATTTGAGATCATTTTATTGAAAATGTTAATACTTTTTACACAGTTCAAAGTAAAAACTCAAACATTGTAGAACATGTCAGCTTTTGCAGAGAATGGTGAACATTGTGGATTCCGCAAAAAAATTACGGGTGCAATTTTCCAGTGCCCCTGCCCTTAACCAACAGGAGAGCAGCTTGAGCAATGCCTACTGGTATCACAATAAAACCTGCTGCACTCAAAACAGGGCAGTGACATTTAGTTATTTAGATTTTACTTACCAGATAGGTGCATTAAACAAGCAGTTGCCTAGTTTCAGGTATGGCATGGGAGGTAACATTAACAGCACACGTGCAATAAGTGAAACAGCAATGAACAACAGAAATTGTAAACAAAGGTTACAAAATATAATGTACAATACAAAGTGGAATAGCTGGTGAGACTACATGGAGGTGCAAAACAAGCTACACAATGAATAACTAGTTTATGAAAATAAACAAGAGCACAAGCCTATGATGAGAAGCCTAAGTTAAACAAAGTACAAGGAAGTCAAAAAACAAATGTATACTAAACTGAAATCAGACAAAATCAGCTAAATCTTCATAAAAGGTGTTTACAATTTAGCATATACTGTATACATTAGACACACAAAGGCCTGGCTCAAAATATGCCACTTATTATCACTAGTGAGGGGGCAGGACATACATATTGTAACTCACTTGTGGCTCTGGCACACAAGAATTGTGGTCCTGCCCCTTTACTCATGAAGATAAATTGCGTTTTTTGAGTGAGCCAATTGGCTATCCTATATTTATCTGTTTAATCCAAGCCAATGCATCTAGTTTATACAACTTTACCATAAACAACTTGAAATGACCTGGAGGAACCAATGGGGATATGGAGGGAAACTTCTAAATGGAAGAAACCATATAAACAACACAACAGTGTCAGTCTATCGCTCTTCCTCAAAGTGCAGATTTTTAATCCTGGGTCATTTTAATTGTTTACAGTAAGTACACATTGTGACTTCACAATATCACAATGCATATCATGCAAATAAGGTCCTTGTTAGCTTCCCACTGGTTGTAGCCATGCAGATGCAAGCATGTTTATAAAATGGACATGAAAAATTGTGTGTAAAACAACAATGGCTGCTCTTAAAAGCTGTTGTGCTGTAGCCAGTTCACATATTTGGAAACAAAAGTAACAGCCAAATAAAAGTGGGAGTCCCTAAGGAAACATTTTGGAGTAAGAAACCGCTGTGTGTGTGGGTGTGGGTGTGTTTGCTTATGGAGACACTTTTTGCAGCTGAATGGGTGAAGCCATGCTGATGTATTGCTATCATGTAGAAGTGAGAAGGAATGGTGGAAGCACATGACCGGATATCTTCCCTCTCTTCTTCCACAGTGCTGCACTCAGTGGTTTTCTATTGTTTCTTTGCCTGACCTCCCCATCTCCACTGCACTAGCCCCCCATGGGTGCTCTATTTTATTGCTGCCAGTCACTTCCATTTCAATTCCACAGTTGCAGTAGAAAAAACTGAGCCTGCTGTGCCTAAGATGGCTACCGTGAACTCAATGCGCATGCATGACTTCACTTCCATAGTTGCGAAGAAGTCACGTATGTGATCTTGGGCATGGCAGGCTCTTTTCTGTGGCCTGTGAGTGCTCTTAAAGTGACATAGCGGCTATGTTGGCTCTGACCAGATACTGTTTATTAGTGACTTAGTGGATTCACGAATAATATAATATAACATACATCTTAGTAATATGTTATATTGTTTATTGTAAGTCACTACTTACAACAAGTAATTCTGTACAATCTGACAGCATCTGACTCTCAGCACATCATGAGGAACCTGATTTGGAAACACTTTTGCCATAGGCACAGACTTTTAGAAATCCTTGTAATAGTAAGTAGAATTGTTAAGTCTTTCTCCCCATATGAAAACTGTAAGTTTACCAGTCCACAATACATACTCGTTAAATTTATAATTGCCATTAGTAAATATTCATTGCCCTCTGGGTCTTGCACTCCCACCCATCTATAGTTTTTAAGACAGTGTAATCATATCCTTAGTTGCCTGTGGAAGTGCAGGGCCCTTCAGGCCTTGTGCTCCCATTCCTCCCTAGATGAATATACAGTATGCATGTAGCTGTGGAAGGACCATGCACTTCCATTTATTAGACAGACCAAATTATCAGCATAGACATCTTATTACCCCACCTCATGCACCTGGTGCTGAAAATTTTTGAATCCCTTGCCAAAATGTAATTCCGTGCAACTACAACTCCATTCCACACCACAGTTATGAAAACACATTTTGACCAGGATTTGAAAAATAACAGCTGTGACATACATATGGTGAGGTAGTAAAAAGTCTATGTTGAAAATTTGTGGTCAAAATATTTAAAATTTCCAATGAGTGTGCATAGCGAAATTGCAATGAATGGTCATAACTAAGCCATTTTTACATATTTTGACCCACAATTTTCAACATAGCCTTCTTATGACCCCTCCACATGAACAAGTACAGGACAAATGTTCAAATCCCACCCAAAAGGTGAATCTGCCAAGCAGCTAAGAAATTACCTGTTGGGCGGGAGTTGTGTAATGGTAGTAATGTTGTTTGTGAGGTGTGGTCTACAAAAGGCCATGCTGAACATTTGGTATCAAAATGTCAAAATATGGCTGAGATATGCATAAAAGTTAAAACCCCCATTGAAATACATTCAAGCCTACATACATCGCTATCCATCACTGACCTTCCAATTCACATTTAGCTTAGTAGCTAATCAGAAGTGCATCCTCTTGCTGTCCTGTCCTGTTTTATTTCTGATATGCTTTTATTGATACTGTCTTGTGTTAAGCTATTTTCTTTTTGTTTTGTTTTGTTATTTTGCTGGTATTTACTCTCTGAGCGTGACGACATTGTCTTTGTAACATGCAGACACGTAAATCAGCTACATCCTTACAGAATGAAACCTGTGTGCATGTAGCACACACCAATTCATATGCACTACACAAGATTCCTTCTTTGTCTTTTATTTTTGTTCTTAACTTAGAAACATCATGATGAGAGGAGGTGGTGGTGGGGGTGCTTGACTTGATTGCAGACAACTACTAAAGGAATGAGGAGAGCAGTGCTGAAAATGACAACCGGGTAATTGCATATTGCCCAATGCAGTTACTGAAAAGGGTGGGTTGGTCTCACACATACACCTTTCTTAGTCTGGAACATTCATGCAAAGTAGAAATCACTGTCAGGCTTCTCATAGTTCACATCCATTTTTTTCCTTGAAACAAACAGCCAGTAAATTAGGAATAGACATTTCATTGCATTAACGGCGAGAAGCTGATTTACATGTCTGCAAGTTGCAAACAGAAATAGATTAGTTGCCGTATTGGTCCTTGTAAGAACAGATACAGAAGCAAATGGTTTGATACCTTTTATTTACTTTTTGTAACATCTATGTTGGTCCAATAAAAGATATCAAACCATTTGCTTCTGCATATTACAAAGACACTGTCTTCATGCTCAGAGAGTCAATACCAATAAAATAACAAAACAAAAAGAAAACAGCTTAACACAAGACAGTATCAATGAAAGCATGTCAGAAATAAAACAGGAGGGGACAGCAATGAATGAACAGCATGCAAGAGGATGCACTTCTATTTAGCCACTAAGAAAACCACCACATCTCACCTTTAAAGCACATTTTAAATGACTCTCAGGTAATATCACAAAAATTATTTCCAAAGGAGGGGCTTAACATTTTATTTCATAAAGAAACACACATGACAAGAGGCTGACATTTCAAAAATGAGAACCCAGTGAGCTCATAACACATCTACCTTACTTGATATGTTAGGGGACTACTCTAAAAGAAACAGCCTCTGTGACAGAAAACACACACACACACACAAGACAGAGTTTGAATCACAGACTGCAAGATGACCCTTTAATATGTTCACACATTCATATCTTTTTTTTTTTTTCAGTTCTTTAACCAGGAGTAGCAACTAAGTTGAAAGCTTTTTTACAGGTGTGACCTGGGAGCACAGGGAAGTTAAGTGACTTGCTCAGGGTCACACAGTATGCAAGTGGAAGCTTTGGGATTCAAACCTAGGTCTGGTCTGCTGGATGTCACCAGATTTGCAGCTCAGAGCCTTAAACCACTGCGCTATACTGCCTCCCCGATATCTAAAAACAATGGCTGAACACATCAGAACTTAAATAGCTGAATGATCAAACTGTAAGTACAGCAAACAATGTCCAATTGAACAGTAAGGGTCCAACCCTAAAACGTTCAAATGGTTATTTTCCAGTCTAACTATCCTGACATAATCGAATGACAGAGGAAATTATTCTCACCACAGCAACAGATATTTGCCCTATTAATTTTTTAATTGTAATACAAGAATCAAAGAAAGTATGTGAAGGAGATCTAAATACAATTCTCATTGATTATTTGCCATGCAGTATTTCTGTAGAAAAACATTTTTAAAACGGGAAAAAACAAGATGGCTGACATCAGGATCAGCATTTCTCTGAGCATGAGCAGTAAATCCTTAATAATTAACAGTTCAAACTGTTTCCATTTACCTGCCTATCTTGTGGCTATCACAAACATCATTATAGTTCAAAAATGGTAAAATGTTTCTTCACCAAACCATCCAAAAGCACAACCTTGGTGCAGACCCCATCATCCCTAAAAAGAACAGTTTATTCCCTCTGGTCTGTAGATAATGGCAAAAAATCCCATGTTAACCAATGGGGAAAAAGTGTTCTTTTTTCTGTTTTTTACTACTTTAGATCTCAAAAATTGTACAAGATGACGTCACAAAATGTTTCATGTCTTGAGACTGACAGAATGACCGTGCATGGCAAACTGTGAGCTATTTTGTTGAAGCATGCCAAAGTTATTAAGGTACAACATTTTGAATTTAACACTGAAGTGCTTTACGAACCCTAATTATAGTGGTGCAGTAGCGCCACTATACGTATGTTATACATACAAATGAATTTGTTTTTTCATAATCAGTGTACTAATCAATAATTTATGACATCATTAACTGGGAACTCATTAAAATTTCCTACCTCAACCTCAAAACCAGTCTTTCATAAGAAAATATTTCTCAGCATTGTAAATTACTAACCCCCCCAACAGCTGAGCCAGACTTTCATTAAAAAATTGCACTTGAAGGAGTAGTATTTGTTATTTTATCATATAGTATTTTTTTAGCAGTCATATATTTCTGACATGATAAGATTCATCATCAGTATATTTTTATTCCTACCAAATGGGATTCAGTTCACAGTCCACTTTATGGCAGTTGCTGGGCACAGCTCAGTTCACTGGATGTCTTCTAGCTTGGCTCAGTCCATCACCTGTGGTATCGTTCTGCTCTGCTCCATGTGACATAAGATCTTTCTTTCCCCTGGAAGGGACATGTCTCCTCATGGCTGCTCCTGCAGATGGAGTGATCCTAGTTTTTAAGTGCTAAATTCTCTGTGAAAAAGTTTTCTTTCTCCAATCCTTTTGGTCAGTACTATGTGTCTCATCATCCTGTTACTGCTCTGTTGACAGCTCTGAAGATGGAACACAGAAAGCCAGGTTTTAAAAGGTGCATAACCTGATGTTCAGAAATGTTAGTCACGAATAGCATCAACATGTGCTTCTACTGCCTGGGTGCTAAGCATGATACTGGGCAGTGTGGGCATGGTTGTGCCATGAACCAAGTGTCTGTAGACAACCATAAGACATGCCTCCTCCTCCTACAGAGAAAAGGCAGACTTTTATGACCACAGGATCAGCAGCTTAGATGACAGCACTGAAAAAGGAAGCAGTGGCAGGGCGTTCTTTGGCCATGGCCTTGGTTCTAGTATGGCAGGCCTAGGGCACCTCATTAATAGTTTACCTGCTTCTACAAGACTTGCTACCCATCTACAAAGCAACAGATGTTAACTTGGCTCTTCATCACTTCATCTCAATTTTCAACAAAGCCTGTGACCTCTTTGCCACTGCTAAAAGGTGCAAAACAAAATCTCTCTCTAACCCATGGCTCACCACGGCTCTTCTCTCACAGCTGAAACTAAGGGATCAACTCTGGGCAGTTGCCAGGGCCACTGAAAAACAACTGGACATCCAAAATTACAAACAAGCTTGAAATGCCTGCACAGAAGCCATCCGGCTCATGAAATCCACCTATTACAAAGACGCTCTCACCAATACATGGGGAAATGGTCGTGCTTTCTGGGACAATATCAAGGATGTAATGGGGAAGCAGCCAAAAACCTCTCTGGCCATGTTAATGGTTGATGGATCCTCAACCCTCGACCCCAAGGTGATCGCAAACATCTTTAACATGGCTTTTTCAGACCTTAGTGCTGTCCTACCCCATGACTTTTTCGAAAACAGGGCCTACTCCCCAAATACCTCAGCCCCACAGTCTAACCATCCCCTCTTCTACTTCAAGGAGGTAAGGCTGAATGAAGCTTGCCACTATATTACTACAGCTATCTCTAAATCTAGATCTAATGTAGTAGCCACAGACATTGCCAGCTATTTCCAGATATTTCGCGAAATTTCTAAAGAGTTTCTCTCTTCTACCCCTACTGTGGAAATGGAGAAAGCATGAGCTATTTCTGGAAATATCACAGAAATTTCAGGAAATTTCTGGCAGTGTCTGTGGCTGCTACTGTAGTAGCGACACCCTAGACCTTAAGCTTCTGTTGCTAACCCTCGATGAGGTAATTCATTCATTAACAAAAATCCTAAACCTCTCTCTCAGCTGTGGAAAATTCCCAGACTTATGGAAAACAGCCACCGTGAAACCTGTCCATAAAAGTGGGGATAAGACGAATAACTCAAATTATCACCCTATCTCCATACTGCCCCCACTCTCTAAGGCACTCGAGCGCATCATGGCTGATCAACTTACCGACCACTTGGATAAATACAATATCCCTTGTCCACAGCAGCACGGTTTCCAGAAAGATCACAGCACCACCACAGCCCTTCTTGAGTTCACTGGAGCTTTGCACCAATCCCTTCACAATGGCTTTCTCACAGGGGCTGTTTTCATTGACCTCTCCAAGGCATTTGATACAGTACACCATGGACTACTAATTGACCAACTACTGAATGCTGGGCTATCACCTGACTCTTCTCTCTGGTTTAAAAGCTACTTAGAAAACCAGTTGTAGAGAGTAAAAATTGCTGATGCTCTTTCTGACACCCTGCCTGTTCGCTCAGGTGTCCCACAGGGATCCATACTGGGCCCCCTCCTTTTTAGCCTTTTCTTAAACTCCCTCCCTTACCACTGCTCTGAGCAGATCATACTATATGCTGATGACACGGTTGTATTCTCCACTCACAAAGATCCTGCAACTCTTCAACACAACCTTCAACTTCGTTTCAGTTCTGTAGAGACATGGTTTCTTAATCATAAACTGGTCCTCAATGACAAGAAAACCGAATCTATGCTCTTCTGCAGCTGTTATAACCCACACAAGCTACACCACTTGGCTAGCTCCACCACCCAGGGGAACACTCTAGATCAGGTGGAGTCCTTCAAATACTTAGGGATACAGCTTGACCCTAATCTCTCCTATGGAACTTACCTAGATAATGTAGCTAGAGCTGCTAATACATGGCTTGGTCTCCTCTACAAACACAGACAACACCTCATGCCAGAAGCTTTGAAGGTTGCAGTCCTGAGCTCTGTGATCTCTGTAATAGACTATGGTCTCATCATTTATGGCTCAGCCACAACCACAACCCTTAGACACCTCTCAACTGCCTTAAATAAGGCATGTCAGCTCATCACTAGTGTTCACCGTCTCACCCACAAATGTGACCTGTACACCCAGACCAGCTGGCTCCAACTATCAAACCGCATAAAGTTTCTCACCTGCTCCATGGTGAAAAAAATCTACCTTGGCCTTGCACCTTCTGGGGTCTCAACTCTGTCACAACACCGAACCAACAAATGGTGCCTTCGGAGATCCACGCTACAGCTACTGAAAGTCCCCCATTGTCACACTTCACAGGGACAACGCTCTTTTGCTTATCGAGTGCCACTCTGGTTCAATGGCCTCAGCCCCACCATCTCCTCTGCCCCAATTGGTATGTTTAAAACTAGGCTCCAGGACTATCTCACTACCAACAGCTCCTGTGACTGCCCAACTTAACCTTGTTTCTCCACTTCCCTGCCTGCTTTAGTGGTCCCCCCTCCCCTCCTCACTGGATTCTACCCTCCCATCTTGGTATACTCAATGCTGCACTTTTCACCCTCTCCCCACCCTACCTACATTCCTTCTCCCCCCCTCCTCCCCTCTTCCCTCTCCTTATGACTCTGACACTTCTTATCTCTTGTTTGTTTTCTCTGACAAATGCCGCTGGCTGCCTTGCTTACAATGTTACCCTTGAATTGTATTAATCTGTAATCTATTTGCAATGTCCACATTGTTGTAATGTCTGTCTTGATGTTCCCCATAATTTGTATTTCTCTGATGAGGAACCTTTATAAAAGACCCTTGTCTCAAAGGTATTTGTAATCCTAGACTTGATAAATAAAAAAAAATAAGTTTACCCAGATTTCAGGGACATGCACCTGATTCTTGACACATTTGATGAGAGCCCCCCTAATCAATGTAAACACAAGAAGTGCCACTGCTGTCAATTATGGGAGTGGGAATATTCCTGTACTTTCCGATCATTTGATTCACCGAACTGGTAAACCTTAGTCAAGTTTCTACTGATTGGGGAATCTGTTGATGCTTCCACAGTGCCCACAATGGAGTAGTCATCACCAACTCCAGTTGACACTTCCTTTGACGAGCTGATCATGATAGTTCTTAAAGCCTTGTCTGCCTCTGACTCTTTGCAATTGGTTTATCAATCTTCAAGGCCCCAGTTTTGGCCAGACCATCCCTTGCCAGGGAGGGGGTTCCACAAGTGCCACCACTACAGCCAACTCCAATGCAGCCTTCACCAGTGGTCTCTTTGGTCAACCCAGGCATCAACATCTGTAGAGCTCTTCCTTTTTGGAACACCATGGACTATTTTGACTGAGGAAGAGGATGAGGTCTGATGACTTCCTTTGGCAGCATTGGGCCATTTTGGACCCAAGGCGAGGTAGACCTATCTTGCCTGCCCTTTTGGCACTGTCCTGTGTGTTGGTGCCTTCTGGGCCCCCTCAGGAGGTTCCAGTGCTTGCTGGCTCTGACGATTGACCAATTGTGTTGGAGCCTCTAGCCTTGCAGTCACAGGAGTAAGCTCTGAAGAAGGACTCTTTGTTTAGTTCCAGGTTTCCCAGAATCCTATTGATGATAGTTACCCTAGACAGGTGGGTAGTCCACACTCCTGAGATTTGGCTTTGACCCTTGTTTGGAGACCAAGATGCTGGTTTGGTGGTGTATTCTTCTATGGCATCCTCTGCTTGAGGAAGAGGGGACCTAGAATCATCAGCCAGTCAGTCCACCACATGCAAGTCAATTTATTTTTCTGTTTTTTTTGCAGCACATGACCACTACCCTGAAAGTCCCCCTAGAGGAGGTCCAGAAATGCAAAACATACCCTATTATGGACATCCTGGAGCAGGATTATTCCCCAGGGTTGGCATTTCCAGTAAGGCTGTTCTGGGCCTTGAATTGGGGTCTAGCAGTACCTTATCCTAACTGGATGGACTGTAAGTATCCAGTCCCTGTCAGGGATCTCTCTGGGTTCCCAGACCACCCCTCGGTTGAGGATCTCATCTCAGACTAGGCCTTCAGGAAACTGAAGGTTCAAGGGGAAGCAGACAAGCCACCAAACAAGGAGCCCTAGAAGCAGGGCTTCCTGGCTAGCAATGTCTACATGTCAGCTACCTTGGGCTTGTGTCTGGCCAGCTATGCAGCTATGATGGCCTGGTTTGGTCATATGCTTTTTAAAAGCTTACTACCATGCTCCATCTGCTCCTGGTAGATATTTAGACAGATGATAGGGCCCTTCAAGACCCAAAATGTTTGCTGGCTAAGCACCAGATGCAGACAGCTCTGGACATGGTGACCTGTGTGCCCAAGGAGTAGCTGTATTGGTGTGCATGTATAGGAGGGCCTGGCTCTATCTCTCAACTTTTACCCCAGAGACACACAGCATAAATTGACTGATGTGTCTTTTCTGGGTACCAATTTCTTTGATCCTGGGGTAAAAGATCATTTCACTTGGATTGAGAAGTCATGTGTCACCCTAGATTCAATAGCTTTGTCTCAGCAGGCTAAGCGGCCTCACAAGTTAAGAGGAGCTCCTTTGGTAGCTCAGACTATCAGTAGCAATCTCAACAGAGGCAGTAATTTCAGCACCATCATCCAGCAAGGCACAAATCCAGAGATCAGGGCCAGAATTTGGGAGGGGGCATCTTGAGGCCAGTCCTTTGGAGCCTTCTCAAAGAGTAAAATGTGACAGGTTGGGGTGCCCTTCCCCCTTCCACACAATCTCTGATGCAGTTCCCAACCAGGGTTAGGCTCCTTCTCTTCCTTTCATAGTGGTCTGCCTCACTTCAGACAAGATAGTGATGGAAGTGGTGGGCTGGGTGTGCCTCTAGGGTTCAAACCTCTCCCACCATACCGATTCCTTGCAGTATGGAAGTCCATGGTGCCCTTGGACATGATGGCTGTGCTGTAGAATGAAATTGCTCAACTTCTGGAGCACAATGCTATAGAACATGTCCTTGATGCTCTGGCCTCTCAGAGATATGTGACAACACATTTTGGCACCAAAATGGATGGGGAACTGGTGCTGCATTCCAGACCTCTACAGTCTAAACAAGTTCACAAGTTCATCCACAGTTGTAAGTTTTGCATGGTCACTCCAATTCATATTCTTCCATAATTGGAGCCTGTGGCATGGGTCTACTCCTTAGACCGCCAGGATGCTATTTTTCACATTCCAATCTGGTGGCACATCCATTTCCACATAGACATGGTCCTGTACCTGTTCGGGTTAATGATGTTTTTGCCTGTCCTCAGCACCTAGGGTATTCACCAAGTGCCTCATGGCTGTGGTGGTCTACTTTGGGAGCAGAGGCACCAGGATAAACTAATTCCTTGATGACTGGCTCATAGCAGACATCTCCAGGGAAACATTTGCACAGTCCAGGGATCTGGCTGTCAAGATATTCCTCCATGGCTGCTCTAGCCCACCCTTCTCCATGGGCATACTATTTTATTTATGCCCATCACTTCCATTTCAGTTCCACAGTTGAGGATGAAAAAACAGGGCCTGCCTTGCCTAAAATGGCTGTCATGAGCTCAGCGCACATGTGCGACTTCACTTCAACAGTTGCACATGCGAGCGTTCACTTCTGCAGTTGTGGTGAAGTTGTACTTGCAAACTGATCTCATGACAGCTATCTTGGGCACCACAGGCTTTTTTTTGCCCCATGAGTGCTCTTACAATGACATAGCACCCATCTTGTCTCTGACCAGAGTTTGTTTATCATGCTGTTTCTAGGATAGGTTGGGACATTACTCATGAGTAAATCCTGCAATGACCCATGACAAAAAGGACAAGTCAGCTTCATTACTTACATTAAAATCTTTACACCTACTTCCTAGGACTTTCAGTTATTAAAAACTTTTAAATAGCAGACCCCTCCACTACAAAACCTCAACTAAGACTTAAAATATGAAAGCTTTCTTAAATTGCAAAATCAAACAAATGAATTAAATATTTTTCTTGCCATGGAAAATCACTGCTTCTTACCCTACAACACACAGAACTGAGGCCATGGCTCAGTATTAGGTCTTCCGCTATAAGTGTGTATATGTCTGTGTGGGTTGAACATTCTGCCAACAGAATTATGCAGACATTTAAAATCTTGCATTCTGTAGCAAACTGCACAGGTGTTTGTATATATGGGGAGGTGAACATTCTGCCAGCAACAATATACAGAATGTTCATTCTTGTACTCCACAGTAAACAAAAAAATCATCCCAGCTTTAAAATGTGGAGAAAGAGACAGAAAAAAAAGAAGCAGAGTGGGTAAGGGAGGATAGACCAGAACATCCTAAAAAAAATCATGTAGTTCTTTTAAGAACATGTATTATAACTACTTTTAAGATCATGTATTATAACTAGAACCAGTGAACTTGTTCAGGTGAAATCATCTTCTGTGACATGAATGTTCTCTTCCAGGTATGCAAAACTATCCATTTTGGACTATTTTATTAATTAATTGATGGATGTACCCATTCATTAATTCTTGCAATATTAGTAAAATACTTACTTAAACATTTCTTTATTTGGAGTTTTACTGTTTTTCACAGATGAGTTCATTTTATAATCACAGTAAGGCACTCCAGGGTGTTTGCTGAGGTGGGATCTACTAACATCTCATGCAGTTTGATGCATTCAGCTACTCTAAATGCCACATCACATGAGACACAGGTAAATCCCTTAGAGACCCACACCTGGTCCACGTCTTATTGCTTAATTACATGTACACTCTTACCTAGCAGAAAATGGGTAATGTGCATGCATCAGGATTTGTGTTGAAATGCAAGTTCAAATAGTCACTTTTATTTTTGATTATGGCTAGACCCAATGGTTTTAGACTGTACTCTCATCAAAAATGGGACCAAAATATAGTACCTGTTAAATAATCATATAGCATATTGATAATCAAGGCCCCCTCTTTTCTGCTGTTCTGCAGCATGTGGTGATTGCTGCAGATGTCGGGGTCAGCCACAGCATTTTGGTCTGGATGCAGAAATTATACAGAAACTGCCCCAGTAAGTTAGACAGAGACTGCCCCACTCCTTTCTGTTTCGACTACTCTGCCTGTGTGTAACTTTATAATAACTAAAATCCATCCCTAACAATGTCAGCTGCTCAAACCCTGCCCACCCAGCCTGGAGAGCTCCCCTGAGTCACCTTCTTTTTATGTTTGCTTGCACGCTTGTGCAAGAAATACAGTGCCACCATACGAGAATTCGTAGGTGTGCCTCTCCCACTTTCAATGCCCTGCTGCCTTTTGCAGGCATGGCCACATCCCGACAATGAATGTTGGAGCTGTCTATGACAGCCCTTCAGATGCAGTGGTGTACAGTTGAGGGCTAAAAACTGCTGCAATCAGCTGTGGTAACATGTAGGCAATTTGCATACTGCCACGTCGGCAGTATGCAAAGTACCTACACATCAGCACTGCACTGAATCAGCTGTCATAGACAGCTCCATTCCCCCATAACAAGTAGCACGCTGGGAGTCCACCCCAGTGTGCCCATGTGCTCCTCCTCCACACACACTGAATGGCCGACGGGGGTGCCTAATCCCTCATCAGCTCTGCTCCCCCCCAACAGAGTTCCAGGCTCCCAGCATGGCAACAGTTCCATAAGGCAGACAGGGATGCCCAATCCCCATCAGCTCCACTGTATTCCCCCCAACAGACTTCCAGGTGCAGCGTGGCAACAGTCCGTATGGCCGACTGGGGTGCCCAATATCCCATCGGCTCCACTGCCCCCCCAAACAGCCTTCCAGCTGCCATACTGGGAGCCCACCCCAGCGTGGCAAAAGTCCCACGCCGCCTTTTAAAACATGCGCTTGTAAGAAAAATGGTCCTCGCTGACTGTCTTGGACCCCACCCATGCCCACCTCTGCACACACCCCTGCCTCCCCACAACCCCACCACCCCATACTTACCTCTGGAGGCTGGTGCGATGATCTTCGGTGGACCGGGAACATGTCTGCACTCTTCAAAGCAGACCGCGAACTGAAGAAATGCCGATAAGCTGTATAATGGAATAAATAGGGTCTTTTCAACTTTGATGCATGTCTCAGTCATTTTTTTGAATTCTGGCACCAAATTATCAACATGGGGTTTTTGGGACCCCTCTTCATGAATTCTGGCACTGTCGTGGCGTTAATCGGCCTGAAAGGTGATTTCGCAGTCACTGCACAGAACCACCTTTCAGGACTGATTTACAAAACGACAGTGTCACAGTTCATGAGGTAGGCCCCCAAAACCCCTATGTTGAAAATTTGGTGAAAAAATTCCCCAAAATGACTGATTTATGAACGTGCATTGAGCAGTTCCTACGCATGCTCGTAAGTTCAAGAATTTTTAATATTTTCACTCCAGATTTTCAACATTGCCATTTTACTATACCTCCTTATGAGCAGTACAGCTGTCATTTTTCACATCTCGCCCAAAATGTGTTTCCGTGCATGTAAAGCACAATGGCACAGTCGGTGTACGAAATCAATGTTCAGGACAGATTAAGAAAATCACAATGACACTGTTCATGAGCAGAGGTCTTAAAATGGCTATGTTAAAAATTTGGTGACAAAAGTCCATAAAATGACTGTGTTATGAGCGAGCATTGCGCAGTTTCCTGCACCCTCATAAGTTCATGAATTTGCAATATTTTCGGTCCAGATTTCCACCACTGGCATTTTTCCACACTTCCTTATGAACTGTATAGCTGTCATTTTTCACACCATGGCCAAAATGTGTTTTTGCACTTCCAGTGCAGAAATGTGTGGTTGCTGTGGGAAATCACTGTTTGGGACAGATTAAGAAAATCACAGTGACACTGTTCATGAGAGGAGGTCCCAAAATGCCTGTGTTGACAATTTGCTGTAAAAAAAATCCCCAACTAATTACATTATGGGTGTGCATTGTGCAGTTTCTATGCCCGCTCGTAACTTCACCAGTTTTTTTAATATTTTCAGTGCAGATTTTCAACATTGTCATTGTTTACACCTCTCCATGTACAGTACAGCTGTCATTTTTCACATCCCATTTGAAATGTATTTTTGCACCTGTGGTGCCAAATGGTGTAGTCACTGTTAGGGGTGGGTGAAAGTTGTGAATTCCACTTTCGCAGAACTTCAACGACATTTTGGAAATTTTGCGGAAATTGTGGAATTTCGCCATTGGCGAAAGTAGGATTTTCTGTGGATTTTCACCGAGTTCTGCAGACTGTTTTTTTGTGAACTGCTGAACAATGCATTAAAACTGCGGAATTTATTCTTTCCACAGTTTAATGAACTGTCAGTGAATGAGCGCCTGCTTGTACAATCATGAGGTTATTCACTGACAATTCAGTCGGCCACTGGTAGTGGAGGAGAGAGGAGTGCTGCACTGGTGGCCTGCTCAGGGGCAGGGTGGGGAGGGGAGTCGGGTGGTGGTAGATGAACTGTCAGGGTGGGGTTTGTAGGGGTCTAATAGACACCAGGGAATTGAGATTATTTTTTTTACAAGGGATTTAGGATGGTGAGGTCTACTAGACACCAGGGAATACTGGGAATGGAGGTGGATGAATTGGTGCCTGCCAGTTGTTTATTTGTGGACTAAGGAATACAGGATAGGGAAGGGGTCTGCTAGACATCAGGGAAATAAAATGTTTTGGGAGCTGTGATCGGTGGGTGGGAGGGCCACCAGAAGCCATGAGGGTCCAAGGAAGGGATTGGAGGTATTTACTGGGACCCCTGATCAGTGGGGAGTAGATTAATGAGTTACACTGCCGTTAAAAAAACCCTCAGAAATTACCACTAGCAGTGATTCTTTCTGTGGATTTTTTTCCGCAGTTTAATAAATAATCCCACAGTTTTTTATAATTTTTCTGCAGTTTTAAGGCGAAATTTCCGTGAAAGTTCCGAAAATGATTTCTGAACTTTCGCGGAAGTGGAATCTACATTGCCAAAATTCTGCCAGGCGAAATTATTTTCATACACCCCTAGTTGCTGTGCAAAATCAGCTTTCAGCTAACAAACTGATATTACCACTGTTCATAAGTTGGGGTCCTAAATTAAAATGTTGAAAATTTGGAGTGAAAATACCAATGAACGCCTGAGGCGTTAGTGTTTCCAACCATAATGCCCCACCCTGTAAAGACTGACAGGCATCGGGGTGTTACTAGGATTGTCGCCTGTAATGCTCATACCATTCCACCCCCACACACCTGCAGCAAGTGAGAGGCATTGAGGTGTGTCTTGGACTCTTCAGCCCCAAAGTTCACCCCATTCTCCTATACTGCACCCATCTCACTGTATTTCCTGATGGAATGGGGTGAACATAAGGGCCAAAGACCCTAAGGCACACCGTGACACTTGTCGGTGTCTGCAGGGTAGGTTGTGGTGAAATGGCGTGGCTGTTATGCCTGACAACCCAAAGACACACCCCAATGCCTGTCAGTATCTGAAGGGTGGTGGTAGGGTTGCTTCAGTTCAGTACTTCACTGCCATTCCTATTATGCAGCTCTGTTACTCCTACACTACCAATGCCAATGCCAGCAAGCAAACATTCGACATTGACAAATGCTTGTTTAAATAACGGCATCATTTTCCGGTCAAAGGCAGCTTAATGATCTGCTGCATTTTCTAGTCACAGCTGATGGACCAGAATGTTTGTTTTTCATCCCAGTAGTGCTTTCTCAGGCCCACACAAAGCTGTACTGGAGTATCAATCCAACGACTGAGCCCAGCAGTAATATCAAGCAGTAGAGATCATCCTACAGTGTTGAACCAAAAATGTGCCAATATAAAAAAAGAGTAATAGTAGTATACTGATTTCTTATGTGCCCAATCCCGCTGGCTGGCTTTTGGTGACTTACACATCAGTACAATGACAATAACAGCAGCAAAATAAATTATCATCTATAAATAATATATTAGAAGAAAACATGTTAAGAATTACTAGGGAAAGCTAGTATAAAAAGATAGTGCTTTAGACCCCACTTAAAACTTTCAGTTGAGGGGGCCTCCTGGAGCTCTCACAGCAGCTGGTTCCAGAAAACTGGAGCAGCCACCACAAAGGCATGATCCCCAGACAGCTTCAAATGAGATCTGCAGACCTTCAAGGGACCCAGTTCAGAACAGCTGAGAGGGTAGTCAGGAGCACATGGACACAGGAGCTGTTTTAGGTAGCCAAGAGTGACTCAATGAGGCTCTGGGTGGTGTGTTTGGTGTCTAAGAATTGTAGGGTAGTTTTTTTTTGTTTTATGAGGGGGCAGAGTAATGTCTAAGAGGATACCTTAAGATAATTTTGAGGGAGGAAGAAGCAGATTATCATTATACAATGTTGGATTGGGTATGGATAATAAATTTTAAATCACAAAAACCACTTTCACTTTCACTTTCAAGACTACTCTGGAAGGTGGTGATATTGAGGGGGATAGTTTCTTTTTTCTGCTTTAAAACCATGAGTGGGAACGTGCTTGCTGGGGCAGAAGACAATTTGCAATCCATACTGGGTTAAGCACAAGGGGTGTCTGTGGATGGGACTGGGAAGTTGCCAACCTGATGAATACATTTTGGTGCCTGAGGGAGAAATGTGAATTATAGAAAACTGAAGCAAAGAGACAGCTAAGTAAACAAAATTGTTGGGGTAGGAAATGAATGAGAGAATTCTGGGCAGACTAAAGAAATTAAAAAGTGGAAGCCAAGGTAAGCAAAGTGAAAAGCCAAAGTAAAAAATTATTTCTGCAGAATGTGGAAACTAAATGAGGGAAGAGAGAAACAAATGGAGAAATAGATAAGAAAATCACAATGACACTGCAGATGATACATTTTTAAATATTTTAATCTTTATATGTTGCTTTGGGACAATATCGTATTGGTAAAAAATGGAAGGGTGAATGAGGTTTGTGTGGGCAAAACAGGTTTTAAACTCACTGCATCTCAACTAAAAATGTTGCTGAGAGACAAGTCAATTTACCAGAAGAGCACCAGTGCAGCTTCAAAGTCTTTTTTAAAAAGCATAGTCATTGGGACCATTCAATACAGTAGTCAAAGTAAACAAATAATCATTTAAGGATGGGACTTACTTTCATGACTGAATCAAATTTTGGCTCTGTGTAACTGATGGCCCTATCTTTTACAGTTACCTAGTCTGACAGCCAGCCCCAGTGTGTCACCATTCTGTGATAAGATTATTTGTGAAGCATTGCACATATCACCTCTTTTCTTTCTGGTTTGGGTGGTGGGGCTATGATGGCCAGGGGTGGTCCACACTGGATTTTAAAAACTAGTATTAGGCATAGCTGTTAATGGGGGCAGGATCATGTAAGAGAGGTGAGAATTTTGCTGCATTAGGTCCAGGATGGAGGAGGAGAGACAGCATTACTATTATTAATTGAGAGGGGGAGGGGAGAGAGAGAGAGAGAGAGAGAAGAGAGAGAGAGAGAGAGAAAGAGAACATTGCTGCCATTAGGTCAGTGGGGGTGGGGAGGAGAAAGCTTTTCTTTTACTAAGTAGAGGGAGGGTAGAAGAGAATAAACAGCATGGCAGACTTTTGGTCTGGGGAGACAACGTTGTGCCTTTGTTAACTCTAGGTGAAGGTGAGCATTGCCTTACCTAGAAACACAGACAATGAAAGTACAGGGATAAAAGAAATAAACATTTGTCAATGTTGAATGTTCACTGCTTGCACTGCTGTTGTACCAGGTCTTGTTTGTATACATTTCTAGTATATATTTACCCAGGATAGACTGGAAGAAATACACTATCTCATTTTCAGTGGTGTCCTACTTTAACTTAGAAAATGGGCTTTTTATTTTGGCTGTACAATGCCGTTTCGACAATTAAGTTGTCGACTGTCATCACAGTGATGGATTTATGTTGACCGTAAGTTGTGATTGACATAAACGTGACTGGAGACCCCAGCTATTTTTCCATCGGGGGTCTTCACCCCCGAACCCCCCGATCTATAGGATTCTAACTCCAAATTGGAGTTGGATTGGGGAGGGGGTGCAGGACCGGGAGACAGAGTACCAATGTCTTGGGTGGACTATTGTAGTGAACACATTGATGTTATCAGCATAGACATATTCTCTATAATAGTGTCACCATACAGGGGGCATACCTTTTATTTGGAGGTATCTGATTGGCTGGTACCCATTCTACAAGGGTACATTAACTTTCAGTAGATGTCCAACAAATAAAAAGTCCCAGCCCCAACCTGCCTCATGCCCAGCCAAGTATCTATGTGCCCAGACTGACTGTCAGATACAGCCATTGTAACTTACATTCTGTTGGAAGCTACCTGTTCCATCGAGACTCTCCTCCAGCTCCACCCCACCCTGTAAGTTCCCGATATTTCACAACTTCCACCACTTGTTCAAATAAATAAAAATGGGATTCCTATACCATCAGCATTACCTGTCCTGCTCCATTCTGCTGCTGATTTGTTTTTCAACATGCACTCATTTCCCTGACATTGCTTCTGATGTCCCTCTCCCTATCAACTTCGGCTGCCATACAGATCATCCCCATTGGCAGGTAGACAATTGCCAGACCAATGAGCATCGGGGGGGGGGTTAATGTCCTTTGCCCTTGTAAGTTTTATTCCTAACAGGCAAAGAAAATGAAGACAAAGCAGCTTGACTGCAAACTGTGAAGAGCAGCAGAGAGCTAGCTCCTGAACTACAAGTGTGTGTGAAAGCTCCTATCATACTCTGTAGTTCTCTGTCTCTATCCCCCTCTCGCTCAACTCCTTCACCCAATATGCTGCAAAGTTATTTCTTAACATAGAAACATAAAATTTGATGGCAGATAAGGGCTGCTTGGCCCACTAAGTCTGCCCATTTCCCTATCTAATGGATAAGCTGCAGATCCTAGTTTTTTTATTTGTTTTTTTTATTTTCTTGTTTTTCCTGGGAGGTCCTTCCGTCAATCTTCTGCCCTGGTCACGGCCCCCAGAGCTTCCACCAGCTGCCTATTGCCTCCTACTCCCAATCACCCCCAGCTTGCCCCCCAGAGGGTGGGGCCGCGGCACTGGTTCCCCTAATTCCAGTGCCACGGAACCAGTATCTAGTTGGGAGTGCGGAGGCAGTGGTGAATTGAAGCCCGGAAAGGGCTTCATTTAGATGGAGGATCTCCCCTCCATTTTCTTGATTTTTCCTCTGGGAGGCAAGGACATGCAATGATGTCCAGCATCCCCCACATCTCCATTTGACATGAGTGCCCGGTAGCTGCGTGGCCCCCAGCCTCCACGAGGGGTCGTTCTTGTGCTGGACACTTCCCCACCCTCCCCCCGGAGAAGGAGAGCAGTCTGTAGGATGCTCCATCCTTCTCCCGAGGCCAGCCCTCCGGTGACCTGAGGCAGTTCCTGAACCTGGGTTGCCCGGTGTCATGGAAATCCAACCAATGTGCTGGTGGGCCAACATAAGCTGCAGATCCTAGTTAACCAACAGCCTACTTCCTCCTACCCCCCCACTAGAATTGCCTTATGTCTGTCCCATACATTCTTGAATTCTCCCACTGTTTTTGACTCCACAACCTCCTCAGGAAGGCTGTTCCATGCATCCACAACCCTCTCCATGAAAAAAGTACTTCCTCACATTACCTCTGAGCTGTCACCCCTCTATCATCAAATTTCTTCACAAGCTAGTGCCCTCTTTCTCACTCTGAAGTGAAACTGTTCCAGAAATAAAATTAAAATAAAACTGCATAATACCTCACACCCTCTGTTGCCAATAGCCTTTTCCTGCCAGCTCAAGCTCCTTCCCTGTGTGCTTCATGACAACCGAACACAGTGTAAACAAGATCTGGAGGAGCCACTATGGCTGTAAATGCATTAGCTAGATAAGGGTGTTTCATGGGTTTAAACATAAACATGAATTGTCATTGCATACACTAACTGAATCAAATATGGTACATTGAGAAAGGGCAGATTAAAAAATAATGCCGCCATCTGTATTACAGTTACCTATATGTTTCACATTTTATTCTATGCACTGTAATAGCAATCAACTCAACAGAACTGGGCCATCATATACATGAAGGTACTGTACCTTAGTTGGAAACACTGTTGAAACAACTATATGTTGTGACAAGGTGGAAGATAAACACAACACTGAGACATGTTTAGGAAGACATTTGATGTGTTTGATTTTTTAGAGATTGCTGTACAGTACATACACATATAATTAGTATAATAAAAATGTGCATATACCCAAATGTCAATGTAAATGTTATACATTTCATTACAAGTTGTTATCTTGAAGGAAAATCTTACTGTACAAGGCCTGAAAATGGGTGTTAGGTAAAAGTAAACTGGGGTAGGTGTGTTATGGAGGGTATTGTATAGTTTATATTTTATTGCTGCTCCACCCCAGGCACACACAATATGAAAATCAACAACCCTTTGATATGAAGCAACAGGAATTAGTTAGTACAAGGACAGAAATAAGTAGGAGACTGAGTAAGTGGGTAGACAAGCATGAGTATGGTAAGTCAAATAACATTTCAAAAAGTCTCACTATTATAATTCATTTTTTAAAAATGCATCTGCACAGTTGACAATTTTTCCAAAAAATAATAACAATGGGAATTATTCAACATATGTCCACAGGTGCCATGCATGCAGGTGGTGGGATCTGAGGCCCGAATGCACCAGTCTGCTCTTCTCCTGAGTCAGAAGATCGTGGCAGAGAGGCAGAGGTACTTGGGGTTCCATCGATAGCTGTTGAAGCAGAGGGAACCAAATCTGATGAGGCCAAAGAGGGGCTATTAGAATCATGCGAGCCCCTTCCACCTGTAGCTTCAGAAGAACTCTCTGAAGCACTGGGAAGGGAGGAAAGGCATACAAGAACCTCCCTGTCCACCAAAGAGACAGTGCATCTCACCAGAAAACACCACTCCTGGGAACAAGCAACCACAAATTGGTTAGTTTTCCCATTGGATGGGGGGACAAAGAGGTCTCTCTCTGGCCAACCCCACAGGACAAATAAGCTTTCAACCACCTCTTGAGTTAGCTCCCATTCAAGAACCCTGACAGTGGTGTTGTGGATACTGTCTGCCATGAAGTTGCTGATACCCAGCACATGGACAGCAGTCAGGCGGAGCTCGTGCTGGACTGCCCAGTACCACACTCACATCGCCTCCCAGCATAGAGTGTACGAGCGAGTGCCTCCCTGTTTGTTCAGTTACCAGACCACAGACAAATTGTCGGTCTGAACCAGGAGTGTCCCCGGTCATAGAAGAGGCTGGGAGGCCTGGAGGGCATACAGCACTGCCCTCATTTCTAACACATTGATGTGTAAAGACGCTTCCAGCTGAGACCATGTTCCCTGGGTCTGATGGTCTCCTAGGTGGGCTCCCCAGCCTTGACATGAAGCATCCATTTGTAAGGGTCATGGTAGGAGCAGGGGGTTGAAAAGGGAACCCCCATAGGGAGATTGGACAACTTCTGCCACCAAATAAGATCCTTCTTCATGTACCTAGATGTTAGGACCCTGTGGTCTAGGTAGTCCAGCCACTGATCCCGTTGCACATGAAGAGTCCATTGTGTCAACCTCATATGCAGTCTGTCTAGAGGAACTGTAGGGATTGCAGCTGAAAGCAAATGGCAGTGCCTTTTGAGAATACATATAGAAAAAGGACTAAATGCTATGTTTAGTTTAGTCCCCTTCTTAAAAGAAAAGGGATGAAAAAAAGAGATAAAAATGTATCTAGCAAATATATTTACTGAAGTCACAAGGGAAACCTAGGTTTTCCAATTTTGGTCTCTGTATGCATATTGATTTTTTTGGGGGGGGCACCTTTATTTATTTATTTACATATTTTTTTTATATCTTTATATTTACATTTGATATATACTTAGTGTTGTCAGCCTTTTTCGGCATCTGTATGTGTGTAAGATATTGGTATATTCAATTGCTCCTCCTTTTTCCTTAGATTTTGATATAATGGCACTTAGCACTTTAAATAAGTTTGTACCTTTAATTAGGAACTACTTAAATGATTCACTGGAGTAGATAGCATGCATTGACAAAGCATCGTTAGTGACGTGAAACGTACGTCTGCGAGCACACGAGCGGTGCTGCTGTTGTGTATCCGTATTGTAGCAGTTTTCTATGGAATAAATGATTTTTATGACCTAAAAGAGTACAGGTCTTCTTTTTTACACTTGCTTTACTGGGTAGCCCTACTTTTGGGGTTGTGCTATTCATGCTTTTTGTAGTGGCACCAGTTGTGGGACGAGTGGCCACCTCTTTGTGATATCCAGGGATTGCAGCTGCCATCAACCCGAGAAGACAGAGGATCAACCAGGCTGTGGTCCAGCATGAGTTAGCCACTTATCTGACCTGTTCCTGGAGGGTGTCCGCTCTGTCCAATGGGAGGAAGGCCTTGCCCTGGACCATATGCAGCACCACCCAAATTAATTGTAGGGGCTGGGAGGGGAGAGGTGGGACTTGGAATAGTTGACTGTTATTCCAAGTCTGGAAAAGAGGTCCAGGGTGAAGGAGAGGGACTCCCTCAGACTGCTCTGTGATGTTGCTGACAGAAGCCAGTCATCCAGATATAGGCACCATTAGATCCCTCTGAGGCATAGGGCCACAGCCACCACTGCTAGGCAATTGATAAAAGCCTGAGGTGCCTAGGATAGGCCAAAAGGGAGAGCCTTTAACTGGTAATGTTCCCCCTGCAAGGCAAACCAAAGAAAGTGACGGTGGGCCTGGAAGACAGGGATGTGCAGGTAAGCATCCTGCATGTCCAGCGCACAAAGCCAATGACCCTTGTGGAGCAGGGGTGGAAGTCCCAGGATGGTGAACATGTGTAACTTCTTGTATTCGACATACAGGTTGAGCATGCTGAGGTCCAAGATGGGTCTTAGGTCACCTGTCTTTTTGGGCACTAGAGAGAAAAGGAAGTAGTACCCTCTTCCTACCTGTGGCGGAGCCACAGGCTCTATGGATGACTTTTGCAGAAGAGCCTGGATCACATCCCCTCTCAGAGACAGATGCCTTGGAGGATAATGGGAGAGGCCTGGGGGGTTGTCCAGAGGCCTGTTTAGGAACTCTATAGTGTGGCATCTTGCTATTAACTGAAGGATCCAAGAGTCTGTGGCTATGTATTGTGACCCCACAATATGAACAGCAAATCTTGTCTCCCCCACTGGTTCCCCTAGAGAAACTGGAGGAGGCAGAGGGGGTTTACCATGAGTCAGGATGCTGAGGTGAGGGAACTGGCAGCTCCTCCGGGGGCCTCTAGGACTTGACAGGGG
Organism: Neoceratodus forsteri; assembly: GCA_016271365.2. Taxonomy (NCBI): domain Eukaryota; kingdom Metazoa; phylum Chordata; order Ceratodontiformes; family Ceratodontidae; genus Neoceratodus; species Neoceratodus forsteri. The sequence goes on along the minus strand of CM057450.1, from coordinate 627,774,433 downwards.
GAGTGGGGGTTCCTGATGCTGGATACCAGCTTTTAGCCTGGTGTTTGGCAGGAGCCTCTTTGGTCTGGCATCTCTGTTGCCTATGAAAAGGCTGTTTGCCTTTGCAACCCCCTCGGTACATGAAGGGGATATCATGAATGGATTTACCACAGTTCTGCAATTCAGTGATAATATCCTTGGTGTCACCTCCGAATAACACAGATCCCCTGAAAGGGGAATCCAGGATGGAGGGCTGGATGTCTTGTGCCAGGCCAGCAATCCTGAGCCACGAATGTCACCTAATGCAGACAGCAGTGGCTATGGGTTGAGCAACTGAGTCTACTGTGTCATAAATGGCTCAGAGGGCATGACGACAGGAGATTTTAGCCATTCTCACTGTCTTGGTAATCTTGGCCTTAAGCTCCTGGTCCTGGATAGCTTCCAGCTTGGACTTAAGTGAGGCCAGGAAAGTTTTGTGGTAGGAAACCATATGAGGTACATAATTAGGGGGCCTGAGGATGCAAGTGGAAGAGGAATGGATCTTGCGACTGAAATTATCCAGCTGATTAGACTCCTTATCAGGAGGAGATATGCTCAAATGTTTAGGTTTAGAGGACCAGTCGTGGGCAGCCATGATAACAACCAAGTCAGCACTAGGTTGTCCAGTAAGTTATGTGACCCCATCTGGGGGGTGGTACATCCTGTCTGCCTTTTTTGAAACAGCAAGAATGGAGGAAGGCTGTTGCCAGATAGTGGATGTCAGGTATTCATGGGGCCCAGTCCAAGGCAGTATGGGCATATGAGCTGTGTCAGTCATGTCTAGATACTCAGCAAGCCTTTTCTTCTTTGGCTCCTGTTCCTGGATAGCCCAGCCACAGGCATTTTGTATAGTTATGAGGAGTTCTGCAATGGAAGGGTCCTCTGGAGGGGACTTCAGGGACTCCTTAGGCTGAGGCTGCATAGGTGTATGCATACCAGACCTGGAGGACAAGTTGGAGTCAGAGTCCGAAGAGTGTCTGCTGGGGGTCTGAACCCTTTTTAGAGGAGTGTCCTGGGTTTTATCCCTGACATGGTGTCTAGAAGAGCCTTCTCAAGAAAGGTGGAAATCCACAGGAGAGGCTGATCTAGTGATTGGAAAGGAGGTGGGAGTAGAGGCCACCACTGGTTTATGATGGTCAAGCTCCAAGGCTAATTGAGTCCTGGCCTCCTGAATCAGGGTCTGAAACACTGCCTGTACATCAGCCTGAGGCTGCTGTGGAGGCAGAGGCTTAGGCAGAGGAGGAGAAGGAGGTGGTGGAGGAGGAGGAGGCTGGTATAATGGATAGCCTTGTGTCTGATATTGAGGGTATCCATCAGCCTGATAGGAGTAGGGAAAGCCAGAAGAAGCATACCCTTGATTAGACATAGCCCAGCATCTGGTACCCCAGTACATAATGGGGTTGATAACCAGGCATTGGATACCCTGGTGAAGGGTACATTGGGTGTTGTGGGGGTGGATAGCCTAGAACATTGCCCATAGATCCAGCTGAAGGTGGAGCTGAAGGCCTGGCAGGAGGTGGGGCTGAAGGCCTCACAGGAGGTCCAGAAGGGCCAGGTGTTGGCCCCTTAGGGACATTCAAAGGGGCTGGCACTGAATCAGGCACAGGAATGTCTGGCACCAGAATATTTGGCACCTGGGAGCCTGACAGAAGGCTGTCCAACATTTGAAGAATGGCTGGAGTGCCAGACATACCCTGACCCGGCAAAGGGTCACTTGGCGTTGGGGTGTGAGTAGAACCCAGTGGAAGACCTGCCATCGTCTGGGGAGCTGGAGTCCAAGATGGTGCAACCTGGTTGTCCAAGGGGCTTGGGTTGAGGAGGTCCCAATAGAAGGTCCCCGGAGGGATTAACAATAGGCTCAGTGGGCAAACCAGGAAGAGATTGACCCAGTGAAGGAGAGAGAACCTCCAGATTAGTGTGCACCTCCAACTCTTGATCTTCAGGCATGCCTGGAGGGTCTGGTTGGGTCAGTGGGAGTGAGGAACCCTCTAAAGACTGTTGCATGTCCAGCAGCTGGCTCAACTTGACATCAGGGCTATCCTGTGACCCCGATGGGAGAGCCTCAGCTGTGCAGTCCCCAGAGGAACCAGGAAGTGACTTATCAGCCACAGCCATGCACACATCAGAAGAGCTAGCATCCGAATTTTTGGCCTGAGCCATGTAGACAACAGTGGAACTGGAGTCCAGCTTACCAGCTGTGACCGTGCACTCCTCGGTGGGGCCGGGACTGACTTATTGACCTGGCTGCTGGCAACAGACCCTGAAGAAGCTATGGGCCTAAGGAGCACAATAGGGGTTCTGTCATCCAAGAAGAGCCCTGACTGCACCGTGAGTAAAGCAGACAGAGAGTCCATGGTCTGATCCACCGGAGCAGTAGGAGACCTGGCAGTAGGAGTACTTACTGAAGTAGAGGCCCCTCCAGTGTCAGTGGTACCTGATGGTTGCTGCCATGTGGATGGAGACCTATTCCAGTCTTGGTGCCTGTCCTTGTCCTTTTTCTTCTTTTTGGGTTCTGACATTGGAGAAGATTTTTCCCACAGATTTTGCAGCCCCTTTTCCATCAAAGCTAGGCACTTCTCCAGCAAGTGGGCTTTAGGCTTTTTCTGGTGCCTAATCCATGTGGCCTGGTTGAAGGATTGGCAGAGCGCACAACCCCTGACGTGGTATTTGGGGCCTAGACAGATCACACAGCGGGAATGCTCATAAGCATGCAGGATATGTGTGCCGCAGGACTTGCACTTCTTTTCGATGCAACACCCAACTGTTCATGTTCCTGAATTGTACCTCCAATTATATCCCATGCTGTAAATTTGTCATTGTTATTAATTTGCTTCCCCTTCCGTATATCCCTCAAGATCTATGTATTAGACCAGTTTATGTTAGACCTGTTTGTACTGTATTTCACTATGTAATTGTTTGACCTGGTGTTCTGTTCTCTTTTTATGCTTAACTGGATGTTTGTGTAAACAGGCATTTTTGCTCACATACCTTTCAGTATAAAATAAAGATTGATTGATTGATTGATTGACTGATTAAAAACTGGACTGACAGATCTGAACCACAGCAGTTCTGTAAAAATCCAAACTGGCCATACTGGATGCAACTTGTACAAATACTGCTGGTCCAGTCACTCTGGCTGCACTGTTCAATCCAACATTTAGGTACTCCTGGAAGTCTGTTTTTCACCCTTGCTTGGCATAGTTGAAAATGGAACTGTCAGGACCTGAACAGATAGGTAAAAGCTAGACCAGATCATCTGGAGTCAGTAGATCAGCAATATTTGCACAAGCTGTGCCCAGTCCAGGTTTTACAGCTCTGGTCCGGGTCTGGTGATCTGATTTTTACCCATACCTCACTGCATGTGGCTTAGTGTCATACTGTACAGATGGATATGGAGTCTAACCCATTGAAGGTTGAAGTTTCAGAAAAGCATTATGCAAAAAATACCAAGACTCACTCAATTCCTGATGATCCCCCACCCCAAGTCACACTTAGTCCTCTACCAAAGTCATGCTCAGATATTGGTGCTTCTACATCTACACCATTAAACTTTTAATGCTACCATGCCTCTTCTGCTGCTATGAGCTACCCATCCATGAAGTCCCATTCTGCTTGTGGCAGCCCCCCCACCCCACTCCAAACCAGGTTATTTTCCAAGGAGCAGCTCTTTACACCACATCAACTAAATTACTGCTAAACTCCTTATTTTTAAACATTTTGTTTAGAAATTTTTGTTTTAATATATCCATGGTCAGGAAAAAATGAATTTGTAAAAGAAACCAAAGCCCCCATTTATCAGTTCATTTAATCACAATACTGCATGCTATGAACTGATCAAATTCTATGTGTAATCTAAGTCAAACAAACATTAAACATACTTGACTACCCATCTGCAAGTGAAGCAAACGTGGTTACTATCATTCAGTTGTAAACACCTATAGTCACAAATTGCAGGTTAAGAACATTCAGTAGAATATAAACAGTAGCCCAGAACTGCCTGCCTGAGAAAATTAAGTTGGTGCATTATTTGGAAACAGGCATCACTGGGACTGCAATATAGCAGAATGACTGCTCTTAGGATGGTGGTGTCAGATGGCTTAATGAGGTGTTCATAGGGGCTGATGGCACAGCAGAGCTTAATTGTTGTGCAGAAAGCTCCATGAAATGTTTAACCCATTCTATTTCCAATAGCTTTCTATGATGGCGGTACTATCCATTGGTAATCTGACACAGAATGACTGCCAGAAGATAATGTGTTAACTTTCTGTGGGCTCAATTAACTCCTTGAGCAAAAGCAAAAATAGTGCTCTACAGCTTCCTATACACACACAGGCAGCGTAGTAACGAAGCTTCAGTGGAGGAATCTATTTTTAACACTCTATCATGTTGTTTGGTAGGAAAAATGACATCAGCCCTTTACTGAATGCAAAATGTCTGCTGGGCTATGCCCACAGCCATAAAAAGGGCTCGACTACAGTGCTGGGGAAAAATAAAACTTAAACTCTAATATTATCCCAAGTTTTTCTAGATCTGAACAAACCAGAAGTACTATTCAACTGTGTGTGTGTGTGTGTGTGTGTGTGTGTGTGTGTGTGTTGGGGGGGAGATAACCATGACACCCAGATCAAAAGTCAGAAATACAGAGGCACCAGTACTATGAAAGTCCCTACCTCACACACAAAAAAAAAACATTCTGATGCAAGCAGAGGAACTATTTTATTACAAAAATGTGTTCTAAACTATTTTTTATGTACATTATTTTATTAAACTTTTTTCTTTTACAGTGCCCATTTTCAAAGTGCAACAATATTCTCCAGGGTGGGCAGTATGGGCAACACCAGACCTCCCAGGGGCTATAAAGCCCTCCCACCCCTTCCTTCTTAATTTTCTTCAAGCTTCAAGCCTCATTGTGCCCCGGGCAATCTGGTATTGCCCAATACTGCCCACCCTGTTGGGTATTATTGCTTGCATATTTTTAGACTGTATTTACCCAAGATAGGCCAGCTGAGAGGCAATATCTAATTTTCAGTGTGCGCCCACATTTTGACCCCAAATTTCCAGCATTTTTTTATGACCTTATATTATGATCAAGACGGGTGTAATTTTTTAAAATTCCATCCAAATGGTGATTTCACAGTGCAACTGCGAAAACTAGTTTTTGAAAAATTACACCTGTCGTGTTCAGAAGGTGGGGTAACTCAAGGGATCTGTTGAACATTAGGGTCCAATATCTGCAAAAATAAAGTTAAGAGTAAACATTGGAAAATTTAACATTTTATCATAACTTAGCTGTTTTTTCACATTTTGACCCCACAGTTTCAACACAGTCTTTTTATGACCACTCCTTCTGAACATAACAGGTGTTATTTATAAAATGGTGACAAAAAAGTAATTTCATACCACAAGTGTCAAAACATATTTTGGCCAGGATCTGAAGAATGGCAGCTGTCACATTCATGAGGTGATGAGAAAAATGGCTATGTTGAACATTTGAGGTCAACATATTGAAAATTATCAAAGTTACAGGTGTGCATTGAAAAATGTTAACATACACTCATAACTTTGGTTTTTTTCAATATTTATACCCCAAATTTTCAACATAGCCTACTTATGTCCCCACCTCATGAAAAACGGTGATGAAAATGTTCAAATCCTGCCCAAAAGATGATTTTGCACCACAAATGCAAAAACACATTTTGACCACAATTTGAAAAATGACAGCTGTCACGTTCATTAGGTGGTGTCAAAAAAATGGCTATGTTGAAAATTTGGGGTCAACATTTTTAAAATTACCAATGTTACAAGTGTACATTGAACATTTTCAAAGTAAGCTCATAACTTTGTTGTTTTTATTTATTTATTTAAAAACTGTTAACTGGAAAGGCACACTGAGCTGATGCTCATTTCCAGGTATGACCTACAGTAGAGGACAGGAGTACAGAGGAAACAGAGTTATAAAACATGAGAAAGTGGTTACATAGTCAACATTACAGACACAGTTGCAATGTGCAGACCAAGTAAATTAACAGCATGGAACTGTGCAATGATATGTGGACACATGCATGCAGAGCACGCGGGTAGATAATGTGGGTTAGAGCCCAGTACGGATAATAGGTCCTAGGTTTGTTAGGGTTTATGGAAGACTGGATGGAAGAGGGTTCTTTTTCTGTCATCATTACCTACGTTTCTATAAATAATAAATTCAACCAAATTAACCAATTTAGCACAGTAATATCTAAAGCCAATAGGGTACTGGGTTGTATAAGAAAAAATATTTATTTTTATTTTTTTTATATTTTTATCCCAAATTCTCAGCATTGCCTCCTTATGAACCTGCATAGCCTTCTTATGACCCCAACACATGACCAAGGTGGAGAAAATGTTCAAATACTGCCTGAAAGGTGATTTTGTACCACCAGAAGGAAAACACATTTTGGCCAGGATTTGAAAAATGGCAGCTATCACTTCATGAGGTGTTGTTAAAAAATGGCAATCTTTAAAAATGTGGGTTCAAACAACAGAAAATAGGAGGGTGGGGGGGGGGCTCACCTTGTTTATGTGTACATTACCCTGATGTATTAATTTGAGCAGTGCAAAAAAGAGATCTGCAAAAGCAGGGTAGGGTCAGCACCAAAGTAGACCCACAAGGGAAACCACATACTGTCTATCCCTCTTTTTTACAATACAGTCAAACCCACTTAAATGGATAGCCACAGGACCACAGCAAACTGTGCATTTAAGCAGGCTATGCATCTAAGCAATGCTGTCCTTCTGTAGCTTTGCAGTGCTCTGTAGTCATTGCGGTTGTTTCGATCATCACAGACTCCCCAACCGAAAATAATTATTTAGTACCTTGTTGACCTCATGGGCATTATTTTTTGTGTTCGCCATGCTTGCAAGGGCAGCGAACACATTGGTATGAGAGTGAGCCTTTGAGGGGTGTGACACTGTCCACCCAATGGAGAGTAGTGTTGCAGAGGTTCGATAGTGCCACACCAATCAGTACCCAGGCTGACTATGACAGATTTCCTGGCTTGCTGGGTGGGGATAGCACCAACTTCAAAAGATGTTGCTATCCCGTTGATCTGCATTGCCCAGCAAGCCAGACTGATTTATCATGGCCAGCCTGGAATGCTTGCCAATGAAGAAAACCATCCATCAATGTCTGTTGCTGGCAGCTCTTACTGTCCATCAAGCCAACCCTCCCTGTCAATGCCCCCCCAAACCCTCCAGAGGAATCTCTAGTCCTCAGTGCTATCACAAACAACTTGGATTTTATAGATTTCCTTGTTTTTGCAGCTCAGACAACCCCCCCTGCAGTCCCCTGCAGTCAGGAGGCAGGGCAGAAGACCCTCTGATGTCAGTGGGCCAGTCTGTTCCTGCAATAAAAAAGTGAGAGAAGGTAAAAGGAAAATAAAAGCACTACAAACATTTAACTGTTGCAGTTACTGGCTGACTCCTTTGTTATTTAGAACACAAAGGCAGCAAAGGGGCATGAGGTATCACTGGGGAGTTGCTACTGCTGCCCGGAGGCTGAGCCAGACCATGCTGCTGTGCCGGGGCTGGTTCATGGCTCAGCAGCTGGCAAACCTGTATTGCTGGGACTCAGGGCTCTCTCCAGCAGTGTTGTGTTGGATGGTGGTGTTGGGAGAGTCAGAGAGGAGCAGGGGTCTCTAGGCAGTGGCCACACAGAGCAAAGAGGATCACCTCTGGGAGAGACTCACAGAAAACTCTGCACCTGCCTGTTGCACCCCCCCAAACTTAACAGACACTGGGGGTGCCCAATCCCCCAGTGCCCTTAATGATTTAAATTCTGTACCTCCCAGTGACACAAGGGGTGCCCAATCCCTCAGTGTCCTCCATTAATAGAAAACTCCCTGAAATAAAGAAAACTGTCCCTCGTTGTTTTGTTTTTTTCCTGAAAAAAAAAAATCCATTGTTGTCTGTTGTGCCATTAGCCACCCCCCACCTGACCATCCCTTTGAGGAACCATCACCCCAAAACACCCCTACTCTATACTTACCCACTGGAGGTCTGTCACCATAATCTTCTTTGGACCACAGACACGTTTTCACTCTTCAAAGCCCAACTGCAAACAGAGGTAAGTGCTTCAATGTATTTCAATGGGATTTTCAGTTTCAATGTATTTCAATGGTGTTTCCAAGCTTAGTGCCATAACTTGACCATTTCTCAATACTTTTGCCCCAAATTTTCCACATACTTTTTTTGAGACCCCACCTCATGAACAATTAAGTGACATTAAGAGATCATATCCCAAAAGGTGATTTTGATATGTCTGAGCAAAATCACCTTTCAGGCAGAAGTTGACAATTTGCTCCGCCTTTGTTTATGAGGTGGGTCATAAGAAGGCTATGTTGAAGACTTGGTATGAAAATATCAAAAAACACCAACGTTATGAGCATGTGTTGAACTTTATGAATGCAGGTTCATAAGTTTGGCAATTGTCAGTTGTTTTACCCCAAATTTTCACCATAGTCATTTCTTCACAGCACCTCATGAATGTGACATCTGTTATTTTTCAGATCCTGGCCAAAATGTTTTTTTGCACCCCAAAAGGTGATTTCACAGTTGCTGCACAAAATCCCCTTTTGGGCAGCAGTTGAAAATTTTCTTTGTACTTGTTCATGAGGTGGGGTTATAAGAAAGCTATGTTGAACATTTGGGGCAAAAATATTACCAGACAAAAAGTTATGAGCTGAAATTTATGAATGCAGGCTTGTAACTTTAGTAATTTTCAATATTGTGACCCAGATTTTCAACATAGCCATTTCTTCACACCAACTCAACTCATGATTGTGACAGCTGTCATTTTTCAAATCCTGGACAAAATGTGTTTTGCATCACAAAAGATGATTCCGCAGTCACTACATGAAATCATCTTTCAGCCAGGAGTTGAAAATTTTCTCTGCACTTGTTCATGAGGTGGGGTCATAAGAAGGGTATGTTGAACATTTGGAGCACAAATATTAACAAACAAGGCACTTACACTGCCCAAAATCATCACTTCTACTTTGCATTCTTAAATGTTAATAAAATGCTTCCTTCACTGAAGCAATTTTCAAACACACACACACCCCCATGACATCAGTGCACACGGCGAACATGTACTTTAATAATTTTATTGTTTTGTAATAAATTTTATCCCAAATTTTCAACATAACTTTGACACTTTAACACCATCTCATGAACAAGTGCAGAGAAAATTTTCAAATCCTGCCCAAAAGGCGATTTTGCATCACAAGTGCAAAATCACATTTTGGCCAGGATTTGAAAAATGTCAGCTGTCACATTCATGAGGTGGTGTGAGAAAACTGCTATGTTGAAAATTTGGGGTCAAAATGTTGAAAATTACCAAAGTTACAATTCTGTTTTGAAAAATTCCAATGTACACTCATAACTTTGTTGTTTTTAAATATTTTTACTCCAAATTTTCAACAGTTTTCTTGTGACCCCACCTCATGAACAAGGGCATAGAAAATGTTCAAATCCTGCCCAAAAGGTGATTTCACAAAATGACTGCAAAATCACCTTTCAGGATTGATTTTCCTGATTGCACTGCCATTGTTCATGAGGTTGGCTCCCAAAAAGGCCATACTGAAAATTTCGGGAGCAAATATTTAAAAAATGACCAAATTATGAGGACAAGTTCAACACACATTGAAATACATTGAACTACATACCTGATTTCCTCAGTTCCAGGTCTGGCATTGAAGAGTGAAGATGTGTCTCCAGTCCAGAGAGAATTATGGCATTGCACTCTCAATAGGTAAGCAAGGGGTGAGGGGTTGGGACGACGGGTGCTGAGTGAGAGGGGAACAGGGGTGGTGGCAACAGACATCAAAGGATAGTTTTCTTTTTTACAGGGCATATAAAAGTAAACAAACTTCTATGAGAGATAGTTTTCTCTATTTTTGTTACTGACACTTGGGACTGGGCTTTCAAATGTTGGTGTTATGTTTGCGGCACCAGGAGTGTACTCCCCAGTGTCACACAATAAAAACATGTGGGGTGGTAGTCAGTCACCAGAACTGGGTATTGAGCACACCGGTGCCAGAAAATGAATGGGTGCTGACTGGGAGGGTCAGGTTGGAGGAGAGCCATGGCAGCAGCAGCAAAAGACATTGACGGATGGTTTTCCTTTTTACGGGTTGTATAAAAATAAAAAATAAAAAGACTACCAGAGACTGTTTTCTTTATTAGAGGCACCAACATATGGGATTGAGCACCCCAGTGTTGGAGGTGTTGTGTTCAGTTGCACCAGGGGTAGGTTCTTTGCTGTCACACAGTGAAAACAGGTGGGGTGGGATTATTAGCCCGCACCAGGGACTGGGCACCCCTGTGTTGAAAAATTAACAAGGAAGTGGTGGGAAGTAATAAGGGATGTTTTTCGTATGTTTAGTGGTAGTGTGGGTGGGCTTCTTGGTGTCACACAGTGAAAACACCTGGGGTCTGGGGTATTAGCCCACACTGGGGACTAGGCAACCCGGTGATGGAAAATTAAGAAGGAAGGAGTGGGAGGGATTGAGGAATAGTTTTCTTTATTTCAAGTTACATTGGGGGAGGACCACATCAGGCTGATCAGGATGCTGATAATTAGCTCTGCTTGCTGGGTATTGTTATGCGTATCAAAGGAAAGAGCCTCCCAATAATTGGGATGGCTCTTTCCTTCGAACTACACAATGTTTCCACCCTGCATGACTAGAACAGTGTCATGATCAGCCTGACTGAAGATTGGTCTGACAATGATGAGCCCTCTGCAGACTGCCTTGCATTGAACCGACAGTGACACACCTCTCAAAACCCACTATCATACCAAACTGTTCTTTCTGTGCAAGTGCAAGAATGAACATAAAAAGTGAAAAGATAAGCCAGCTGAGCCACCATGCTAGGCAAGTTAGAGCCCATCAATGTTCTATGATGACAAGCCATGTTCAGGTGTGATCCTGGGATCACTCAGTCCTCTCTAGGACAGCCCATGGTCAGGGGGTGCTGCAGATACCAGTGCTTTCAGGCTAGGGAAAGGAGGTGCACTTAAAAGCAAATGAAGAAAAGATGAAGCCTCAGTAAGAAAGATGACAACCAAGCTAAATATTTATTCAAAATAGGAAAACAGGAAAAAAGAGAAACAATCACACTAACACTGCAGATGCTTAATGTTTTATATGTTTAATGTAAAGCAGTTTTGGGGGTGCCAGTATAAGGAGCTTCTGTGTTCCCCAAAGTCTGCCACCCCTAACTGTGACTGTGTATTTGGCCCCAGGTAGGTATTTTTATTTATTTGTTTATTTAGCATTTGTTTACCAGGTAAGTACACTAGACAAGTATTATGCCTATTTTCAGGAATGACCCAGGAGAGTACAACATGAGGAACAACAGTCAAGGAGACATGGCAAAGAGAGTACAGTTTTTTGTCACAGTAAACAAACGTGGGAAATACATAATTTGATGCTAGGGGAAACATACAGTAGTAAGCACATTTCAGATTATACACTCTAGACTAGCTAGTTCAACTGACCAAGAGGAGAAGAGAAGAGGAGAGGAGAGTCTTGGGTGCTCCATGGGTAGACTACTTCAGGCTCCCCCTTGAGAAGAATTATTCAGCTGTGTATTTGTTGCCAGCAGGTTGGGAAGGGGTGCCTGCCAGTAGCTGTTAATGTTGCATACAATGACACTAGCCCCTAAATAGGTTTAGATAAATACAGAGCCAGAATAGCTGCTGGAAAGCATAAAACTTGATGTTCAAGGGAAATTCTGTAACTTATGTTAATGTGGTGGGAGTTAAGAGTCCTCGTCACAGGACATCCTTGCCGAGTCCCCCAAAACTGTAATGCTGAATCTGTATTATTTATTTATTAATGTGTACATAACTTTAAATCTTGCTGCAGAACTTGACCTAATCTGTGCCACAGAAGTTCACAGTCTGTGCTGCAGAAGTTAGTCTACAGTGTCACAAAGAACAGGGGGCCTTGTTGGTAATCTTCCAGATTACTGGTAGCCCATAACAGTCAAAAGCAGCTATACTGGGGAGTCGTTGCTAGCAATGGTGGAAGAAGACTGCCTGATCCATCAGCTCCTTCATCCCAAACATTAATCCTGAGGCTTCTGACTTCCCCACCTGCAGTGTTACCTGCTCTCAAAATGATCTGACTGAATACACTACTGTACTATCTATTGTCTGGTACTGTTCTTTTCTGATTCAGACCTTCCTTCATGTCTCTGGGCATCTCCAAGGCTAGTGATTTTTGGTTTTTACTAGAACACCTGGTAACATTCAAGAATTTGGACTGCCTGAACACTGGCAAAAATAAAGAATTTCATGGAATTTGAAATTTTATACCAGATAAGTAAATCTACAAAACTCGTATTTTTCTCTTTATTTTAACTTTGTCCTGGGCTTTAGCCACCGGTGGTACCACTCACCTCCCCTGGTCCTTTGGCTGGATATCAGCATACCAGGACCCCGGCGTCAGTGAGCTCGATTCCAAGGGGGGTTTCTGGTTTTCTTCCTTTTTTGGTCCCCGCCTCTGAGGGTGTCAGTGTGAAGGACTAACATCCAGACTGACGACGTGCTGACGCACGCTGTAGTCAAGTGCCAAGCAGTGCCCTCCCCTCCTGAGAGATCCAGGAGCCCTACCACCCGTGCTTCCATGGGCAGTAGTGCTATGGGTGCTATTGCTGTCTGGAGTGTCCCCCTCCCCGGAGGAGGAGAGCATACATTGGGATGCTCAGTCCTCTGACCCCTGATGACCTGGGCCAGTCCCTGAACCCGAGTCGCCAGCTTGGCTTGAGGTGTAGCATTCAGAGACTCAACCCTCAGTGCCACTGGACCAACTAACTTGTAATTTTCTTACAATTGCTTCTTGTACTATTTTTCAATTTGCTTCATTTAATGCTCTGTAACCCTTCTTTTATTCTGATTATTTATACACATACTAAAAGAATGACTTTAGAATTCCAGTAAAATTAGTTTAACAATCACAGGTGCAATTCCTGGAATTTCAAGTCATTAAAAAGGAATTTCATTATTTTAATCACCGTAAATCAGTGGCCTTGGACATCGATGACACTACCTGCTCCATAGTGTTCTTACACACAGCCCAGGTCTCAGTATGGTAGTATCCCTCTCTGCTAAGCATCCAGAAGCTCTGTCCTGCCAGGTTTTGCAGGAGCTGAATGAAATAAAACAGGTTAGCATGTCAAAGACCAAATCTGTTAGCAAATTTGAAAAAAGAATAACAGCCATGGACCTGCACTGCTCAGATGGAGGACCAGTCTCAAGAGTTGCAGGTTATCATACAGCAACAAGAAAAATAGCTTCAGGCTCTGCATGACAAGGTGGATGATCTAGAGAACCAGGGCCAGCATAATAATCTGTACTTTGTCATCTTTCTAGAGCAGGTTGAACTGAAAGATTCCATTCCTTTTCTGTGCCATGTCCAGCCCCCCATCTTGAAGCTGCCTGGCAATCAATCTTCAGTTCAAAATCAAGCAAATGCACTGCTCCCTCACCCCACAGCCCAAATACAGTGAGAAATCAAGCCCTATCCTGGCCTGGTTCCACTGGCTACAGGTCAAAGAAGACATCCTTCATCGGGTTTGGGAACTAGGCACCCTGGAGTAGCAGGTTCACAGAGCGGGAACTAGGTACCCTGGAATAGCAGGTTCACAGAGTTATGATATTCCAAGGACTACTTCCATGATCTGACCATCAAAAGGAGGGCCTACAGTGAAGCCCATCAAGCCTTACACCAGGCAAGGGTTATTTTCACCCTACAGTACCTTGCCCTCCTCTGATTAGTCCACTATGGCATACCAATAATTTTAGTTCCCCTGAAGCTGTGCTGACCTTCATCCAACAGACATGGCTCAGTGCTCTCACTTCCTCATTTTCACCACATCGCCAATTACCTCGTAACCCAACCCATCCATCTGAGAGGGAGAGTGAACCAGCATGTATGGAAGTACAAGATGACTCGGCTCACAGACCCGGGGAGGATGACATTTGGCACCAGGCATCCGAGGTGAAGAGACACAACAGCAATCACACCTGGGCCAAAAAAGATCAGTCACACCACTGGCTCTGTTTGCAGAGCCACAACCAAAACACTGTGTCAGAGGACAATGTGGAAGATTCCTTAGGCCACCTGCAATCGAACTGCTATCTTCTAGTGCAACAGACCTCCCCTCCCCCAGATTCCTCAGGACAGTAAGCTGATAGACACCCACAGTAGCTGCCGATGATGCCTCCACCCACAACCATATCTCCTGCCTTGCCACAATGGCCACTCTCCTGGACCTCCATCATTGTAGCCATGGTGCCACTGCCAGCTTTCATGGGACTGAAGACACATGTGCCATCCCCCTGTTGCAAGCACAAAACCCAGTGCCCTTGTAGCTGCTCCACCATGACTGAATTGTCACTGACTGCAAGGACATTTACTCTGATGTGTATGTGCATGCTTTTCTGCCAGAGACGTGGGGGCATGAGGACAGGAGCTTTCTTCTGGTTTACTGTGCACTTTAAGTAAGATACAGTTTCCCTCTCTGTTGTTTATGCAATCAGATCTCAGCCCAGCTCCTCGAAATGTCTGACTTCCCCCTCCCCACAAAGGGAGTGCATGCTCCTGAGCCTTGATCAACATCACCAGCTTTGATCTAGACTGCAGTTTGTCTAGACTGCACCCTAGAACTCTGTACGCAGGGTGGGTGACTCCCAGTTTGATGTGGATTTCACTAGTGACTGTTGCTGACAAACTGATACCCTCTGCATGGTTTCACGCTGTTGGCATTACTGCATAACAGATCTGATGTTCCCCCTTTACTGAACTGTACTGCTATGTTGATGTGTTTGTTTCTTTTTGTTTTTTTTCCTCTCCCCTGTCCCGGCTGACCCACCTTCCCAATGACCCTCCTAGCCCCTGGCTTCGCTCAGCACTTACCTTCTCCTGTAGTCTCCCTCGGTTATGTCCTCTGTGGCAGGGGGTGGGAAGTGCCTCAACTCGCCAGAACCAGATCCAGCCTCCAGGAGATGCTTGAGTAATGGGGTGTGGGGCCTGCAGAGGCCAGTTGTCATTCAGCATGATGAGTTTTTCCTTGTTCCCTCCCTCGGGAGTGTGCACTGACATAAAGGTGCACGAGCTGATGTCTGCCACATCTTCCCCACCTCTGTAGCTCAGGTTGCATCTCTCCTGGCCTCCACCAGGGGGTAGTCAAGCTCTGAGCTCTTGCCCAGTGCCCCCCCCGGAGGAAAAGAACAGGAATTCTCCTCCCCAGCTGGCACTGTGATGCCTCTGGCGCGTTTCTGACCCTGGGACACCGGCATCATGAGCAATAGCATTACCACTGTGCCAGCAGGCTGGCGATATACTTTTTATTATTATCACATTAAGTTGGTTTACTCAGGTTTGTAGTATGCATTGGGCTTCTGTTGGTGCTCCTACAGCCCTGCCTCTGAGCTGAATAGCCTGGCTTTATGTTGATGGGGAACCATTTCCTGAGTAGCTCCTACTTCATAAGCTGATGACCCCCTGCCAGAAACCTTACAAGCTGCACCTGCCTTACTTTTCTCTCTTTCAGGCTCTAGTTGTTTCACTCAGTGTGCCACTATCCCATCCCCCCTTTTCATTGACACCCTGGTGTGCTCCTTTCTCTTCTCCGCTCTCCCCAATGCCTGTTTCCTAGCCTCTTTGTGGCAGGCAGACTTGCCCTGTCTGGCAACTATAGCTTGGACTCTTAGACCATTAGATGTGTGTAGAATGGTGCAGGTCTAGCCCAGTTCCCATGCAGCCTCAATTGCCTCTGTCTAGAGATCATCAGGTTCAGCTGGCCCAGCAGGTCATGACCCATATGCTACTTGGTAGTGAGGTTCACCACTCACCTTCTAATTGGTCACAACATTCAGTGAGACTGCCATTTACACCTGATTGTAATGCCACCTAGGCCTTATGCCCTGCATCATACTAACCTGTGATGGATGCAGGAGTGCTGCACTCAGTCATATTTTTAGCTGCCACGGAGTCTCACTTGCCAAATTAGCCATGCCAATCTGGTCAACTCTGGTAACTTTTCTGATTTGCTTGATGGCAACCATGTCATACTTCACCAGACTTATATGTTCTAAGACAGCACTCAGCAGGTTCAGTACCTCCTACAGGTCACGATCTGCCTGCCTGACCTGTCTTTTCTTTCTCCCCACTTTTCCCGCTTCTCTGTTTCTCCAACCTCCCCCAACGTGTACCTCTTACTGGATCTCAAGAGTGGCCTTACAGGCCTGGCGCCCGATCTACTGGCCACTTGAGAACCAAGCCTCTGACTCTTTGCTTTAAAGCCAAGACACATCCAGTGTGCCACCCGAGGCCTTTACCTAGCCTGTTCCAGGTTACCCCCCCCTTCCCTACACTAGGTACACCTAAGTGGGCTGGATATGCTGACCCCTGCCCAAAGCTGTTAGAGGGACACTGATAGACCGCTTTCTTTTTTGGGGGCATGTCTTCTTTTTCACTCTTTCCATTCTCCAGGTGAGATTGAAGTTTTTGGGTGAATTTCTTACTGTTTTGTACTAGCTGACTGCCTACCCTTTTTCACATTCCTACTCCTCAATTTTGCCTACAACCCTAAGGTGGCCACCAGGTGAGCCATGGAGACTGCTGTTGTCTAGCTCCACGTGCTGATGTCCTTTCCAGTTTACTGTACATCTCAGATTTTCTTATTGTTTGCATTTATATTGATGGTGGTTTCTGTGTTGTACATATTGTTTTTCTTTAGTGGTGTCACTTGTTCCCCTAATAACCCTTCAATATGAGGTTCCCCCTGCCACCCCCAAATATTTACTGCCTTTGCTAGGCAACAGATTCCCTCCCTCACAGGTTCTGTGTTTCCTGCTTGCTCTTTCCATGGCACACTCTCTCTCATATTCTTTGCTCATTGTCCCAGTGATCGCTGATATTCACTGTCATAGCTGGAGTATCCAAGGATTAAATTCCCTGGTTAAGTGCAAGCAGATAATGACCAATCTACACTGCATGCACACCCAACTGGCCCTACTTCAGGAAACTAAACTCAGTAGCCTTGAGGCCCAGAAACTATGCCAGGGTGGGTCTCCAAATCCATAGTGTGGCACTGACCAAGAAGAGAGGTGTCTCCATCTTTGTCCACATATCACTCCATTGGAAGCTGCTCAAGTAGGAAGTTGACATGAAGGGCAGATGGGCCCTTGACCTTTTTGATACTCCCATGGACCCATAGCAGTGGGCAATCTCTATGCCTCAAATGATGACTCCCTGAGTTTCCTCCATGATATTGCTGACAGGGTTGCACAGTTTAACAGCTTTTAGGTGCCCCTGAACATTGGTGGTGACTTCAGTCTCACCACGAACCCCTTGATGGCTAGGAGCCATAGCAAACAGGAATCTCACACAAGGGTGACCAAGGCTATTTCATCATGCTCCAAGACTAAGCCCTCTCTGACATCTGGAGGGTCCATAATAAATGAGTACAGGATTACACCTGCTACTTGGCAGTCCAAGGCTTTTACAGCCACCTTGTCAAGTGGCTCACCTCTTAGCAGGCCGTCCCCATGGTACTATCGGTCAACATCACCCCCCCTTGTTTTCTTGGACAATGCTCCATTACAGCTGGATCTCCTGCTGGGACAGCTCACCCACCACTCTTGCAGCTGGCACCTTGATCATATTCTGTTACATGACCCTCAGTTCCTCCCCTGGCTAAAGGACAAGGTTGATAAGTATTTCAGGAACAACGACACATATACCACCTCACTGGCTACCTTATGGGAGGCGTTAAAGGCATCTGTTCATGGACAGATTATGGACTGTGAATCTCATAGGCATAAAGAGAAGGAGAGGGAGCTTGTAGGCTTTGAGGCCCAGCATAGCCCGAAAGTGGTACAGTTTAAAGTGGCCACCAAAGTTGGATCCTGCTCTCAAACCCATAAAGATATCTTTAAACAATGCACAGACATCAACTCGCTCACAGTCTACAAAGCTGAACTGGCAATACTACAACTTCACCTGTGTTACTGGGCAGTGGGTGTGTACATAGCCACCCTGTGAAACAACCAAGGGGAGCTGTGTATCAAGGCTCCAGAGATCAACTGTGCCATGAAGGACATATATGTCCATCTTTGTCAATCTATGCAGCCCTCAGACTTGCAGACTTGCAGACTTGCAGACAGTAGATTCCTTCCCTTCCAAACTCCAATTCCCTCGTGTTATGCCAGAGCAAGCAGATTTGCAGGAGCACCTGCTCTCTGTCACTGAAAAATAGCAAGCACTAAAAGACCTCAATCCTCAGAAGGCCCCTGGTGGTGACAGCTTTCCAACTATATTCTAACTGCCACTTTCCTGGTGCTTCAGTGGCTCTATCAAGAAGTCAGGGACACAGGCTACTTTGCCCACCTCATGGCCACTGCTACTATAACAGTCCTCCACAAAAAGGGTAATGACTCCACCCATCTCATCAGTTATAGCCCAATCTCACTGATCTCAGTGAATAGCAAGATCTATGCCAAGACCTTAGTAAACAGGTTTGACCACCTCCTACCCATCTTGGTACATACCTAGCAGGCAGGATTTATCCATGGCAAACTGGGTTCTGCCCACCTGCAGGCTTTCCTTCATCTGATTACCATTGTTTGATAGGCACCCTCTCCACAGGTGGCAGTCGCCCTCAACTTCGAGAAAGCATTTGATTCTGTGGAATGGGGCACCTGTACAAGACTTTCACCCACATGCAGCCGGAGGGACTGGCATACATCCTCACCATGTACACCAACCCCCCGGCACATGAATGACACCTTCTCGTCACCCTTCAGCCTAGCATGGGGCACCAGATAAGTCTGCCCACTTCACCTTAACTTTTTGTATTGGCCATAGAGACCCTTGTGGAGGCCATCTGCCAACATCCTGAAATAGTGGGAATCACAGTGGGGCAGACGCAACATAAAACACTGCTATACATGAATGACTTACTAGTTACTCTGGGCAATGCTCCTGATAGTATCTTCCCTCTGATGGACTCTTACACACATTCTCCATGTTTTATGGGCTCTGCAAAAACCAGGAGGAGAAGATGAAGGTTATAGCCCTTAACAGGAAATGTCTATCCTATGCATTTCAGGCACCTGGGTTGCGGTGAGCTTTGGATTATATCTTTTACTTGAACTGGAAACTGATCCCTTAAGTGGGTAAAAACTATAAAATTAACTTTACCCCAGTGCTACATGAGCATAAAACAGAACCAGATCATTGGTAGACACTTAAACTATCCACAGTGGCCCGGATATTCAAACTGCGCCAGGCTGTGGTGCAAGCTTGGGCGCAGCTCAACTTAGCTGCGCAGGGGTGTGGCCTGGGCGATATTCAACGGAGCTGCACCATGGCTTAGCAGCTTTGAATATCGCACCCTGGCCACCCCCACTGTACCTGGTGCAGTGGCACTGCGCCAACGCAAGTTGCCAGAGTGCAGCATGGAGATGCGCTAGCATAAGTTCCATTGCGCCACGCACAGCACCAGCGATATTCAAAAGGTGACATGCAAATGGGGCCATAATGTATGCAAGGTGAACATTTGGCCATTTGCATGTCATTATGGCCCCATTTGCATGAGGTGCGCAGGCAGCAGCCGTCGGGGACCGATGCCCCCCTGCAGCCCAATCACAGGCATTTGTACAAAAAGAAAACTCCATCCTATAACCTGGTGGTCCAGTGGACTGCTATGTGCCCAATCGTGGGCATCTGTAAACATGAGAACCCCGTCCTGTATCCCTGGTGGTCCAGTGGACCGCTATCTGCCCGATCGCAGGTGCTCATAAAACAACTTCAGACTTGCGGTTCAGTGGACCGCTGACTGATTATGGGCATGTAAAGAGGTACTTATTGTTCTGTGCCCAGTGTAGGCTCACCTGTAGCCACGCTCAGCCGTCAGCCAGTGCAGCACTTCACTCGCTGCTTCGCCTGCCGCTTCACCAACCGACACCAGTAGCGTCATGCCCATACTGTCTGCCAGCGCGGAGCTACGGGCGTGAGTTTTCGTTGAAGAAATATTCCAGTTATGTGAATGATCTGTCCACACCGAATGTGTAGTGATGGTAGGTTGCATGCCCATTGGCTCACGCCAGAACCAATGGGCGTGCAGTCCACCAAGGTGTCAGTTGGCGGGCGGCGGTGGCAGCGTGGTGAGTCCTGCCGCCCACTGGCTGACCCGGGGAGCAGGGCAGTGGGCACAGTGGGCAGGTGGGGAGTATCACCAGACCACCAGGGATATTAGAATTTTTCTTTTTACACATGCCCGCTGACAGCAGTCAGTGGTCCACTGACCAGGCATATAGAACGGGTTCTTTATTTTGTACAGATGCCCACCATCGGGCATGGGGGCGCTCAAGGTGCAACTGAACTTGGTGGCCACCCACAGGTGGCAGCTGCCATGTTGTGCCCTGCAATGCGGCAGCTCACCTGTGGGTGGCCATCAGTTGTTCCTTTTTTTTTGGAGTAACTTTGTGCTGGCGCAGGTAGGGGTTGCGCATGCATGGCTCTGCAGATCCTGGGCTGGTTATTAGGCTGTGCAGGTTATGCATGGGCATGCCCCCCCTACCTGTGCCTGCGTACATTACTGATGCACTCTGGCACATCGGGATTTGTGCTGCACACTTTTCCCTTTTGAATATCGCGCCAGGGCACATCAGTAATTGAGCATGGCACAACCCTTTTGAATATCTGGGCCAGTGAGCAAAACTGAGGCTTTAAAAATGGTCACTGTGCCAAACTTATTTCAACTAATCTAAAACATCCCTATGCATATTCCTGCCAGTTGGTTTGATCACATGGACAAACTTGTAAGGGGCTTCCTTTGGGAAGGTGCACAACTCCACTATAGCCACTAGAAACTTCAGGCTCACTGATGCAAGAGAGATTGGGGTCTTCCTTGGTTTAAGGGATACTACTGGGCATTCCGGGCAGCTCAGATCTGCCAATGGTTTTCAGATACAGCCCAGTCACCCTTTTGGTTGAACATCAGAACTCAGTTGCAGGGGGGACTCCATCCTCCTCCTGTTTGTTTGCTTGACCCCCCAAACAAACCATTTCATATCCCACTAGTCATAACTCCATTCTTATCTGGCAACATTTTGCTAAATGTTTGAGTAAGGACCTAACCTGTCCTAGGCTCACCTGTTAAGGAAAACTTCCTTTATACAGGTTGGGGATAAAGCTATTGCATGGCCTCTTTGGAAAAAACAAGTATAGTTAACCTTTCCAATTTCCTTCTCCCACATCTCAGAACACTGGAATCCTTCCAGGGACTGCAATGTCAGTTCAGTCTGCCCAAGACTGAATTTTAGAGATTCCTGCTATTGCAGAGTTCCTTGGTCCCTATACTAAAGTCTCTGAGGCAGATGTTACTCAACTTGTGAGACCATCCCCTTCTTCACTAGTTATCCTAAGGCAGAGATAGGACAGGTGCTATCTACTCCACAATCAAGGAGCAAATCCCCAGTCAAATCCTCAGCTATAAACACTTGGGTAACAATTCTGGGGTGCCCTGTCTCACATGAAGACTGGAATGTATGCTGGAGAGTGGTGCACACCCTGCTAATGGATCCCCACAGTAGACATCTGCAGAATAAGATACTTCTCCATTGGTACTGCACCCCCATGGTGTTACATGCTGCACATCATCTTCCAAATAATAATTGCTGGAGGTGCAGGCAAGCTGGAGGGGACATTTTCCACATCCTATGGTCCTGCCCAGAGATAAATTGATCTTGGGACCAGGTCAGGGGGCTGATCAGCAGAGTTCTGCAGTCCTTGGTTCAGAATTCACTAGTCCTCCTCCTTCTCAGCTCCAGGCTAGAAGCTCTGCCCTTCCCAGGCCCCGTCTGGACTGGCTCAGCTGAGCAAGTGTAGAAGCTAAGTGCCTCCTCCTGTGCAGATGGTGCTCCACTGACATCCCTTTCCTGAAGGAACTCCTTCTGATCCTTGCCCATATTGCTCACCTCAACTCCAATATTTTGACCCAGTACTGGGAAATGTGGGTTTAGATCCTGCCCTATCTGACCACTCCAGAAAGGGACGTGTTTGCTCCCAATCATGTTGAACTCCAGCTTCACAGGACAGAGGTGGTGTGAATACTAAACCCACTCTGCATAGACCAGTCCTGATCCTCTATCTCAGCCCCCCCCCCGTGCTCATATTATGACCTACATATTTTGGCATTCCAGTGTGACAATGTGGTTGCCACTTCTATGACACCAATATAGTTTTGAACTTTGTAAATAGTTTGATTGTTTGATGTGTTGCAGGGAGGCCTTTATTCTTCTCCTCTGTAGCATACGTGCCCTAAATGTTACGTGTTACATAGATAGCCCTGACAGATTTATAAGCTATTGGCTTTGTACCCCTGTATTAGGGTAGTCTTTTTGTGGTCCACATGTAATATCTGTATTTCAGTTTTATTCCTGTTATACTGTTTCTGTGATACATTGAATGCTTTGTTGTGTTGATGAAATTATCAGTAAAATTGATTGACAACAAAAAAAAAGCAACTGCACTGTACTGCCACACAACTGTCATCATTGCTGTGGAAGCTGCTGCTGTACCTTAATCAACCCTGTTACATTGACATAGAAACATAGACTTTGAAAGCAGATAAAGACCGATTGGCCCACCTAGTCTGCCCATTTCCCTACCCATTGGATAAGCTGCAGATCCTAGTTAACCAACAGCCTACTTCTTTCTACCCCCCCACAAGAATTGCCTTATGTCTGTCCCATGCATTCTTGAATTCTCCCACTGTTTTTGACCCCACAACCTCCTCAGGAAGGCCGTTCCATGTGTCCACCACCCTCTCCATGAAAAAATACTTCCTCAAATTGCCCCGCAATGGCGGGGGTATAAAAGAAAAAACTGGAAACTGGGGATGCTGGTAGGATGCATGAAGCCCTGACCATTAACCTTCTTATTTAAATATTTCATATGTCAGTTAGAATAATGTAATGTGCACAACTGTGAAAAACATAATACTGATCATCTGCATTTCAACCAAATGCTGTGATTTTTAATCTGTTTGACTATTAATTTCTTGACAAGCCAGCTCAGTGGCATGGAGGGCTGAGGGATTGCACTTTACCTCCTGCCACACCCATGACCCATGTTCAATGGCGAACGCGGGTTGCTGGGGGTCGGCCGGGGGGGAGACGACTTAGAGTCCAGAGAATAGTTCTAGTCTCCTGGGGAGGGTGACATAGCAGTCCCACTGAATGACTACCCCCAGGTGGAGGCCTGAGGATAGAATGGGTTGAGGACACCAACAACGGGAGGTGCTGTGCGACTCCACACTGTACGCACGTTTCCATGTGTGTGCACTGACATTCATGACCCAGCAATGGGGGGGAGAAATACTTGAAACTGGGGATGCTGGCAGGATGCATGAAGCCCTGACCATGCTCCCAACCCACGGTTCTACCCATCATCTGGATATGAGTGCACCAGGGGATGGCCCTCCCCTCCACTCCCTGGCCCTGGGGGGATTTGCCAGGAGCCAGGGCTGTATTGGGAGAGAGCTGTGGTTCAGGGTGGATGGAGGCCTCTTGAGGAGAGAGTTGAAAGCTCAACTGCCAGTCACCCCATGGAGAGAAAAACCAAGATAAAAAAAATTTCTTGACAAAATACTTTTATGGCCATATCACTCTAACACTTATTTTTGGTTAATCTAAAGTCTTCCATTTTAAGAAGAGTTTTGAAGTGGTAACCACTAGAAGGTGTTAGGCACAGTATAAGAGAAAGTGAAAGCGAGACAGAGAGAGAGAAGAGAGAGAGAGAGAGAGAGAGAGAAGAGAGGTACTTGATTTTATTATTCAGGAACAAAGTAAAACCACTAGAGAAGGATTTAGGGTACAACTGAAATGAACTAGAGGAAAATTTCAACACAATAACTTGAGGAACAGATACAGAATCTGTCCACTGGAGGCATCCATTCCTCCAGGTTATTCAGTGGCACATTGCCCTAGGCAGCAGCACAGGTTAGGCAGAGTAACCATCTGCTTTAGATCTGCTTTGCGACTGATGTTACACCCAATAGGTGTGATCAAGTTTTTAGAATGCATGGCAGTGAAAGGTGGGCTAGGTAGAGGTTGTGAGATCATTCTTGTGTATTGATGTCTGGGACATGAGAGTGAATCCTTGCAGGAACTTGAGACCTTCACTGCCAAATTGGTGGTGGATTTGTCCAGACTGCTTGTACTGAGCAATTTTAATGCCTAGGTCAATGATTAAGCCTCTATTTTTGGAATGCTGTTCCTCCAGTTGATAAAGTCACTGGGTCTTGAATGGTGGTTGCCTCTGGTACCCACCAGGATGGTCACACCTTGGACATGGTCTTCTTATTGTGTCTTCATATTAGTAATGTCAAGGTTGAGCCAGTTTTTTGACAAATCATCATGTTGTGCAGTTTCTTCACAAGGCCTCCCATTTAAATACCTCCCCTGCAGAGATGGCCAGATGCCACCCAGTTCACAATTTAGAGCCTGAGAGTCTCCTGGTGGTGCTGAATACTTTGGGCATTGGAACAGCATTGAGACATCACCTACTAATGGAGCTGAGGAAACCATGGAGAACTATAATATGGTTATTACAGCTGCCTCTGACTCACTGGAACCTTCCTGTGTTCATCCCTTGATTTCCTGCCAGAGGTCACCATGGTATGGTGATGACCTAAGGTAGTTAACAGCATGAAGGATGAAGAACTATTGTTGGAGTTCCTAGTCTGATGAGGTTAGATTGGTACAGAGAGCTTACTATGGTGAGTATTAATGGGATGTCACCCTGAAAAAGTCAGAATTCCTATCACTGGTGATTGCTGCCAGAAATAATTCACCAGATCAACTCTTCCACACTGTCAACATCTTATTAAAACTCATCTGTCTAAAGTCTTGTACAGCTGTTACAGCAGATAAGTGCAAGGAATTTAATTGGTTATTTCCAGAAAAGGCATCCTCTATCTAGGCTGGGATCACCTCAAGCAGCCTGTCATTTGCCAGAAGTCTCTTCTCAATGAGGTATTATTTATGGGAGGAGTTTGAGCCAATTCTGGTGGGTGAGGTGTTCCAGATGGTCTTGGAGCTGCACCCTACCCATTGCGTTTTGGATCCAGAGCCTACCAAGTTTTGGATACAGTGCTCATGGCATTTGATCTTATTTGTGCAGCAATGACTGGGTGCTCCATAAAACAGGAGGGCTTTCTTTCTACATTGAAGAAGGTGGTGGTGACACCCCTTCTAAAAAAGCTTTGCCTTGTCTTGTCTGTCTGTTAGCCTGCTTATTTGACTGCCAGTTTATCTGTCTCTCTCTATGTGACACAGTTCAGTTAAGATAATTTTCTTTCGATGAGTGAGCAAGTAGGGCCATACTTCAAGCAACAAACTGGAGCTCGCACAAGGAATGGTGGTGCAAAAGACTAACAATGTAACATAGTTTCAAAAAAGTCCTGCACACACCAGCCTCAAAGAATTACAAGAGCACAGGTCTAAAAATCAAAGCATTTATTTAAGGCATACAAATATTGAATAACCTGACATGTTGCAGATGGAACAGCATCCTTTCTCAAAGGCCTTTAAGAATGGATGCTGTTTCATCCAAAACGCAACAGGTTATTCAATATTTTTATGCCTTAAATCAATATTTTGATTTTTAGACCTGTCCCCTTGTAATTCTTGGAGGCTGGTGTGTGCAGGACTTTTTTGAAAGTATGTAGAGCCATACTTCATAAGTGGCAAAACCTTAAGCAAATTATTAATATCCATTCCCACTCACAAGTGGAAATAAATATATGTTTGGGGTCACATGACTGCTTTCAATTTCTTCAAAACCTAATTCTGCATATTTTACTTTATAGCAAAATGTTTTCACTTACTTTTTTTTTGGGGGGGGGGCTATTTATGTATGCCTGATTTTTTTTTTAAATTGAAGAAACTTCATTGTTTTAATAAAACCTGCCGAACCTGCAATCCCCTCATGTCTCTATTTGGACTGCCTGATCCAAATATTTCAAAGAAGCAGAACATGTAATCCCCTTGAGTCCCTATTTGGACTGCCTGATCCAAATATTCCAAAGAAGCAGCTTTTCCCAGAACTGGAGGACATGATGGAGCAAGAACCCACTATTTCCCAGAGACAAATCAACAAATAGGTCTGACTTTTTGACTTTTCTCTAAATTAAATAATGACAATTGAAAACAATGCTTTACTTCTGCCTTTCCTGAACTGAATTAAATACTTCCTTATTACCAAGCATAATTCTGTTTAGTCAATAAATTGAGCGTGTCCTACTGTAAAATAGTTTAAAGATACATTTAAATCAGAAATGATTATAACTTATTTGCAATATTTGGTTGTAACATTAACAATTTACAGGTCAAAGACAATGTCTTGTTTTAAAACTAGCTGTAGAATGGGGAAAATGTATTTGTGGAAGTGAAAAAGAACTCACTTCAAGAAAGCAGCAGGCAAAGCCAGTTTCCTCTATAGCACATAAGTTATATCATTAGCATCTGTAAGTTGCAAACATTATTATATCATTACTGAGTGTGCCTTACAAACAGTTTGAAGATACATTTAAAATAAGAATGATTATAGCTTTTATGTGATATTAACAGTTTACAGTTTTAAAAGAAAAAGTAAATCTGCATGTCTTGTTTGAAATTAGCTACAAAATGGGGAGATTTTATTTGAGGAAGTGCTAGACAGAATGCTAGCTAAACCACAATTTCCTCTGTAGCAAAAAACAGAGCTTACAAAACAATGTTCCAGTAAAGCAAAATCTGAGATGACATTCCACTTTTAAAATAAAATATTTTTGTTGCCACCTTGCATGATTAACACACTTCTACAAGAGATGTGTAATGGTCACGGGGCATACTTCTACAAGAAGTCAGTCATGGGGTATACTTTTGCAAGAGGTGCATCATGAGACACACTTCTACCAAAAGTATGACATGAGGTACATCCAAAAATCATATAAATTTAGACTCATTTAAGCTAAAGGAGGGCAGAAGACAGGAAGAAGCTGTGACAGCATGTCATTCTGCCTAGGACTTCATTTGAGACATCAAGGTATGGCACTGTGTGTTTATAATTGCTATTATCTCTGATTATGAGCAGAAAGGGATGATACTTGCATTTTATGTTTATTTTATTTTTATTTTTTTATATGATTGTATCTAAAAGTAGGGGAGACTTCCTCTCTAGTTAAAGATAGATTGTTTGCTTGCACTGCTGATCCAAATGATGTTAATTCTGCATACCACTTTTTAAGTAAAGAATTAAGACAATATGACATTTCCTGGTATTTCTTTTTGGTTAAATATTTTTACTTATAAAGGGGTAAAGCTTACTTGTGACTATTGGTATGTGTGTGTATATATATATATATATATATATATATATATATATATATATATATATATATAAGTTGTACCAGAATATGAAAAGAGAAACAACTATAATGGTTTAGGATAAGGTAACTTTAATCAGACAAATAGACTAGACCATGATTGAGGTAGTGTGGTTTTAACTGAACACGCAGCCAAGTGCATGCTATCATGCACACCCTGTTAGATTTCCCCATTCAAGAAAAATTTCTAAATGGGGTGGTTGCTCCCACTGGTCTTGAGAGGTTAAAATGTCATCCCATGTACATGGAGTAAACCTAAGAAGGCAAGCTGGGGGTCAGGTTTGAACCTCAGCCAGCTCAAACCATACATAGCAGTAAAGGATACAACAGAAAAAACTGTTAGGCTAAAACAATACTATACTCCCCCCAACCCACCCTAACCTTAACCCTACCCTCCTCCTCCCTCTGCAGAGTGTATAAGATCTTAATGAAATGAAATCTCAAGTAAGCAATAATACTTGACAGGGTGGGTGATATTGGGCAATACCAGACTGCCCAGGGGCATAATGAGGCCTGACGCCAGAGGCGGAGGGCCTTATAGCCCCTGGAAGGTTCGGTATTGCCCATACCACCCACTCTGGAGGGTATTATTGTGCTTAGAAAATGGGTATATGTGTCATGTTTGATTAGGTAATAAAATAAGAGAGGAAATTAGTTTAATATGAATAGAAAGAACAGGAAAATAAGTTGTTGCTGGTGAAGTAGTCCCTCCCTTTTTTTTATGCTGTTCCATCTTTTGTTGCTCCTCCCCAGAGAGCTATTCAGTTGCAGTTTACCCCCACACACACACACAACTTCCAGATAAAAACACAACTCCCAACCCTTTTTATTGTGGCAAACTAAAGTAGTAGGCACATTTAAAAAAAAGGTAAGTCAGAAAATAAAAGGAGACTTATACGGCATTCCTGTAAAAACCAAAATAAGAGGCGCACTCCTCTAAGTGCTGTAAATTTTAATTGAAGTTAAAATACTCTATATGGACCCTCTGGCAATGTTGGCATACCTGTTAATAAATTTGAGTTAGCTTGTTGACAAAACATGCCAGCATTGAAGCGGGGAATCCACCTTTTCTCTATGGTCTCTGTAGTTTTTCTGGTCTCTCTGGTCTCCTTACAAATTCAACAGTTCTGCAGTTCAGCAGAAAATCATCTGACCATCAGCTACATATCAAAAAACAAATGGCTCAGGGTTAAATTCTCTGGTGCATCATCGTCTTACTCCTCCTTCTTACTAGGAAAAACTTCCTTGTAGTGCTAACACCAGTAATCCAGAATGTAGCTGAGATACAAAACAAAAGCATCGCCAAACACTATAAAAATTCAGCAGCTTTCAACAATTACTAGACTGGCTGGTGTTTGACGGAGCTGGGATATGACTTGCTCCATTCTATTACACGTCTCTGCTCTGATGTTTTAAATGTTCTGCAGTTTTACCTGGAAGCACTACAGTCCCTCACCTCTGCAGGACTTCACTAGTCTGGGTAAAGATCTTCCTCCAATGCTGCTTCTCAGTGTGAGTGCCTGCAATGGCTGCTCTGCTGAGTATTGATAATCGTCAGCATGGCCATTGCTAACAATCGTACTGAGAAGCAACATTGGAGGGAGATCAAGTGACCCAGCAGAGAAAGACAAGAATAGGGATACGAAAAAGCCAATCTGACAGCTTTGACACTAAGATTTTTTGGGGGGGTTTAGCGATTGGGGACTGTTGGTGCAGTACCAGACTGTAGTTGGGAGGGATATGTGTGAGCCTGCTGTGAGACCAAGACATTGGGAACTGACACTGAGAGAGAGGGGGATTAGTGGATGCACAATTGAGAACAAATGACACTAGACACACACAGAGAAAAAAGTGTAGTCAAAAATGAGCTTATGGGAGCTTTCTGCAAGGTTTCATCAGGCAGTTGATACTGAACTATGTAGCCATTGGGGGGGCAGTTTCTTTCACTAAGCAAGAGAAAAAATGGCGGTTATTTTAAATTGGATTATGTGCTTACAGCCAATCAGAAAGCAGGCTGGACACAAAGATACCTCAGTGGGCAAAGGGGCACAGGAGATGGCACCTTTTATTTCCTGGTCATCTATTGAAAGTTAATGTACCCCTCTGGCAGGGGTACCAGCCAATCAGAGACCAGGAAATAAAAAGCCCATTTTCTAATACTTCTTAATACAAAGTCAGAGTTATAATTGTGTATATAAAGGATGAAATATGAGGTGCCAGAGAGAAGACAAATAAGTTAGTTCAGGTAAAGATCAAGTAATTTACCCTACTTCCTATTAAATAAGGGTAAGTGATTATGTATGCTAGCAATTAGATGCTCTGTTCATTAGGAAAAGGAGAGTTCAATAGCCATTCAGAGTAGGTAATAAGTGACTGGTCAAGTCAATGCCTCAATACCAATTTTTTGACCGCTAGAGAGAAAGAGCCACATGGTATCTCCTTTCTTTGACCTGAATCTGTGAGAAGTCACTGATGATGCAAACTTCAGTGGGAAAAAGGCCTTGCAAACCCAACAGGGGGTCCACTCTCTCTTCAATGCTCACCCACAGGGAAGACACTTTCTCACATGACCAAAAGATGTGTAGTAGTGTACCATCCACCTTGCCACATCTGGAACAGTAGGGAGAGGGAAGATGACCAATCTTATCTAATTTAACTGGGGTGTAGTACATATTGTGCAAAATTTGATATTAAGTAAGTCACAGTGGGTCTTGAGTCAGATAAGCATACAGGTTATTCCATATAGTTGGCCAGTCAAAAAAATATTCAGGCATTAGAGATTCCCAAACTTTGAATCCAGTCAGGATAGTAACTGGGAAAAGGTAAGCAAACACGCATATAAGGCAGAGACCCCATGCAGCTTAAATGCTATGTTTTGAACCTGGTGGAGAAGGTCATCTAAACTTGAGGTTTACAGAGTTAGCCCAAACTGCTGCACCAATAGGTGTCTCAGTTGACAAATTTTAAAGCTGTTACTCAGATGCAGTTAGAACTTAGTCAGCATCTCAGATGAGGTAAGTATGGAGGTTGAGTTGTAAAAATCAGAGATTTTAAGGTCAAAAGTGTTCAGAAGCCATGTGGGAGGTATTGGGTGGTTTCCAATCTTAATATTTAGGTTGTGAAAGATAGGTTGGGATAAATCTTTGGATGGTGAAACTTTAAAATGGGAGCATAGTTGTGAGAATACTTTGACAGATATATCAATCGTGGAAGACCTCAATGATTCTGGAAGAGATTTCCAGGAAGAAAAGAGAATGGAGGCAGAGGACAACCTGTAGTCAGAGAATAGATGGGACTCTATTGGCAACCAGATGGGAGTGTAATCAGTGTCAGACAAATCTTGGGACGTCGAGAGCCATTTACCACATTTATGAAGATGACTGGCTCAGCAGTATACCATGAAGTCAGGAAGCAGTAGACCATCAGACTCTTTGGGTAGTTTGAGCTTGGAATATGAACGCCTAGAAGATTTATCAAGCCAGATGAACGAGATGATACAGAAGTGGACATGACAAAAGAAGGCTTGAAGAAGCCAGATATTAAGCATATTTAAGGGGTTAAAAATCCTGGGAAGGATATTCATTTTAATAATGTTAATTGTGCCCCATAAAGATATTGGGAGGGCTTTCCAATGTATCAGATCCTGCTGTATTATATTTGGAAGATCTTCTAAGTTTAATTTCTTAGTCAGGGACAAGTCCTTCATTAGATAGTTGCTGAGGTATTTAATACTACGGGGGGACCATTTCATCCTGAAAGAAGTGAAATCATGGCTATATACTAAGTGATTGAGAGGGAATATTTCTGTCTTGTTAAGATTCAGTTTGTAATTGGAGTACTGGCCAAATTTCTTAATGGTCTTCAAGGCTGCCATGAGAGATGATACTGGATTTGAAAGGTGGAGTAAAATGCTATCCGCATACATAGAAAGTGAAAGAGTTAGGTTACTGACAGGAATACCTTGGATAATGGGAGCAGACTTAAGATATCTAATGAGTGGTTCAAGATATAAGTTAAAGAGAAAGGGAGAAAGAGGGCATCTCTGATGAGTTCCAGTGTATAAAGAGAAGGAGGAAGAAAGGGTCTGATTACAGTACATTTTGGCTGTGGGGAAAGAGTAGATCACTTTAAGCCACTGTATAAAAGAAAGTGGAAAGTCCATTTTTTGTAAGGTTGACCAAAGAAAAGACCAGTTGACTCTGTCGAAGGCTTTCTCAGCATCGAGAGAAATCAAAGCCATAGGGAGAGGAGAAGAATTAGCAGCTTGCAAAAGATGAACTATCTTAAGGATATGGTCTGATGAGGACCTCCCAGAGACAAAGCCCACTTGTTCTGGACTCAGGAGACATAACCAGACTTTCTCAATTTGTTTGGCTAATATCTTAGCAAGGATTTTAATGTCATAGTTCATTAACGAAATAGGGTGGTAATTTGCAGGATGATTGGGTGGCTAATCTGACTTGAGAAGAAGAACTATGGTGGCTTCCAGCAGGGAAGGGTCCAATGAGTCCACGGAGATCATAAAGTGATATAGGCAAAGCAGAAAAGGAGCTAGGTCCTTAAGAAAGAGCTTATAGAAGTTGGAGAGAAAACCGTCAGGCCCAGGAGATTTCTCGGGAGAAAAACTGTTTACAGCGGATTCAACTTCAGTAAGAGAGATGGGGATTGAAAGAACATCTTGGCGTTGTTCTGTGAGGCAGGGTACTGGCATAGACTCTAAATATGTCAATATCTCTTCTGAACTTGGTGCATTTGGACACTGGCCATATAAGGTAGAATCAAATTGTGCAAAAACTAGTGCTATTTCCCTGGGGAGAGTTTTAATGGAGCCATCTGGAGCTGTGATGGAGGGGATAATTCCGGAAGCTTCTAGTTTCCTCATCTGGAGAGCAAGTAGTCTTCCGGCCTTCTCCCCTTGTCCTACATATTTAGTTTGCATTTTTAGTATAGCATATTCTGCTCTTTCATGCAAACGAATTGAATATTTGTCTCTAAGGGTCATCAATAATTGCAAGGAGTCCAGGGAAGATGTGGAAGAGAGGGATTATTCTAAGGTAAGGATGTGTGTGAGCAGTAGCGTACCAAATTCCCACAGGGTCTGGGTACAAGGTGATGTTACAGGGACCCTCCCTAGTACTCAATAAACATCAAAATTATGATTTGGGCCCTTCAAACCTCATGGACCCAAGTGCCACTTCACCCCCTGCACCCTTGTAGCTACACCCCTGTGTGTGAGTAGTGAGAGCTTCAGATTCTCTACATCACTTATG
This sequence comes from Neoceratodus forsteri, assembly GCA_016271365.2. NCBI lineage: Eukaryota > Metazoa > Chordata > Ceratodontiformes > Ceratodontidae > Neoceratodus > Neoceratodus forsteri. Next base: position 627,741,662 of record CM057450.1, on the reverse strand, counting down.
AGTAGAGGCTATTGGAATAAATTCTCCTAACAGGGAACATTTTAAAGCACATTATTCATGGTCCACCCTAGATATGGAATTTTGGTTAGTTTGGATGAAAGGCTCAATAAGAAAAGAGATTCTAGAGACCACTTGGGAATCCTTAAGGAGTTGAGTATTTAGTTTCCAGGTCGTGTCTCGCTGTGAACTGGAATCAGGAACTAATGCTGCCCATGATGCGGCATGGTCAGATAAAATTATATGCTCAATATCAGCATTGCCAAGGCCAGGAAGAAGGGAATGTCCGATAAGGACTTAATCAAGTCTAGAAGAAGTTTGCTGAACCAAGGAATAGAATGAGAATGTGCGGGACAATTGGCTAAGAATTTCCCATGGATCACAGAGCCCTAATGTATCAATAAACTTGTGTAGTGTTCTTTGTGCAGTGGAAAGGGGTTTAAGAGGCTTATTGGACCAGTCTAAGTCCTGGGTGGGGGGAAGATTCCAGCCCCCCCCCCCAAAGTTAGTGGATATGAAAGAAATGGGGTTAACCAATCAACTAATTCCATGAGAAAAGACTAGTCACCCCCTACCGGGCCATATATACTATCGAGAACTATCTCCTTCCAACCTAAAAGGCCTTTTACAATAATGAATCTTCCCTGTGGGTCAGCAACGATCTGATCTGCTTGCCAGGAAATTCTGTGACTTATGAGAATGGCCATCCCTCTACTAGATGTTGAATTACCAGAGGCAAAGACTTGACCGATGTCTTGTCTATGAAATTAATGAGATTCATGGGATAGAAGATGTGTTTTTTGCATGAATATGATGTGAGTGCGAAGAAGAGACATATGTTTTAGGATTTGATACCTTTTAAGTCTATCCCTGGCACCTCTTACATTCCAAGTGAGAAACTTAACTAAATTATTAGCCATTTGATTATTAACCAAGATAAGACTTCAGGCAACTCTTGCCAGCAGAAACATTCTGCACCCCCCTCCATAACCCAATGAACAAGTGAGAGACCCTGATGTATACCAACTAACCCTATAACACATCCTGAAGAGAGCCAGGGCAGACAAGATACCCCCTCCCACAGTCCAACCACCCAACCCACTCGAATCTATGACCCGTATTCCTTCTGAGTAAAACCTTAACCAGGTGGGGACATTTCCAAATGAATGCTTAATAAGGCTAAATATGGAGACAGGTATCCTTATGTACCATTGAAGCAGTAACTTAGTACCTATCTACCCTTAGCCCAACTCAGTCCCACCACATAACTGTTTACAGTTAAACCCCTATCCCCAGAACTCAAAGGAAAATTGCCCACTACCCTCCCCCACCACTCTGTTCCTGGCAAAGGTAATAGAAACCAACAAAGTTACATGCAGTAGTACCAGAACAACTCCTACACCCGGACCCCAAATCAGTGCACAGCGTAACTGTAAAAGTATTTCAAAAAAGATCTGCAGCTTATAATGATATAATCCAGTTCCCAAACCCCTCAGTATGAAATATGTTTGAGAATGAAAGGGCTCTCTTTCTCCGAGTATCCCTAGTAGGAAAGGAATAGTACTTAAGCAAAGGGGACATAAACCGCAGGAGTAGGGAGTAAAAATATGCCATACTTCTAGCATTAAACATATTGAAAAGATGGTCCAGGGTCCCTTCCACTTAACGTAGGACGTGATCATCCCTTTAATCCAAGCAGCCAGCTAACCCACCACCCAGCTCCCACCGTCCACACAAAACAACTCATAGTTATTGTCTCAGATAAGGAATACCAACAAATGGGAACATTGTACAGAGTCACAGTGCTCAATTATGAAGTTTATAGTAATTCAAAATGTCCAGCAGATGGAGCAAAAGAATGTTTCCTGACCACTAAGACCCAAATAATAACAATCTGGGTGAATAATTAAAATAAAAGCCTAGCTGTGCCAAACAAGCCCCGCACATAGTAGTTTGAATAATCAGTTGTAGCTCCTATATAATTGAATCTGATCAAATAATATGATAAGCTCCATTGTAAGAAAACGTCAGTTCTGAGACCACAAGTTATGGCTTACTTAAAAACTGTTAAACTAAAATAGAGAAGCGAGTGTCATCTGAGATGGTAATAATTCCAGTCAGGAAATTAAGTACATTAGGCCCTACCATCTCTTGTTAGTGTCTCATCACTTTAGGTTCAACTCTCCAAGTCAGAAAATCAAGTGAGGCGTAGCAGGAGTAACTTCGCGATCGCCTCACATGGTTGTGTATTTAGGTAGAAAGCACCATATAACTACAGCCACGGAAAACTAAAGGACTTGCCTAAACCAGGACTTTTGAATACATCAGGGCACCTTGAAGAGTGCTGGCAGTAGATCAGGGAGCTCCTTCTGAGCTCTGTCAGCCGATTCAAATGAGTGCCATTTATTGTGGTGCAAGCTGGGTATCCCATTTTAAAATGGATATCAGCAGCAATGAATTTAGATACTACAGGGTGAAAGTCAACCCTCTTCTTGTGGGTCTCAAAAGGGAGATTGTGCAATGTGCAGGCTTGTGCCTTCCCATAAGATTGAATGGAGCTCCCGGAGCTTTTGCAGCAGATGCTGTTTTTCAATATAACTGAAAAACTTGAAGATAAATGGACATAGAGGTAAACCTTCAGCTGGTCGGGGCTGAAGAGACCTATGAGCCCACTCAATCAGATATGATGGATTACATATTGAGGGACCAGCCATTTTTTGTAGGAATTTTTGAATGAAGACCATAGGTGACGAACCTTCTGAGGATTCGGGGAGCTCAAAAAGGACAAGGCTGTTGCAATGGCTCCTTCCCTCTAGGTCCTAGTTTTTTTCTTGTAGTCCGGCAACTTGCTGCCATAGTTTGGTAGCTTCAGCATCTGATTTCTCTCTCCATTGTTCCAGGGAGTATGTACAGCTTTCAGAGTCATTCATGCATCTGCCTAGGTCCCCTAAATCACTGTGAAGGGGCTTCAGTTCAGTGGAGATATCCTGTGGTGCTTCTTTAAAAGGCTGAAGCTCCTGGAGGATGCAATCAAGGGTATAGCTGCCAGGGTGGTAGTGCCTGGATGACCCGCTTGAGATCCTTGGGCCTTGGGATGTTTAGAGCTCTTCTCTGGAGTCACCGGTGAAGTGTGTGGAGGTAAGGCCTGTTTCAAGTTCTCCTCCATGTACGATCAAAGAACCAAAAAGTGCAGGTTCAGTTGTTAATTCCCAATAGTGCAGCACCCTATAGTAGCAAGGAAATGAAACTCAGGCATTTTAATTAGTATAAATTAGCTGTTTTAGGCAGATGCAGGCAGAAGCCGAGGTGACTAACTGCTAGTTAGATTGAGGCATCACGTGATCTCGTATGCCTGATGTATACATTGGTGTGATTAACAGTAACCAGTAGGAATAATTATGGTAGGATACAGAACATTTAATTATTAATTAATTGGATATAAATCTCTGAGCTTTATAACTTTATGTAATTATTGTTATCATTATTATCAAAAGCAATATGATGAAGGAATATATGTACACATATATGTTAGATTTAAAGTGAAGATTCCTATGCAAAAGTGGCTAGTACATTAACACAGGCCACAGGAGGAGACTTCAGTTTAAAACAAACATGCCCAAATTATGCCCGTTTGAACAAGAAAACAAATAATTAATTTCCAACTGGGATAGTCACAGAAATAAGACTAAAATTAAAGCTGTACCATGAACAAAATAAAGCCTTGCTTTTCTTTTACAGTTATATCAATAGCTCCATCAAACAAGATACTTTAAATCATGATGCCCAATTGACACAGGTGTGATTCCTCAGCTTGGAGTGTGTGTCCAGTGTTGCAAAATGAACAATCTTTAACACCAGACATGACACAAAATGAATCTAGTCAAAAATCTTAGGCATTTTATGAAAGAATGCAAAATTTTACAATCACATAAAGTACACCTTCCTGTAAAGGATATTCTTGGCTACCATTTCATTTTCATTTTCATTTTTTATTTTTTAATTTTTATACTTGTAAGCAAGATGAGCATTACTGCCTGTTTTCACAAGCGACAAGTATTACAAAAAACAATTAAATTCATTCATGGTACATAACAAACACACAGTGTACATAATTGCATAATAGAAACAAAAGAACAGGACATTTATAGAATTGATTTGCAGGAACAATTGATTCCAGTTGCCAACCTTGATTTTAGCCTATTTTTAAAGGATGTTACAGCGCCACTTTTGGTTATATTATCTGGCATAGAAAAAAGGGGCTCTATATTCTGATGATTTCTGTCCAAAAGATTTTTTACAGAAAGGTGGTCTGAATATAAATTTACTCTCAGATCTTGTGCCTTGTTCATTAATACCTCGGAAAAATAGGGACTGAAGTGAATTTGGAATCAAGTTATTAGTAACTTAATATAGTATAACACCCACTTTTATTCTGTCTTCAAATGACATACACCCAGATTTCTTAATCAACTCACAATTATGTGTTCTAATGGTGAGATTGGTCATTAACCTAAGGAAGCTGTTATAAATGATCTTCAACATAGACAGGGCCTTTTCACTTGTTGCTGTATAGATACTTAAACCATAATCCAGCACGCTAAGCAGGAAACTATGCTTGAGTACCCTCTCTGATTCCGGGGTCAAAAAGGACTTTGCTCTATATACTGTAGAGCTCCTAATCTTTCGTGTATAGTCTTAATAGTAATATTAATGTGATGTTCAAATGTCAATTTAGAATCAAGGGTTATTTCTAGATATTTAAAGATATCTACTTGTTCAATTATCTCCTCATTCAAGTCCACAATTTGGATTGATTCCATTTTCTTCCTAAGACCAGAAAAAATCATGGATTTTGTTTTCTTTATGTTCAATAACAATCGTTTAGACAGTAACAATTTTTGAAATAGAAAGAAGCTGCCTTGTACTGATTGCACTGCATCCATGGGTTGGTTACATATACTAAAAATAATGGCATCATCTGCGTACATTGTTATAGATCCCATGGCACTTATCGAAAAGAGTAGGGGAATTTCCCTGGTGTCCTGGCCAAATTTCCCTCATTCACTAAATAATACCACAAACAGCTTAATCTGGTTCAAGGTCAGTTGGCATTCATTTGTATCCCCCTTCCCTGGGTCATGCCTGAAAATAGTCTTCTCAGTTCTAAACTATATAAGCCTAGGTTTTTTAATCTCTCCTTATATGCAAGGAGATTAAAAAACCTAGGCTTATATAGTTTAGAACTGAGAAGGCAAAGTAGTGATATGCACTTCTATCACAACATGATGAATGACCCCATTCTAATGACTGAATTAAATATTGAATGTAAAGCAGATGAACTAGTCATTAGGGGCAATCCCCTACAGGTTAGACTTGGTCACATTAGAACAAATAAAAGAAAATACTTTTACACACAACATGCAGCAAACTTATAGAACATACTTCCAGAACTAGTCATAATAAGTACAAATAGAGAACATTTTAAAAAATACTTAGACAAGTATATTGCTATTGTAGGAAATATGAATTACTACACCTTATCCTAAAGGAGCTGCTTTTGGGCTTTGTCTTTTTAGCTCATTATACTTTAAGTGACTTTAAGTGACTAAATGTTCTTATAGGAAGTTACTTTGGCTACAGCCAATGTTAACAGCATTATGAACTATAAGAAGAGATTGCAGTCTTTTTTCTAGCTAGCATGGTATGGAATTGTCCTCCTGAAAGATGCAATGATACACACTCTTACTGACGTTTACCTTGCAAAAATAGGGTGTCATGTTGGGTCCTCTTTTTGGTCGATAGGGAATGAATGGTGCTCTGGTGTCAACAAACTGTTCAATACCCTTGATGTTCTAGTCACAAAATTGTTGGACCTGTCCCCAGCTCATGCCCTGCTGCTGGACATTATTTTGCAAGGCCAAGCATATTGAATAATTAATGTGTGCTGGCTGCAATCCAAGGCAACCTGGACTGCTCTCCTTAAGGTTATTAAACCTCATCTATTTTCTTTCATACCTGTTATTTTAGAAGATTTTACTTGCTGTTTGCGTGCCTTGGGTTGCAATACCTCTTTAAAAACAAAGAAAGTATTTTTGCCATGACTATTTTGCATAATTTAATACGTACTTCAGGGTTATCAGATGCCTACCTAAAATCCACAGGTAAAAGGAATCCTATTTTTTTAAAGGTAGTATCGCTACCTGTATTTATTTTCTGCTTACCTCACCTAGCATCACAATTCATTCTGCTACTGCCAGGCATTTGGAAATCTCAAACCACAAGCTAGCTGAAATTACAATGGGAATTAGTTCAGGTCATATGCATGGGGCTGGAGTTTAGAAGCTGAACAACTGCTCTTTTATCCTCTCCTAAACTCCTACCCCTGTTACAAGATTTAGTGGCAGCCAGGAAATCTGTTTCTCATGGCTGCAGTGGGAGTAGCTCTGCAGACGTGTTGCTATGACAATAGAGACAGGGAACCTTACCGGATTCTGAATGGACTTGTTAAAAATTGGAGGTGAATGGCAATCATTGTGCTCACCGCACTATTTTGGTGGCCAGCGTAAGTCATCGAGCATGCGTGACTTCATTACGCATGCATGGGCCAGAGCTTGCCTCATTTGTCAGCCTCACTTTTTCTAGTTGGCCTGCTGCATTGACCACCCATTCCCTCTGACTTGTACTCAAGGTAATTGGATTACAAAGGCCGGGACTTTGTGGGGAGATTTGCAGTAACCAGTACCATAGTAGCAAGTAAAAGGGTCCGGAGACCCATCTGGGATGCGATTCCCTCAGTCTGGCCTCCAGAACTGTTGTGCAATGTCTGTTCACAGATCATGCAATTTTAGCAATGCAACACATTTGTAGACATAAAACACAAGTCACATCTCAGGAGGATGAGCAGACAGCTCTCTGTAGCTGTTCGCTGCAGTCACAGGGTACTGGCTGTTGCATTTAGCAATGCAACACATTTGTAGACATAAAACACAAGTCACATCTCAGGAGGATGAGCAGACAGCTCTCTGCAGCTGTTCGCTGCAGTCACAGGGTACTGGCTGCTGACATGTATGGCTCAAGCTGCAGTTGGGTATTTACTGGCACAGTAGATGGGCAGGAGTGCTCATCAGCAGACCGCTGGGATTTGGTCTGGTTGTTTTATGATGCCATTGTGCACTTTACACTGGTAAGTGGGGTCCCCTTCCCCGCTTGAGCAGTTGACTCTCACTAAAAACTTTAGATCAGATATAATTTGTAGTGCGTTTTTTTATCAGATTACCCTTTCTATTGTGAACATTTTATAAAATGTTCACCTCAGCAGTTGCCAGTAAACACAGTGCTGCCTTTTAAGCACTGCTCAGTTTTCTTACCATATTGTGTGTTTTTTTGTTTTGTTTTGCTTACTAAGCGATTTACAGGATAGACAAAGGCAGCTGTGCAATATAGAAACATAGAAACATAGAAACTGATGGCAGATAAAGACCACTAGGCCCATCAGTCTGCCCATTTTCCCTGCCTACTATAAAAGCTGCAGACCTTTCTCGATCTCGAGCTTTACCTCCTCGTTCCTGTTGCTAGAGTTCCTGTCCCATGCATGTTTGAAGATCTCCCACTGTATTTGCCCCCACCACCTCCACTGGGAGTCTATTCCATGCATCCATCACCCTTTCCATGAAGTAATATCTCCTCATGCTACCCCTAAACCTACCCCTTTCCAACCTCATGTCATGCCCCCTTTTCCTGGACATATCCTTTTCTAAAAGATGCTAGCTTCTGGTACCCTATTTATGCCTTTTAGACATTTGTAGGTTTCTATCATATCTTGACACACTATAACATCATGCTACAGGTAAAAGTGGGACGGTGCAAACCAAAAAGATAGCAGTACAAACACAAAACAGACTGCACTCACTGCTAAGAGAATCACAAAGCATACAGGCAAAAGATTTCAAATGCACACCAATGCAAAACGATTTATTCAAGCCCAGGTGTGATTTGTGATTTTCTTAGCAGTGAGTACAGCCTGTTTTGTGTTTCTGCTTCTATCATATCTCCACTGTATCTCCTCTCCTCCAGAGTATACATATTGAGGTATCGCAGACTCTCCTGATATGGCTTTTGGTGCAGGCCCTGCACCATCTTTGTGAACCTTCTTTGAACTGCTTCTACCCTGTCTATGTCCTTATGGAAATGTGGCCTCCAGAACTGGGCACTGTATTTCAAATGAGGCCTCACCAATGATCTATACAGTGGCATCACCATCTCCTTTCTTCTGTTGGTGATACCTCTCCCTAGGCACTCCTGCATCCCACTGGCTCTCCCCACAGCCTTGGCACATTGTGTGGCTGCCTTTAGGTCATCAGAAATGATTACCCTTAAATCCCTTTCCTGTTTGGTGACCATCAGTATCTCCACCGCCCCCATTATATAATCCTGCCCTGAGTTCTTGTGACCCAAATGCATGATTTTGCACTTTTTTGGATTGAATCTCAGCTGTCACACTCTAGACCATTCCTCCAGTTTACCTAGGTCCCTCCTCATTTTTTCCACCCTTCCTATCCACTGTGTTGCAGAGCTTAGTTTAATCCACAAAGAGGCACATCTTGCCTTCCAGCCCCTCTGCAATGTCACCTATGAAGATATTAAACAGGACTGGCCCCAGGACTGATCCCTATGGAACCCCACTAGTCATGCTCCTTTCCTCAGATTGAGCTCCATTTACCACAGCCCTCTGTCTTCTATCACTCAACCAGTTCCTAATCCAGTTTGCCACCTTGTGACCCATTTTCAGGCTTCCCAGCATGTTCATTGGTCTTCTATATGGAACAGAATCAAAGGCTTTACTGAAATCCAGGTAGACCACATCCACCGCTCCTCCTGATCCACTATGCATGTCACTAGGAGTGGACAGACTGTTCCACGGGAGATCCAGACCCCTGGATCGAACCCATAATCCATGGACCCAGATATATATGGACTTCATGATAGAAGTCCGGTTCTGAGCCCGGGTTCGTGGAGATGCTGTTTCTGCATTTTTTTTTCTGTTGCCTGGGGGAAGCAGTCAGGATGTTCAGGCAGCCAGCAGCATTCAATCAGGCAACAGAAGGTTCACTGATGCATTCATCGGTATATGAGGCTGGTGAGTACACCACATGGCCCAGAAGGAAGAGGAACACTGAGCTGCATGGAGGAGCTGCTGATGATAGCAGCAGAAGAGAGAGAAAGCAAAATCACTAAAGTTAGAAAAGGGAGGGGGAGAGATTCCTGATCGTGGAGGATGTGGGGTGGGTGAAGTCGGTTGGCTGATGATGGGAGGGAGCATTGGGAATACTTGGGGGGCATGAATTATTAGTTACAGAAAATCCCAAATGAAACTTTTTCTTGGCCTCAGACAGTAGTAGCTGGGTGTGCAAAAAGGGCAGGCTGGCTGCTGGCAAACTCTGACTTGTGCTCTTCCAGATCCAGAGGAGAGACAGTACTGGTGGTGGCAGCCCAGAGATTACAGTTACAGAAAATTTCGAATGAAAGTTTTTTTTTTCTTGGCCTCAGACAGTGTAGCTGTGTGTACAAAAGGAGTAAGCTGGCACAATCTGACTTGTGCCATTCCAGATCCAGAGTAGGGGGTCCCGGAGATTACAGTTACAGAAAATCCCAAATGAAACTTTTTCTTGGTCTCAGACAGTAGCTGTGTGTACAGAAATTGCAGGCTGGTAAAATCTGACTTGTGCCATTCTAGATCCAGAGGAGAGAGTACTGGTGCCCAGAGATTACAGTTACAGAAAATCCCAAAGGGAAGGCTTTTTTCCTTGGCAGTAGGATGGCAAAATAAATCTTTGTGACATAAAGAAGGGAGAGTGAAAGAGACTGTAGCGTGGCCCACAATAAATGTGACATCCCAGAAATCACAAATAATTTTTTTTCCTGGCTTCAGTATGGTTGTGTGTACAATCCTATCACAAAAAACAATCATCACCTACATTCAATCATGATTTCATGTATTAAAAAAATACTGTTCAAACAACATACAAGTTAATGTGCCTGTCCTGTGTTGCTGGCTGTGGGTGGCCCAGGGGATAATCTGACTGTGAGTCGTAGCAGGCTGAGTGTTTACAGTACAACACAAGTAAAGCACAAGTACTGCACACATGTCATCATCATCATGCATTCCCCATTATTCCTTATTATCATTAGTTTCATAGTATATCGCGTTACAAACGTACATTATGTATACGCATTAACCAGCCCCTAGTGTGGGACTGTTCTGCATGCGGCTATGAACCAGATGTGTCTGCATCTCCAATTCAAATTCTGAGGCACACTTAACAGTTGCTGAATTTGGTCACTTTTATTTAACAGTAAGTATTATAGGAGCCAGTTCAGCGATCTTGGAAGGAGATGGTGGTGGACTACTGTGCTTTTTGTGTGTTGTGTACAGTCATGAGTCATGACAGTAAATTTGTCCCTGGTCTGTGTGGGTGGGAGTCATCAGAAGGACATCACGTTTCACATTAGAGGGATCTTTTGTTCCAAAAGGGATCAAAGTGTTGATGAGGCACTTTCTAGTTCTCAGGTAGGCAGTGGCACTGCAAAAGACAGGAATCAGTCTGAAAAAGGAAAACAAAATCAAACCCCCAAAAGGGATTTTTTCACATCTAATAAAGTGCTGTCTTCCAAGCGAATGCTTGAATCCAAAAGGTGAATGTTTCAGATGATCATCATCAGTCCCAAGTAAAAAAAAAGTTGTGAGGTTAAAACATCTAAAGACGTGGTGTGTACCACCCACAGAGGCACCCAACGGTATGGAACAATTGCATACTATGCTACTGCCAGTCCCTCATCCGATTCTTCTGAGCTGGAACCCCACTAGGGTAATACTGATGATAATAAAGAAGATGAAGAGAATGCTCAGCCAGCAGAAGGTTTACTGGAGGGGATGGAGATTGCAGATGAGGAAGGAACAGGCAGAAATGTTTCAATTGTGGAGGAGGGGGGCAATGGGAATAAACCATAACAGGAACAGGCCCAGGACAAATCCAAGGTGGGGGGGGACCCTAAAAAGATGGCCGAGGTGTTGTGCCTTCCTGGGAAAAAAACTAAAAAAATATCATCTTTTGTTTGGTCATACTTCTGCATTAGTGCTTCCAATGAGTTGATAGCAACATGCGCTATTTGTAAACAGCCAATCGGCATTGGTAAAAAGAAAGCAGCATCAGGAACTTCAGTACTGAAAAGACACCTAGACAGATGTCATAACATTAGTGAGAAGGTCAGTTGTAAGTCATGAAGAGAAGGTGATAGTGATAGCTCACTACACTTGGGGGTAACGCCCATAGATGAAAGCAGTGGCAGCTCCACAGCACTACACCTCCACCACCACTTGTTGCCATTTGAAGGACTCCTCCGACTGTTACTGAAAGGGACCATGTGTTCAAAAGCCCTCCTCCTTCAAGGAGACAGCTTACCATCTCAGAAACACATGAGCATAAGGCCAAATATGCCTCAACTCACCCTGTTGCTGTTACAATAACCAAAAAAAATTTCTGAAATGATAGCTGTTGATTTGCTACCATATAACAAGGTTGAACATATAGGATTCAGGTGGCTGCCTGAGTACCTCGAACCTCAATATAGTATACCATCATGGAACTACTTCTCGGCAACAGGGATTCACGATCTTTACAATGTCATATGAAAAAAAAGTAAGATGCGTCTTGTGCAGTGCTGTTGGGAGGGTGGTGCTTCTCACAACAGATATCTGGACAAGCTGTCAGCCTGAGCCCTTCAAGTCTGTCATGGTCCATTGGGCATGTTTCGATAATTCACATGGAAGTTGGGACAGTGAAGCAGCATCGCAGTTTGCTGTTTAAAGAATGTTTTATTTTCCATCTGAACATACCTCATACAACATCAATGAAGAGCTCCAAAAACCAATACAGCAATGGTTCACTTCACAGGGACAGTCAATTGGCTTTATAGTTGCAGATAATGGGTCCAACACAAGGAAGGCCTCAGAGGAAGGGGGCTTTCTTCACATCTGTTGCTTTGTGCATTGCATCAATTCAATAGTTCACATTTTTCTCGATGACAACAGGGAGATTAAGGCTATCATTATTACTGGTAAAAGAATATGCACTCATTTCAGTCACTCAAGCAAAGTTCATCACTTCTTTGAAAAAATACAACAGGAGCACAGTTTACCTTTGCACAGACTGATCCAAGACATTTCTTCTCGATGAAAGTTAATATTTTATATGTTCCAGAAGCTGCTGGAGCAAAAGAAAGCTGCCAGGCAGTGCACCTTAGAAAATAAAATTGGTGATGCACACATCTGTATCACTCCACCACAGTGGGCTATGCTGGAGTTTCTCATTGTACTGCTCCAGCCATTTGAAGTAATCACAAGGGAGGTTAGTGCAAACACATCGACTTTGAGCTAGGAGATAACCCTAATAAAAATGTTAAAATTCAGATTGAATCTGACTAGGGAAAAGTTAGAGAAGGAAGACAGTTCCATGATCACACAGGCTGCAGGTTGCCCTCTGGAATACAACGAGATCTAATGAGACGTATGATCTAAAAAGTTGAAGAAGATGACAAACTATGTAAAATGATTTATTCTGATTACTACATTAAAGCAACAATCTTGGACCCATGATACAAATCGAAGCAACTATTGAGTGATGATGATGACACTTGTTTTGAGAGAAACAAACAAGAAATAATTGACGAGGTGCGTGCTGTCATGGAACAGAGTACAAATCCAGCCCCATATTCAGATTCTTCTTCATGACATAGAAGCACAACATCAGGTCACCCACCCTCTATTGTTGTGGCATTTTCTCCCTCTTCCACCTCAGTCACTGCAGCCAAATCTTCTTCTTCACCTCCCACCAAGCATGACAGCACTGTCCCACAGTCACTTGGTTCAGCTTCATGTCTCTGGAGTCACTTAGAAGATGTTATTGTAACATCTTCATCTGCCTCTTGTAATACAGCCTCAGCACAGACCACTGTTGAAATGTGCCTGACAGAGCCCAATGTCAACGGGAATGCTGATCCTTTGAAATACTGGAAATCCAAACAAAATATGTGACCTGCTTTAGTAAACATTGCAATGAAGTGCATAAATTGTCCTCCGACTAGTCTGTTCAGAATGATTGTTCAGTTCAGCTGGTAACGTCATTACAGACACACAATCCTGTTTGACACCAGAAAATGCTGAGTGCCTCACATTTCTCAAAGTCATCATTCCTCACTTTAATTTCAAATTTGATATCTGAATAAAACATACAGTAACTGCTCCAACCAGGCCCTATGCACAAAACACTTTCAAGAATCTGTGCCTGTGGTGAAAATCTTTTGTGAATAGGGTCTACTACATGAGGCTGCAATTAATTGGAAAAAGTCAGGTCAGGACAAACTAGGCCAGGCCACTATGATCACATGAGCAGTACAGGACAGAAAATAAAATAATAACATCAATGGGTTCAGAGTCCAAATACAGGAAACAACTGCATTTCACATCACAAACTTACTTGATGGTACAAGGTACCACTATCTGATCTGTAAGGTAGGGTACTGCTGTCTACTACTACTACTACTATCACTTTTTGTCATGATGAGTCCCAGTTACGAGTCACGGCAACTATTTGCCACTTTTTGTCCTTGCTCCAGTCCATCTTACTACTACTCCTGGTCACTATTTTTGCCCTCAAAGTGTTCCTGACTGTACTGTTTCTGTTCAGTGCATGCATGGCTTAGTAGATGCCTGAAAGTGCAGAAGCTGAATACTCTTTGTATATTTCTCATGTCCCCAATATTTGGCTGCAAACACTTCACATAAAAAAATGCTACTAAGTTGAAAATTCATATAATTTCTTTATTCTTTGTGTGTGTGTGTGTGCATGGTATGCTAGCCTGGTTACATCTCACTTACAGTAACTGGGCTGAGAGTATTATATTACTATATTTTATTTGTGATACTTCAATCACTTGGCAGTGGCTGGCAGCAAGTAGTTGTAGAACTAGGAAGGACATCATTGTGTTGTGTTGTGTGTCATCAGGTCTTCAGGTGGCAGTGGCAAACTTTGTTATGAGTGCACTGCACTTGACCAATGCGATGTGTGACTGGCTGCCTGCCTGTGTGGTGATCACTATGTCTGTCATTTTTTTTCTTTAAGGAGTCAACATCCATTCCTCAGCATGTTGATCAGATTCCATAGAAGTAGTTGTAATACTTGAAAATATTACCACCTCTTGGACCAGGTGGTGTACCATATACCACAGTACACTGGGGCATGCAAAACAGCTGCATCATTCACATGGGTAGGGTGGGTGGACTCTCTCAGTGCTGCTCATTCGATCATTCATATCCATTTCTTTGGCTTGTTCAGCTCTGACTGGAACATCCATCAAAATAATACCCACACAGCATCATTAATAAAAAAAGAAATCTTAGCTGCCTGGCAGTGCCTGCAGTGCTTGGTGGTGCTATGATATACTGTAGAAATGTGTATCTTTCTGTCTGTCTCTCTTTCCGTCCCTCCCAGCACACTCATGTCATGGGCTCGAGCATGATATGCCATGAATACAGGCCAGCCATGAAGGGGCTAGTAGTGACAGATTGCTTTTTTATTTAGCAGTCTTACTTTAAATTTTTATACAAATAATCCATTAAATTATTTCCTTTGGGCCTCTGTGTTAAATGTAAGTGATTTTGGCCACTTTTAAGCATTTTTTCAAATATTGGTTAATAGAGCAGAACTAATCAGGATAAATTAGGATTTCACCATGTTCTGGTTCTTATTTTATAAGGGTCAGAACTTCACCAAGTTCTTCCATCTCTACTAGTCACCCAGTCAAAGAAATCTATTAGATTTGTTTGACTTGACCTTCCCACTTTGAATCCATTGCAGATAAGTATTTGTCAAAGCTGAATGTTTGCTTGCATGTTGGGACAAACAGACACAGCTGAGAAGAGTGTAAGGGTCACTTGAGGTTGTATCCAGTATGCAGCACAAACTCCTAACCAGACTCTTAATTAGACGTATCAGTCAAATTTGGGATTGCAATTGGCCACAGTGTCAGAACTGTGCTGCACTAACTGACACAAAAAACTTTTTTGGGGGCTAAAATTCACACACAAAAATCAGGCTTTGTGACAGACACTGGATGCTAAGTTGGGTTCAGTGGTTAACAGGGGTTAGCACCTGTGGACAAGGCATAGGTCAGAAAAGCACAGACAATTAAAAAATTTGCAAGTAGCGTTTTATTATTATCAGTAACAATAAACTAATTTTAGAGTGCCACCTATCTCTTGACTTACATGATTCAATTTTTTTCCACATTTTGAGTCTACTTTATTACATTTTTACAGCTAAAATAACAAATTCTGATCAGAGCTGATATGGCTGTGGAGAGCTTTTGGGATGCTTTTACCCATTATTCCTAATGAAGTTGTACAATGCAGATCTGCTGAGAGGCAGTTTCAATGTGGTCTTCCTTTTACACATTTTTACAATATATTTCCTAGAATATGCCTGATGATTGCTATATATTTAGCCTAGATAGTTCACAGAAGAAATGGCATCTTATTTTTTGGGTGGCAGAGCACTGGCAGTAGGATACTGAATGTGTCATACATAGGCACAAGCTGTGTGCGAGCGATAATGCCCAGTGACCATACACCTCAGGCGCTCACATGTGGATCCATCATCCCTGTGCCATTGCACTGCTCAGTGTGGGTGACAGCCAATGCTGTACCCACTCACACAGGTCCTGGAACAGGCATGTTACAGCCAACTTCCCATTCGTTTGTACAATTAGGGAACTGCAGATGCACTATCCACAGCCTGGAGCGTACACTGCAAATGGCATTGCAGGATACCGCACCCCGTGGCATCCATGATACCTAACCAGTCCAGAGGGTAGCATGTTACACAGGGGAATGGGGAAGAGAGTGTGGGCCTGCAGTGGTGTATGACAGAAGGAAGATACAGCATCAACAAGGCATGTGTTGGAGGTATGTTAATTCCCTCTTACAGATTACCAGGGACATACACATGGCTGCATACATTGGTGAGTCTGAAGCTTGAGTAGTGCCCCAATGCATGGTACAGCCACTTGGGTCATTCTGGAGTGCAGGTCCCCAGCCCAGACCCAGTGCAGTTGGTGGCTGGCCATGGCAGGGTGTGAAAGACAGTGCCAGTCTCTGCAACAGGTCAGGTATGGGGGGAGCAGGGGTGTCTACATACCAAGGTGGTAGGTGGGGATCCTCTATGCTATGGATATGGACCATGGTTTCTTCTGGTGCGATTGGGTCCAGGGGGGTCCTACATTATGGAGCTCTTTGGGGATGGGACTGGATTGATCAGGGATGGGAAGGGGTACCTCCAGTTCACCAGGGCTGCCAGGCTGCTATGTACCTGGGTTCACTTCCGCAGCCCGCCTGTGGGTGGCTGGCTGGGTTAGGCCAGCTATTCATGGTCTAACTATGGGCCACACTGCTCTGGACTGCAAGGGGCACCTTCTCACTGAGTATGCATCAGTGCAGCATATGCATGGGAATGCTCCCTCGACTTGCACAGCATACTATTTGTGTGAACCCTGGCCCATTCCCTTGTGGCCGGCACATCCCGCACATTTGAATATCACACCTGCGACGCATTGTTGGAGTCGCACGGCTCATCTCCCTTTTCCTCCGGGATGCGCCGTGCAGCTCCTTTGAATATGGGGACCCTGGACTAGGCTACCCTGAAGAAATACATTATTAAAATGGTAAAATCATAACCCCACTGAAAACAAGATATTGCATCTAATCTGGGACTGCCTGAGTAAATACAGTGCAGAAATGTGCGAATGAAGATCCCTATGACAATGAGATGTAGTATCTTCCCTCCGCTATCCAGGATACAAAATATAGGATAAGAAATATTTCAAGGAAATCTACTGCAAACTGAACTTCACTGTGTTCACTGACAAACAAACAGTTCCTTGTTTTATAACATATTAGAATGCAGTATTTATTTTAAATGTTGTGGCCATGAGGATGGTGTCTCCAGAGTGTGTGCGTGTGTGTTTGCTGTAGCTCAATATATTTTTTTCCCAAAAAGCACAGTAGAACATCCCTGCTGTGAGCTATATATTTAGTATGAGTAGTTCACTGAAGACCTGGCATATGTCTGAGAGAGTGCTTATCTGATAGTGTTTTGAGAAGTTAAAAAAAAAACAATGTAAATTATAGATTTGGCAGAAAAGGGATGACATTTATGAGGTATGAATCTTTCTTGAAAGACAATACATTCCCAAGTGAAACTAGTAGGAAAAAGCTGTTTAAATGCTAAGTATTTAAATGTAAAAGTTGTTGCATTCCGAAGGGGGTAAACAAATCTCCAGTTTAATAGGCAATCAATAGTTAACAAATATTTAACAAGCTGTTTCAGTTTCCTACTGGCATCTGATAAGCAGCTTGGAGTTATGTCTCCAACATTCTTAACAGAAAGAAGGGAGTATTTTATTTCAGTTGGCATGGAAGGATACATAGAAAAGTCCAAAACATGTGTTCCACAATACTCCATTTTCCAGCTACAGATAGCAAGATGGCTGTAGGCTCCACCCAGAGCCAAAATAAAAGGAGCACTCCTTCTCTCTTTTTTGTTACTCCCCCATCATGTTGAACTCTCTCCCTGTCCCATCAGCCTGGCTTTCCATGAGACTTACCTGGCCTTGACTCCTGCAGCTTACTCTCCACAGCAGAGTTGGGTGGAACTCAGTATGCATTTCAAGGATCCACTGACCATACCCAAGACACTAGGAACAGGGCCTGCAAGGTGCAGCAGTCATTTGTGCCAGCCAGGGATATTTTCCCTGTTTTTTGTGCCTCCTCCTCCTCCTCCTCCTCCTCCTCCTCTTCCCCTTATGGCCCATAGGGGTGGCGTGCAATGACATTAATGGCGGCACCACCCATGCTCCCATGTGTAATGCAGTGAATGTCTGCCAATCCTCCAGTGCTCTGTGCACTTATCCCTCAGCCTCTGCTAGTGGGCAGTGCTACCCTGAGCACTTCGACACTCCCTCCTCTGAGGAGAAGAGCAGCCTCTTAGATGCTTCTAATCTCCAGTATTTCAAGCAGTAGCACTATCACTGTGCTAGTAGGCCAACCAGGAGCACTCCTTTTAATATAGCTCCCTGACGTTATGGGACAAGTGTACAAAAACATCTGAGAACACTGATTAAAACCTGGTTTGAGCCATGTTAAAAGGAGACCTCCTATTATTCTTTTAGATGTGATAAAAAGTTCTATAGTAAACTCAAAAATCGGGTTAAAAAGGGTATCACACAAGTCAGGTGATAAGGAGCAATCTAAAATAGAATAAAAAGTACAGGTCATAATTTTCACCTCTATTATTCACTGCTGCTTTAAAGAGTGGCTGAATCCATTAGGAGAACTTCAGCAAAGCATAATATTTTGATATAGTTCTGCTGCTATTTCCTATCAGTGCTGTATTTCTCCTCCCCATTATTTATTGTTGAGGTCATTTGCACGAAAACAGGACCTTTGTTCCTGAAGAGTTTATCTATCCCTGTTACTTTCTCCCTACCTGAGGTCATAATGCTCTGCTTGAGACATCACAGTTACTCCCATGGCAACAGATTGTTATGTCACAACAGCGGATTATGACATGAAGTAGGGAGTAAGCTAAAGAGACAGATGAACTCTTATGAATACAAAGCATGTTTTCATGCAAATTTCCTCAGTAATAAATTGTGGGGAGGAGAACGCTATATAATTCATGTAGAATGCAAGTTAAATTGTACCTAAATATTATGTTTTTCAAATTTTTCTTTGAGGCATCAGCAGCCCTTTCAGCAGGTAAAAAATGCAGAGGGAACACTATATGCAGCATAAACAATAACACCAGGTTTACTTAGGGCATAGAGACGAAGAATAGGGAATTTTAGGAGAAAGGTAAAAAAAAAGTAGCATTCACAAGTAATACAGTATGCTCACACTGTCAGCAACAGAAATGGCAACCTTGGATCCTACCACCTGGCAAATCCCAGCTTTTCCCTACATTCCATAGTATCCCCCACCTACTGGTGCACAAGCAAATAGTTGCTCTAGGAGCTCCCAGCAATCCATGCATGCACACAAGTGACTTGGCTAGTTACTGATGTGGGGTCCCAATCAAATACAAATTTAGGTCCCAAAGTTCCTAGATAAATTCACCATTGGGGGTTTAAAATAAAAATTTCACAAATGTTTTCAAATTTTAATCTGTTATCTGCTCTTTGGCCTAAGCTTGCATAGAACTGTTTAGGGTCTATCTAACTAAATCAGCTAACTAACTTATTTTGATCACTGGGGCCAGGCAGTGCCAGGTGAGGACTCACATCTGCTGGCAACAGTTGTGGCTTGAGGGGGTGCCCCCCTATCCAGGTCTCTCAGTGTTCTACCTTTCTGGATGGATGCCATCTGGAAAGGTTGAGAGGAGTAGGTGCCCCCTTTCACTTTTAACCAGCAATCCAATACACCCTACTGATTGCTCATGGTTCACTTACTTTTGTCTCATTCCCCTCACAGGAACACTTGACTTCATTTCCCCAACAGAGAGTACAGCACTCAGGGCTTCTGTCACAAGCTTCCTACTGGGACAGATCTTGGAGCAGTGCCCAGGGAGAACTGATGTGGCTCTCCCAGACTCAGAGCCATTAAGGCAACCTTGCTCTTTGAATATACCTTCTCAGACAATAAGCAAGGCAACCCCACTCTGAGTTTCATACTAGGATTCATACTAGGATATGTTAGGAGCTAGAGAACTGTGAGGTCCATCAATTGCTCCTATGTACTAATAATAACTAGAAAGGGAGCCAAAAAGAATAAACTTGTCTAACCGTGTTTTAAATATTAATTTAGAGCTACTGACCATCACTTTGATAGACAAGGCATTCCAGGGCTTACTAATACATAATGTGTAGAAAAATTTCTGAGGCATAAAATGAAATCTCCTAAGTTGCAACTGTAGTGGATGACCTCTGAAATTGTAGGTATGTTCCTTAAAATGAAATCCTAAATTGGTTATTAGATACAGATCATTTATGGCATGATACATTAGAAGAAGTTTGCCTCTTAATCGTCCGGTAGATATTTATTTATTTATTTAGTTTTTGTTGACCGGGAAAGTGTACTAGACAAATTCTGCCTATTTTCAGGCACGACCCAGGGGAAGGGGGATACAGATGAATGCCAACTGAGCTTGAACCAGATTAAGCTGTTGGTGGTATTTTTCGTGAATGGAAGAAATTTGGCCATTGCACCGGGGAAATTCCCCTGCTCTTTTCGAGAAGTGCCAGGGGATCTTTAACATCCACCTGAACTACCACGAGAACAAGCAGATGGGACCTCAGTTTAACATCTCATCTGAAAGATGGCACCTCAGGAGTGCAGCACCCCCCTCATGCTGCACTACAGTGTCAGTATTGGGATATTAACCCAAGTGCCTGGTGTGGGGATAGAACCCACAGCCTACTGATCTCCCAGCCTCAGAGGCAAGTGTGCTACCTGCTGAGCCACTGACACTGATAGAGACGTCAGATCTAGTAAAGTAAGTCTAGTTTCATATGGGACATCTCTCAAGCCTCTCACTATTTTGGTGTATCCCCTTTGCACCTTTTCTAATTTGTAACGTCCTATTTCTTGAAAGGACACCAAAGTTGTGATGAGAAATCCAAGTGAGGGAGAACATAAGCTCTATAAAGTGGCATCAATACCCTACTGTCCCTGGATTTAATGTTTCGCTTAATGGACCAAATGATCCAATTGGCTTTAAGGATAACCTCATGTATCTATGGGTTAGGGAGGAAATCATCTGATATCAAGACTCCCAGATCCTTCACCATGTCTGTACTAACATTTTGTTATCTGAGGTATAAACATGCATAGGATTACTTACCCTGAAGTGCATGATTCTACACTAAGTGTGGTTTAATTTCATCCCCCAGATGGTAACCCAATGCGACAGTTTATCCAGGTTATTTTGAATTAATACTATTTGATCTCAGTTGGCACATAGTCCACTGATTTTTATATCATCGGCATATTTAACTGTATTTAATTAACAATATTTTGTTATGTCAACTATGAAAAGCTGAAAAAGGCAGGGGCCCAGAACAGAATCCTGGGGCTCTCCACTTGTAGCTGACCCCATACTAGAAAGCTGGCCATTAATCAAAACTGGTTGAGATCGTTTATATAACCAGTTTGCTATCCATTATATAAGATTAGGATTGATATTAAACCAATAAAGTTTTTGTAACAATGCCCAATGTGGGAGAAGGTCAAAGGCCTTACTGAAATCTATGAATAATACATCATAAGGAAGTCTATTATCCAATTGCAAACTTAGATCTTCATAAAAACATAGCAAGTTAGTCAGACAACTTCTGCCCTTTTTAAAAACCATGTTGTTCAGTGTCGATGTTGACAAGAGATGAGGTAATCAGGTCCTTAATTAAGCTTTCTAGCAACATAGGCATGTGAACCTAAAATGAGGTCTGGTCTAATCAGAACTCTGCTTCACAGAGCTCCTCTTCAGCTCCAATACCTCCAGGGGATGAATCAGATCTACCTCATGCTAGCCCTGTGAAGTGGATTTCCTACAAACAGCAACAGTGTCCATAGGCCAACATCATCAAGGGGGAGATCTTCCTGTTCTCCCTGCCTTCTGATTCACCAGAAAACATGTGCATGTTTCACTGGAACTATAATTATCAACATCTTTTACAGCCTACTTCTTATGCCCTCTTTTAATCATGTGAGGTCTTTCTGCCCTGTGGTTGGTCCATCTAATGCTGGCTTGCTCCATGACCCCTGACCTCTTCTCATAGTTTAGTAGGTTAAGCAGGTCCATTATGGCTGCTTACATAGAGCTGGCCTTAGGTATCCTCAGTCCCAGTAGTTGCTGAGGAGCTTCCTTCTCTTAGGGATCCCCAGACAGAAACTATGCATGTCAATAGTAATAATATTGCTTTAATTTATGCATTTAATTCTCTGCATACTGTTGAAAGATCACAGAAGGGAAATCACTGGACTGGGCAGAACATTTCAACTATGCATCATAATGTCATAACAATACTTACTAAGTTACACTCAAGGGCCCTCAATAACTATGTAAATATTGTTTAGTGGGTAATGGTTCTCTTCTAGGTTCTTTGGCCCCTAATCTGGGCTTTAAAATTCAAGAAAAAATATAGAAAATGTTGGGGGGCCCTTTGAAGTAAACACTCTTCACTCAAGTTATTGTTCTTCAGTCTTTCTTTTTATTTTTCATCCCCCTACATTTTGCTCAACTTGGAGCTTGTTCGCAGGGTTTATTCTTTGTTACACATCTGTAAATACATTCATTTCATGTCAATAATCATCATTTTTTTAATATGATATTGTTTTATATGTTACATTTTTAATTCTATACACATACCATTCAATAAATGTGCACAAGCAATAATCTTTATTGAATGGTATGTGTATAAACCAAAGAATTTAAAATTTAACATATGTAAAACAATATCATATTGAAAAAATGCTGATTAGTGACATGAAATTAATGTATTTACAGATGTGTAACAAAGAATAAACCCGTGAACAAGCTCCAAGTCAAGCGAAACGTAGGGGGATGAGAAACAAAAAGAAAGACTGAAGAACAATAACTTGAGCGAAGAGTGTTTATTTCAAAGGACCCCCCAACATTTCCTATAAATTTTCCCTCAATAACTATCTCTGATGTGGTCCCAACAAACATAAGGATAGCTCTGCATACACATCTTAGGAAATGCTTTCTTTATTTTCATTTATTTTAGTCCCTGCTCAATACAGCTTCTAGCCAGTTTCTCTATCTCTGTTCCCAGTCCCCACTGCCTACCCTGAGGACCAGAAGTTATGGAAGTGTCTGGGAGCATGTTGGTGCTCTGCTTCATATTCGGGCAGCTGCCTTTTTGATAGGGGTGTACAGTGTGACTTCATCTGTCCCAAGTCTGCCCCTTATTTTAACACACTCCAAGGTGTAGGATATTATGGTCTGACAAACACAGTTCTAGGGGCCTGTGGACTCATGCCTCACTAGGCCCCTACACATGCATTTATCAGAGTATAACCAACACCCTGGAGTGTGCTATTGCTTTTGCGATGGGGTTAAGGGGTTGATTTCTGACTGAGGACCCACTCCTCAAACAGAGGGATATATACTGACTGGGTTGGTGGAATGGGGGTTGATTGATTTGAGGTTGTATATGAGCACCACTAAATGTGCTTAAGAATACTTCCTGACTGCAACCTGGGTGGAACAAATCAGGTGGCCAGTGACCACAAAAAAAATTAATTTGGCTGCCTGATTTTGAAAGCTACTGGCCAACACCAGCCCACAAGCTAGTTTTCCCCACCCTGGCTAGCACGTACCCTCAAGCTGTCTAGAATGGACGCCCTAACCCTAGGCATGACTAATCCACCATAATGGTCCCTGATCCACTGGAATGGATTCACTTACCAACCAGAAAGGGGCCGCAACCTGCCAGAAGTCCCAGCAGCTGGACAACTCTTCCAGTCCTGTGACCAGCCTCTCCTCTCCAGTTAACCAGCCTCGTTTCACCTGGACCAGCTTTTTAGGGGCCTGTATTTGTCTCTCATTTCCAGTCTCCCAGCAGCATAATTCCTGCCCCCCAGACCAGTCTTTCACCCCCCAGCTGAACTTTCTCCCAGCACCTGGACCTCACTTCCAGACCCTGTACCAGTCTCATCATCTCAGCCAACCACTATCCCTGCCATTTAACCACTGTTCCAGTCCCAGGACCACTCTTTCCTTCACAGCTGACCACCCTCCTTCCCACTAGATGACCCATTCTGTCCCCAAATCAGCCTCCCCCGTAGCTGACCTGCATACCTAGACCACAATTCCAGCCCCTGGACCAGCCCTGAGATTACTGAAAAAGCTTCCCTACCTATGTTCCCACTGTTCACCCATCTGGACTAGCCCTGTGTCCCACATACTAGCCTCCCCTAACAATGTCTCTCCTGTCTGTATTTCCCACCCAGATCAGCTCTGGGACTCCCAGACTTGTCTCTCCCACCAAAGGGCCCCATTTCCTTCCACTCAGACCAACCCCGGAACCCCTGACAAGCATGCCCTATCTACATCTCCCCTCTTTGCCCTCCCTGACCAGCAATTGGAACCCAGACCAGCCTTCTACACTTAAATTCTCCCTGTCCCCACCACCCTGAACCAGCCTTAGGACTACTGTGCTGGTTTGCCTCACCTATGTCCCCATGGTTATCCCCACATGGACCAGCCTTGGGATGACTGAAATGGCCTCCCATGTCTATGTTTCCATTGCCTACCCACTCGGACCAGGCCTGGGAGCACTGGATCTGCCTCCACCACATAAGTCCTCTATGTCCCTTGATCTGGATCAGTGTTGGACTCCAAGGACTAGCTTTCCCTATCAACATCTCCCCTTTTTGCCCACCTAGACTATCACTGGGAACCCATACTGGCTGTCCCCCCTTTGTCCTCATGTTCCTTTACCCAGATAATCCCTTGGAGCACCAGACAAGCCTTCCTCATCAACAACTCCCCTGCTTGTCCACTCAGCCCTCCCTGGGACCCCTGGACCAGCTTTTCCCACCTTTGTCCCCATGTCCCACCATCTGTATCAGCCCTCAGACCACTATACTTGCCTCCCCCATTTAAGTCCCTCCAGCTCCTCCCAGACCAACTCTGAAATCCCAGACTGGCATTTTCCACCTACTATATGTCCTTTGTTCTGCCCACCAGGACCAGACCTGAAGGCCCTAGATGGGTATCTGACACCAACCTCCACCACACTCATCTCCCACACTGTCCAGCCCTTGAATCTCCAGACAGGTGTCCTAAACTCACCTCTACACTTTGCTTCTAGCAGGACCAGAAAAGGGATCCATGGATCGGTGTCCAGCACACACCTTTTCTCTTATTGTCCACTCTGACCAGTCATTGGACTCATACACAAGGGTCCCACACTCACCACCGCCCTTTTGTCCCAACTGGAGCAAAGTAAGGAGAGAGAGAAAAAAACAGAGGAAAGAGTAAGGATTGCAAACAGTTAAGGGGCCAGAAATAAGACATGATTGGAGTGGTGCAGTGCAGTGGCTGTGGAGCAGCAGTCTTCCGGGAGATGTTCTGGAGGATGCGGTGTTGTCCCATCTGCAGGCACCTCTCTGGGCTGAGGGAGGAGGTTGCTTATCTCCAGGCTGAGTTGGCCAGGATTTGTGGGACCTCCTCTTCCATCCAGGGACCACCAGTGCCACTGCCGTTGCCTCAGAGGTTGCCAAGAAAGAGGAGCGGTTGGACCACAGTGGGCTCAGGGAGGGTGTTGGAACAGAGGCACATCCCTCCCATTGTACCTCTCCACAATTCCTATGCCATTCTGGCAAAGTGTGGTTCCTCTATGGAGGCACCCACAGTGGAGACCAAGGAGGATGCTGGGAACCTCCACAAGGAGACCCACAGGAGGGTGGCAGGGGACCCTGCAGGGAAGAACAACTCCTGGTGGGGACTCCATTGTTAGGAAGGTAGAACTGGGGAGGAAGGGAGAGGAGGGAAGGTGCCTGCCTGGTGCCATGGCTTGCAAGGCAAGGCGAATCCTCAGGATTGCCAGAGCAGCTGCACAGGGAGGGAGTTGGATGTCATTGTCCACCTAGGGACAAATGATCTGGCTAAGAAGGGATTAGAGAAGTGCAGGAAGAGTTTGTGGAATGGGGAGGGGCCTTAGTCAAGTAGCATGCACGGTAACCTTCTCGGAGGTGCTACCCATCTATGGCATAGGAGAGGCTAGGGTGTTCCGCACCATGGGATTCAATCAGTGGTTGGAAAACTGGTGTAGAGCTCAGGGATTTGGCTTCTTTGGGGACTGGGGGTCCACCTGGAGTGATGCAAGCCTATACTGGCATGATGGGCTGCATCTGTCCAGGAGGGGAACCAGGATCCTAGGTGATAGGTTTAAATGCTTCATTGGCAAGCTTTTAAACTAGCCAAGGGGGGATGCACTTTAAAGGAGCAGGAAAATCCTAGCCCCCCCCCCAAATAATCACGGTAGTAAGTGTGGCAAACACCAACATAGAGGTGTTGATAGGGAGAGGGGCAGGGGTAAATGGAGAAAGTGACAAAGGCAAGAAGGACAGGGATGGGGCAAAAGGGAGTAAGGCCATCAGGAAATGGAGGGTAATGAGTACCAATGCCTGTAGTCTGGGCAACAAGCTCCCTGAGCTGATGGCCTTGATGGAAGAGGGATGCCTGGATATTGTAGCAGTCACAGAAACATGGTACACAGAGAACCATGACTGGGATGTTAACATACCAGGGTACATAACCTACAGAAGAGACAGGCAGGGGAGAAGAGGGGGAGGAGTAGCTCTCTATGTAAAGGAAGGGATAAAAGCAACTGAACAAAAGAGTAAATAGGGAGGAGGGAGGCACTGTGGGTCACCTTGGAGACTGGAAAGGGCACCACAATCCGCACAGGGGTTGTATAGACCCCATGTCAGGGGAAGGAATGGACAAGGATATGATAGAAGGCATTCTTAGAATGGCAGAGAAAGGGAGATACTGTTGATGGAGACCTGAATATGCCAGATGTTAACTGGAGCACATTGCTGCAGCCACATCCAAGACCAGGGCCATTCTTGATGCCCTCAGGTGGCAGGCATTAGACAGCTAGTTTCAGAACCCACTCGTGAGGAGCAATCTTAGACCTCGTACTCTCAAACGGGGCAGTGAGAGGATCTCAGATCTAGAAGTGGGTTGCCATCTGGGAACAAGTGACCATCAAACAGTGTGGTTCATGTTAAACTCAGCTACAGAGTCATGCCATACAAAAGTGAGGGTAATGGACTTTAGGAGGGCTGACTTTGGCAAGATGGGAGAGTGCCTCAGAAAAGCACTAGCAAACAGGCTAGAAGGAGATGTGGAGCAACAATGGGGAATTATCAAAACTGCCATCACAGAGGCAACAAGCCTTTGTGTGAAGCAAATGAACAAATTAAAATGAAAGAAAAAGCCATTATGGTTCTCAAAAGAGGTGGCTGTGAAAGTCAGGAAGAAAAAATAGCATTCCGGAAGTATAAGGAAACACAGAAGGAGCAGGACAGAGAGCTGTACCAGTTAAGGCAGAAGGAAGCAGGGAGGAAGTCAGAATAGCAAAGGCCCAAACTGAGAAAAGATAGCCAACCTAGTTAAGAAGGGGATAAAACCTTTTATAGGTACATCAGGCAGTGGAGGAAGACAAAGGGAGGGATAGTGAGGCTGAATAGAATGAACAGTGGGTGGGCAGAGGGGACAGTGAAAAGCAGGAATACTGAATGAATATTTCTGCTCAGTATTCACAAAAGAGGAGGGGAAGTGCCTAATCCAATTAACAGAAGCACTCTTGATAGGGGTCGATCCCAGTCCTTTCACAGAAGAAAGGGTTCTGCAAGAACTCCTAAAACTGAAGGTGGACAAAGCAATGGGTCCTGATGGAATTCACCCAGAATTCTAAAAAGAATTAAGGGAGGAACTAGTGAAACCACTGGCTACTCTTTTTAATAAATCATGGGAGGATGGTGTGGTACCGAGGACTGGAGGAAGGCGGATGTGATTCCCTTCACAAAGTGGGACCAAGACAGAGGCAGGAAACTACAGACCTGTCAGTCTGACCTCTGTGGTAGGAAAGTGATGGAGTCACTTCTGAAGGAAAGAATAGTCCAGTACCTAGAGGCCAGTGGAGCACAGGACCCAAGGCAGCATGGGTTCACAGTGGAAGGTCATGTCAGACGAATCTAATAGATTTCTTTGACTGGGTGACCAAAATAGTAGACCAGGGAGGGGCTGTGGACATGGCCTACCTAGACTTTAGCAAGGCATTTGACACAGTCCCACACAAAAGATTAATAGTCAAATTAACCAGCCTGGGAGTGGGACCCAGGGTGGTAGCCTGGGTAAAACATTGGCTGGACAACAGGACACAGAAGGTAATTGTAAATGGAGTCCATTCTGAAGAAAGGGGGGTTACTAGTGGGGTACCTCATTGTTCAGTATTGGGTCCAGTCCTTTTTAATGTCTTCATCAGTGACATTGCAGAGGGACTGGAAGGAAAAGTATGCCTTTTTGCAGATGACACAAAAATTTGCAACACAAGGAGGCGTGGAAAGGATGAAAAGGGACTTGGCAAGGTTGGAGGAATGGTCAGAAGTATGGCAGCTAGGATTCAATGCAAAGAAGTGCAAAATAATGCACCTGGGAAACAAGAACCCAAGGGAAGAATACACAATGGGTGGGGAGGTAGTAACAACAACAAAAAAGGAAAGGGACCTGGGGGTAATCATATCAGATGACCTTAAGGTTAGCAAGCAATGTGAGAAGGCAGTAAGGAGGGCTGGGGGTATACTGGGATGTATAGGGAGAGGCATCAGCAGCAGAAAACAGGAAGTTGTTATCCCTCTGTACAGACAGTTGGTGAGACCCCATCTGGAGTACTGTATCCAGTTCTGGAGACCCCATCTCCGCAAGGACATAGACAGGATAGAGGCAGTCCAGAGGAGGGCAACTAAAATAGTGCAGGGTCTGCAAGAGAAGCCGTATGAGGAGAGACTAAAGGAGCTTAATATGTATACCCTTGAGGAAAGAAGGGAGAGGGGGGACATGATAGAAACTTTTAAGTACCTCAGTGGAATCAACAAAGTCCAAGAGGGTAGCATTTTTCAGAAAAAGAGACTTGCAAGAACAAGGGGACACAATTTAAAGATAGAAGGAGGGCGGTTCAGGGGCAATGTGAGGAAGTATTATTTCACAGAGAGGGTAGTGGATGCATGGAACAGCCTTCCTGAGGAGGTTGTGGGGTCTAAAACTGTGGGAGAATTCAAGAATGCATGGGACAGACATAAGGCAATTCTTGTGGGGGGGTAGGAAGAAATAGGCTGTTGGTTAACTAGGATCTGCGGCCTATCCTGTAGGTAGGGAAATGGGCAGACTAGATGGGCCTAGCGGTCCTTATCTGCCGTCAAAGTCTATGTTTCTATGTTTCTACCGTTTGGACGCTGGTATATGACCCAGGGCTGCTTCCATCCCAGGGTTACACCCTGGATTCCCCCCAGAGCAAGGCCTTCATGAGGGGGCTCATCCTCCTGCTGGATGCCAATATACGTCTCTGGTCTGTGGGGATGTTGCAGGGCCTGCATGCAAGGCTGGTGCCATCCCACTAGTTCCCATTTTACCAACATTTTTGCTCGGGGAGGCAGGACATACAATGACATCAAGGGTGTGAATGTCAATATGTGTTTTCCCACCTCCAGTTACCATGCAGGTGCCAGCCACTGCTACCTCTTGCCTCTGTCAGATGTCAGTCATGCACCAGGAACTCGACCACCCTCTCCCCCACCGGAGAAAGAGAGCAGTGCCTTGGACGCTCGATCCTTCTCCTCCCGGCCAATCCTCTGACTCTCAGGTCTGTTCCCAAACCCAAGATGTCGGCGTCAGAGGTGGAAACTGTACTGCTGCACCTGCAGGCTGGTTATATCAGTTTTTCTGAACTGTGGATTCTTCATGACCCCTTTTCACTTGTTTTACTTTAGGGTTCTTTAAAAGAAAGACCTTAAAGTGGGCCATTATCAAGTAGTGAATGCAAAAAATTCCAAATTAAAATCTCAAATAATAACTGAGAAATGTTTTAAGTTTTACATTTCAAGTAAATAACATCTGAAAATTGTTCTAAGTCATATAATCAACTAACTCAAAAGCTTGATTCTGTTTACATTGAAAAATGCAATCAGTCCCTAACTACAGTAATTTTCAATGTCTGATTTCTCAACAAATGCATAAGTAAACAAAACAATTCTCAACTAATTGCTAGATAGCAAAGATTACACATTAGCTGAGTAAAATCCCTCAACCAACGGTCAAGCTTAGTGCTTAAATTTTTAGTTAATCATTATCTAATGGAAACAATGGCCATTTGCTAACTTTTTTTGTATGGGGTACTAGGGGTGTTGGGATGGCCAGAAACAGACAGTTGGTATTGGGAGAGGGAGGGCAGTAGAGTATTGGGCTGTCTGTACCAGTTGGAGGTGCTAGGCTAGTATAAAGATGTCAGTACTATGGAGATGTGGATGGGCAAGTGTTGGCTATCAGTACTGGGAGGATGAGGGATGGTGAGTATTGGGTTGTCAGTACTAAAAGCCAGATACTTACCTGTCCTGCACCCCATCCCCGGTACTACATCCCATCACTTGCCCATCCCCACCTCCCTAGATCTATGGCCCGATGGTTGCCCATCCCACATCCCAACAGTATTTATTTAGTTTTAAATTCTTGTAATGTCATTATGTTAATTATATAACTTTTTGCATGTATTTGTGATTTCTGTCTTTTTCCTCAATAAAAATTAATTGATAAAAAAATCCCTCCACTACTGTCAATACTATACTCACCTTCCCCTCCCTCTACTGTCTGCCCATGATTTGTGCAGATTATGAGTCCGCTTAACCTTGTTGTGGAAATGGGCAGAAGCAGAATCAATCACACTGAAAAAAAGATGTTTAATCTCAACCGGGTTATCCACAGTAAATACATTGTAAAGACATAACAGATACTTCCATGGTGCCAGTCTCCCCTCATGAAAAAGAAAATCTTCCAATCCATGGCACACACACAGCTTTAAATCCCCCCAGGAGCAGTAACACATCTCCAGAGGGTGAGGCACAAGGCAGGGTGGGGGGCAGTAGGGTAGTACCTGAGGCTCCAAAAAAGAAAAGAGATAGGGAATGGGAGGTGTATCTACCTGAACACATACACCATCCAAACACAGTTTTCCATTTTTACTGCCCTCAGACCCTCTAGCATCCTTTCTTTGGTGACAGAAGCATCATTGGTCCCCTCTCTCCTGTCAGATTGATTGAACAGCCTGGCAATGGGGCATCCTGTTCCCGTGTGAAATCTTAACAAAAACATTGGTTCTGCATGTTGCCCTTAACTTTATCCCTCCCTTCCTCCCTATCTCTCCTTTCCCTACCTCAGTCTAAATTATCTCTTTTGTTTTATGCTTCCCCATATATAATGAAATAATTCCTTATCCCTTTGCTTCAGCCCCTCAGCTATTCTCAGTCCCACCCTGGATTTTTTTTTTTCACCCAACTATTGGTTTCTCTTGATATCTGTTAACAGTAAATGAGAAAACAGCAGTAGCAGAAAAACTGAAGTAAAAAAAAAAAGTAAAATGAATGATCAGAATAATTAGCTGCTTCAAGATGGGTCATTTCAATAGTATTTAAAGGGATATTGAGAGCAGTTTTGACAATGAAATATATGAAATGGAAAATTACTGGTTCAGAATAATAAAAAATGCAAAATGAATGGTTCAGAATAAACTGTTCAAAAAGATGGGTCATTTGAAAGGTATTTGAAGGGATATTAGGAGCAAAAATGAAGCTTAAAGATAAAAACTGGAAGATGAATGGTTGAATGGTATAAATACTGAGAAATGAAGAGAATTTGAGAATAAAACAACTGAAGATTTACTATTCTTTTTACGTTCGCTTGGCATACGCAAAAAGAGCGTTTTGGAAAAAGTAGCACACTTGGAGGTGTGCCTCTCCCATCCAATGCACTGCCCTTGAGCAGGCATGACAGTCCTGCACCAATGGTGCAGGGCTCAATATGACAGCGGTGTTCCTCTACTTCAGGAAAACACCGCTGCCATACTGGCGCAACCATCATCCCCTCCGTCACACGCTCCCCCTACATGGCGTGTCCGCCTTCCCCAAAGCTTTCCCTGCCACATAGGGAGCCCACCCAGCATGGCAAACATTGTTTGTTTTGCCAATGGGGTGCCCAATCCCATCAGCTCCACGGCCCCAAGCCATCCTGCTGCCATGCTGAGGCCCACCCCAGCTGGCAAACCGTTGGTTTGTTTTGTCGACGGGTGCCCAATCCCCGCCTGCCCTCAGCCCCCTGAGTAGTTTGCTGGACGGGGTGCCCAACTTCCGCCAGCCCTCGGCCCCTCCACACATCTTCTGCCACACTGGGAGCCCACCCCAACGTGGCAAACATCCCACGCCGCTTTTTTTTTTTCCCTGTAAAAACAAAACGGTCCTGCGGCGTGTCTCCCAACCCCTCCCACAACCCGCACCCACCAACTGAGCATCCAGCCTCCCACACCCCCCATACTTACCTCGGGACTCCGTATGGCGATCTTCGGTGGACCGGGAACTTAGTCTGCACTCTTCAAAGCCGGACGTGAACAAAAATGCCGGTAAGCTATATAATGGGCTACATAGGGGTTTCAACTGTGCATATCTCAGTCATTTTTGGAATTTTGCTGCAAATGTTCAACATAGGATTTTGGGACCCTTTCTCATGAATGATGTCATTGTCATGGCGTTATTCGGGCTCGAAGGGTGATTTCGCAGGCACTGCACAGTCACCGTACCTAAATCAACCTTCAGCCTCCTAATAACACCAAGGACAGTGACATCATTCATGAAGGGGTCCCAAAAATCCCATGTTGAAAATTTGGTGCAAAAATTCCTAAAAATGACTGTTTTACGAGTGTGCGTTGTGCAGTTCCTACGCAGGCTTGTAAGTTCGGGAATTTTCAATATTTTCACTCCAGATTTTCAACATTGCCATTTTATCACACCTTCTTATGAGTTGTATAGCTGTCATTTTTCACATCCTACCCAAAATGTTTTCTGCCCATGTAGCGCACAATGGCGCAGTCGGTGTGCGAACTTAATGTATGGGACATATTAAGAAAATCACAGTGACACTGATCATGAGCAGAGGTCTTAAAATGGCTGTGCTGGAAATTTGGTGAAAAAATTCCTGAAAATGACTGTTTTATGAGTCTGCGTTGCGCAGTTCCTACGCTCGCTCGTAAGTTTGCGAATTTTCAATATTTTCACTCCAGATTTTCAACATTGCCATTTTACCACACCTCCTTATAAGCACTGCAGCTGTCAGTTTTCACATCTTGCCCAAAACGTGTTTCCGCCCATGTAGCGCACAATGGCACAGTCGGTGTGCGAACTCAGTGTATGGGACACATTAAGAAAATCACAGTGACACTGATCATGAGCAGAGGTCTTAAAATGGCTATGTTGAAAATTTGGCAACAAAATTTCTACAAATAACTGTTTCTGGCGTGCATTGTGCAGTTCCTTGCGGCTCGTAAGTTCTTAATTTCAATATTTTCACTCAGATTTTCAACATTGCCATTTTACCACACCTCCTTATGAGCAGTACAGCTGTCATTTTCACATCCTGCCCAAAACGTCTTTCCCCATGTAGTGCACAATGGCGCGATCGGTGTCTGAAATCAATGTATGGGACACAGTAAGAAAATCACAGTGACACTGTTCATTAGCAGAGGTTTTAAAATGGCAATGTTGAAATTTGCGAAAAATTCCTAAAATGACTGTTTTACTAGCAAAAGTGCTTGCACAGTTACTACTTACTCATAGGTTTGCAAATTTTCAATATTTCCACCCAGATTTTCAACATTGGCATTTTACCACACTTCCTTATGAGCAGTACAGCTGTCATTTTTCACATCCTGCTCAAAACGTGTTTCCGCCTATGTAGTGCACAATGGGGGTAACAAAAAGATCATGCTGACAATTTATTGTGCAAATACCAGCAATCGCACAGGGCATTAGGGTAAAGCACCATACATGCCAAACACCACTGCAAATACCTGCAAGCGAACGTTCGGCATTGACAAATGCTTGTTCTGAATAGGAACACTCTGCTGCCTCCCCTTTAACCAATTACCTACTTTACCTGCATCCAGATCCTCCATCTTCCTCAGCAAACATCTGTGAGGCACTAAGTCAAAAGCCTTGCTGAAGTCAAAGTACAACAAATCTACAGCATGACCCCTATCCAGTTTCCTTGTCACCCAGTCAAAGAAGACTATAAGGTTAGTCTTACAAGACCTCTCTGCCATGAATTCATGCTGTTTACTATCCTGGAAACCATTTCTCTCCAACTAATCCATGAGATTCTCTTTGATCAGTGACTCCGTCAACTTTCCTATGATAAAGGTAAGACTGACAGGTCTGTAGTTCCCTCTTTGTTCCTTGCCACTCCCCCATGGAGCGGAACTAAATCTGCCACCATTCAGTCCTTTGGAACTACCCCTGTCCTTGGCGAGCTGTTGAATAAACCTACCAGGGATTCAGCCAGTTCCACTGTAAGTTCCCTAGGAGGCATCCAAGGTGGTTGCCAACACCCTGCCTTACCAGTCAAAACTAGATGTCCCAGGTTCTGGATGTGACCCCGGGTCATCTGAATGGCAAGCATATTTTGCAGTCCTTCCCTGCTTTGGGGCCACAAAATGGTGTTAGCAATTCACTTACCCATTTTCCGATCAGGAACAGGGTTTAAAGATCCAAGCCTGGGCTTCTTTGTGTGGCACAGAAGTGATGTTAGCATGTATGCCAAAGGAAGGAGATTACTGTGTAAGCAGTAATACCCTCCAGGGTGGGCTTTATTGGGAAATACCGGACCACACAGGGGCATGATGAGGCCCGATGCCACAGGCAGAGGGCCTTATAGCCCCTGGAAGGTCTGGTATTTCCCAATAAAGCCCACTCTGGAGGGTATTATTGCACTTAGAAAATGGACATTGTAAAAAAAAAAAAAAAAAAAAGATTAAAAATTGTTAATAAAATCATTTGGATTGAGTTTTTGTAATGAAATAATTCATCTGCCTGTATAGGAATGAAGGACTTTTGTCCGTCTGGAGAGTCTGCAGTTAAGAAGGAAAAAAAAAAACAGTGGAATGCTGTTACTGCTCCCCCACAGCAGCTTGTTCGTTTCTTCATTCAGACCCCCATCACAAAACAGTTTTGTAGCCCCATCCTACTCATTTATTTACACAGTAGCTCTTATGTCCTTTTTTTATACTGGTTACTGGTGTCAGAAGCTGTTTGTATCTGAAGAAAACTTGGTCTAAAAGAATGAATGAGCATGCAAGGCAGGGCTTCACATTACTTCGTGATGAAGGTAGTTACGCTGTTAGGATGACGTGTACAAGTAACTGCTGCAGTTAAAAGTATTTGTTGTTTTTTTCTACAAAAAAGGGACTTGTTGCTTCGTTACTGCTAGTGTGCATGAGACGAGCGGCATTTTGTTGTTTTCCATACCCTAGATGAAAGTGGAACTGCAGTATGAAAAACGAACAAAATGCCAGTCCTGTCATGCCCAGTACTGACAGCCACCAGGTAAATACAGAAGCAGCTTCAGTAACTGTGGGGGCAGTGGTGTGAGGGAGTTGCTTGTTGCATTTCAATAGATGCACTTCTTACTTTAGAGCGGAAGTGTGAGACCGTGGTCGGGAGAATGGAGCCAAAGTAAAAGACTACGGCAGTGAGGAATACTTATTTCCTCACTGTTCTAAAGTGCAAAATCAACGTGTTTTCTGTTTTGTTTTTTTATTAACAGGGAGGCAGTCAAGACTGAAAAAAGTAGCATTGGGGGAAGCTATAGTTCTCGCTAAGCGAGAGAGAAAACATGGCAGGATTTCAACTTTTCTAGGGTGCTTTCAGCCAATAAGAAAGCAGGCTGGGCACCACTGGAAAATGCTGCACTGTGAGGTGGCACTTGGACTGGCTCTTATTTTTAGCTGGGCATCTACTGAAAAATAAATGCCCAGCTTGGAGCCTGTGTCAGTCAATCAAGTTTGAGAATCCATTCAGGCCATTTTCTAATGTTAACTGGGATATGCCAGCTTAGGTGTAAAATGCAGTGCAGTCCAGGGTGTTGCTTCCACAGAGATGTACAGTACTGCTATGTGGACTCTTGCACAATACTTTATAATAGATGTTTTCAAAGTCTCACAGTGAGCCTGAGGCTATGGTGAAATATGCAAAAGGTTGGAATGTAATAATGGGAGGGCTTAGCCAGAGGTTCAATGTGGGGAATAGCTCCTCCCACAACCTCTGCTTAAACCCTCCACTAATGCACCTCACTTGCTTAGGGATTTTTTTTCCCTGTGCTCCCTGCATGGCTCATGTGCTGTGCTGCATTGTGCTTGCTGTTCTGGTTTTTCTCCCTCATTGTGCTGTCCTGTTTCCTTTTATCTCCCCTCTTCTCCCCATCCCTGTGTTTGCTCAACTGTTCCTCTCATTCCTTTGTTCTCCAATGTGCTTCCTTTCCTGTCTCTTTTGCCCTACCTGTCTGCCGTTTCCTTCCTTGGCCCCATGGCCACTCCAGCCACCTCCCTGCTCCCATCTTGCTCCCTCCTCCCCAGATGTCCTGGGGTTCTGGTTCCTTGTTCTCTTTTGGGCTTTCCCTTTCCCCATCACCAGTGCTTCCATGCCTCCCTGCTCAGCCCAGCTACCTGCCCCCTGTACTTACGAGTGTCCTGCTCCACCCTCCTATCCAGTCCTCTTCCCCTTCCATGTGTGCTCCTGCTTCCCATCCTCCCTGCTCGCTTTCATTCCCTTCCATATTACCCTAATGGCTCCATCTCCTCTATTGGCCTCACGGCTATGCCAGGCCCTTCATTTCCAAGCCTCCCTGCCAACTCCCTTACCTGGACAAAAAGGACTCTACCAGCGGCTATTCCAGTGCTCTCCGCAGTAAGTACCGAACTCTCCCCCACTAGCAATACAGCATCCATTGTTCTTCTCCATGTACTTGCTACCACCAACCACCTTACTGAGGCAATGGCTTCTTCAGCTGCCCTGCATAGCTCCTAATGCATGGACCCATTGCAAGTATTCATGGCCTACATACTGAAGTTTACCAGCCAACTACAATCCTAACCAATATCCTTCCATGACAGGGGCTATCACTTTCCATTCATTTTTCACATTTTCCTACTTAGAAACATAGAAACATAGACTTTGATGGCAGATAAGGACCGCTAGGCCCATCTAGTCTGCCCATTTCCCTACCTACAGGATAGGCCGCAGATCCTAGTTAACAAACAGCCTATATCTTCCTGCCCCCCACAAGAATTGCCTTATATCTGCCCCATGCATTCTTGAATTCTCCCCCAGTTTTAGACCCACAACTTCCTCAGGAAGGCTGTTCCATGCATCCACTACCCTCTCTGTGAAATAATACTTCCTCACATTGCCCTGAACCACCTCCTTCTATCTTTAAATTGTGTCCTCTTGTTCTTGCAAGTCTCTTTTCTGAAAGATGCTACCCTCTTGGACTTTGTTGATTCCCTTGAGGTACTTGAAAGTTTCTATCATGTCCCCCCTCTCCCTTCTTTCCTCAAGGGTATACATATTAAGCTCCTTTAGTCTCTCCTCATATGGCTTCTCTTGCAGACCCTGCACCATTTTAGTTGCCCTCCTCTGGACTGCCTCTATCCTGTCTATGTCCTTGCGGAGATGGGGTCTCCAGAACTGGACACAGTATTCCAGATGGGGTCTCACCAACTGTCTGTATAGAGGGATAACAACTTCCTGTTTTCTGCTGCTGATGCCTCTCCCTATACATCCCAGTATACCCCCGGCCCTCCCTACTGCCTTCTCACATTGCTTGCTAACCTTAAGGTCATCTGATATGATTACCCCCAGGTCCCTTTCCTGTTTTGTTGTTGTTACTACCTCCCCACCATTGTGTATCTTCCCTGGGTTCTTGTTTCCCAGGTGCATTATTTTGCACTTTTTTGCATTGAATCCTAGCTGCCATACGTCTGACCATTCCTCCAACCTTGCCAAGTCCCTTTTCATCCTTTCCACGCCTCCTTGTGTATCAACCCTGTTGCAGATCTTTGTGTCATCTGCAAAAAGGCATACTTTTCTTTCCAGTCCCTCTGCAATGTCACTGATGAAGACATTAAAAAGGACTGGACCCAATACTGAACCCTGCGGTATCCCACTGGTACTTTTCCACATATGCCCCTGGACTTGTGTCACTTTTCCCATGCAACATAAATTACATAA
Organism: Neoceratodus forsteri; assembly: GCA_016271365.2. Classification (NCBI taxonomy): domain Eukaryota; kingdom Metazoa; phylum Chordata; order Ceratodontiformes; family Ceratodontidae; genus Neoceratodus; species Neoceratodus forsteri. The sequence continues at coordinate 627,703,705 of CM057450.1, read as the reverse complement.
TTACATAAATTACATAATTTCGCCTCAGCTACTGGGAGATGGGGGGGGGCATTGCTCGCCTGCTTACTATAGGAATGGGGGGGAGGTGGGAGGGAGCTTTCAGGCCTATTTAATACGTACTTCAAGTATGCCTCATGTTGCCTATGCCTCACTCCTGTCTCTAGTTTAGTCCCTCTCCAGGTTGCTCCTGATGCCCATCACTTGAATCATTGTCCTTTTCCCCCTCTAGATGACAGGAACGATATACCCCAATTCTTCAGCTACATTACTTCCCCTTACCCCCTGGCTCATACATTTTCCATTCCCTGATCAGCTCTCTTTTCATGCCTTCATTCAGCACAGTTCCTTCCTCCATCTTATGCCTTATGGCGCTTCACTTATTCATTAACCCTACTTGGTGTTACCATTCATACCACCCTTCCTATATCTCAATGTCAACTGCTGCTTCATCATCTTATCCCTGTTTACATGTTCTAATCCTATTCTCTCTTTACAGCAGCATTTGCTGTTTAGCCAGCCCATACCAGCAGTATTCCGGACTCCATCCCTAACTCACGCCTTCTAAGATAATGAGCAAAGGTAGGCTTCCCCTGTCTACGGGGGATGGGATTCTGTTAGCATTACTACCTCCTACTACTTACCAGCTGACATCCTCTATCCGTAACTCTGCTTGGCAGCATCGAGTGAAGGTTAGCTCGCCCCGACTACCAGGGATGGGAGCCATGTCTACAATCTACAGAGTTATACCATACCTTTTCTAACCCATACCAGTTGCTGTTTCCCTTCAGGAATGGAACTTCTTCGCCTTATGTGCCCTCATCATTCTACCTATGCCTGGCTGCCTCACATCACCATCATGCTGCCTTGGCCATCCCCAACAGTTGATTGTGTCTACATTCTACTGCTTCAACTTAAGCATTCTCAGCCTGATACTCAGATGCTTCCTCCCTTCAGGACCTTGATTTTGCCTGACGTGCCTTCTCCACCATACCTAGTCTGCAGCCTAAATTCACAGTCCTCTCCCACTATGTGCCTTGGCCTGGAGCCTGAATCTGTATTTGACTGTTTCCACGGTCTGCATCTTATTCCTGATGCAAGTTGCCACTTTCCTTCAGGAACAGAACTTATTCACATATGTACTCTCATTGTCCTGTCTTTCCTCACTGCATCCAGTCTGGATCATCTTGCCTCGACCATCACAGATGGATGCCTGAGTCTACATTCCACTGACTCAAATGTATCCATGCTCGACCAGTTATCAGATACAGCAACCCTTCCGGAACTGGACCTCCACCTGCTCATAGTCTCCATCCTTCCTTGCCTGCAGCCTTCCCTCAAGTCTCATCACACTATCTTTCCAGGTTGAGAGCCTGAGCTTGCATCACTGTTTCCGCTTTCTGCATCTACTACCTGATATGGGTCACTGCTTCCCTTTGGGACTGGGACCATCACACTCCAACTGCCTTCCACCCTTGGCTCTGCCTGTTGACATCGACTGTATGCCATCTCATCGACATCAGAGAGTCGTAGCCTTATTCTGGATACACTATGTCATTTTATCCTCTGTCTCATGCTGGGTTGCCTCTTCCCATCAGAAAAGGACCTCAGTAACTTGTTTGCCTCCAATCTCCTACCTTTGCAGAGTGGTAGCGACAGCTAGTTTTCTCTGCTCATTTACCAAGCCTGGAAGCTTGTATCTACAGTCAACTGTTTAGATCTTCTCTGCTTTCCACTGGACCATTGCTTAATGCTGTCTCCTGGACTTGAGCATGTACCAATCATGCCTATACCCCCAACCATTATCTGGAGCATCATGCCCGTCATCTCACCTCCCCTACTGCAGGTCCCGCCTTATGCAATTTCCATATCCTACCAGATTTCCACTTCCCTCCAGATTCAGGACCCATTTACTCTGACTACCTTCCATCGTTCCTCACCACTTGCCATCCCGCTTATGCATGGACCATCATACTTGACCCCCTTGGCCTACTTTTCCTCATGATTTGATTCTTGCCAGCTGGTCCAGTATCTATCACAATCCAGTCTGACTGCCTCTAGGACTTCCTTCTTGTAGGTAACCCCTTCCAGTTGCTGATTAGTATATTTTCTTTCAGATGTGGGATTCTTCTTCAATCCAGCACCTTCCTTCCTTTCCATTTGTCAACTGTAGCCTTTATCTAATGTAGGACTGAAATGCCTCAACCCACTTGCTCTTGGTACATAATGTCACTCATTGGCCATCCATGAATCATCTCCTGGTGACTTACTACAGCCATCCACATTCACTGCTGCTCGCTGTGAAGCTGACCCAGTCCTGCTCCTTCCTGCACCGTATGTCATCCGACTTCACCTAGCCCAGCACCTTCCCAGATCAGTCTTTCAGACCATCAGGATTCATTCTGGATGTCCCTTCCATCTTCAGATAGCAGACTCGTCATCTTTGCCTTACAGGCTTGGGGCTTCATCCCATTTGCCACGGCCCTCTTGGACATACTACCATATCTTTGGCCAGTATTCCTACTCAGTCAACTACTTCTCCCATTTCTTCATCTCTCACTCCTACTCTGGCCATTCTAATAGCTCACATCCACTACTCGATGCATCACTGTTCATTTCACCTGAGGAAACTACTGTATTTCCAGCACACACCCCCTGGATAACATGCCTCAAAAATCCTTCCATTATCATAGAGTTTCTAAGCTGCCCATCAGCTCCCCTTGATCATTCTGGAATCTCATTCAACTGGACACTAGAAAGATTCCCATCTCTTTCTATCGATACTTCCTACAAATCTCATCTGTTCAGGCACTGGGGACTTCCCAGTCTAACATGCCTTACATGCTCTGCTCCCAGATGGAAAGGACCTAAATTATTCTGTTATGTTCTGACTTAGTAAACATTATCGCTGCTATAACTATTGGGACTTGCAAGATACCTCATGCCACCACGGACGTCATCCATTTTACCTTCTGCAGTCTCTCCTACCAACACCAACTCTGCTGACCTTGTTACTCGACTCCTATTTCCTCAATAGACATTGCTCATCCTAAGATCTTCTCAGCTCCCTTCTTAGAACATTCATCATTGGATCTCCAGTGCCTAGCTGCTTACTAACATCATTCTCTCCAAATCAGAGTTTTCTAGCTCCTGGACATCACCATATCCATACAATTGTATGTATTTCTTCATCTATTACCATCAGTCTAGTTAACTGCCCAACCAGTGGACCCTCCAGCCTATCCTCCTCGAAATATCTGCAGTAATCCCTCTGGTAAAGACTATTACCAAGAACAGGCTGTTAAGATTTTCTATCTGGAAATCTGCAACAGTGAAGGCAAATTCACTATCCCAGTCTTGCCTCCCAGCAGGTCTTAACCAGCCATAGCACTATGATCCTCTGGCATTCCACATCACTCGACCTCACTACCAATCCAGCCTACAGACTCTTCCATATATCTGCCTCCAAGCTTCTCTCAAGTATTTCGGCATTGTATTACCTTTAAACCTAACCAACAAGAAACCACTACAGTGCATCACATGGACAATCACGCCACAGAAATACCCACGAGTACTTCAGCCAGTGTACCAGTAAAGCATATACAAGTATAGTCATGACATTGTGCCCACATAAGCCATCCAATTCCTTATTCTGAACTTCCAATCATTCTCTACATATATTCGGTTCCCATCTGGGCTGCATCTGCAAATCTTCCTCTATTCGTCTGCTATTCATTTATGGCATTACTCCCTCAGGTACTCAAAGACTCTCCTCTACTCATTCTACTTCATGGATGCTTACTTAGCAACTTATCGCTCACTACTAAAGTCTTTGCCCCCAGATTTTACCTTTAAAAATCCAACCTTACACAACTTGAATCATTCACCTATGCCTTCACAAATCATCACATTTCCCACCATTCACTGTCTGGTAATATATTGATCATATCATTCTTTACTGGCTCATTACACCCATGCAATCCCTCTGGACAAGCATCCTTCATTACCTTGGAAATCTGGACTTCATTCGCCCTTCTTCAACTGGATCGCTTCACACTTTGAATTCTACTGCTCCTTCAGAAAGGACCTACCCTTCAACCTCAGGATCATCATTCACTCTACATCGTCTATGGATCGAGGATGGACCATCGACTCTTCAAGAAGCTTACCTTCCTCAAATTAGCTATGGTTACTAGAACCTAGGTCCTTCTCCTCTTAGTATGCCCAGAGAATGGGCAGACCACAGGCCATGGGTCCTCAGAGGTTTCCTCCACCTGGGTTTTTTTCCTCTCCTGAGTGCAAGGGGCCATACTCTCCGTGAGTTAGAGGAGGTATCTTTTTGGGCTACAAATTCCTACCTACATACCTGCTACTCAAGGGTAGGAATAGAGTAAAGCCACAAATGTACTGCATTACACAAGCATTATATACCCCATTGCTATTCCACAAACATTGAATGGGAGGGCTTAGCTTGAGGTTCAATGTGGGGAATAGCTCCTCCCACAACCTCTACTTAAACCCTCCACTAATGCACCTAGCTTGCTTAGGGAGTGTTTTTTTCCCACCATCATCCCCTCCTCCTCCTCCTCTGTTGCTTTTCTCACCCTTGTGCCTGGGCCTTCCATTCCCTTAAAATTCCTACCTACATACCTACTACTCAAGGGTGGGAATAGAGTTAAGCCACAAAAAGTACTACAAGTTACACAAGCACTATATAGCCCATTGCAATTCCACAAACAGTGAATCACTGTTATAGCCCACCTAGTAGCTAGGCATTTCTTCCTTCTGGACTATAGTGCACTTGGTGCTTGCTTTGCTAGTTTATACATCTGAAAAAAATTAAAGTTCTTCCGTAGTCTTCTGTCATCTTCTGGAGATACAAACTGCTTCATGTTTTCAATATGGCTGTTGGTCAAGTTGGTGCATCAACATTTTTAGGGGAAGGATTATTTTAAGTTTTTGTATTCTGGTATCTTATTTATGCATTGGAGAGCTCACTGCCTACTTTCTGCCAGACTCTGGTCTTTTTTCTTGTGCTCAGACACTTCTGGACCATACATTGATATTTCCCACCAACTTAGTACCCTGTAGATCTCTACCACAGTCCAGCAACTCCTCCTACACACAACAGGATCCCATGTATACCGGGGGGAGGGTGCCAAGAATGTAAGAAGAGCCTATGGAGCAAGGGAGCTGGGATAGCATCATTCTGCATGAAATTCTTTGAAGTTTCACCCTCTATAATCTGCATAACCTGCTGTAGAGTGGATCTTGGAGTTTCACCCATGCAATGCATAGGTATATACAGTAGCAGAGCAAGCTAAATCATTCCCGGAATGTGAGAGCACTACTTCTGCTGTGCTCACTCCATGTAGAGGGCTAGGAGATGTGAGCTGGGCTTGCAGTGCTAACCTGGGTCTCCTGCAAGGCAATGCAATAGACCACCCCATACCCACCAAGCTCAAATATCCTGTGCTTACATTATCAACCAAATGCATCCAAAATGCACTTTGTCTCTCTATTTGGATTGTGACACCCAACAAAGTCTGAGGCACAGGCTGGGCAGCACTTCTGAATCTCTTCAAAAATTGTGCTGTTCCTGGGGGCATATCATTTCTTCCAATATATATGTTTTATTTATTAGAAGGAAGAGAACAGCTTATACTAACATGCAGAAATGAAAACCAGCCTATGCAATTACATAGCCACTCATACCAGAAACTCTCAACCTGATCCCCCAGGACAAACTCATACAAAAACTGTTTGATTTTCCTTCTTTCAAAAGATGTGTGACTTCTTCTCATGGTACCACCTCCTCTGGTTACACAAGGGAGAAGGGCCGTCATTCCCATAGACTCTGGAGGAACACATGCACCCCCAAATCCCCATCCAAGTAATGCTGTTTTGTGGCTGAGAAAGATTGTAAAAGTGTAATTCAGTGTTTCTGCTAGACTACTTTTAAGTTGTGTTTCCCCCAGAAATTCTCTAGGCATGACGTCCCTGCGGGGAGGGGGGCGGCTAACACTGATTTTGTTTATGTTTATTTGCAGAATACAATGGAAATATTTCAGTATGGTGTTTGGAGTCTGTAGGTGTTTACTGGGGCTACTACAGTATTTGTTTCCTATACTAACACATTTATCAATATATTTCTACAGGTCAGACAGGATGCCAACCCCCTACCTATCAGATAACTATTATTTTATGTTTAACCTTCACTATCTGCCCTAGTTTCTCCTTGAAGAACTAGAGATTCTTTGTGATTCCATCTTTAGTCTCATTTTACATGTATGATCAGACCTCACCCTAAGGCTTCCATCCCAAACTTGCCAGGACCAAGATAAGAGATCCTCTATATATTAACTGTGCTGCAGCAGGTTGGAGAGAAAATGTGAACAAGCAGGACCCCACTGGAAACAAGATGGTGCATCTAAGATGGGCAATTGTGGGTAAATAAGTTATAAAAAATCAAAAAACAAAAAAAATACTGGCAGCCACTGGGCTTTTCCAGACCTCCTCCATCCCAGAGGCCATGTGGTCTATGGGTTAGAGCACCATTCTTAACCTCACAATCACAAGTTTAAAGCCTTCTACAGCCAAATACTATGTGAACATGAGCAAGGCACTTAATCTCCAAGTGCTGTAGTCAACCCAGTAGTGGAAATGGGTAGAAGATTTCACTAGAAATGAGACCTTGCATCCCAGCTTGGTTATCCTGCATAAATAAATTGTAAACAATAAATGAATAAAACATTTCTGGCAGTCACCAACCTTTCAGACATTGGAGGCTGTGTGGTCCAGTGGTTGGAGCACCGTTGAGAACCAGCATATTGCAGTTTCAAACCCTGCTACAGCCAAATACTGTGTGCCCTAAAACAAGTCACTTAACTTTCTAGTGCTCAAGTCCAAGCAGATGGAAATGGATAGAAGCAAGACCCCACTAGAAATGTATTTATTTTATTTATAACATATTTTACCTGGTAAGTGAGCAAAATTCATGATGCTCGTTTCCAGCTGTGACTTGGGAAGGGTGAAGGGGAAATGACAGGAAACATGATATAAGCAATTCCAATATAGACTGAATTCCTGTACAAACAAAAAAAATGATATGTTTAATCTCAGCAGGAATACGCAGTGTAAATGGGTAAAATGAGGACCTCACAGAAAATGAGATGCTGTGTATCAGCTGTGTTATCCTGGATAAATAAATTGTAAAAAAGAAATAATTAATGGCAAGCACTGGCCTCTTCGAGTTACCCCCACAGGCAGTGTAGACAGTGTGTTCTAGTGGTTAGAGCAGTTTGGCTGGAAAAGGCACACTGAAGAGAAGCCCATTTCTTGGTGCATGAGGTCCCCCAACTCCAAACCAGCAGCTCCAGTCCCAGCCTTAGCATTGTAGTCCCCCCATAGCAAAACTCCACCACCAGCAGCTCCTGCCATGCAAACCAAATTGTTTGAGCACTCACCCCCGACACACACATGGTGTCTCTTGCAGCGGCCTTCAAGAGGCTTGCATTTATTTAATTCCTGCCTCCCCCTCATGCAGATCTCTAGCAGCAGCCCCCAAGTGGCTTGCATTTAATGAATGTCCACCTGCTGGACTGCCTGCCTGCTACAGCTGTGTCTCGGTTCCCCTCCGCAGACGGGGACTTTTGTCAATTATGTTGCTGGCAGTGCAGCTGTGTCTAGATTCCTTCCACATAGGAGGCATTGTTCAAAATGCCACTGGTAGCACAGCTCTATCTTCAACCTCCTCTGTAGAAGGGACATCTCTAACATGCTGCCAGCAATGAGGCTATGTTCTGGTCCCCCTCCATACAGGGGACTTTGTTCAGCATACTGCAGCAGCTTGACTTTATAGACTGACTATTTCTGTGCTGCTGTGTCCAGAATCTGAGACTGCCTGTTATTTTCCCAGGTAGACAGTTTTTGACCCAGTTTATCTGCTTGCGTGCCACACTGTTCTCAGGCATGGGCCCCTGCTCACATGTCAGAACAAAAATGATTTTAAATGGTGAGATCTGATGCCCTCCCTTTGGAATTTTTTCAATTATGAGTCATGGTTTGTTATGCTGAACAGATGTTCCTCAGTAAATGCCATTCTTAGATAGGAAACTATTCATAGTTGGAATTCTACCTGAAATAATTGCTTGAATCTAGGTGAATTAGTTTTGTTTGTAGCAAACTGGACTGTGCAATAAAGGCTACACAGGTACACTCTGCTTTGGAATCCCCCATCAGGCTGGGGTCCTGTCTACTTCTAAAACTGTGACTTAGTCTCTGCCAGTAATAATATGTTGAAATAATGGAGACATTCTATATTTAATGGTTGCTTAAACTAGAAAGACATTTATAGGTGGTATCCTCTGCTGACCTCCCATTCAAATTTTGCTTTTGTGAGTCGTGACTCCTAGAGAGTTTGTAATTGCATTTTAGATCACATTTATACATTTACAGATGATGTTTAATTACATTCACTGTCACCAGATATGTATACACTTTTGAACTTAGGAATTTCAAATGGTTATTACAGTAATATCTAGTTTTGGGGCATTCCTGGCAAGTTCATTCTGACAATTATTTGTCAACTACAGAATTGTATCACAGTAGTAGCCATTTATATAATTTATGTAATATGAATACACTAAACAGACATTTGAAGTATTCCGTACAATTTGAATGTATTCTGCTTTAAGAAAGATGTATAAAAGGCAAAGTATTCTGGTACAATCACACTGCCTGATGAAGAACAGCCAAGGATGTTGCATTTGAGTACCAGTCACTGTAGCGCTTGACTAGCTGTCTTTGTTTTAATTACATACTTGTGGCATTATATGAATTTCTGCTAATTCATTTGTTGTCAAGTTGCACATAGACATTTTGTTGTTGTTATTTTGTCCCTGGTTAAACTGACCCTGCATGGAATCATATTTGCTTGTTGCTACTAAGCTGATGTCTGGCAGTACTTGCTGGACACTGCACTTATCTGCATATCCACCTACCCAGAGTTCCTTTACTGCATCCTTCCAGACCATGCTGGCTTAGTCATTTGCTTATTTGCCTTCTTACCTGTCTGCACTGATTATCTTGAAGCGAGTTTCAGGTCTGACCCTGCCAGATGCACTCACTAATCTCAACAGGACTGAATTACCCGCCCACGACCATAGCACCCCTTCACACTCCACACACTGCACTACCACTTGTTAATATTTATGTCTTTTCCTCACTAACTAATCCTACCTACTGCACTCCTAAAATATGCAAGAAAATATTAATGGATTGACCCATGCTTGTTGTATTAAAATTGTACCCAATAACCTGTTTGAAGTCTGAACCATCATTTGCTTAAAGGAAAACTACACCCAAAACTTGGAAAAATATATGCTGTGCAGAGTGTGTTAATTTGTATGTGAAGTTCTAGTGTTTCCTTCCCTCTGACTGGTATTAGGAGTTTTTCCTAAATTAGCCTGCTAGCTTTAGGGTAGTTTTACGACCCCTGGAGATCACCATATCAAATAGCTTTATTGCATTTCTTTGTCCTACAATGCACCTTGTTTCATGTAATGGTGATGTAGCACAGCCCATAAATCCAGCAGAAAGCATTGCATTACAACCAGTTCACAACAATAGAGATGGCTATATTTTAAAATCGGTAGAATTCAGCTTGGTAACTACCCTCATCCTAAAGGTTTTACTGTCCTGAAAAACTTTGCTGCTGGTAATTTTGTGCAGCTTGTAAAGCTTCAAGATATTTAGTTTGTTTGGCATGTGTGTGCTGAATGTTGGGTCTCTCTTACATCACAGTCACATGAGACAAGATGCACTGTGGGAACAAGAAATACAATTACGCTATCAGGTATGAAGATCCCCAGGGGTTGTAAAACTAGCATAAAGCTAGCAGGCTAATTTGGGAAAAACTCCTAATACCAGTCAGAGGGAAGGAAACACTAGAACTTCACATACAAATTAAAACACTCTGCACAACATATATTTTTTCAAGTTTTGGGTGTAGCTTTCCTTTAACCTAATACAAAACAGCTGCCCAGGGTACAATGAGTTAAAGGACAGAGGTGAACAGTGACAAATCCAGCACACATGCATCTCTGTGATTTCACACTTAGGACACAAACTCTTGGGAAGCAGGAAGCAGTACACAAATGTTCCTTTACTTGATCGTAAGCTAACCAACATTTCCAGCTCACAGGGGTATTTACCTTTTATATATATTGACCATGAGGGGCTAACGGATGTTCTCCAGCCAGTGGCTATAGCTGGCACAGAAAGTTACACTTTTACAAGCTTCATTCTGCTGGGTTCTGCCTAACTAGTATACTCTCCTTGGTCCCAGAGCCCTGGAACTCCCAGAAGATCACCATACTCCATAGGACCACTGAAACATATAAGGCCTCTTGTAGCCCCCCCACACTTTTTTTTTTAACCAGGAGAGACACACTAAGTTGAAAGCGTGTTTACAAGTGCAACCTGGGAGCACAAGGAAGTTGAATGACTTACTCAGGGTCACACAATATGCAAGTGGGGGCTGTGGGATTCAAACCCAAGTCTCCAAGTTTGCAGCTCAGAGCCTTAAACCACTGCGCTATACTGCCTCCTCACACTTACACAGTATATTCCCTTGTCCTCACCTGGACTGAAGGCTCCCAGGGATTTTCCTCCTAGCAGCTGTGTTCCACTGAATGGTATTCTCTGTGACCAGCAGTTCTCTAGCTAGCTGAAAAAGACTGTGAGGCATGAGCTGATCCTCCAGGACTCTCTTCATAGCACCTCCCTTGAGGGGGTACCCATACAGTCCTTACTGTCTCACTCTAAGCTTTAAATTCCTCCCAGAGCTGAACTCTTCCCAGAAGTAACTGCTGTGGTTAACCCCTAGGTAGGGCAACCATCTACAGGCAAAAGAGCAGGAGGCAATCAATGACACACTTATTCCCCCTACAGTCCCCCTAGAGGAGGAGGAGGTGACAGAAAAATATAACCGGAAAAACATTATGTGGAAATATATATATTTTTTTATGCAGTTAATCTTTTTATTGAAAAACAAACACATTTTACATACATAGAACTTCATGGAACTTTGTAATACATTATACTTTGTCACACATCAGATACACTTCTACACAATCTTTCAATACCACAATGTCATTTTATTCTGGATAAACAGCACTATTCTCTTTCACTGATGAATACACCTGGTCTTCCTTGGTGCTTCAACTATGCCATTATGTCATGTCATTACCCATGCAATAGTTCACTCCTTACTACTTGCAAATTTGTAACTTCAAGTACCCTATGCTTCTCTTTCTTTTCATTACCTGTATGCCCTACTTAAATTGTAAATCAGTTATAATTGTTTATCAAAGTATAGTAACTCAGATGATAATTTTCGTACCTGCACCATTTCCCATCTACCACAGGTCACACCTGAAAATGAGCTTCAGCTCAATGTGCTTCTCTCAGTCACCAACTTTTAACTAAATAACTAACTGACTAAATAAACTGCACATTTTGAGTTACTATATATATATATATATATATATATATATATATATGAATATTTTTATTATAATTTGGTTTAATTCATTTTTAAAGTGCAGATAATTACTAAATTAGTACAATGTGCAGACAGACACTGATAATATGCAGTACAGGTCAACATAAAAAAGGTAAACAAGTAATAAAACCATATGATTCTGATACTCTACTGAGAAAGCTGCAAGTCTAAGCATGTGCTTACAAGAGATAAAGGGCTGATAGATTTCTAAAGCCCTACTGTGGTAATCCTCTGCTATATATGGAAGACTGGTAGTTCTATGTGTCAGTTGGTGCCTGATTTGTGAATGGAACACTGTGTAAAATATAGACACTAGGTTGAAAAAAATACCACTGTGACCTTTAGCAAGACTGCTGAACTTTTTGTGCTTCTGTCACCAAGTTCTTGAAGGAACCTCAACAACATAAGATCTCAGTTATGCTATCTGCTGTAATTAACCTGTTTCCTTGACATTTACTGTTACTGTACTACATGCAGGAGAGATTCTGAGACAGGGATGCTGTTTCTTTAAGTACCTAGGAAATATAATGTGTCAGTCATAGGAAATACAGTGGGCCACCACCCCCATGCATCGAGCCTGCCCCTCCAGCATTTCCAGATCTGTCCCTGGATTGAAATGTTTTACAAAATATATTGATGCAGGAGTGAGAAAAGGAGAGTGCCTACAGTATCTCTTGAAACACTGGTTTAGCTGAAAAACATTACAAATATGCAGTACTGCTTTAGTTATGACTGCTTGCAGTCTTTATTGTCATTGTTAAGAAGTGTAAAGACCAAAACAGTAGCAATGTTGACTAGTGATTTGAATGTAACACTGTGTAAAATATAGACACTGGGTTGAAAAAAATACCTCTATGACCTGCAGCAAGTCTGCTGACCTTCCTGTGCTTCTGTCACCAAATTCTAGAAGGGACCCCAACAACATAAGATCTCAGTTTGGTTGTCCGGTGTAATTAACCTGTTTCCTTAACATTTATTGTTGCTGTATTGCACACATAGTTAAAAAAAGATTAAAACATCTATTGCTCCTCTCTTCTGACATGTTGCTCCTGGGCATGTATTTCAAGTTAACTGTTTTCTATATTTACCATATACATTAATAGTAAGTGTTTATAATACTAGTGCTCTCCTCAGAGTGTACTGTTAATGTGGAGGCACTGTGATTAGTGCATCAAGGGAACTGGGACATTGCAGGTCCAAAACTCACTACTTTTACAGATTTAAATAACTGTAAAACACAAAAAATAAACACAAAAGGTGTAACCCCCATGTTAGCCGGGGTTACTAGAACCCTAGTTAGATCTAGTGGCAGGCAGGGACAGGAAGCTAGTGAAACTCCAGTTAAATGGATTTCACTATGTCTTGCTCTGTTTTCAGTCTCTGCTGAGCTGGGGCTATGACATCATTTAGAATTCTGCAGTAGCATAAGCCACAATGGAATGTTGCAGTTGGGAGTTAGGTAGAACATTGGGGAATTTCAAAGTCAGTCTAGAGTTGATCCTTGAAGTCAGCAGTCTAGTTTTTGTTTGCAGTCTGAAGTGGGCACAAGAAAAGGAAGAATGTAGTTCCTTCGGTGCCTTGGAGAGAGTGGGTACCCTGCAGGGGCAGGCCCCCCTGCCCTCAGCTCTGACACAGAGCTACCTAAGGGGGTGTGCTTTCACCATTAAGAGAGGCACAAGGAACAAAATCCCAGGGGCAACCCCCTGGCCTGGGAAAAGGAAGAAGCTGCCTGATGGAGAGTGCTGGGGCACTACAGTTTTTGTGGAATAGAGATTCCTTCAGAGTTTTTGGACATCTGTAACAATGAGGGTGAAGAAGCTTTGACAAATGGCCAGTGTCATTCACCAAAAAAGTGAGTAAATAAGTCTCTGGGGCTGTGGGTCAGTCAGGATGCCAAGTCCAGGGCTTATGGAACAGTGGGATGTAATGACTGTTGTATGTGGGGGGTCTTCAAGGGAAAGACAGTTACTGCATTACAAAGCCATGTACAGTCTACACTATAGTAGCCAAGGAAGAGGCTTATGCAACAGTGAGATGTAATGACTGATGTATGTGGGGGGTCTTCACAGAAAGACAGTTACTGCATTACAAAGTCATATATAGTCTGCACTACAGTAGCCAAGGATGTGTGTGTGTGAACAAAGGAATGACCGGTATGGGTCTATGGAACAAAAGGTGGGAGACCCCCCACCTGGCATAACAGGGCTCACCTCCATGGATTTGCTTTGAAACACCAGTCACCTTTCTGTCAGGTATTGGCCAGTGCCTGAAGAGGGTGCCCAGACACTGGGATGAAGTAGAGGGTGGTAGTGTGCCACTAGTTAAAGAGTCCATGACATATGGAAGCTTAGGATACAAGTTTGGATATGTGTCTGTGTCATCACCTTATCTGCATTACAAGGAGTGTAGCCCCATGGGGGACTGTCTATGCTTTTTCATTCAGTGTTGTTGAATAAAGCCACACTTTAGAATCCCATCTCCTGGTATTGGACATTATGTTATTGCTTCTAGTCTCTGGATTACTTTGGGTGCCCCTGTGCAGAGCCGTCAAACCTAGTCACCATGCCAAGTGACACCTTTCTCCCCAAATATTCAGCTTCTAAAAATGGAGGCACCGTGTCATAGGACCCAGGCCCCTCAACCTGTTCACTAGCCACACAGGCAGGGGTAGTAGCCCTCTCAGTTTAGCTCTGACTGGGGGTTACAAAAAGACATCTCTCTTTTTCTTAGTACTTCCTGTGTGTATCTTACTAGTACAGGTGAAAAAGCACGTAAAACAATTACCAGTGCTATTCACTACACTGACACAAACTTCAATGAATGTACATATATAGCTATATTCACTCCTATAACATGTACAAAACTATTTATAACAAATATGACATTTTGATGCCATCTCTTCCAGCATTACTCAGCTTTTCCATAATAAAACTGTATTATTTCATTCTCAATTATTAGTCATACCCTCTTTTTTTTACACATTTCTCACTGCCCACATTACCATTATTTTGCAGCCATATCGTCTCTTGCTAGACTTTGTATACTTTTTGATGACCCAGCTGTTCTGTGGGAAGATACCAAGGTGAACCATAAAAACTTTTTTTTTTTTAAACAGAATAAGGTCCAGGGCAAATCCAACTACCTCCACATCTGACTACCTCTTATACTGACATAATCGCCACCAACTTCCGAAACTATTTTCATTAATGGCTGAGACTGCCAATGATTACAGTGTGCAAATTCACAAAATTAAGAATATATGACTCATTTTCATTTGAACAGTACACGGACCATGCCTAGGAAGCAGAAATTTAGGACTCAATGGAAGTTCCTGTAACTATGCCTCTTTGAGAGTTGTAAGGCTAGACATGATAAAAAGGGCATGTGTGGGGTGTATAATAATACTGGTGAATTAGTGACTACCACAGCACAGAAGCTGCCTATTGTGGAGGAATTTACAGACCAGCTGCTTGTCCACAGCTTTACTTCAGCTGTGCAGAGGGCACAGTTTTTTCACAGTTCCAGCAACCTGTTGTCCCTGACTGTGAAACATCTATTTTGGCAGCTGATATTTCCTCGGCTTAAATACTTGCATTCAGCTCTGTGCTTACAACCAACATTTCCCCAGGGAGGGATTGCCTCCCTAGTGAATTATATAAAGATATAGGCCCTGCATTAGTGGAGGAATTAGTCCTGGTGTTTAATGCTATGTTGCAAAGTAGGGTACTTGCACCCAGCCTGCGGGAGGGATTGCTGGTATATTTACATAAGTCTGGGGATAAAGGAAATCTGTCAAATTAAGACCAATTAATCTGCTTAGTACAGTCCTAGTACTCATCTTGGCAGACATACTGGGCAACTGATAGCCCCCTCACAGGTCTGTGCAGTTTCTGGCTGTCACATCCAGGATCACCAATTTGTTAAAAGGAGTAATGCTTCATGCCTGGCTGGGTTTCTGATGTTGCTGGGTCAACATAAGGCATTTGTTTGTGTCTGTAATGACTATCTTTAGAATCTTTTACAGCAATATGTTATACCTGGTAAACTGATTTCTTGGTTGAAATGTCTGTGTAAAGATGCTTGCATGTTTCCTATTGTTAATGTTTACTATGGTTCACTTAGCAAAACTTTTAAGGGAGTCCATCAAGGATGTCCTCTGAGTCCAGTTTTGTATGCCTTCTGTTTGGGCCCCTTATTTCAAATCATTGATCAGGACCAGCTTATTTTGCCTTCCTAAAATATTGAATGTACTGTTAGCGGTACTGCACTGATTTATGCAGGTGACATGTGCCTTCTTGTTCGGGATGCAGACAGCCCAGAGGGCCCTTAATTGGTGTCACACCTTTAGGCTGTTTTCTGGGGCCTTAATGAATTTAACCAAAATCATGAGTCATTTTTGGGTGGAGATGGCAGCAAACCCCATATGATGACTGGGGTTTAAATCTCTGATGAACTGATAAAGATTTTGGGGGATCGCTTTTGGGAATGGGGATTTGGTTAGATTGAATTGTACCCAAAACTGAGTTGGGTAAGAAACAGGTGGCCAACTGCTACACATGGTAGATGGAAAAAAAGGAAACAATTCATATGATCAAAATGTTTTTTTAATTACCCAGTATTTTATATATATGCCAGGTGTCCCCTTCCCCAGCACTCTGGCGGCTTCCCTCCTGAGCATTTTCATCCAGACTGTGTGTAGAAGCAGACTAAATCTGATTAAAAGGCATACTACATATCTCCCTGTAAAACAAGGTGGTTTGAATATGATAAACTCAACTGTTATTTCGGGTTTTAGGTCTATCACTGGCGTGGTCCTTTTGGACCAGATTTCATGTCAGAACCTGGGTATCTGCATGGGAAAGTGGTGATTTAAAGGTTAATAGAAAATGGACTGAAGATTCCTGGTCTCTGTTCAGCTGATACCTGTGCCAAGGGGTACATTTTTTTTTTATCCTGCTTCAGGCTAGCACCCCAGCCCCATCACCGTGGTGGGGGGTCCCCAGTCCCTGCCAAAGTCTGGATCTAGTTTGGGCTGGTGAGTCCATCTAGTTGGGTGTGAGACCTGAGAGTGTCCATGGGCATCCTGCCACTGGCATTTTCCAGTGTTCTGGATCCCTGAGGAGGCATAGTGTGCAGGGACATCGAGGCGCATACCATGCACTCCTGCACAATGTGTGTCAATGTCTGCCACACCTCCCAACCTTCTAGTCCAGGTTGTCTTTGCCCCAGCTTCCTCCAGGATAAAGGCAAGCCTTGAGCACTGCCCACCCTCTCCTAGGAGTAGGAGAGCACTCCTATGGACCCTCAATCCACCTCCCCCAGGCCGGCCCGCCAACACCCCAGGTTCGCTTCCAAACCTGGGTTGTCTGCATCTCAAGTGGCAGTGCTACTGCTGCACTGGTGGGCTGGCATGTCAGGGGGTACTATAACTTCCAGCAGAGGCCAGGAAATAACAAATGCCATCCAGCCCTGCCTCAGTACTAAACTAGTATTAATGTGCCACTTTGGATTTGATAATTCAGTAGCCACCATTTTTTTCCACTCACTAAGTGAAAGAAGCAAGCGAGCAGCCCCACCTTGCAACTCAAATGCAGTGTTACCAATTGTACCAGAAACGATATATTTTCTGTTTCGTTTTTCAACTAAAACTTGAAGCACTGGCACAGTACACTAGTTACTTTGGACTGCTACTCACAACCCCCTTCCCCCCACCACTGGCCCACCTTACTGCCACAAGCCAGCAGCATGTTTTCATCTGTAAGACAAATTCAGTAAAACACCAACACTGTCGTACTGCAGCCAGCACTGAAGTATCATGCTCTCAACAGGTTAGATTGTGCTTGCCCCCTCCCCCCGTCCAACAGCATGACTTGCCAGGTGGAGGCAAATTCAGTAGGAAACAGGCAAACAATATTTATAGTCACTCATTTTGTATAAAAAGTACACACTTTTGAAACAGAGTGCAGAGTATAAAGCACAGTGGCATGGTACAAAACAGTGCCCTCTACAGTCAATGTCAGCAGTGAAGGGACTACTTTGCAGAATATATTTTTATTAATTTTAAATTAACTATTTAAACTATTTTTTGAAATGCAAAATTTCACCTTAAAATACATTTCAAATGCCATTTTCTAAGTTGAATAATATCCTCCAAGCTGGGTGGTATGGGCTACACCATACCTTCCCGGGGCTATTATGCCCCCCACCTACAGCATCAGACCTCATTATGCCCCTGGATTGTCTGCTATAGCTCAATACTGCCCACCTTGTCAGGTTTTATTGCTGGCTTAGAGGTTCAACGACACCCACTATGTTATTTTAAAATGCTTTTTGGTAAGATTAGAACATGGAAAATTCCCATATTGCATATGTCTACTATGACCAAGAAATCACAGTACCATTGTGTTATGGGGTCCCAGATCCTGGTCAATACTGCTTTTGATCTTTGTCCCCCTGTTTATGTCCCCCAACTGTTGCGTCTTTTTACCAGCCCCAGAATTCCACCTAAAATGGCATGCTGCCATGAGTAACTGAATGTTAAGTTGAACCAAAAGCTTAAGAGTATGGCAGAAAAAGTCTGCACTTGAGCCTTTTGTATTAATCAAGTTGAGACTATGGATCTGCTTATTCTTCAGTGTTCATACATTTCCAACTTTTGGGACCTGGCAACTGTCACTTGGACAGAAGATTGGTATGTATTTATTTATGCTAAGTATGATGGAGTTGGAAAAAAAATAGCATGAAGGTATTTTGTCTCTTATCATTGCCCATTTTAAAGGGTATATTTGGCAAAGTAGATGTTTTTTCCCCTTCAGAAAATGATTTTTTTAACTTGCATAAGTTATTGGCGAAGGTTACTTTTGAACTTATTAAGATCTATGCATATGAAGCTGGAAACTGTCCAAGATAGCAGCTGCAAGCCCTGTGGCATAATATACCATGGATAACAATTGCTGTCAGACTTGTGATGTAGTCAGTAGATATGCATTTTTTTAATGGCCTTCCAGTACTGATTTTCCAGTTAGATTTTTGCATTCTTTTGATGTCATTTTAATTCCTTTCCCTTTGGTCTTTTATTTGTTGTTTCCCTTTCTTTAATACTGCAAGTTTTTAAATGATGGGTATATGTGATTTTCTCTGTTGTATAATTTTTAATTTCCTTTACTTTTGTTATTTTTTTTATGCTCTTTTGCTGATTTTGTATGATTCTTTTTATTTAATTTGGTCTGATTTTTATGTTTGTTTTCAATAAAAACTTCCCCTATGCGTCACCAATAAGTGCCATTAAATCTTTACTTCCATCCGGACAGTGCCCAAAGATGGCAGAAGGGACCTCTGTTTGATGTCTCATCTGAAAGACAGCACCTCAATTGTGTATCACCCCCTTCCCCATATTGCACTACAGTGTCAGTTTTGGGTATTACCCTAAGTGCCTGATGAGGGGCTAAAGACCATGACCATCTGATCTACCAGTCCCAGAGGCAAGAGTGCTACTTACTGAGCCATTGACACTGCTAGCAATGGCTCAGTAGCAATATTAATGAATACATGACTTACCTTAACCTGTGGCCATTTAGTTAATTATTCATGGGCAGTGTGCCTATGAAGAAAGTTTTAAGGACAAAGCATTCATCTCCTGTCAAAGTGGATATGTTCCATGACATGCTGGGGCTTCATTGGTGCTCACCTCCTGGGTTAATGCACTGCTGCTGATTTGGAAGATGGAATAAATGGACTGTAATGCTGACTTTTGAGTGTGCCAGTTTTGTTTGTGTTGATTTGGAAAATGTTGGTTCACATGGCCTGGCTGTATCAGCTCATGTTCTTTGAGGTGCCTCCTTTGTTGTGCACAAGGATTTGTTAATCCTTCAAATTAAAAATTCCCTTGTGCTATCCCCTTTTTCTTTCCAAACTTGTCCTTGGTGATGTCATATATTGCACCACCTCTAAAACTTAATTCTCTTCATTTCATTTTATTGTTCACCCTGGAAAAGCATATTGAGCATATTTGTCCTTTATCAAGTGCAACAAACAAAACAAAAAAGATAAAATATGAAATGACAATGCAGTTATTGCCAAAAAAATTAATACTGGCCATAAAGAAAACTATACTCTTTACATGGCCTTCTGTACAGCAGTACCTTTTCTTCATCACTGGCTCCTCCTTTCTCAATTGTCACTGCACTCTTTACAAACTTGTGGGTTAGTCAATCTTAGTAAACAGAAGACTTCATCCCTAGTATATCTTCAGCTACAAGGTCATTGTAGGCAAAGCTCCTTCCTTCCTGCCTCAACTCAGTACACATAAACCCTCTCAACACCAGGTTCGTTCAATCAATTTGATGTTACATAGTGAACTTAAATTCCTCTCCCATGCTAGTTGCTCCTCATTCAAGGATCCACTGTTCCATTCATGGTCCTTATTACATACTACAAACATTGGTTATTGTGTCCACATTTATGTCTTTGATACACAATGCCTTGTTTATGCTTTGTGAATGTTTCAAATGAGTACCTTGTTATGGCAACAATTTTTTTAGTTATGCCTTTACCTAATATTATGAGAACCTGCAGTAATTATTTTCAACTGTACTGGATGAAATCATACTGTAAATAAGACCTGAGCTCTGATTGCTTTCCAATAAATAAAACTAACAATTTAGTTCTGGGGGCTGATGCCAGAAAAGTGCCAACTAACAGTGGGTGGGGACAGACAGACTGCTAGCTCACACTCCTTTGCTGTCCACAACCCAAATCATACTGCTCTAGCATAGCTAAGACAGACACAGTTGTTACAGGGACATTAAGCAGCTGCAAACAACAAGAATGAAAAAAATACAATGAGTTTTCTTTTAAGGCTGTGCAGAGTGTTGAATTTCCAACAGAATGGAATTCCGTGGAATTTTAGAAAAATCCACTGATTAACAGCATTTGCAGAATTTCAACATTCTGCATGTGAAATGTGCTTTGCAGAATAATAATTTGCAGTTCACATAAATCATGGATTCTTTTTCAACAATTTGTGGAAAATTATTCTGTGGTTTAAATGATCCTTGGAAAATTATTCTGCAGTTTGCACAGAAATGCTTTTCAATATTCCATGGAATTTAAAAAGAAATTCTGCAAAGCATTTCAGAAGCAAAATTGCCATTCTGCAGCAATTTCGATGGTGGAATTTCACATTCTGCACAGCGCTAGTATTTTTTTTCTTTATTTTGTTATTTGCTGGTGTTGATGCCACAAAAACCCAACTAACATTGGCAATACACAGGAAGGCTGTGACCTCACATTGACTTTCTGCCTGTTGCCCAGCTCACACTACCTTAACACAGCTCAGGCCAACACACACAGATGCTGCAGGAACATCAGGAACCTGCATACATGAAGACTGGGAAAATAAAGTGATTTTTCTTTTATTTTATATTTTCATTTGGGGGGATTGATGCCACAAAAATGCCAGCTAGCAGTAGCTGAGCCCTGGCAGGCTGCCAGCTCAGACCATATCTTGCCTTCTGCCCAGTCCCTCCCTGATTTAATACCAGACTTCAGGTATCTACAAAGCTCAGTCTGCAAAAATGCAATTACTGAAACAACAAAAAAATACACAGCCTCAGTCTAAAACATATTATTTCTATTAAAACAAAAAGGAAAACATATGTTTTGCTGTTGTGGGCACTTTCCCACAGACAAGCTGTCTGTCCATACCCTGCAACCCATCACCATGTCCCTCCCTTTTCTAAAGCCAAGCCTCAGGTACGGTGAATCTGCAAAAAGAGGCTCCAGTCCAATAGCTACTCTTCTAGATACAAGCATCAGGAAGCTACAAATGAGATACTGGAACAAATTATAATGATTTTAATGTTTTTCTTTCTGTTTTTATTTTGGGGGATTGATGCCACAAAGGTGCCAACCAACAATGGCTGGGCACTAGCAGGCTGCTATCTCACACCCACTTGCAAGGCAATCCTTGACTCCCTACAGGGAGCTTTTATCAGGCAGCTAGTAAAAGGAATGCAAAATCACACATACCCCATAGTGCAAAGCACCATGGGATTTATACGCAACTCACCATGAAAATTATATGAATATACATCCCATGGTGCTTTGCATTATGTGGATAAGGGTAATTTTGTATTTCTTTGAAATACAGCTTTGTTGCCAATAGCATTTTTGGGTAACCCTTGCCTCAGCACTTTTTGTGCTAAGGTTCTTAGTCTTTTTAGCACAAGAACCTACTAGGGACAGGGTTGCGTTGGTCCTAGTGGTAACAAACAGGGACAGCATTGTAGACATTGCAATGGAGAGTCCCCTGGATACCAGTAATCACCATGCTGTATGGTTCAGCATAAAGAAAGGAGCAGAAGTGAGCAACACAAGATCAGGCTCCTCGACATTAGGAGGGTAGATTTTAAAGAAATGGGAGACTGCTTCATAAAATGCCTCAAAGTGGTGGGATTGTCAGGAAGGAGTAGAGGCACAGTGGGGAAGAATAAGGGAGGAGATAACTAGAGCAACAAATGTCTGTGTTAAAGAGGTAAGCCAAAGGAGAAGGAGACCACTTTGGTTCTCCAAAGAAGAGGCAAGGTTGGTGAAAAAAAAAAAAAGGTTGACATTCAAGAGGTACAAAGAAACACAAAGGAAGAAGGACAGGGAGGTGTACCAAGCCAGGCAGAATGAACTGGATAGGGTGATAAGGAGATCAAAGGCACAGACAGAGGAAAGGATTTCTGGAGGAGTGTCTAAAGGGGATAAGACTTTTTACAGATATGTAAGACAGAAAAGAAAAGCAAGGAAAGGGACAGTAAGAATTAGAAGGGTAGAAAAGGAGACTGTGCAGAACGGGACTAAGAACAAGCTCACTTTTTGAACAGGTACTTTTGTTTGGTCTTCACAGTGGAGGGGGGAATGAACCACCAGGGAGAAGTAATAATTGGCGTTGGGGAGGTGGACACAAGTCTCTTTTCAGAGAAAAGAGTCCTGAAAGGACTCAAGGCCCTGAGGGTGGATAATACTGTATAACTGAGTAGACTACATCTACATCCCAGGGTACTGAAAGAGCTCAGGGAAGTGCAAGCTGCCACGCTGATAGCCTTGTTCAACAGCTCATTAGTAATGGGTGGTCTCAGAGGACTGGAGTTGGTTCCACATGGTCACTCTACATAAAAGCAGCAGCAGGGAGGAAGCTAATAATTACAGACCAGTCAGTCTAGCTTCTGCGGTGGGGAAACTAATGGGAACTCCACTGAAAGAGAGGCTGGTAGAGTGTTTAAAATCCAAAGTGCTGCAGGATCACAGGCAGCACAGAGTCACAGGAGGAAGGTCATGCCAAATGAATTTAACAGATTTCTTTGACTGGGTGACCAGGGAAATAGATCTAGGGAGGGAAGTGGATATAGCCTATCTGGACTTCAGCAAGGCTCTGGACATTGTGCCGCACTGAAGGTTGATGAGGATGTTGACCAGCTTAGGAGTGGAATCCAAATTGGTTGACTGGGTTCAAAACTGGTTAATGGATAGGAGACAGAGGGTAGTGGTTAATGGCATGCACTCAAAGGACAGTAGAGTGACCTGCAGGGTACCACAGGGTTTGGAAGGGGACTAGTCCTCTTCACTTTCTTCACTGGGGACATTGTAGAAGAACTACAGGGAAAGGTATGCCTTTTTACAGATGATACAAAAATCTGCAATAGGGTGGGTACTCAGGAGGGGGTGGGAAAAATGCATAGGGATCTGGGAAAACTGGAGGAGTGGTCACAAACATGGCAGCTGGATTCAATACCAAAAAGTGCAAAATCTGGGGCATAAGAACCCCAATGCTGAGTATAAGATGGGGGAGGTATTAGCAATCACTAGACAGGAGAGGGACTTTGGGTGTATTATATCAGAGGACCTCACGATGGCAGTGCAGTGTGACAAGGCCATAGGCAGGGCTAGTGGGATGCTAGGCTGCATGGGGAGAGGTATCAAAAGCAGGAGGAGGGAGGTGGTGGTATTGCATTCTGGTATTCCGCAACCTGGAGTACTGTGTTCAATTCTAGAGCTCCCACCTCAGAAAGGACATAAACAGGGTAGAGGTGGTCAAGAGAAAGGCAACCAAAATGGTTTAGGGGTTGCAAGGGAAACCTATGAGGAGAGACTGAGGGATCTCAACATGCACACCCTGGAAGACAGAAGAGTGAGAGGTGATATGATTGAGAGACCTATAGTACAAGTACCTGTCAGGGGTCAATAGGGTGTAGGAGGGGGCCTTTTCAAAATGAGGTCAGGCTCCAGGACTAGGGATCATGCGATGAAGCTGGAAAGGGGGAAGTTCAGGAGGGACGTGAGGAAATATTTCTTCACCGAAACGGTGCTATGCACCTGGAACTGACTGCCAGCCAATGTAGTGGAGACAAACATGATGGAGAGCTGCAGACATGCATGGGATAAACTTAGGGGTATATTAGAACAGTGGCAGGGAGTAGGGATGGTCACCAGAGACCAGTTATTGTAGGGTCTGCTGAGGTAAAATAGGCAGGAAACACTTTGGCAGACTGGGAGGGAAATGGTCCATTTCTGCCAACTGAGAAAAATATTAAACAGAAAAACATTTTTTTCTTGTTTGTTTTGGGAAGTTGCACACTGGCCAGCTGCTGCCACCTCCTTCTGCCCACTATCTAAGCAGAATCATACTCCCTCCCATCTCAGTCAGATTATAGTCCCTGGTTTCTAGAAGCCTGCTGCAGTAGTGGACAGTGCACTGCTCATGTGACAGCCACAAACAGCACATGTTTCCTCCTGCTATCCACCCTGCTGTGTGACCCTCTTTGCTAGCTTTTAGATTTTTTCACTACTGCCTTTAATTTTTGGTCTTTTTTTCATGGGTCTTTGGTAGAAGATTTTCCCAAAATAAACTAGTTAAAATATGAGTATCCTATCTAAGCCACCTTTCTACCCAATACCAAGTTTTCAAGTGAGATGTCTCACAGCACTCTAGTAGTGAGATGACACCAAAATGAGGCTTGCACAATGTGACTATCTGGCAAGGTTGTGTTAATTTATTGTGCAAACTGTGGTTCACCAGTGGGCCATTAGTGGCGCTACTGATCTCTATGCCATTAACCCAGGCTTGGACATGGACTCAGTTTGCTGGGGGGTCAGCTAGGAGATGGAGGATCGAGCAGCCCAAGAACAGCTCTCCTCCTTTGGGGAGATCGATCACTATATCTTGTTTGCCTACCACCTGGTGGGGACCAGGTTACAACACAGAAGGAGAACCTGCACAAGAGAGATGAGCAGCTGCCAGAGGCCAAATATGCATGTATGCCACTAAACACACATGTGTGCATCACTGCATGCTGGCACCCTCAAAGGGAAAACTAAGTGCTATAGGAAAAAGTTCTGGTTTGCTGCTGCACCAGCACCCCCACAGGTCCATACATGACCAAAATGGCAGGCCACTCACACCTACCATTACTATGGTCCTGCATAAGTGGAAGACATCTGGTAGGTTCATGAGAATGTCAGTGATGGAGCTAAGGGTGTCTTTAGGCAAACCAGGGAAAGAAAAAGGCAAGACTGGCAAGAAAAAAACTGCAGCTCACCCATTCCACTGGCCTGCACCCTCCAGACCATAGCAGACCAAGTGAACTAAAAGTTTTTGTTTTTTCAAAAAAGTTCATCAGAGTTCATAAGAACTGAATATCCAAAGTCTGA
Source organism: Neoceratodus forsteri (assembly GCA_016271365.2). Lineage (NCBI taxonomy): Eukaryota > Metazoa > Chordata > Ceratodontiformes > Ceratodontidae > Neoceratodus > Neoceratodus forsteri. Next base: position 627,678,447 of record CM057450.1, on the reverse strand, counting down.
GGAGTTCAATTCTTGGATAGAACTGAACTTGCAGCTCTACACATAAGATTAATGAGCTGTGTCTGTTGCATCCTAGTTTACCTTCATCACCACACAAGAAGTGATGTTAAATAATGGGTGTTCAAAAATATCTGAAAATTATAATGAACCCTTAGGGGATAATCATAATAAAAGGAGCACTAATTTTGAGTAGTTTAACGACAGATATTGAAAAAGGCACACAAGCAGAGTGCAAGGATTTGCACTATGCTTGCACCTGCACCTGACCTGGGGGTTGCTATGTTCAGTCCAAAAGTGCGCAGGCACCATCCAACTGAATGTTGGGCCATCTCAGCACAGCACAAAGTCACTTTATGTTGCCCTGACAGGGACTTGGGCTGCATCCAGCCCTTAGGGAAATGTGCTCCCAGACAGATAGCACTGTGAGCCATGGCCTGATATTCAGCCGCAGAAAACAAATGAGCCCATTAGGCATGCATGGCACTAAGGGGCCATATGCAGGCCTAATATGGGCCTATTTGCATGGGGATCAGTGGCAGGTTTGTGCCTGTACTGTGATCGACTGCCACGTCAGACCTGGTGGTGACTGGCTCTCCCCAGCCCCTGAACACCCAACCCCTCTATGATAATGGATTCCCTGGTATGTAGTGGTACCACCACCCTTCCATCCCATTCCCGGTGCCAAAATCCTATTCCCTGGTGTCTAGTGACACCCCCCCCACCAGTCACCCACCGCAGTATTGTACATGTCCTCCCTGATGTCTAGTGGCACACCTTACCCTCCAATCACCCACCCCATTATTGTACCTGTCCCCTTTGGTGTCTTGTGTCATCCCCCACCCTCTGATCATCTGCCCTGGTGTTCTACATTTCCTCCCTGGTGTCTAGTGGCATGCCCTACCTCCCTGTTACCCAGCTTATATATTTGCAGGCCATCACTGGTGTCCAGTAGTGCCCTCCACCAGCCGATCTCCCTTCCCGGTACATCCATCTCCTCCCTGGTGGCTAGTGGATCTCCCCTTCCTGCCGAACATCCCTCATGGAGTATCCATCACTTCGCTGGTTGCTAGTGGAACCTCCCCACCCACCAAGCACATGTCCTAGTGCATCTGTGGCCTGTCAGGTTGCTAGTGGAACCCCCCCAGCCACTGAGTGCCCATCCCAGTGCTAACACAGATTCTAGGTTTGCTAGCAGAACCTCTCCTCTGGCCACCCACCCAGGAGAGTTCCCTACCTATGTGGCATCCAGGGGTACCCCCCCAACCACTTGTCACCACATGGAATACCAAACATTGGCAGTGTCACAGGTCCCTACCTGCTCAGCCTGCACTCAGCAGAACCCTTGCCAACCCTGCCATGCCTGTGATGGTGGTGCCATGCAGGGAGCCCAATATGATGACCAGCACAGCTCTGGACTCACCTCTGTGGCTGGCTACCGTATGAGATGACAGTGAGCATGTGAACAGTACACAATCACTGTCATCCCATATGGCAGCAGTCACCGAGGTGAGTGAAGGGCTGTGCCAGTTGTCATATTGGGTTCCCCACCCCACCCCACCAACACAGGTATGGGGGGTTGGCTGGGACTGTGTGGGTAAAGGCTGTGCAGGTGGAGGCTGCAGCACCACCACTGTGTGGTGTATACCTTGCAACCTTTCATCATGGGACTGAGGGATGCAGAGCTTTGAAATGAGAAACATATCCTTCATCATAGAGATACACACTAAGAACACTGCAGACACCATTGTGTTTACTCGTACATTGTTTATTTATGATGATGCATTCTTAGACTATGATGATTGTCTGCTTTGAAGTCTGAATTGATAGCATATTTTTTGTTTAAACAGCACCATTTCCATGAGGGCTGGATGAGGGACAGAGCAAGTTTGGGGGGTAACCTCAGGGATGATCCTCGTAATCAGAGACTGTTGAGAGGTATGCTTCAGCAGTCCATTTGGTGACTGGCATCCCAGGGTACACCACGATGTCAGTGCTTGGTCCTGGTACAGGTGCTGGAAGCTCACAAGGGGATGCAACTGGATATCAGGGAGGCAGGGAACTATATCAGCCTGGCAGCCAGAAGGGAGGGCTCTGCTAGCCATTAGGAATCTGAGTTAGCACTGGGATGAGTGCTCAGTGGCTGTGGGGTTCCACTAGCAACCAGGGAGACAATGAAAGCATGGGAATGGGTGCAAGGTGGCTGGGTGGTTTCACTAGCCACCACAGCATTATTGGATTCACCGGCAGGGGAGATCAGCGGGTGGGGAGGCACCACTGGACACTAGGGATGGCCTACATATATACAGGCCAGGTGATGGGGGTAGCGGTTCCATAAGACAGCAGAGAGGACATGTACAATACTGAGGCAGGTAATTGGTGGGTGGGGGGTGTCACTAGACACCATAGAGGGCATGTACTATACTGGGGCAGGTGACTGGAGGGTGTGGGGTGCCATTAGACACCAGGGAGGACATTTCTGATACCATGGCAGGTGATCAGAGGAAGGGGAGCCACTAGACCCCAGGGCATGCATTGTTACACTGAGATGGGGTTCAGAGAGGGGACAGCAGCTACAGTAACTCTGGCCCACAACCAGAGTCTTGTGCTCTATTAAGACTAGGTTTGCAAAGGTAGCAAATAGCACCCCTGTGGGTGCCATTTACAACTTGTGCAAACTGCTGAATTTGCTATTGAGCCTGCATGCAGGGGAGACCCCTCATTTGCATGGTCACAGTGGAATGTTAGCACTTGGGTGCTAATGGGATAAGCTCATGCTGTGGGGTCTCTGAACATAGACCCTACCCACACACTAGGCGCAAAACCTGGTTTGCGTGTGCAAACACTCATTAGTGCCCATGCTACATTTTCAATATCTGGACCCAAATGTAAAAAATAAAATAATAAATCAGACTCAAAATGTAGAAAAGTTCATCTTATAGCACAGGAAAACAAGGGCACTCTCAAAGAGACTCAAAAGGAATAGGTCAAGCATTCCCTTACAGAAATAATTATATGTAATGTTTTCAAGCTGCACACATAAAAGTACTCAAGTGATATGTGTGTTGCAATTATGATTTAAATGTTAAATTGGAACCGACTGCATGCTTATGGTATGCTTGCAGCAAGCAAGTGTGGAAACCATGATTTTTATGTTAAATTGGGAAAAACTGACTGCATATGGCATGCATGCAAAAAGCAAGTGGTCACTGATAACTGTACACGTAAAAGTTAAGTGACTTGCTCAGGATCACACCATACACAAGTGGGGGTTGATAAGATTCAGACCCAGGTCTTCATGCCTCCAAATCTTCTGGCTTGCAATTCAGTGCCTTTAACCACTAAGCCATACTGTCTGCACACATATGGCTCACTTGTACTTCAATACATATTGTATCTGACTACATTTGCATGCATGCGGCATGCTTGTAGCCACTCTTATGCTTTTCAGTTTTCTTCTCTTACTCATCTCAGTTTCACAGTTGAACTGTAGCACACATACCAACAGAAACACATGTGGTTTTTCCCACCCCAATACAGAAACTTACCCAAAAAAACACTTAATTACTTCTGTCTGACCTGTACTCCTACTATTTTCTCTCCACAGTTTTGAATGCTTCCACACAAACAGACTTTAAGGTGCAAAAACAAAAGTAACAATAACTCGACACACACCTACATGGCCAGTCCTCCCCTTCCCCATGCACACACACTGCAGCAGGTATAGCCATGCTGCTACAGACAGCCCACCAAGAATAGATATAAGTAAAACGTTTCTTACTTGAGTACTAGAGAGCCAGAGGCAGGAGTCTTTAAGAGATGATGTCCATGGGTCAGAGTGCTGGGGCATACCCCTATGAAATGAATACAGTTATTTTTATTACCATTTTATACATTATGATGGTGAGTTGGAGAATAATGAAGGCCACTGTTCTACTAACAAGGCCCTTGTTAGTCGAGCAGTGGCCTTCATTAATCTCCAACTCTCCATCAATAATGTATAAAATAGTAATAAAAAATACCCCCATTCATTTCTATAGTGCACACCCCTGCAGTCTCCTTTGCCTTTTGTCCTAATGTGCCTGAGCATGGGGATGTGGAGGTCAGCTTCACTGGGGAGGGTTATAAGCCTGTAAGCCTGACTATAGTGGGGCTGCAATAGTCTGTGCATACCATACTACTCAACTGCCCATGAATGGACAGCTCTAGAATGTCTGTAACATCTCTAAAAGGTACAACTGATTTGTTTTGACTGAAACATGATATGCAAATCAGGAAAAATTCAAATGTACTGTATAAGATTCATCTGCATATATGACAGTGCATCAGACGTGGGCTTAAACCCACCTGGTTACAAGCCAATTTTTTTCCTGGCTGAAGTTCTGCCCCCCCCAAAAAAAGAACTTTGTCTTCATTTTTCTCCCCAACTCCATTCCATTCAATACCCCTCCACTATGGGTCATGAAGCCTCCAAAGGTAAAGAAACTTGAAAAACACATCAATATTTCAGTCCTTCCTCCTTCCCCAATCCCCCTGTAAAAAAAATTATTTACTTATACTTACCTGGCCATATGGCCAGAACCTGCAGCCTGGCACAGTGTGTCACCAGCCCAGTTTTCAGTCTGCTCCCCCTCTCTCCTTCCACCAGAAGCAGGATACTAGAACCGACCATCACAGGTCCCCAACGTGTTCCGCGAACAAGTCGCCTCACCAACCGAACCCACCTAACCTGGGTTGCTTGCTTCTTGCTTGGCTGCTGCTGTGGCTGCTGTTGCACTGCACTGATCAAAGCCTATGAAGGCCACCACACCGCTTTCGCCACTACTGCTAAGCCTAGCTTGCTGTCGTGGGGGTCTGTGCTGTGTTTTTTGCAAGGAAAGCCTAGTAGAGTAAGTTGGTAGCCTAGTCTTGAGTTAGCTTCTAGCTCACCCTCTGACCCTTCAGCCACCAGGGGAGATGGAGACTCACTAAGAACAGACCAACAAAAATATGCTGCCACAACACTGCTATTGAGAGTTCAGTGCTCACCAACTCTCCAAGCTGTAGTATGCAGTCTGTCTACTCTGTGGCAGGAAAGACAGTGTTGCACTTGCAAGACTCATGTGCTCTTTCTTGGCTGGAGCTCATCCACATCACATGTGATTGTGCCACCGATAATAGGTAGAGAGAATGAACCACACAATGCAGACAGAGTCGAGTCTGGAGAGTACCTGCAGCATGAGCACACATCGGCTGGGTGGGCACTTATTGTGCAAAAGATTAAATCCAAATGTAATGCCATTAATGCCACACCATAAGAACAACCTAGGCACAAATATGGGGGGGGGAGGTGAAACTGCCCCCTCTGCCCTACCTAAATGGAACCCCTGCTTAATGGTAGAAAATCATTCTCAGGTGGTAATGCAATGGTTTCCACTGTGTTCTGAGGTACTGTATCTCCGTGTTTCATATGTCCTGATTATCATGTGGGTTAGTGTCCCTCTTTGTACCTCATTTTGAGTATCCATTTCGGTCATTTCAGTGAATAAATGTGAGGTATGGTGCATGCTTCCAAGACCCTACTCAGCACAAAGAGTGCTAAGCATGGCCATAGTGTATATGCTCAATACAGAATGACAAAAGGAAAGTAAGTGAGATGAAGCAGTCATGGAGAAACACATTTGTAGCATTAAATATGGATAAGAGATTTGCATGGTCCAAAACAAAAAGAATAGACTTCGAAACACAGAGGCCCATCTTCGTATATCTGGAATGGGGATGTTGACTGGCTATATCCTAGGCATTTATTGCAGTAAGCAAACAATACTTTACAAATTAATGGCAATTTCATGACAAAAATCAAAAGCCATTAAATAACTTGCAAAAGGATCAGAATTAATGAGTTTACCTAATTTGCATGGTGATTCAAATACAAATGTATTTTAATGACTCTAATTGCCAGCAGTAGAATAAGAAATAGGAACTGTGTTTTTTCAGATGAGATTTGCACCCGCTTAGCTGCTGCACACATGGCAAGCATGCAGCATGTGAACCTGATATGCTGTTTAAATGATATTCACACCAGCTTAACTGTTGCACTTATGTCAAGCATGCAACACGTGTGCCTGATGTAATTTTTAGATGTTCACACCAGCTTACCTGCTATACACATGTCAAGCTTGCAGCATGCAAATCTGATTTGCTTTTTAGACCTGGTTCACTTAGGATCACTTTGCGTACGCGAACTGCATGCAAACATTGCACAATTAAACATGTGGCATGCATTCTACATGTGCACAGCACACCTATATTTCTGTAAAGGTTTTTACTGCTAATTGCACAGCTGGTTTAATAACTACTTCAGTAAGCCAGAAGCTTTGTGAAGGCACCATGAAGTGTCACAAGCTTTGACTATCATGATTATGTCAGCTGAGATCCAGGAAGATGGGAGCCATTTACTTATGTCCTCTGAAGGGAGCATTTTTCCCAGGTTGCAACATAGTATTGTGTGGAAATAATCAAGGGTATCATCATTATCAATGGACAATCTGATGAGAAACCAGTCTATGGTATTAAGGCCTGCCAGGAGGTGTGCCGAGTCAAGAGATCTAAATGACTGGAGCCATATGACCTCAAGTAGCTTTAGGACAACACATTTTTCACATGTGTTAGATACTCCTGTGATAGCTGAGTGTGTCATGGTATCAGCCTTCAGAATACAGTGGGGATTGAAAGAATGGACCAAATCAATGAGAGAGTGATCTAACAAGAGTGGTTCAGACTGGTAAATGTTAAGCTATGCTGTATGATATGGAGGGCCTGAATTTGATGTATGAGATTTTAGGAGGAGGGGGAGTTCAAGCTGGTTTTCAAGTCACACAATACTATGTGCTCACCAGGGAAAGACAGAGTAGAGAAAGAGGACAGAATGTTAAATAAATAAGTGTGACTTGGTACTAAGGCAGCAGTAGACACTACCGACAAATGCAAATAAGGAGAAAGGAAAGGAGCGAGTACAAAGGAGAAGGTCATATGAGAAGGCAGCAGAGTATGGGTAGGGGTTTACATTATGTACAATATTACAAATCTGGTTGTGATAGGTGTACATAGCCGCACTTCCTCCTATCTTAGAATGTTCCTGCCTATGAACAGTATATCCAATTGTAAATCATGTAATCATTTTTAGTCTATCAGGATTGTTCTAATTATTCCTAGCACTCTTACAACCACAAAAGACACGTACAGTAACAGTACATATTGTGAAAAACATATAACATAGAGAATAATGGATGGCTGGTGGTTATAATGGGAGGCCTTTAAGCCCGAGGTTCAATGGGCGGAGCAACAACGTCACTCCCCCATCTAGCTTAAAAGGTCCTAATATCCTGGGTCTCCTCAGGATTCTTTTTCCTTTGCAGCCAGAGGCACTGCTCCTCTCCAGCTGGCTTACCCCGTCCTTTGCTTTGGTGGTTGCCTCCAACTGCAGGTTAATTTATGTCTCCTCTCCACATTGCTGTGTTTTGCAGTGCCTCTAACCACTGGCTCGCTGCTTTCTTCCCCATCTCATCTCTTTTGTTTCACCCCTTATCTCCTTTGTTTGCTCCCCTTGTCGCCCCATTATTCATCATCTCCCTTCTCTAACTGAGCATTCCATTTTGCTCCCCTCTGCCTCCGCTTCTTCCCTGTACCTCATTTTTCCCTGTTGTGCTCCTGGTTCTCCTTTCTGCCTCCTGGCTGCCCGCTCCTTCTATCCATCGCCCCCCAGTGCTTCAGATGTGCCTTTCCCCTCCGTGCCTGGCTTCTTCCTTGCCTCTCCTCTTTGGTGCAGCGACCAACCCCTCACTGTCTCCACCTGCATTTCCGGGTTTGACGTCACCTGCTCAGCCTGATTCACCCTGTTTCCTTCATTCTGCTGCCCTGTCATCACCTCCCTCGCCTCGCTCCTCTCACCCACCTAGTTGGCATCCCTCTGTGCAGCTCATGTGCTCCTCCCCTTCACCAGCTTGGTCCCTGTTTTGCTATCTCTGGGGGACTGCTATCTGGACCTCACCTGCTCCTCTGCTCCTTTGTGGCACTGCACTGCTGATCTTCTCTGGTTAGGTGACTCTTTCTGCTGTGCATTTTCCAGCATATCAGAGCAGTGCTCAGTCAGCATGATTGTGCTGCAGTCTATCAGCGGCTAAAGGTCTTTGCAGTACAGTTATTGGGCAATGAGCACTAATTAACTCTCATTTCATCATGTTAGCCTTGTCTCTCATTTCGCCGGTAGTGCATGGCTCAGCGTTCTTCCACCTCTTGAGATTTTACATTCCAGGGAAGGCTCATGTGGTGCTATTTCATTAATTCATTTATTTAGCATTTTTCTCTGCTGGAATATCCACATTAAGGTAACAAATGATCAGCAGAGTATACAGCATCTGATTGCCACTTCCACTGTTACACTCCTGTACCCTTCTACTGGTTGTCACTCCAGGCTGCTCTTCTGCCCATCGGATGGAGGATTCATCCCTGTTTCATTCACTTGCCTATATGCAGTTCCTGTACCTGTTTCATCTCCTGCACTTCTTTTGCACATGGAGTGCATTCAGTGCTACGTACCATTCCTATTGAGTGTGGGGTATTTCTCTGTTTTGCAACCAGACATTTTCTCTGCTCCTTGCTCTGTGCTCTCTTTTGCCTTTCATGTGCCGGATCACCTATAGCCTCTTTCATGGCCTCTGGCTTCTATGTCAGCAGTTGACTGGTTTGGAAATTTCTGTGTCCTCCGGGAACACTTGAACATGTTCCACTGGCCTTTAGGAATGTTGCTATTCGGGCTCTGTGGGTGGCTGCTATTAGCAGTAAAGTTGTGTGTTTCCCTCCATAGGTTTCTGACAGTGCTTGCCATGGACTCTCTCGCTTTGTTTTTTCCACAATGATTTTCCATTCAGTGTGTTTATATAAAAAAAAAAACAATACAGGGCGTCATCTTTCTATGTCGATTCTCCCTTGCCCTCTCCTCTGCTTTCCTGCAGTTCTCCTCTCAGCCACCTGTCTTCCCCACGGTTGCCTGCTACCTCTGGGGCCTTGCTTCCCTCTTCTGGTCTGTACTCATGGGTCATTGGGGCACTAGCCTTCCCTCATCACCCAGCTCCAACTGGCTGTCCCTCATTCCTCGTACTACCTCTGCATTGGCCTGCCTATCATTCCTATGTATGCTGCTCCTAGATTGCCACTGACCATCTCTGGCCCATTATAGACCCAATCTCATCGTTCTTCATTGCCTCCCTCCCCTTTGACCTCCTCCCACCTCTGCTACCTTGAATCGAAGCTCTATCCACTTACTGGCTGGGTCCTTCGCTACCCCATTGCCATCCCTACCGTCATTCATCCTTTCCTGCCTCGTTTTCCAGTACCTGCCGCAATGGCTTCCATCCATCACTGTACCTCATATGCTTCCTATTTTTACCTTCCTCGTCCTAGTGCCTTTTCTCATCCCCACCGACTCTGTCTGACCTGCAATTGATATTTCTTTTGGGCCTACCGATCACACCTCCCATGCCACCTCATTGATCTGAGGCCCTCCTGACAATGTGTCAAGTCCCTGACTCCGATCCTCATTACATATTTCTTCTCTCATAGATCTTCCCTTCCTGGCTATGTTCCATCAGCTGTTACGGATTTATTTAAGTCATGAATTCACTCCTTATCATACAGTTTGCTCGCATTCTGCCATATCTCACCTCAATCTGCTCATCTCTTTTAATATCTCCATCGATATGCCTTGGCAGCCTCCCTCTAACCTGCAGTGTCAGTCACCTTGATTCATCTGCCTCCATTCCTGGCCATGCATTCCTGTCCATCACCCCTTGCTATGGGCTGGCTGGAGGCTATCCACTAGCATTCATGTTTCTTTCACATTCCTTTCCGAATCTACCTAATTTTGAGGCTCTTACTTCGTCACATCACTCTGTTCATTTCCAGCTCTGCTTCCTTTCAAGGAGTCTACTTGGTCACATTGCTCTAGCATGCATATCAACCCTCTAGTTCGCATACCCTCTGGTCCTTGATATACCTTCTTGGCCTCGGAGTATATCTCCTTTTGAGGAGCCTCATTCCTTGCATCTCTCTATTGAATCCTCTGATCTCCCCGTTCATATCACCTGTTTATGCCTTATCAGCCTCAGTGTCTACTTCCTCACCTTGCTCAATCAGGTGTACCTCTCAATTGATTTTATGCTCCCTGCTTCAGGTTTCAGGCCACCCTGACTGGTGGCAGCTGCGGTCCTGGCTCCTCTGGCCCCTGCATGGCTCTGCAAACTCCCAGCACACCAACATGCCTACTCTTGGAATGAACAGTTCTGAATCCTTGGGGTCTTCCTCTGCAGCCATCTCTGTTATCTTTCTGACTGCGCAGCTTGCCAGATTTTGGATGCTGCCCCTATTTCCTTCCAATTTGGCACCCTTATCATCCTGCAACACTTGCAACCGAATGCTACCAGCTGCATCCTTCTGTGTTATCCTCGGTGCTAATATACCTTGGGAGTCCATCTGCTTCTGCACTGCAGGTCTCATCCTTCTAAGTTTCCAGTCTCTCACCTAGTAGTCTGCTCCATATGCTGATTATTGCCTACTGCACCTCTTGGTGCTTTTCAATGTTTCCCCCTTCTCTCCCTGCCTGCTCTGAGGATATGCCCTGTAGTTCTGCTTGCATTCACCAGCTTCTACAGGTCTGTATGCTTCCCCTGTCTATTCCTTGTAGTGTTCCAGCCTTTTTGTCCATGTTTCTTCTCTCTCTACTAGGTTTGATACTTTGTATATCTCCAGTGTTTTGTATGGTTCTTGTTCCCTCTGTGGCCAATCACCTTGGTCATCCAGTGCTCATCTACTTCCATTGACTCTGATCTTTGTTTTGTCCTGCCTCTCTTTCCCCATCCACTACTTCTGCTTCAGCTATGCCCTCATTCTGCTTCTCTCTCCTTGGCTCTTTCAGCAAACTCAGCCATCCTGGTTTCAATCCGGTCATGGCTTCTATCTCATCGTGGCATGATTTCTCCATTCTTTTGCTTTGCCATTCATATCCTCTGGCCTTCCATGGCTGACTCTATCCAACCTTCCATTGACCTGGACCTCCATGTCACCTCATCCAGTTCACCTTTCTGCCCCCTTGAGGAGCCTTTCTCCTTCACTGAGTCTACTTGCTCCACGTCGTCCACTGTCGATGATTTTTCATTTCCTTAGCCCCTTGCCTCCATGATGCTTGGCCTCAACATGCTCATCTCATTCACTACCTCTCTAGGCATGGTTTTGCATGGTTTGCTGCCAAGCCTGTGCTGTTCCATCACTCCATCTGGCCATGCCTATCCTGGGTCATGTACCACCTAATTTGACTTGCCCCAGTGCAGTTCTCCTCCTGTATCGGCTGGGTCTTATGCTACCCTATTGACCTCCCTACCATCCTTCGTCATTTCATACCTTGGTTTCCAGTACCTGCCTTCATGGTGTCAATCCCTCATCGTACCTCATCAGTTTCAGTTCCCTTCCTGTGCCTAGCGCTTATTCTCATCCTGACCATCGTAGATTCTTTCCACTCATGGCTTCCCTCCTCATCGTGCATCATCTGATTTGACTCCCCTTGATCACTGTCCTGAGCTTACCCTCGGGTTCCCACACCCTCTGGTTCCTGACATGCCTTCTCGGCCTCAGCGTCTGTCTCCTTTTGAGGATCAACATTGTTCATATCACTCCTTAGAGCAAGTTACCTTCATTCCATTTCTTTTCAAGTTCATTCCCGCCTCCTCTTCTTCCAATTCCATACCGGCTCTTCAGGATTCACTCCACTCGTAGCATGCTATTGATATTTCTTTTTGGGAGTAACTACCATAACTACTATGCCAGTTATCAACCGTGGCCATCCTGCCACATGTATCGAGTTCATAACTCCAGTCATATCGAGTTCATAAATCGCAACGAGTTCATACCTCCAGTCATCATTCATTCCGCCTTACCTCATGATTTATCTATTTACATCGCTTACTCAAACATTCCTATCATGGGATCCTATGCTGTCTCATCAACTATAACCTCAGGGTCTCATAATCATTCACATTGCATAATCAAGCATGCCTCTTCAACCTCTGTCTGCTCACTCGCATCGCTCACTCAGGCCAATATGCATCATCATCAGTATTCTCATCAGCACATCTGGAATCTCTTCGCATGCATATCTAGATATCCCTTGCTCCTCTGACTTCTACATGGATTTACTCCCTCCCATTGACAGACAGTTTTCATTGTTGCCTAATGTTCCTTCTTCGATCCGTGCTCTCTTTTGGGGTTTTTCACTATTCCATCATTCATCTATGAACCATTCTCTTTACCAACATATGTCCTCAAATCAAACATTGTCAGCCTGGAGGGAAGGCGACCTAGGCCTTGGATCCCCAGAGGTTTCCTCCTTAAAGGGTGCTTTTCCTCTCCTCTGTGCCAGTGGTCATAATATTAGTTAGTTACTGCTTTCTTCTCATTAGTTAGTTAGGTTCTGCTGTTGGATGGAGGCGAATGGTAGCCCTGGCTTTCCCCTCTCTCCTTAGGAAATTAGCCCTTCTCGTCACATAAATTATTAATCAACCTCGCCTCTTCGAAACTTGACATCTTTAGGTATTCTTTCTGGGCTTCTTCCTAACCTACCTTTAGCAGATGCATTAATTCCCGGCACCTTTAGGGAGGGAACCCTCCTCTAGGATTCCTTGCGTCATACCCCTATAGGATGGTATATCCCACGGACAGAGAGGTGGAAAGCCACAAAGCAAATCAAGTTACACAAGCATCATCACATATCTTATCCAGTTGCATAAGCACATTGAATGGGAGGGCTTTAAGCCTGAGGTTCAATGGGCGGAGCAACAACATTACTCCCCCATCTAGCTTAAAAGGTCCTAACATCCTGGATCTCCTCAGGATTCTTTTTCATTGCCCACCATCCACCCCTCCTCCTCCTCCAGTGGCTTGTCTCTCTTACCTGTGGGCTTCTTATTAACCTACCTTTAGCCGACACATTCATTCCCGGCACCTGTAAGGGGGGAATCCTCTTCTAGGGTTCCTTGCGTCGTACCCCTACAGGGTGGTATATTCCATGGATAGAGAGGCGGAAATCCACAAAGCAAATCAAGTTACACAAGCATCATCACATATCCTATCCAGTTGCGTAAGCACATTGAACAAGGATTTTACACACACCCCGAGGTGTGGGATGCCACTTAAACCCCAAGAGCGAAACTCAAGGGGTTTATTAAGGCATCCCACACTCAGGGATGTGTGTAACATTCAGATTCTTACCACCTACCCATCCTTTATTTTTTATAATTACTGGGGAGTGCTTTCTAGCCACAGCAATTATACAAAATAAAGATATCACTAGAGAGCCATGGACCGGTCGGGTTTCAGTGCGGTCCATGACTCGTGATAAAAATCTAAAGAAGCAGTTGAGGTAAAGCTTAGGGAAGTTTGTAATTCTTTTTAAATTAACTTACCACGGCTGACTGACTCCACTGCGGTGAACTGTGTAGCACTACAGAATGACAGCTGACACTGAGGCGTTGAAGAGCGCTGGCTATACATGCTCAGTGCTAGGGAAACACAGTGTGTGTTCACCATTATAATCAGCCCTATGGGAGAAAGCGCTCCCCAGTTATTATAATGCAATATCAGCATCACCAATCCTGGCTGAGAGTCAAGACTCAGTCACAGTGACAATGTCCAGTTGAATTTTCAGACCCAAAACCTAAGCTGGACATGCATAGGTACCAAGCTAAAAGCATACAGGACTAAAATACTCAGTTCATTGGGAAGATGGTGGAGAGAGAGATGGGGGGACAGTGAAGGACCAGGGTTCAGCTCAACATCATCCAAAAGCAGTATCAGAAAGATAATAATAAGATGGAGGAATTATGCTTCCTCTGGTGGGGACTAGTGAAGTAGTGGGAAAGTAGGAGCAATAGAAAAAGGGGAGTGTGTGTGTAGCTTCCGAAGTGCTTCAGACTTGAGCAATGCATGAGATAATATACAGATGCCAGTTGGCTAGTGGTTGGTAAAAGGAGGTTAGAGGAAAAATGGATGGAGATGGGGTAGTAATAGGAGAAAGGTATGTGGGAAGGTGGAATAAGAGTGGAGTGAAGAGATAAGGAAAAGGGAAAATATATGGTGAAGAGCATTGTGCATATCTATGTGCAGACAGGGAGGTAAAGGCACTAACAAAAGGATAAGACATGGCAAGTGTGAGGAGGAAAGAGTAAGAGAGAATACAGATAGCCAGTCAAGTGCAGGTGAACAACAGAAGAGTGGAAACTGGTGAATTTGGCAGGCAAATAAAGAAAACAGGGTATGAAGTGGTAGAGGGGGAGTTTAGTCCTGTCTGTGGATTTTATGGGAAGGATGAGGACAGAATGAGGTTAGCACTGAAAAGCATGCAATCAGATCCTGACCCCTATGTTTTTTTCTTCCTCCATTTGTGCTCTGTTGCTACCCACTAGTATCATGGTCTCCTGTTTTAATCACAATTCACTATAGTTCAAGTCAATGTTTCCATAAAATTTCCGATTCTGTTGTGTAAGCTGTACTTCTGTAACCCTCTACTATAAATATGAAATATACTTTTTTTATGCTAATCTATTGTATATGACTCCAGACCCTTTGAAAATAGGCCCTGCCTAAAGGATCTTGTGTGTAATAAATAAAATAAATCAGTGGAGTAACCCATATATAATTCAAATGTAGCAAAACAGTACAGTGGGAGTAGGTAGTTCATAGCAAGACATGACTCCTTGTAACTCCCAGCTGTAGCATAACACAAGCAAAATTAAGAAGTACTACTCAGAAATGTCAAGAATAAAAATTTGTCAATGAGTATTGTAACCTCAGAGCAGGGGAAGTGAAAAAACATATTAGAGAAATTAACCTAGGGGGCTAGATTAACAAAAGGTGATGCAGGGCTTGTGTGAAGCACTCCATCAAACCCATTTGTTTGTGCAGCTGTGCCAATGACTTTGCTGCCCACTGTGCCCAATTCTGGAAGATCGGGTGCATTTATAACACTTTTCTTGATTTATGGCAGCTTGCACCAAATATTTGGCACAAGCCCCATAAAAAGGATGCCCAGAATTTCTGTAAGCTAGACCAAAAAAGTTAGTCTAGCTTGCGGCAATTAGCGCATGGGATCAAAAATCCTAATCGGGATGATGCCGCAAGCTCCGTGCACCATATGTTCGGTGTACCCGGGATTTGTGGCATTCACAGCCCTTTGACAATCTGGCCCAGGGAGTTTCTGTGTAATAAGGAACACTGGAAACACTTGAATAAATAGAAACGTAGAAGTTGTCAGCAGATAAAGACCTCTTGGCCCACCTAATCTGCCCAGTTGTCCCTGCCTACTGTGCCACCGCAGACCCTGCTCAATCTCTGGTTGTCTCCTCCCCTTGCTTTACTATCAAGGTCTCCTTGTACCTGTCCCATTCATGCTTGAATCCCGTCAATGTTTTGGCACCCACACCTTTGCTGGATGACTTTTCCAGGTGTCCACCACCCTCTCTGTGAAGAAGTATTTCCTCACATTTCCCCTGAGCCTCCCCTCCTCCAACTTCATAACTTGACCCCTTGTCCTCAAGCTTCTTTTTCTATGGAAAATGTTATCTTCCTGTACCTTATTAATACCTGTTAAATATTTGAATGTTTCTATCATATCCCCCCTTTCCTTTCTCTCCTCCAGAGAGTACATATTCAGTTATTTGAGTCTCTCCTCATTGTACATTTGATGCAGGTCCTGCACCATTTTGGCAGCCCTCCTTTGTATTGACTACACCTTATCAATGTCCTTCCAGAGTTTGGCCTCCAGAACTGGACACAGTACTCAAGGTGGGGTCTTACCAGTGATCTGTACAGGGGTAATATTACCTCCTTTTTCCTTCTGGTGATACCCCTCCAAATGTATCTGAGCATCCTGCTAGCCTTTCCCACTGCCTTATCTCACTACCTTCAGGTTATTAGAAATGATTACCCCCAGGTCCCTTTCCTGTTTGGTGGTTGCCAGTACTTCTCTTCCCAACTGGTATATAGCCCCTGGGTTTCTATGCTCCAAGCGCATGATTTTGAACTTTTTTGCATTGAAACCCAGCTGCCAAACCCTTGACCATTCTTCCAACTTTTTCAAATCATTCCTCATTTTTTCCACGCACACCCACCCTCAGGTGTGTCTACTCTGTTGCAGATTTGTATGTCATGTATGAACAGGCATACTTTCCCTTCTAGCTTTGCCATGTCACTAATAAAGACATTGATGAGGGACAGGCCAAGTACTGAGCTCTGATGCACTTTTCTGGTCACCTTGCCTTCTCCAGACTGGACACCATTTACCACCACCTTCTGACTCCTGTAGGTTAACCAGCTTCTTACCCAGTTTATAACTTTTTGACCTACTCCCAGACAGGCCAGCTTGTTCACCAGTTTTCTATGTGGAACAGTTTTGAAGGCCTTACTGAAATCTAGGTAGGCTACATCTACCACTCCTTCCTGATCCACTATCCTGATCACCCAGTCGAAGACTTTGATCAGATTTGTCTAGCTTGTCCTCCCACCTGTGAAACCATGTTGCCTTGGATCCTGTAATGCACTGGTTACAAGATATTCCACTATCCTTTCCTTCAGTAGTGTTTCCATTACTTTGCCCATTACTGAAGTCAGGCTGACAGGTCTGTAATTTCCTGTCTACTCCCTGTTCCCTCTTTTGTGAACTGAGACCACATCTGCCCTCCTCCAGTCCCTCAGAACCTCCCCTGTTTCTAATGATAAGTTGAACAGAGTTGTCAGAGGTGCAGCCAGCACCTCTTTGAGCTCCCTCAATATCCTGGGGTGCACCCCATCAGGTCCCATTGCATTATCTACTTTTAATTGTACCTTGAGGACTTTCTCTTCTGTAAAATGACTGGTGTCCACATCCCTACAATTTATACCCTTGTCCCTTATCCTTGGCCCATCACCTACCACTTCTTTTGTAAATACAGAACAAAAGTATTTGTTCACTATGTCTGCCTTTTTTTGGTCCTCCTCCTTGCAAACCCCTTCTTCCCCTATTATCCTTATTATTCCCCCTTTTGGTCTTCCTCTTCTCGCTTACATATCTAAGCAGAGTTTTATCCCCTTGTTTTACTACTTGGGCAGTATTCTCCTCTGATTGTGCCTTTGCATGACTAACTGCCTTCCCTGCCTCCCTTTGTTTCTCCTGGTAGTTTTCTCTATCCTCTTCCTTCTGTGTCTTTTTGTACTTTCTAAATGGTAGCTTTTTTGCTATTACTTTTTCTGCTACATCTTTAGAGAACTATAGTGGTCTCTTTTTCTCTTTCCCTTATTAATCTGCCTGACAAAGGGATTTGCTGCTTTTTCAAAGTCCCCCTTTATTTTTGCCATAGTCCCTTGACTCCAGCACCACTGTCAGCTTTATACAGACCTGGGTTGGCTCTCTCCATCTGCCTGCCAACTCCACTCTGCTGGCTCCCTGATTTGACTCAATAATCAGAAAACAAACGCCCTCTATGCTTGCTACATTGTTCGTACCTCAAACCTCCACCTATGGACTGCGCTCAGTGGATATGTCTCAACTCAGTGTGCCTAGGTGTCTCACATTGAAGGGCTCCAGAGCCTTCTATCATGCTGCCTCTAAGCTCTGGAAATCCTTTCCTTTCAGTCTTAGGCAAGCCAAATCCCACACCCATTCCAAACAGGAGTTTCGACGACATCTATCTCTCACTGACCCTTGCACTTGTTTGGACCCCACTGAACTCCTATCAAACTCTAACTACCTCCTGCAATTTCAAGCTCCCTCCTTACTTACCCTTTCCTTTCTACCTTTTGATCTCCTTGTAGGTCATCCTCACTTTCCCTCAAACTATCCCTTAGATGTTTAATTCCTGTAGCCACCGTTAACAAAGACCTCCCTGACTCAATGGATGTTTCCCACATCATGTTTTCTGTCACTTGGCTTACTAACTGTTCCCACCTACCCTATTTTCAAATACTTCGAAATTAGTTATATCATAAAATGTTCAAACTGGGTTTTACTGGCTGTTTTGTCCCTGACTCAAATGGAATTTCCCTGTACTTATGAAAAATATCTGTCACTATCAGTTGTACCCTGTAACTTTACATCATGCAATGTCACATGGATTTTGGCCAGACGAGAAATTTTCCTGCACTTGTGCATCGTATCTGTTATCTGCCTTTTGTCTGCTATAAGCTTTATATCATGTATTGTCAGACTGGTTGTTATGTATCTTTTTACTAACTATTTGATTTCTGCCATATATGAAATTTACTGTTCTTATGCAATATACCTGTCAATTTTTGTTGTACTCTCCCAGGTCGCGCCTGAAAGTAGTCATTTCATGGCTAGAGCAATTACCCGGTAAATAAAAATGAAATAAATTATCCTCAGATCCTCTATTCC
Source organism: Neoceratodus forsteri (assembly GCA_016271365.2). NCBI lineage: Eukaryota > Metazoa > Chordata > Ceratodontiformes > Ceratodontidae > Neoceratodus > Neoceratodus forsteri. The sequence continues at coordinate 627,659,999 of CM057450.1, read as the reverse complement.
TGCCAGGACATCCCTGAAGCATTCACCCATTGTCCTGAAATCAGCCCTCCTGCAGTTCAGGACCCTCATCTTAGTGTGGCTCAGTTCCAGCCCAGTCCATATATTGAACCACACTATACAGTGATCACTGGACCCCAGGTTGTAACCCACCATGACGTCAGCAACACTGTCCCCATTTATCAGTACCAGTCCAGTATTACTCCACCCCTCCCCCACAAGTGGGCTTCTTAACTAGTTGCCTGAGGAACACCCCTTACAGGGTGTCCAAGATGTTACTACTTCTGACTGTTGCTGCAGCTGGTAGGCTGCAGTCCACATCTGGTAGATTGAAGTCCCCCACTAGCAACACTTCCCCTTTCATGCTATGCTTTGGATGGCTTCCATCATGTCCTTATCCACCTCTCCCCCTGTGCATTAGGTATGAATATCACTCCTATGCTAATAGTGGCCCCTTACGTGTTTCCAGGGTGACCCACAGTACCTCAGTTCCTCCCTGCTCTCCCTATCTTTCTGTGGCTTTTATTTTGTCCCTAACATAAAGAGCCATTTCTCTCCCTTTTATATCTAACTTGTCTTTTCTGAACAGAGTATACCCTGGTATGGCCACATCCCAGTCCTGGTTTTCATTGCACCAGGACTCAGTAATTGCAACCATATTCAGGTCTCCTTTTGCCATGGTAGCCTCTAGGTCTGCAGTCTTGTTGCCAAGACTTCGAGCATTTGTACACATGGGTCTCCAGATTTTGCTGCCACCCCCCTTCTTCTTTTCCATTTGCACCCCTTTGTTTCCTCCACTATCACATTATCACTCCTGCCTTCTGTCCCCCAGAGTCCTGTGTTATATGGTTCTTTTTGGGATTCCATCCTCTCAGGATTCCCCTTGCTGACCTCATTTGCCTGTGGGAGAGGACAGTTTATATCACCCTTCATCTTTCTGCCTCCCCCTTGGCTAGTTTAAATGCCGGCCAATGTAGCATTTAAACCATTCGCTAAGGACTGTGTTTCCCCTCCTGGATGGATGTAGGCTATCGCCTCTATATAGACTGTTATCCTTCGAGCTGGGGCCCCAGTCCTCAGTGAAGCTGAAACCCTCCAACCCCCCTTTCTGCTCCATTCCTTCAACTATGCATTGAAGTTCCTGGTGTGGAGAATCCTGTCTTCCTCCCATCGTAGATAGATAGCATATCCCAGAAGATCACAGATCATGTCACCTGCCTAAGACCCCTCCCCAATTCCCTGAACTCCTCCTAAACCATTGTTTGCTCATCCGTAGCCAGGTCATTAGTCCCCAGATGGACAATGAAGTCTAGTTCTCCATCTCTTCCTGCTGCCCCAGCGATCCTTTGGATCTTCTTTCCATCCCTGTGAGTCATGGTGCTGGGAAGGCACTGAACCTCCCTCTCCTCTTCCTTACCTGTCAGGAACATTATCCCCCACTCTATATAGTTCCCCACCAAGATTCACTTCCTCCTCTTCTAGGGTCCTCTGCCATCCTTCTTGGTGTTTCCACTATGGAGGACCCCCACATCCATCCAAGTCACTACTTTGGGTGCCTCTGTGGAATGTTCCCAGTCTGCCAGTGTGGTGTAGGACTTTTGAAGTGGAACTGGGCGTGGAATGTGCCTCCACTTCACCACCCTAAACCTCCCTAGCCCACTACTGTCCAGACACTCCTCCTTCTGCATAACCTCTAATGTAGCAGCAGTAGACTATGTGGTCCCTGGGTGGGGGAGATGGTCCTTCAAACCCAAGCCAACTTGGTTTTGAGTCTGGTAAACTCATCCCTCAGCCCAGAGAGGAGCATGCAGATAGGGCATCAATGCAGCCTCCAGAAAGTCTCCCTGAAGACTACCACCCCACAGCCACTGCACTGCACCACTCCCATCATCCTAGCCTACCTGTATTCTTTGTTATTTTACTCCATTAAATTCCCTTTATTGTCATACCCTATACAGGGAGTTTCAATCCCACATCGGTTTTTGTAAGGTTTGAACCTGTAGTGCAGCTTAACCCTATATAGAGTGCTGCACCTTTTTCCTACCTGACGCCTTGTAGCTATAGACACCTGCTTAACCTTTTTACCTACTTGTGGTTTGCAGGGCAGAGTGTATGGCTGACTCCCTCCTGGCAAACGCCACTGTGTTGTCCTTTGCACTTCAGTCCTTTGCATGAAGGTCTGCTTGATGCATACTTCCTTATATATCAGGCAATGACTGACTGGCTCACTTGAGTACAGCCCCGATTGGTTGTTGTGAGTGAATCTTTATATAGCTAACTAAAACCAACCTGCAATCAGGAATGTGACTCACTCAGCCCTTTCTCCAATTATCACCTAGCTGAGGCTCCAGGCCAAGCAATTCTTACCCAGTCCCCAAACTACAGGCCAAGACACAATTCTTTATTATGGCCCTTAAATGTGGGCTACTGTTGCTGGTGTCAATTTCCCCTACAAACAATGCTAAAGACACTATTTCAAGAAGTTTCCCCACAACTCACCCCATTTATGTTCTCAAAAAGCCTTTGCAGTTTCTGTCTGTGAGCAAAACATACAGATTCTGCTTTAAGGCAGCAACCTGCAGGAGTGATTTGAGAGACTGGCACTAGGGGTACACAGGTGAGGGGCTCATTGCTATTGTAAACAAGCAGCTAACACTAAAGCAGAAACACTTCAAAGGGAAAGAAGCAATAGTGCTTACAGTCAGGCAACTAAGGAGCTGGGACAAACCAGTTCAGTAGCATAAAGGGAAGAGCAGATAAGAAAATAAAACACACGAGTCAAACAGTTGATGCAGTGAAGTGGAACAGGTTGCTGTATCTTAGTAGACAGTATGTGGGCACATCACTGTCTTGCAGGGAAAAAAAGGAGTATTCATGCATTCATATTATTAAGATTCTTTTTCTTGCCATCACTACACCACCATCTGGGGACTCCTATTGTTTCTCACTCCTGCTGAGCAACTTATGCTGGGTCCATTGGGGGGTGGTGGAGAAACGAAGTAGGCCAAAGACTTGTCTCCCAAATCTATCAGCAATAGCCGATTGACTACAGCAATTTAAAGTCACAGTGTTAGTTTGAGGGGGGTATTTTTATCTATTTAAACATTTGATAATCGGGAAAAGCCTACTGAGCCGGGGCTCATTTCCATGTGTGACCTGGAGAAGGAAGAAATAGAGAATATAAGAACACAAAATACATAATAGATACAGACCTGCCACTAGAGGGCTGCTGATTGCCTCCACAGCTTATCTCTTACTCTCTGCTCCTAAACTACTGCTTGCTTTAACACTGTGAGTGTCTTAAAAAAAAAAAAAAAAAAGGGAAATTTCTCTAAGATATACCTATAATCTCTGCCAACATGCCCAAAATAAATACTATATCATCTTACTCTGTCCACAAAATGGTGTTTTGGGTAGCCCTCCAAGTTTTTACCCTATTACAAAATCCACATCCCTACTGCTTTCTTCTTACCAGCTCCAGTGCTACCACTGCCTCTGCCCCAGTTTTACCACCAGTGTTAACCCGACTAATAAATACTCTCTCTTCTGTTACAATGTCCAATATCCCCCACCCTCTTCTTATACCATGTCATCTCACTTCTGTAACTATGATCACCCCATTACGCTATGATCAGGAAATACTTCGACTTACATACACCCATATTTCCAATAAAACACCCCAACATGTTGTCTCATCCCGTTGTCCCTCCAAAAAGATGGAAAAAACTTCTCTAACCAGAGCAGCAATCATTCTCCTTTTACTTGTGGGAAATATCCACCCTAATCCAGGTCCCACTCTCCATACCACATGAAAACCTGCTGCTAAGAAGGGACTGCGGCTGGCTTCCAATAATGTTTGTAGTCTTCTAAATAAACTTGACTCATTTCAAGCCTGGGTCTGCCTCCACAGCCCTGATATAATAGCCATCACTGAAACATGGCTATCACAGCATATCCCTGACTCAGCTGTTAGCGTCCCTGGTTACAAGCTGTTCAGGTCGGATAGACTAAATAAACGAGGCGAGGGTTGTGCTCTCTATATCCGTGAGCACCTACATGGTATAAACATTGCTACCATAAGCCCTTCGGGATGTGCACAGTCTCTAACTGTCAGGGTTGATATTGGAAACTTGAAAAAATCCCTCTACATAATGTCCGTATACATTCCCCCTCATAACCAAAGGGATGTCTTCACATCCATCCTTCACACAACTGAACTCCTCCCAAAAAATTCTGAAGTCATAGCCCTAGGAGATTTCAACTCAAACTGGCTTGCCCCCCAAACATCCCCACTCAGGGATGCGGCTGCTGACCAAAATCTGTCCCAAATGGTCCTCACCCCCACTAGAGTGAACAAAAATATTAGCCACAGCTCCCTCCTTGACCTCATACTTACTAACCATCCTGAACACATTCTAGATGTCCAGGTTCTGTTGGACTCCATCAGTGATCACTCCCTGGTAACTTGTGTCTGGACAAATAGCTGGAAACCACCCCCACCTAGGACTACCAGGTGTCACCAACTGAAGAAGGGGGCTGTCAAACATCTTAGAAACCTACTTCGAAATTTCGACTGGTCCCCCCTTGATCATCTGAAATCAGTTGATGCCGCTCTGTCCTTTTTCATAAATTCCTTCCAATCTGCCTGTGACATCTTCGCCCCCTATGTCACACGGGTTGAAAAATCCAAATCATCCCCTTGGGTAACACGGGCTCTGCTAGATAAAATGAGGGCGCGTGATGACCTGTGGTGCAGAGCCCTTTAGTCTGGTCAGCCTGCTGACCGGCAATGCTATCGTGCGGCCAGAAATACTTGCACCTGGGAAATTCGGCAGGCAAAGGCAGCTTATTACCAAACAAAACTCTCTGCCACCTGGGGTGATGGCAAAAGGTTCTGGGAAAATATAAAGGAACTCAGTGGAAAGTCTCCCTCCCCTCCCCCTGACATGCTTATCCTAGATGGTATCCCTACCAAAGAACCCAGCAAAATAGCGGAAGCTTTCAACATGTCTTTCTCTGACCTAAGCACTATTCTCCCTCCAGACTTTTTCAGTACTGACGCAGGATCTTTCCCGACTCCCCCTAGTGTGCCACCATTTCATCTCAAAATAGTCTCAGCGAGTGTAGCCTGTGCATATATCTCCAGGTTCCTAGGGAAGTCCAGACACAGTGGCGACTCACTAGATGCAAAATTACTATCAATAACCCTTGATGATGTTCTGGTGCCTCTCACTAAAATTTTCAACATGTCCCTATGCCTAGGGAAATTCCCATCTTTATGGAAAAAGGCGAGGATTACACCAGTGTATAAAAATGGTGCGCGTACCTCAACTAGTAACTACAGGCCCATCTCCATACTCCCCCCACTCTCAAAAGCCTTAGAGAAAATAGTGGCTGATCAACTCACTAACTATCTAGATGCTCGTCAGCTAACCTGTATGCAACAACACAGTTTTAGGAAAGCTCACAGCACCACCACTGCTCTACTGGAGCTCACCTCCTTTGTTCATGATGCTCTTGACCATGGAGACCTCGCTGGTACAGTCTTTATTGATCTCTCCAAGGCATTTGATACCATCAATCACACCATGCTCATAAACTCCCTCCTCCCCATTGGTGTCTCAAAAGAAACTACTAACTGGTTCTCCAGTTATCTCTCTGACTGCACTCAGCAGGTAATGATAAGTAACATCCTCTCCCCTAGCCTTCCCATTAGATCTGGTGTACATGAGGTCTATCCTTGGACGCTCCTTTCTCACTCTACCTGAACTCATTACTTGGGCCTCCTCTGGGCGTCTTCTTCTTTGTGCTGATGATGCTGTGATCTTCAGTCGGCACCCTGACCCCACTCAACTTCAAGAAGCCTTGCAGAGCTCTTTTGCTCAAATTGAAGCCTGGCTCTCCTCACACAAACTTGTTCTCAACACAAAAAAGATGAAAGTCAAGTTATTCGCCCACCCACAACACAGGCACAGCTCTGCAAAATTAACTATACGCAATGTGATGGGCTCAACTCTGGAACAAGTGCCCAACTTTAAATATCTCGGAGTTACCCTAGACTCCGCCCTTACCTATCGTGAGCATATTGCATCAACTTGCACTGAAATTAATAAAATAATTGGTTTCCTCTACAGACTTAGACCATGTCTACCTCCTGAGGCTTTAGCCTAGCTATCTCCAACTCCATTCTCTCACTGGTAGACTACGGCATAATCATATAGGGCCACTTCTGACATAGCACTGTCTAGCATCAAGCGTGCCATAACAAAGCCCAGATTGGCCATAGGTTGTGATCTCTCACGCACACCTGCGACCTCTACCTACGCTCTTCATGGCTAAACTTCCAAAGGTGACTTGTTTATCAGACCTGCCTGATGGCCAAAAAAATTCAGTTGGGCTTAGCCCCTCCACGCTGTCAAAAGCTCCTCCTTAAGAATATCCCGGCTCGCTCCACAAGACACTCTGACACCACCACATTCCGTGTCCCCCTTGTTAATACCACTGCTGGCCAAAGGTCCTTTTGCTTTAGGGCCCCATTCTGGATGAACTCAATCCCTGACTATCTTAACAATTCCCAGGCTTGGGCCTTTTAAACATGAGCTACTTAATCACATTATGTCAAACTCCCACTGTGACTGCAGAGGTAACCTGGAATAACATTAATGCACCTTTGTTTCATAATTTATGATGTTCCTTGTCTGTGTAAATTGTAATCTTTCTTTCTGAAGGTTACAGTCATTATTTTGCTTGAGTTGTGACCAAATTGTGTATTCCATGTAATACTGTGTTCTAACCCATTTATGTGTGATGTGGAGCCTTTGCAAATGAGTCCCTGACTCAAAGGGTTGTAATTCCTAGACCTTCAATAAATAAAATAAATTAACATAACATCATAAGTACAGGTTACATATTATACAGAGGAATATATACAGATGGTACTCTTTGTACCCTAGTATCTGATGAGGCCTTAAGAAAACATTTGCAATTGGATGCACATAATTCAGGATACATAAAATACAGAAGGTTAATTACATGCCTGTGTTATGCAAGGGTTGAGCAATGGGGACATACCTCTGGAAAGGCTAGGAACAGGTACATGTGGGGGGGTGGAAGTTGACAAATTTGATATTCAATGGAGCTGTGAGAGAGCAAGTTCCTTAGGAGAGGCAATACTTGGTTCCATAATGAGGGGAGCTTGTAGGTGAAAGTGGATTTGCCATCGGACAGGGAAGGTTTGGGGAGGGAGAAGGAACGGGAGACCCTTAAGCACAGTGCATATGGTGAAGTGGCTGCTGGTGCTAGCCTCTCTGCCAGGTAAGTGGGGAGCAGGTTGAATCAGAATTTGTATATAAAAAAGAGATGGAGTGGATGAAACAATGGTGCGATGGGATGGTATATCGAGGGTAGAGAGGAGAGGAGAGTGCTGTGGTGAGTTCTGAGGGGGGAGTTTGCGGCAAAGTGACAGAAGGCGTAAAGGAGGGAGTTGAGCCTGGTTAGCAAAGAGGAGGCGGCAGTGCAATACACTATGTCAATATAATCAAAGATGGGAGTGATTGTTTTAGTTAATTATATGCATCTTACTGGTAGTGGGAGGGAGTTTCTATTTCTTTATAGTAGTCCAAGCTTAGGGCCAAACTTTGAAGTGATGGCATCAATGTGGATTGAGAAGTTTAACTGGGGATCGAGCCACACTTCTAAATATTTGTAGGAAGAGACTGTGTTTAGTGTGGTTTTGTCTAAGTAGGTGATAGTAGGAGAAAAGGGTACTCTGGCAAGTTTTTGGACTGACCCAAAAGTCTTGGAAACAGTTTTGGATATGTTTATTTTGAGTTGTTTTGCCTGAAACCAAGATTGCATGTTGTGATAATCATGTTGTAATATAGACTGAACGTCGCTAAGAACTGGGCCAGATGTGAAAAGAATGGTGTCATCCACATACGGTACATGTGGATGAAGGATCTAGATAAAACAGATGAGAGGTCATTAATAAATAGGGAGAACAGAATGGGGCCCGGAATTGACCCTTCAGGGACTCCAGCCAGTATGGGGAGAGTGGGAGAAGTGGAGTTTGCAATTCTGACAGACTGGAGCCTGTTTCTGAGGTAGGATCTGAACCACTGAATAGCAGGGGGTGAGTCTGGCAACCTTGAGTTTGTCTTGGAGCAAGGGGTGAGAGATTGAGTCAAAGGCATTAGCCAAGTCTACAAAGATTACAGCTGTTAATTGGCCTTGGTCAGCAGCTGACTGGATGTGTCCAGTAACTCGAAGGAGGGAGGATATAGTGGAGTGGTGGTTTCTGAATTTAGATTGGTACAGTGAGAGGAAATTTGTGGTAGTGAGGAAGTCAGTCAGTCTGGATTGGACTAAAGCTTCTTGCAATTTGACAAGAGCTGGGAGGAGGGAGATTGGCCAGTAGCTGCCTGGTACTGAGGGATCACCACCCTTGTGAAGAGGGATAACACAAGCCAATTTCCATGCTTGTGGGACTGTGCCTGAAGACAAAGACAGGTTTAGTATGGAAGTGAGGGGAAGAGTGATTGCAGTAGCAGATGCAGAAGGTTGGGGGTAGATACCATCTGGGCTGCATTTTGAGATGCTTAAGGAGTATAGGGCTTTCAGGACTTCTTCCGGAGTGGTGGGAGCAGGAAGGAGTATGTTTTGGGGAGAGCTTTGAGGGGCTGCACTTGATCCCAGGGAGGGGTGTGTGGGATAGTCTGGCAGGGCATAGGTGATGAAGAAATTATTCATGGTTTCAGCTATTCTGATTGGGTCTGAAATTGTTATGTCATTTCGCTTGAGATTGGGTGTGATAATTTGAGCGGAGGGGTCAGTGAGGGAGTGGACCACCTTCCAGAAGGAGGAAGGATGAGCGGTGTTTAGGCTGGTAGCTAGCTTTAGCTCATCTTACGGGCTTGGTGTAGGCATTTCTGGTAGTGTAGTAGGCCTGCCTTGATTGAGAGGTCCGTGTGGATTTAAAGATGGACCAGGCCTTGTCGCGGGCTTTGCAGAGGGCAATTATTGGGGCAGAGATCCATGGGAGGCATCACTTTTTGACCCTAGCTTTTACTATAGGGGCGTGAGAGTCCCAGATCTAGGTAAAAGTTTGCAGGAAACCGGCAAGGGCTGAGTTGAAGTCTAATGCAGAGTAGACTGGGTCACCGTCTATATACTTCAGGTCATGCAGGAGAGAATTGGTGTTTAGTGAATTTAGAGGTCGGATATTAATTTATTTAGGGGCTGATTTGGGAAGCTGAGTTTTTCTGGTGCAATGAGTATACAATGGTGTTTTGGAGGAGCCCACTGAGACTCAACACTCCTGATGCTAGTGCAGGGGCAGTTCAACAATTATTTCAAGGGGGTAGCCATTTTGTCAAAGGGGTAGTACTTCCCCCTAAGAAATGCAAATTATTCCCATAATAAACTCAGATTAGGTTCAAACAGCTACCGTTTTCTGGTAGTGAGCAGTATTTTTCTACTTAGCTGGATCCACTAATATACTAATGACACATGCCACATGGTCAGTGGGAGTTAGGGTTGGAAGTTACCACTGGGAATGGCTTGTCTGCCTGGGACAACAACTAAGGTAGACCTGTTTTGCTCTTATTCTAGAATGCATCTTCTGATCATTTTACTGATATATTATTCAGATTATCTGGGCAAATAGCTGTATCTGGGTCAGTCTTCTTATATACAGATATTTGAGTTAGCTGTATATGGTGATCTGGTGTAGTATGTGCACTCTTCAAGTATCCATATTCTTGATCAGTCAGTATATTCTCATTTTAGGGTTATTGCTCTGGAATGGAGGGGCAGTTTGGGCACACAAAGTAGGTGTGAGCAAATCTTGGTGATCAAATATTGTTTACTAAAATGGATTCTATCTGGCATTGGAGGGGAGCCACTACAGAGGTTACATGATAAAAGTGGAAATATGAAATAAAAGCAGATACTGTAAATGAACAACTCAAAAACAAGGAAAAGGGATTAAAAAAAAGCTTTGATGAGGGGAGACAGCATGACAAATTTGAATGCACATTGCTGTCTCTGTGGTGCTGGTGGGTGGAAAAATCCTTATTTTTCTATAATGAGCAGACAGCAGAAATTGAACATTGGGTGGTGGTGGTCTCCAGCCGCCATCCAGCGTACATTTGGCCTCTAGGGATAATCAAGCTCCCTTGAGCTTCTGTCTGTAACTTCTGTCAAATGGTAGAAGAAACTGAAACATTTTTCACATTGTTTGTTTAAACCTTCATCAAAAAATCAATTTACCTGACTGATGTGCTGTAACATGACACGCACATTATATATTAGATGCCTTCCTTTAAATTTATGGCCCAGGCTATTAACACTCTTCATGCTGAATGGTTTCTTGTATAAACGCATAGCAGTCTACTTTTTTGTACCCCACGTTATCAGACAGATTCCAGTTCCATTTCACTTTGTGTTGTACACACACAGAAGTTAAAAGAAAGGCAAGCAGTTCTGCATAACATTTCTGATCAATTGAGAAATGCAAAATTAACAGTAACACAGTGGTATGCCATCTTTAATTTCCTTTCCCTTGACAGGATTTCTTTATTTATCCATTAATATTCTGATTCTAAATGTTTGCACGTAAATGTATTTATTTTAAATTACAGCTGTGATATCTTAGTACTAGGGATGTCATAATCTGACATTTGACGATGTAATTTGACTTCTTACAGTATAACTCCAATGGTATGCTGCATTATTGCATTATATTCAAAGCAACCCTACACAATCAATCCTTGACTACGTAGATCATCATGAAGGACATATTAAGTTCACTTCCTGCAGGAGCATCAGATGATTTTTGTATTGGTGAGCAGCATGGTGAATAACTGGTTATTCCCTAGGAGCCTAAGCCATATTGGGGCAAAAGTCCCAGAGTGGAAAGTTATATTGTTTTGTTATTTTTAGCATAATCTGGAACATTTTTTCACAAAGTACTAACTGCTGTGAGTGTAGTCCACTGCATTTTTGGGACCACTATTCCTCAGTAAAAGGAATGCCCAGCAAGTGTCTAAACAGAGAAAAAAAAGGATCAGAGGTAGGAAGTAGGAGTTGGACTGGAAGGAGATCAACAAAAGACAAAAAGAGTCCAGCAGGGTAGAGAACTTACCTTCAGTAGGCCCTTTCTTTTATTTTTCTGGTCAAGGTGTTCACACCCTGAGACTAGAGAGGTGGCAGGTATCGCTCCCACAGAGGTCTAATGTGAGTCTCAAGGCTGAGCATAACTGGGAAGAGATTGGGACATCAGCATTATGGAGGTTCCTGGTTGGAGGAGTATGAGCTAGGAAGGGTATCCAATGTTGTCACAAGGCCAGTTTCACCCAATAAGATGAGTGTTCAATGCTCATCAAAGCAAGAGATAAAATTTTGGCATGGGCCATTCATGCATGTGGCCCACAGATCTAGTTAGAATTAAAGCTCACCAAAGTGGGAAGTATTTGTTTTAATATTGCTCACCAAAGCTGTGCTATCAGCAGGAAGAGTGTCAAGCTTTTCTGTAGCTAAGTGCCACAAATCAAATGAAGCCTCGCTGCAGTTGTGTGCCAAAAGGGTCTTTATAAAATGTAGCCCAGATGCCTAAATCCTGGGGTTGGAGCTTGGTCCCTTTATATTTCAGTGAATCAACAAGTAGAATTGGAATTCTGTGGAAGCTAAACAAGGCCTAGAATGAGAGTCCTAGTGAAATGTGAAATGCTGTTACAATGAACTTCACTGGTATCTGGGGAAAGATACATCAGATCTGTGTATGTCATGCCAATGAATCAGCTGCTCTGCTTAAATAATTACCTTCAGTGTGTGGACTCCAGTTAATGAGTGAAGTTGGAACTGTATTAATGTAACCCTCAGAACTATGTGTGTTCCAAATGTCCACCCCCTCCCTTGACTTGCCTATTCTGGGTTTTTTAAGATCACTCAGGACAAAAACTCTGGACAGCTTCAAATGAAGAAGTAAGGACACACAATGGCCCCAGTTCCACATGTTTATACTGGAAAAGGATATGAAGTGTAGGTCATTAATACAATGCAGGAGATATTATAATTGCTTTGAGTGACATAACAGCACATAGACATTTTAAAACTTGCAAACTATACTGTATAAATGCTAATGGAGAAGCAGTAATCAAAAATATAAGATGACCATAGCACAATAAATACAGACTTATGGACAGGAAACACGGTGGTGACTTGAAGGTGGAGTGTCAGATGTTCTACATAAATGAAGAAGGAGGGACTGGAATTGAGAGCACCTATCCATACTGCATTCTGGTTGACCAGTAATTAAAAACACTTTCTTTATTCTTAGAAGTTTGGGACATTAAAGGCACACTGATCCAAAGCTCATTTCCAGGTACAAACCTGGAGCACAGGGAGGTAAAGTAACGTAACTTGCTTTAGGGTTACACATAGGGTTACCACCTTTTAAGAAGCCCAAAGTGGGACATTTCTTACTGAAACGTGATTTTTCACAGGACAGTATGTAACCTCGACCAATACAACAGACTTGTTTTCTCTACACAATCAGAATTAAGGCTAAGTATTGTAGTTTCTTAGTTGTTTCTATTGTTTCTTATCATTTTAAGGTATTTTAGTTAAGGTATGATAGTTTTCTGCAACATTTAGTGGAAAATTAGAAAATATTTTTACTACTATAAAGTCAGGACATGTAGCATTTTTCATGTTTTTTTGCAGGACACAGCTGCCCAAATCAGGACTGTCCTGTGAAAATAGGGACAGGTGGTAACCCTAGTTACACAGCATGCAGACAGTGGTAACGGGATTCAAACCAAGATCTGCTAGGTCTCCCAGTTTGCAACTTTGTGTTCTAACCTCTAGGCAATAGTGCCTACTGCCTTGCAACGTAAGTGACAAGATCAACAGGTAGCATTATTAGAATTCTGCTTCTGCTGGCAGTGGCATTCTGAAATTCTGAAAGTGGAATGTCAGTTGCAGAATCAAATTCTTCAGCTTGTGGAAACTGCAGCTTAATTTTTTGCAAACCATGAAATATTACTTCAGAGATCCTGTGATCCGCAGAATAATATTCAATGGTTTACATAGCAGTACTTTTTGGAATTCCATGGAACTTAAAAGGAATTTTAAAAGCATTTCAAAAGCCGAGTAGCCATTCCACATGATTTCTGCTAGTGGAATTCCACATTCTGCATAGCTCTAGCTACAATATTATGTTCAACCCAGCTAACTAACAGCTATGTAATGCTACTATGTGTATAATATATAGAATAATACATGAGGTAGTGTGCGTTTTGAGAATTTTATACACACCCTCAGTGGTGGATGCTACATAAACCCTGAGAGTGAAGCTTGAGAATTTTGTTTAAGCATCCAACATTGAGAGTGTGTGTAAAATTCAAGTTTTACAAACAATCCCCCATTTTATTTTATATAATTCCTGGGTATCATTTTTTTGCCACAGCAATTTTATAATATAAATAGATGTCCTTGTGCAGCCGCTGTCCAATCGGGTTTCAGCGCAGTTTGCAGTCAGATGGAGCTGCTGACAAAAAGTTTACCTTTTCTTTTCATTTATTTAAGCGACTCAGTTTAAATGGATTTTTAGCCCAGTGATTTTTTTTAGTCCAAGTGGTGTTGGAGTGTCCAGCAGTAAGGAATGGCGGCCAGCACTGAGGAAGGGAAGAGCGGTGACTGGCACATGCACAGAACTTGGGAAACCTGGTGTGCGTTTGCTGTTACAAGTGTCTGGTTATAACAGTGAATTATAACCAGGTTTCCATTAGGGGAAAAACTATACCCAGTTATGATATACACAGTGTTGCCCTAAGTCAGGTTCCATCATGACTAAATATCTTGATACTATTGTAATGACGTCGTCGGTTGCAACTAGATGTAATGCTTGGTGTCACTTGGTGCCACTCTTTTTAAATGATAACAATATGGACAATATCATCATCTGCAGGGTTTCAAAGAGACAGTAGCTGGGGGTTTACAGAAACAGTGCTGCACATGTTGGCTTCCACAATCTCATTAGCCTGTTGGCACTAGTAGTCAGCTGGAAAATTGCAACAAGACAGGACAGTGACTAGTGATGGCTTCTTGAGGGTTCTTCACTCAAGATACTGACTGAGGTGATATTACCTGAGGGATCTTGACACTAGGCAACACTGCATCACTTGGTGTAAGATTCAGTGAAATGTCTTGTAGGCAATTCTATCAACATACCCAGTTTCTGATATGACAGTATAATTACATAAGAGAGTTAGAATACAGCCAACAGAGATAGTGGGAGGGCTTCACTAGTCATTGGTCCTGCTCAGCTATACCTCTTTCAAACTTTGCTTTTGTTACATGGGAGGGAGTCAGAGTACCCAAGGGGGAAGGAGGGGAGGGATGGGTTCTATATGGGTTGGGGAAGGAAGGTTTAACACTTATGGTTGGACTTACTGGAGCGGCAGTGGAAGGTGGAAGAGAGGACAGGGATGGGTTCTATAAGGGTGGAAAGAAGGGTATGTAACAATATATATTTAAGGTTTTTATTTTCTGGCGTGGCTTAGTAGAAGGGAGGCGAGTAGCATGGGTGCTATAAGGGTTGGGGGAAGGAATTACATTTTTTGAATATATTTTTTTAATTTTCAGGTATTTGCCCACAGGGTCATCTGCATTTGGCAGTGGGCCTTGAGGGAAAATTTCATTGTTGAACATCAGTCCACCAATTCACAAAGGCTTTGGTGAAGTTCTCAAATTTTCTGGCACTTCACAAGACATTAATGAAGAATGAAGTGTATCATATTTATTTATTTTATTTATTAAACTCTAGGATTACAAATACCTTTGAGCAAGAACTGCTAATTTACAAAGGTTCCACGTCAGAGGATGGAGGGTAACATACATACAAAGGTAGACAATAATTTACAGTCATTAGCATGTTTTACAGTTACAGTCATAAGTGTAGGGAGAATGCAGAAGGCAGCTTAAATGAGGTCTCAGAGTAAAAGAAAACTATTCAGGAAGGACAGTTGGGTGAGCAGGGTAGGAGGGGAATGGAAGAGGTGGGCAGGCTGAGGGGCCTCTGTCAGAGTGATGGGTGGGTAGAAGTAGTGTAGGCAGAGGTAGAGATAAAGGAGCAGATGTCTGGAAGGTGCAGTAGTGGAGGGAGGGGGGTGTGAAAGATGGGGAAGGGCAGGAGTGGTGTAGTGAGGGGCATGAAAGGTGGGGGAGGGCCTGGGTGGGGCAGGAACAGCAGGTGCCACAGTGCAGGTGGTTAGCTGTTAATGGTTATAGGTCACAGGTCAGAAACAGCCAGGTGGACGGAGTGCGCCAGTCCCTTTAGGAGAAGCAGTCACATTACATTGTTGAAGTGAGGTAGAGTAGGAGATTTCTTTTGAAGGGTCCAAACAAAGCAGAAGAAAGTGCTTTTTTGTTGAGGGTGTGGTATCAATGAGGAGCCCTGTGCAAAAATGCCCACTGGCTCATTGTTGTCCTGCACCTGAGAACCTTGAAGGCTTGATGTTGGGTACTATGAGTATGCTTGGTACTGTTATGGGTAGTAAGGATCTTTTCAACACCTGGGGGCATGAGCCCAAGGAGTACCTTTTTAGTTAACAGGCAGGTCTGGTATTGTATTTTACTGTGTAGAGGAAGCCAGCCAGCCTAGGTGTACAGGTCACAGGTCTGTGTTAGGCGGGCAGTATCCGTTAGAAGCCTGCAGACTTTGTTGAGCGACACGGAGATCCTGCGTAGGGCAGTTGTAGAGGCAGACCCATAGATGGCAAGACCGTAGTCAATGACGGAAGTGACAGAGCTGTAGATAGCTAATCTAAGGGCATCTGTAGTCATACAGTGCTTATGCTTGTGGAGTATACCAATTCATATGTTGGCGGCCTTTGCTACATTGTCAATGTGCTCAGCATAGGACAGGGTACTGTCCAAATTGATATCAAGGTACTTGAACTCAGAGGCATGTTCAAGTGAAGTCCCTGAGTGGTTCTTGATGGAAAAGGGCAGAGATCTGAACTTGCTCTGTGCAGGACAGAATATCATGACTTTAGTTTTGCTGTGGTGCAGGATGAGTTTATGTGTGCTCAGCCAATCTTCAACATGCATAAAATCTAGCTGCTGCTGGTATTCCAGGAGTTTGGCATCATGGTTGCTTGTGAACAGGACTGCATCATCTGTGTAGAGTAGTGTTTTTTGGTGACAGATGCTAGGGAGGCTGTTCAGAAAAAGAGAGAAGAGTAGGGGTCCCAGTATTGACCCCTGCTGGACTCCAGAGAGGACTGGCTTTTTATCTGAGGTGACACCGGCAATCCTAATGCATTGGACCCTGCCCCCGAGGTAGTTAGTGAACCATTGCAGTATGTCATTGGAGAGCCCAATATTAGACAGTTGCCTGAGTAGTAATGGATGATTTACAGTGTCAAATGCCTTCGTTAGGTCAATAAATACTGCCCCCACACAGTTCCCTTGGTCAAGCATGGAATGGATGAAACTTGTAAATTCCAACAGCGCCATGGTGGTACTATGCCATTTTCTGAAGCCATGCTGCTCTGGGCATTGAACTTCATACATATCTAGGAATTCAACTTATTGGTCTGAGACAATTCATTCCAGGGCTTTAGATAAGAGTGGGAGGAGTGAGATGGGCCTGCAGATGGTGTATAGGGCCCTATCTCTGCTTTTATGTACTGGTGTGATAGTGGCCAGCTTCCAAAGTAAGGGGAATTGCCCCAGTCTTAGGAAGAGGTGGAAGATCTTTGTCAGGGGTTCAAGGATTTCATCTAGAACAAGCGAGATCAGCTTCAGGTCCAGGGAGTCACCACTGTACCCAGTATTTTGGATGGCCTTGCTGATATAGGTTCTGGCTACATGTGTTGGCATCTCTTTAAAGAAGAACTGCAGAGTTGTGTGCAACTGTGGTGTGATGTTGTGCAGTGTAGTGGATGAAGGTGCATCAAAGAAGTCTGGTGTAAGAACACTGCCCAGGTTGGAGAATGCATTGTTGAAAGTGTTGGAAATAGTGCCAAGGTCAAGCGTTGGTATTCCATCACTGTTGAGCATAGTGGGTAGTGCCTTTGAATCCTTGCCTATGAGTTCTTTCAGGTTCTTCCAGAAGTTTTTACTGTTACCCCAAGAGTTGGTTAGTGACTCCTTGAAGTATTTGCTTTTAGCATTCCGAATCACTCGAGTGCAGTCATTTCTGGCAGCTTTATATTTTTGTATGTTCCCTTGTGTAGGTGTTGCTCGAGCACAGTACCAGAGGAGGTCCCTGTGTTTCAGCCTTGCCACAAGCTCAGTGGTTATTCATGGGTTTGCACTATTTTTGACCTTAATCTTTTTAAAGGGCGCATAGATATCACAGGCTGCTGTGAAGCAGTTGATGAACAAGTCCAATGCTTTGTTAGTATCATTGATTGTTTCAATTGGTGCCCAGTCCAGGTTGCATAGATGGGATTTTAGCAGCTGGAGATGCCCTTGTTTAAGTACCCTGGTGTGTATTAGCTTAGGAGGGGGACTTGTTGAGTTTGTTAGCCCAGGAGCAGATGACAGATGAGTGGTCACTTATTGAGTCAGGGAGTACTGAAATCAGAGAGATTTGTTCGAGGCGGTTTGACAGAATCCAATCAAGAAGGGTAAACGTCCCAGTCCTATAGTTGCACCTAGTGGCAGTGGGGACAAGCTGTGTGAGGTGTTGTGCCGTGATAGCATCCTTATAAACACTGGCCTCAGGCAAAAGCCAGGTTATGTTAAAATCGCCCAAAATAATTATCTCCGAGTTGTGGTGCATGCTTCTTAGTTTTCCATGATGCCATTGAAGCCAATGTCTTGGTCCTTAGGGGGTAGAAAAACAGAAACTACAGTAAGTTCCTTATTGTGGGGCCCAAGTAGAACTTTAATGGTGAGAATCTGAGATGGGGAGCCTTGGATATGGGAGGAAATGATGTGGCCCATGTAGATATCCCTTAGGTAGATGGCACAGCTCCCACCTCCTTTTGCAGACCTGTCTTATCTGAATAAGGAATAGCCAGGGATTGAAGCTGCAGTGTCTGGAATCCTAGGGTTTAGCCAAGTTTTGACAACAGAGAGGATATCAAGCTTGTGTTGTTGTATCCATGTATGGAGGTTATCAAGCTTGTTGAGGAGGCTACAGGCGTTGGTGGAAGCGAGTGTGAGGGACCCTTCGCCTCCTGTTCGGGGGATGCGCTGTCAGGCCAGTTGGTCCTGGAATGGGGTGAACATTGCCAGAGTGCAGAAGCAGCATAAGGAGAATTCTCAGGAGACAGGTTTTGAGCATTTTACAGATCATCTTGTTTGTTAGTCTTCTGTGCCTCCCGATGCCAGGGCACCGTGGATGACCAGCTAGGTTTAGTTGAGGGTACACCTGGGGATTGACCACACTGAGTTTAAGAAGGTATCCAATGTGCCATATTGGGGTGCAATGGGCCAAGGTATCAGCATAATGCAATCCCATAGTCATTCCTAGTGTGTAGTGCATGTCATAGGGAGGTGCTTGCTGTAGGAGAGATTGGTACGAGGTGGGCATAGGGAAAAAGGGACAGTGCAGTAGAATCATCATCACTACAACAGGCAACTTAATATGCCAGTTTAGGCAGGACATAATCGTTTTCTGTGTGAGGGTAGTCACTAATATGGGCAAAATCAGCAGCAGAGAGTGTGAGCTGCTGGTGAGGAGAGGGAGTGGTTAGGCTGAAAGGACTGATCCAATGAGAGAAAGATTTGCAGTGTGGGAGGGGTGAGAGTGTATTTAAAGGTGCCCTGGGAGAGCTACTGCATTTAAGTTCATAGTGAGGTAATGAAATGTTTAGTCTTGTAGAACCACATTACTAATAGCTTGCTGGAACTCAGCATTCCAGAAATGGGCATGAAGAGGAGCAAAATAACAGGGAACATGAACAGTCAAAGTTTTGAACTCCACAGGGTAATAAACAATCTATCAGCACTGTCGCAGTGCACAAGCACTCAGGAGGTATGTGCATTACCTAAACTGCTGCTTTTCATTTTCTGGGTTGCAGTGGTCTCAGTGCAAAGACGCAATTTGTGGCAGCTACAGACTTTAAGGCTCAATCGCCTAAATCCAGTACTGAGCATTTTCTCATTGCAAAACATGGACTCATCAGGACTGGGGCTGTCACAGTGGAAAACAGAAGAATGTATGGAAACCACACCCCCAACAGCTGATGTTTTTGCATGTATTCACACAATCTTCAGAGCTAGGGTAACATCCTAACATTGGGATGATACAAAAGGTTAACGGGGTTACCTAAGTAGAGCTTTACGAGTGCTAGGAAACTTAACATGTGGGAAGTGGTATGCAGTGGGTGCAGAGTGGGGTGGGAAGGGTCGGAGGGTGCAGAGGATGTGGAGATGTGGTGTTTCTGGGAGCAATCTAGGAGACGGGAGGATGCCTGGTTTGGAGGAAGTTTAGTCAGCTGAGTGTGGAGGTGCGGCACTGAGGCAGGAAATGAGTGCACTGGTGGAGGGGGGATTTATAGAGTGATGAAGGTAGGGATGGCTTGGGGCAGGAAAGGGGATGGGAGCAGGTACAGCCATAAGTGGAGGAGGGGCCAAGGGGGGAGGAAAGAACAGGTGCCTAGACAGGTCACAAGGGTCCCCTTGCCCAACAGGAGAGAGGACCCAAGGAAAGAGATAGATATCAGTGAACAGAAAGGGTAAGTCTGGACAGGTGGGGGAAGTGATAATACCTCCAGAGTTGCAGATGAAAGCATGGTTTCACTGGAAGCACAATCATTGGTTGGGGGGAGGGAAACCCCACATTGTAGTGCAGCTGGGGACAAATGACCTTGCAGGATGTGAGGTGAAGGAGGTGCAGGAGAGGTTCAGGGAAGTGGGAAGAATTTGCAGTGAGGAAGGGAAGACTGATAAATTCACAGAAAACAACCTCAATTTAAACTGATGGGGGGAGGCTGCAGGGTGCACAGCACCCTTAGTGACCTGATGGAGGGGAGGTCGATAGGCCTCCCCCCAATCAGGACAGCATGAGGAGGAGGTAAATGAGAAAGGTGGAGGTGACTGAAGGAGGAGGGGGATAATGTGGGGCATATCAAGATGGAGGGAGATCCCAAGTCATGGTGGAAGGTGGTATCTCTGAATGCAAGGATCCTGGGAAACAAGTTGGCAGACTTCTAGTCACTGATGGTAGAGGGAGAGGTGGACATAGCAGCCATCAGAGAGACATAAGCCACACTAAATTATGACTGGGACCTCATAGTTCCAGAATATAAACTATTTAGGAAGGATGGGAGATGGGAACTGGGAGTGGCTCTGTAGGTAAAGGAAGGGATAACTTGTAACAGACAGGAAGCAGCAGAGGGTAAGACTGAAGTACTGTGGGTACAGGTACAATCTAATAGGGGGAAGAGACTAAGGATGGGGGTGAGCTACAGCCCACCACGCAGTGTGATTCCACCAGGAAATGGGCAGGGGGATGATCAGAACAAAGACACAGGTTTTGGACTTTAAGAAGGCTGACTTTGGTAGGATGGTAGAAATTCAAGTACCATAGGTCACCTTGCTGGGATCAGCAGGGAAACAGATGTAGAATAGAAATGGTGATGGAGGCCACCAGTAAGTGTATCAAAATCAACACTAAGAAAACTAAGCTCAAAAAGCCCAGCTGGTTCAGAAAGAAGGTGACAAAATCTGTAGGTAAAAGGAAGGCAGCCTTCTAGAAGTACAAACGTACACTGAAGGAGCAGGATTGGATGGATTACTCTGCTAGGTCAAGAGACGCAAGAAGAGCGATTAGAGTGGCAAAGGCTAATAAAGAAGTGCAGTTAGCACAGGAGGTAAAAACAAGGAAGAAGGCCTTTTTCCAATATATAAGCAAGAAAAGGAACACCAAGGATGAAATAGATTAAGAAAGCAGTGTGGTTTGGCAAAGGATAGTGAAGAGAAAGTGAAGGTACTTAATAACTACTGCTGTTCAGTCTTCACTAGAGAGGATGGACCAGTGTCACACAGGAACAAGGGGATGGGAGCCACGAAGGGGGGGGGGGGTCATGGATATCTATTTTCTGCACCGTCAAAGATGCAAAGTTGTTCCCACCAGCCCGTATACAAGTCTTCAAATGAAGGGGCCATGCTAGCCCCCATAGCTGTTCCTTTCTGCTGTAAAAAGATCTCTGCATTAAACGTAAAAAAAATATGCTTTAACATGAAGCTGGCAGCTTCAATCAAAAAGTGAGCCAGTGGTGCATTGCTCCACTTTTCTCTTCCTAAGAAGTAATCAAGGGCTTTAAGCCCTATCTCATGTGTTACACAGGTGTAGAGGGAGGCTACATTCAGGCCAATCCATAAAAATACAGGTTGCCAAAGTACATTCCGAAGCTTCCACATTAAATGAGTTAACTCTCAGCTGTAGGATTTCAATTCCATAACTATGGGCTGTAAAAAGCAATCCACAAACCTGTTTAAATTTTCAGTTAATGACCCTACACCTGAGACTATTGGCCCTCCTGGTGGATTTAAAATACCCTTGAGCGGCTTGGGAATGTGATAAAATGTGGCCAAAATTGAATGCTTAACTTTCAAAAACTCAGCCTCCTGTTAAGTGACAATTCCTTCACTTAAAGCTCTATCAACCAATTTTTATAATTCAAATTTGAACTTCACCATGGGATTATGGTTTAACTTCAAATATGTGGAACCATTACTCAATAGCCTATTCAACTCCTTTATGTAACCTACTCTATTCAAAATTACATGTCCTCCTTCATCTGCTTGATGTATAACCACATCTTCCATTTTTGTCAATTCATTCAAAGACCTTTTCTCCCTCTCAGTCATATTATCATTGCCTAAATTCTGGGGTTTGCTGAATAATTGTTCTACTTCATTTATAACTTTTTCTGAAAGACAGTAATTGCTGCATCAAGAGTGCCTGGATGAAAGTTAGATTTGGGTTTGAACAATAACTTTTGGTCTTCATAACCCTATGACGAACACCTGAGCTACTTGTAACTAATAAGGCAATTGAACTATTGAACTGTTTAATGTTGTATTTAATCAAAATAATTTTTGAACAGAGGATTCAGTTCTGTGTTCCATGTTAGAATACTTATGTGAATGAGGGGTTGTTATAAATGTTTTAAATAATATTTATCCATGGTATGCTATGGCATCTTTCCCTTTGTCCTTCAGGAATTGTGAAATTGTTTTTTCTTTCTTTGTCTCATTATTGATTGATTACTGCAGGAAAAGATTGAGTATTCTTTTGTATGTATTAGAATGTGTTTGCGTAACATGAGTGGAGCTGAGAGAGGAGATTAGGGCAATGGGTATAATTAATGTTGATCACCTTATGGGCAGATCCTTTTTAATACTATTATGAGGGATATTAATATTCATGAAGTAGCCTTTAAAAATGTGCTTCCCGTGTTGTGGAGACAAGGCACGCACCCCTGAAGAAGAGGTAGGGCACCTCAAAGTGCTGGGGATTTTGGTTGTCTCACCAGTGTGTCTGTGTGAGTTTATAGTTGTTATTTAATAAATTTTAATATAGTCCATAGCCGCCATTAGTGTGTGACAGTATTTTTTGTTTTCCTAGTTCATAGTATTGCCTACTCTAGGCGACACCAAACTTGACAGAGCAAGCACATTCTTCGTATTTTTTACTTCCCAGTATCAGCCAGTGAGGACAGCTGGAGAAGATTATGTCTCTCTTTTCCAAGTTTTCTGGAACCAAAGAGCATGGCTTTTGACTTCTTGAGATTTAGAACAAGCTTATTGCCCAATAGCCATCTCTCTATTTTCCTGAAATCAGTAATGAGGGTTAAGTTTATCCGGTCAACATCTGCTGAATTTCTGCGCAATACGGCAGCGTCTGTATACAATTTCAGCTTGACCCCTTGTTTATAAACACTGAAAACAACAATCAACCCAGAATGGAGCTTTGGGGTTCCCATGTAGTTATTGGGTTTAGGTTGGACACACTTCCCCTCCTTTCATTAGTTGCTTTCTATCCATTAGGTAGTGCCAGAACCAGTTGCATACATGATTGTCCAGACCAATATGTTTGAGTTTAGACAGCAGAAGCTCATGATTTACAAGGTCAAAGGTCTTGGTTTGGCCTAGTAAAATGGCTCCAGTCACTAGTCCATGGTCCATAGCCCCAAAGTTATCTGACATGAGCCAGACAAGAGCAGTGTCCATACCATGATGTTTTCTAAAAACCATGTTGTACATCAGAAAGTGAGTGGTGAGCTGGCGCAGTGGTGGGGAGGGCTGAGACACTATAAGCACCCAACCTCCGGCCACCCCAGCAACCTGTGTTCAGGAGTAGACATTGATTGCTGGGTGTTGGCCTGGGGAGGGAGGATTGAGCATCCCGAGGACAGCTCTCCTCCATCAAGGGGTCTGTGACCCACCATCAACCATCAGCTGGAGGAATCCAGGTGGAGGAGCATGCATGGCACATTGTGTGGAGAGGGCTTCACAACCATAACACTAGAACATCTTCATGGAGATGGGGCTCACACACTGTGCTCATTGCACATTCTTGGTAGCCAAGGGGAGAAAATTAGAAACATGGAGGATGGACTTCATGAAGCCCAGTCTGGGGTGCCATTGCCCGCTCTGCCACTCTATCCAAAGAAGCCAAGTCTGGATGCATAACTGGGTGGGGAGGACATTCCAGCCCCTCTGGCCCTGCCACAAGGAGTATCCTGTAGAGGATTGGACCCTGGATATTGGATGTGGCTGGACACAGTGGTGGCTACCAGAATGATGCTGATGTCAGCCATTCTGCCATAGAAGGATAAGAATCTCTATAACAAAAGAAAAAGAGTGAGTGGTGTAGCTTCAAGTAGTCCTTGAGTTGGTTCTAACTAATATTTCCAGAATATATGCTAGTGTGCTGAGAAGAGATATGGGTTGATAATTTTCAAGTGAGTCTTTAGCACCACTATTATGAGTGGGAACTACTAAAGCTGTTTTCCATCTAGCAGGAAAGGAGCCTAGAAGTAGGGATTTATTGAAAAGGTTTCTGAGATGTGTGGCAATTACAGGAGCTGCAATTTTCAAACATTTAGATTCTAGCTTATCACAGCCTGTGCAGCCATCTGATCTGACCTTTCTTAGCTGGTGAAGAACTTCCTGACTGGTGATTAAACAGAAGTGAAACTGAGAAGAGGTTGATTTGACTTAAGGGAACAGCTCAGATTCCCAGTACAAGGTGTTATGTACTTTTCCAGATTCATGAAAAAATTATTAAATGCATTCGCTGATGTAGCAGGATCAGAGACAGCATGACCATCTGCTATGATATCCAGTGCAGTCAATTCTGAGCACTCTTTGAAGAAGCAGTTGATATGTTTCCAAAAGTTTGTTTTTTTTTGTGTCTGAGAGATTCTTAGCTTGGAGATTCTTAATGTAACTCTGTTTGGCATTTTTAACATCCTTTTTATAAGAGTTTCTCAGAGTTCTGTATTTGTACAAGTCAGCAGCTCCTTCAGAATACTTATATTGACCCCAGACACTGTCTCTGAGTTTCAAATTTTTCCATAGGTCTTAATACAGCATTTAGAGCAATGGCCTTTGACCATACACTGTTTCAGGAGGGCATGTTTATTAAGGACACTAAGGAAGTTATTACCAAAGTATTCCAGTGCTAGGTTAATATTGGGTAGATATCTTAGGAGGCTGTTAAGAAAGCTGGTTTCCTCAAACTTGGAGATGTCCTAAGCCAACAGAATCTTGAGAGGAGGTTTTGGGAATTATTCTTCCAGATACAGACTACAGAACAGTGGTCACTGAGAGTATCTGGAAGAATTCCTGCAACTTGTAACCTATCTGTAGAGATGCAGCAAAATTGAATTTTGCTGGTGAAATTCTGGTGAAATCGTGAATTTTGCAGGGCAAAATATTTCACAAAATTCATGCATCCCGTGAAATATTTTGCAGGTGCGAAATGCAGAATTTGGCCATGAAATGCAGAATTTCACACACAAATGATGGGATTTTTCATGCAAGAGGCAAAATTCTACTATTCTCAGGTGAAATTCTACATTTTGCCAGTGAACTTCAGCATTTCGCTGGCAGAATTTCACATTTTGCACCCACAAAATATTTTGCGAAATGTGCAGATTTCACAAAATATTTTACTAACAAAATTTGTGGATTTTGCCCACCTCTGCCAATCTGGCCTACTAATCAGTATCCAGTCAAGGGTAGAGTGATTACCAGACTAGTGATTCAGGCTGGTGGGTTCTTAGATTAGCTGGGTGAGAGGCACATCAGACAGTGCAGACTTGTCCACACTGTCTCTCATCCAGTTAAGATAAAAGTCCCCTTAGAGTATAACTTCACTCATGGAATTATTAGTCTCATTGCTGATGAGATAGGCCAGTCCACATTTGACAGCCTTGAGGGGTGTAAGCACAGCCAATGATCAAGGGTTTTGTCCCTCCGAATAACTATTCAATAAGCAATCACCAAGAGAAATCATTGGGCTGTATGGGTACATTAAGGAAGCTGTTAACAAAGATTAACACACCTCCACCTTTCTTGACCAACCCGTCCTTCTGGAAGGTACTGTAGACTGGGAGGTTAAGCTCATGTTTTAGGATATGGGGTTTTAACCAAGTTTCAGTGAGAGCTATAACACCAGGGGAATAAGGGTTTACCCATGCCTCAAACACCTGTGTTTTGGGCCTGAGACTGCCCACATTAATGTTCACCAGCTTTAGACCATTCATGCTTGTCCAGATAGGGTCAGAGAGGGAGGAGTGACTGATGTTTACTGGCCCTGGATTAATTTACACATCTTCTGAGATGAGAAGAATGAGCTTTTTTAAATTACTTATGAAGGCAGGAACAGTCAATGGAGATCTTATGTGGGACTGCTTTAGAAAAGATGCAAGCATTATGTAATTGACATTTTCGCTGAGGCCATGGAGGATCAGCTCGGTAGGTGAATACTGTACCTAGTAGCAGACAGTCCAGTAGATGGGAACCAAGGCTGCTCTCTGTGCAGGTCATGGATTGGAATAGGGCAAAGGGCAATAACCAAATCCATGAAAATAAAATAAACAATAAATCCAAATGCTGTAGCAAACCTCTAGATGGATATTATATTTTACTTATTTACTTATTTATATCTCAGATTGCAATACCTATGAACAAGAGGCTCTTTTACAAAGGTTCAGTGTCAGAAAAACATATGAATACAATGGCATATAACAATAATTCTGACATACAATTCGATAACAAGATAAGTACAACTGAGGCAGGTAGAATACCGTCATGTCAGTACATTCAGAGGACAAGCCTAAGTGCACCAAAACATGGTAAAAAACAAGTTAGACTAGTGGGGAAAATGAACATGGAGGCATGGAGACAAATTCATACATTCTGTGAAAAACATAACTAATAAAAAGATCAAGACAATAGTAAGGTAATAGTAAAAAGAATGATGCTTCTGGAGGTAGGCATTGTTAGAGAGCAGGGGGTGAGGTGTACAGTATGATGGGAGGGGGGGCATGACAGACACTTATAAGGGGGGTGTGAAGTAGAGGGGAGAGTACAGGCATGATATGGGAGAGGGTGGGGTAGGTATGGTGAGCCCATATTGAATAGCATAAGGGTGTGAGGGTAGAGGAGGAGTTGAGAGGGCAGGGTAGTGGTGGTGGGAGCAGTATCAAAAGTAGGTGGGTGGGAGGCAAGGAAGGTAGTAAGAGGAGCAAGGCTGAGGTATGAGGGTGAAGTGAGGGGGTGGAGAAGTGAGCGAAATGGGAGGGGGAGAGGTGTTAAGGGGCGGGAAGGAGAGGAATGGTACATCACAGGGAGTGGAGTGACCTATTGTCGGCAGTCACAGCTACTAATTGCAGAGAGATGTTTCGTAAGATTACACTTAAAAGGGCCAATCCTGGACTTTTTCCAAATATTAGTGGAGAGGTTATTTAGCCAGCAGTGCAGCATGTATGAAAAGCAACTCTGCACCTGGGAGGTGCAGCAAAAAGGAACTTATTGCACCAGTTTAGACATGCCCCAAGTTTGATGGGGGTTAGATGTGTGGATTCGGTATTTCTGAGCCACAGGGGTACACTGACCAAGACTGATTTTTTGTGCCAGAAGACTGGTCTGATAGGTAATTCTGCCCTTCAGGTTAAACCAGTTGATCTGTGTATACAGATCGCAAGTATGCATTAGCCTGTGAGCTTCAGTAATCAACCTGCATGCTTTGTTGAGGGCTGTGCAGATCCTTTTGAACATGGTGTCTGTGGCTGCTCTGCAAACAACTAAGCTGTAGTCAATGATAGAATTGAAATAGTTACCGCAGTCCGGAGTGCATCTGGGGTCTTGCAGCGCCTGTGCCTGTATAACAGTCCTATCCTGGTATTAACTGCCCTTGCAACAAGGTCAGGATGTGTACCATAGGAGAGGGAAGCATCCAGCATGATCCCAAGGTACTGCACTTGAATTGTGGGACTTGTTCAAGTGATGAGCTTTTATTATTCAGTATGGTTAGTTTGTGCGATTTGTACCTGTTGTGTGTCTAGAGAAGAGCATGGTCTTGGTCTTCTTGCAATTTGATAGCAGCTTATGGCTTTTAAACCAGCCTCAATGTCAGAGAAATTAATGTGAACTGTGTTTCAAGTGGAAGTGGGTCCGGTAGACTGATATAAATGATGGCATAATCTGCATATAGCAGCATATTCTTGGAGTATGCCTTGGGGAGGTTAGTGAGAAAGAGGCTAAAGAGTAATGGACCCAAGGTCGAGCCTTGGGGGATAACGGATAACACTTGCCTGCTATCAGATAAGATGCTACTTATTTTGACTCGTTGGGACCTACTTCCATGGTAACTACAAAACCACCCAACTGTGTCATTGGATAGGCCAGTCTCAGGGAGGGCATTTAAGAGGATGGTGTGGCTGACCATGTCGAAAGCTTTTGTGAGGTTGATATAAATCACCCCCACAGGGAAAGGACTTCTTAATGGTCAAAAAAAATTATAACAGAGAGAAAACTCCCTGGCCCACCAGCAGGAGTCACTGTGGCACCAGAATGTGCTGCCACCCTTTATGAGCAGAGATGTGCTGCCAATGTCAGCACATTCCCCAGCATGACAGCTTCATTGTTTGGTCACCCCTTATGGCAATTACCATGGATCTCAGGACAAATATTTGGGACGCTTGGCATCTTTTAGGGTATGATAGTGATCAAAAGGAAATTGTTGAGGATGGCCTAAGAATCAGCTTCCATAGAGTGGAGAGAGAGAGAGAGAGGGTGGTGCATTGTGGCTTTGATCCACCGAAACCCTCCCCAAATGCCTAACCCCCAAACCACATGTTTTTTTTCCATGTAAAAACTTTACCATGTGTGAGTATGCCATACAGGGGAATACATTTGCCAGTCTAGCATCAAAAGGTTTGAGGGAGGTACAGATAAAGCAATTTATTACATGCTACAGCTCTTTTGTCATTTATGCCCTGTGATGCTCTTGCGGCAAGGTCTATACAGGCTGCTCTATTAGACTGCTAACAGACAGCATACAGGAATACTACAGGGTTATGAATGGCAAAATGCTGTCCTCCCTGTCTCCACCAATTGGCTTGAACACCAGTATTTTTTTTTTATTTACTGCACTTTTTATCCTACACCCAGCCTGCCTCCTTCAACCTGCCCTTCTCCCCCAGCCCCGACACCCCACCATCTCCAGACTTATCTGCTGTTCAACAGTGCCTCACAGTTTGCACCCTGTAGAGGAGCCCCCCTGGAGCCCCAGATTCATTCCAGGAGTATTTTACTTCAGATGTGGCCAGAGAGCCCATTAGGCAAGTGCAGAGCCTGCCGAGATGGGAGGTGTCATCCTGCAGACTGGGGTTTTTCCAGTTTTCTCCCTTTCCCAGGACAGTGTACATGCATGTGCAGAGATGTATGCATATCAAGAGTATCCTGGCATCCTACCCACCCTTGAGATGACGACATCATCTGCACTGCCACCTGTGGTCACCCAGGTGGCAGTACTGCAGTGACGTCTATTCACACCCACCCCTGGATGTGGAGAGTGGCCGATCAGGTATTACAATCAACTTCCCTGGCCGTCCATCTGAAAACATGTGCCTCTTCCTAAACCCAAATTGACAGCATCATGGGTGGTAGCTTTACCATTGCACCAGCGGGCCGGTGAACACCGGGATGTTGATGGCCCCACAGTCTTGTATATGGACATCAAGAGGCAACACAATTAATTTCCTCCTACAAAGGAATTACAGTGGATACTTAAATTGAGAACACTCAGACCCAATGATTTTAATAACCGTATGGACTGGAAGCCAGTTTTGCATTAACTTTCCTTTATGTCTCCAAGGATCTTTAATTATACAGTATGTATTTCTTTTAGTACAAGTTTTGTTTTCCTGTCCTTCACTTTCGCTTGCTTGTTTGTTTGTTTTTTCCACCCAGTTTCTTTTTTTTCCCCATTACCTGTGCTTTCCACCCCTGTTATCTTTTCCCTTCCCAATCCCCACTCTACTTTTAACCTCTCCTTCCTCCCACTTACTTTTTTTTGTTGGCTCACACTTGCATGCCAGCCAGCATATTGCAATAGTAGCAGATTTGGAGGTGGGGTCACTGTGGGCGAATGCAGGGTACGCATTAGTAGGTGTGTCCCTCATTCCCCAGAAAACCTGCTGCAGGCGCTGGCACTTGCAATACATAAAGTGGCCACCAGATCTAAGAAAAGTGCTGCTGCAATGAGAGCCAAGCTCGTCATGCAGTGGCACAATAACATGCCTCCCAATGTGCCTTTCCTGGTAAAGCACTTCAGTAAACATGGTGGCACTGACTGCCACTGCCACTTCATTTGCCTACAGGGAGCCCACTCCCCATTGGCATGATGCCCCCCTCCCATTCCAAGTGTGTGCCCAATCCCCCTCGGCATCATGCACCCCCCAACAGTCTTTGCTTACCAACAGGGGGCCCAATCCCCATCGGCTTCAGTCCCCCCTGCCTAGTTTAGTTTGCCAACGAGGAAGCCCACTCCTCATTGGCATTGTTCATAAG
Source organism: Neoceratodus forsteri (assembly GCA_016271365.2). Classification (NCBI taxonomy): domain Eukaryota; kingdom Metazoa; phylum Chordata; order Ceratodontiformes; family Ceratodontidae; genus Neoceratodus; species Neoceratodus forsteri. The sequence continues at coordinate 627,629,948 of CM057450.1, read as the reverse complement.
GAGGTGTGGCAAAATGGCAATGTTGAAACTCTGGAGTGAAAATATTGCAAATTCACAAAGTTACTAGTGTGCATGGAAACTGCCCAATGCATGCTCGTAAAACAGTCATTTTTTTGGATTTTTTTCACCAAATTTCAACATAGAGTTTTTGAGAGCCCACCTCATGGACAGTGGACACAAAGGACACAAAATCCCCAGCCCCCTATGTGTGCTGTGTGCCAAGGGGGTGCCCAATGCCTCTCAGCATCATATGCACCCCCCACTTGTTTCTGTGCCAATGGGGGGCCCAATCTTTGTCGGCTGTGGTCCCCCTCCCCATTATGCAGGTGGTACACTGGGAGCCCAACCCAGTGTACCAAAAAACAAACACCTGCAAAAAAAGAAAACCGACCCTCATCTTTTTTTTTTTGTTACCTGTAAAAGAAGAAAACGGTCCCTCGTGGTCTCTCCTGCCCTCCCCAACCCACGCCACCCTCGGCTTACCCTGCCTCCCAACATACCCCCACCGCGACACTTCTCTGGAGTCTGGCACGATGATCTTCAGTGGACCGGGAACACGTCTGCACTCTTCAAAGCCGACAGCGAACTGAAGAAATGCCGGTGAGCTGTATAATGGCATAAATAGGGTTTTTTCAACTTTGGTGCATATCTCGAGCATTTTTGGGAATTTTTGCACCAAATTTTCAACATGGGGTTATTGAGATCTCTCCTCATGAATTCAGTCACTGTCATGGAGTTATTTGGTCCCAAAAGTGATTTTGCACTCACTGCGTGGAATCACCTTTCGGGACTGATTAATGAAATGACAGTGCCACTGTCCATGAGGTGGGCTCTCAGAAATTCTATGTTGAAATTTGGTGGAAAAAAAATGACTGTTTTACGAGCATGCATTGGGCAGTTTCGACGCACACTTGTAACTTTGTGAATTTGCAGTATTTTCACTCCAGATTTTCAGCATTGCCATTTTGCCACACCTCCTTATGAACAGTACAGCTGTCATTTTACATATCCTGGCCAAAATGTGTTTTCACACTTCTGGCAGAGAATAGCACGGTCACTGTGGGAGATCACTTTTAGGGACAGATTAAGAAAATGACAGTGGCACTGTTCATGAGCAGAGGTCCTAAAGTGCCTATGTTGAAAATTTGGTGATGGAAGCCCATAAAATGACTGTGTTACAATTTGCAATATTTGCATACCAGATTTTCAACAGTGGCATTTTTTCACACCTCCTTATGAACAGTACAGCTGTCATTTTTCACATCTTTCCAAAATGTGTTTTCTCACCTGTGGCGCACAATGGCATGGTCACCGTGGGAAATCAACTTTTGGGACACATTATCAAAATCACAGTGCCACTGTTCATGACGGAAGGTCCCAAAATGCCTGTGTTGAAAATGTGGTTAAGAAAATTCCAAAAATAATTTGGTTACGGTCGTGTGTTGTACATTTTCTATGCCTGCACATGACTTCACCAATTTTGCATATTTTCACTTCAGATTTTCAATGTTGCCATTTTTTTATGCCTCTTCATAAACAATACAGTTGACATTTTTCACACCCTGCCCAAAATGTGTTTGTGTGCCCATGTCACCAAATGGCATAGCCGCTGTGCAAAACCACCTTTCCGCTAAGAAAACTGATAGTGCCACTTTTCATGAGGTGGGGTCACAAAAAAGCCCATTTTAGAGTGAAAATACCAATAAACGCCTATGTCGTTAGGGTTTCCAACTTTAACACCCCATATTGTAAAGACTGACAGGCATCAGGGTTGTGACTTGGGATCATTGGCTGTAATGCTCACGCCTAACTCTACCCCACCCCCACTCCTGCAGCCACAGTCATAGACATCGAGGTGTGCCTTGGAGTCTTCAACCCTAAAGTACACCCCATTCTCCTATACTGCACCCATCTCAGTGTATTTTCTTATGGAATGGGGTACGTATAAGGCCCAAAGACCCCAAAGTACACCACAACACTTGTTAGTGTCAACAGGGTAGAGTGAGGTTAAATGGCATGAGCGTTACAGCTGATGACCCAAAGGCACACCCCAATGCCTATCAGTCTCTGCAGGGTGGGGGCAGGGTTGGTGTCAGTTCAATACTTCACTGCCATTCCTATTATACATCACTAACTCCTGCACTACCAATGCCGGCGAGACAACATTCGGCATTGACAAATGTTTGTTTTCCATTCCTTTCCCTTCCTGTCCTTTTCATTTTTTTCCCACATGTAGTATCTGGGTTTTTGCGGGTTTTCTCCTGGCCCCTACACCCACGCATCCCTCACAAAATGCATGTGTGTGTGGAGGCACACATGCGCACACCGTTCAGGATGCCCCTCCCTTCCAGTCGTGCCATTAAGCACTTCTGCCAACACCGAACCCCCATTCAGTGAAGGCAGAACTACGGGCGGGTGATCCCACCACTTACCCTGGAGAGGAGAGCCAATGCCCGATCCTGCTCCCACCATCCCTGCCATGCCGGCACCCCAGTAACCCAAGGTCATTCACAAACCCAGGTTGCCAGTGTAGTGCGAGGTGTGGCGTCCAGCACCTCAACCCTCAGCACCACCGGGCTGGCCCCTTTCTTACATTTTGTGTGTCCCCTCACCCCAACAACCACCCATAGCTGCCAGCTCCTTCCACTCCTCCTTTCCACTTTACCTTCCCCCCTTTCTTCCATCCTTCTTTTGGCAGTAAGGACTAGATAGAACTGTCCACCAGCATCAATAAACTGAACATAAGATTTTTTTCCCCCAAGACATTTAGTTGCTTGGATGGTTTGGGAACACAAATAAAATGTAAAATTAAAAAGATACAAATGAAAGAAAATGCTATTTCCTGTTCATGTACTGTTAAAAAAAAATATCATGCCTTCTTCCTAAGCCTAATTCGCATGTCACAATTTCAACTCAGTTCACAGTGCATGCAGAGTTTCAACTGTATTTTTAGTACAAACCAGGAAGAAAATAACTGCTTGTAGATCTTCAAAGAGAATTTTACTTCCTAATTTACATTATAGTAAAGAAAAAAAATGAGGATTGTGGACACTAGACACCCAGTCCCAGAGACCATAGTGGTGTGCTGTGAAACTCCCAAAAAACAGTACACTGACAGACTGGCCTGGTGGCGCTGAGGGTTAAGATGCTGGATGTCACACCTCGCTCCACAACGGCGACCTGGGTTTGGGAGCAGACTAGGGTCACCGGGGGTTGGCAGGGGAGAGGAATGATTGAGCGTCCCATGACTGCTCTCCTTCCTCTGGGGAGGGGGGAGTGAATAGCATCACACTGCAGTGGCATCTAGAAGAGGCTGGGTGCACTACAGTTGCGTGCACAGCAAGAGAAGGAACATGGTGGGTGTCTGTTTGGCCGTGCACCGATGCCATTGCATGTCCAGCTCCTAGGGGGAGTAACCTGGAAGGAAAATTGCGAGCCAGTTGCAGCAGCTGATGGCCATACTCTGCACCCCCAGACACAAGAGGCGCTTCCACCAGGTGTCTGTGCTACAGGTCCTCATGTGGGGGGATGCTACTTGCTTGCTGGCCTGTGTGGGATCGCTGGGACTGCTCCCCAAATGGAGATGGATAAATAGAGTTGAGATAAAAAAAATTAAAAGAACAATACACCGACAGCAGAATCCTATTCCAGTGCTTGTTTTCAGTTGCTTTTTTTTTTTTTTGTAATTTGAGCCAGATATCAGGACTCTAGCCCTGTGCCATTTTCTTTTTTACTTTATTTTTTATGGACTTTGGGAGCCCACCCCAGTGCTAGTTTTATTTTTATTTTTATTTTTTTTAACACATCCATCTTGCTGATTCTGAGATCCCTTTGCCAGCCATCTTTAAAGTCAAAATAAAATGTATACCTTTTTCTAGCTCACTTGCACTGACCCCACTCTCCTACCCCCACACCACCCAGCCACATTTACATTTATTCCCCTCCACAGATGGCAAGCACCCAATGCTACCCAACTTCCACTATGGCAACCTTAATTTAAGAAAATGAGCTGGCAACCAGCACACTTCACCTATCACCTTCGTGGCCCACCACTGTCAAACGAAATCAGTAGGCAGTGATTAGTAAAATACACATTGAGAATCTGACCCAAAAACAGTTTTGGGGGTTAACTCCAAAACACATTTTGGGTGAGCTATAAAAGATACCACTTAGGTGATCATCAGATGAGGTAGCAAATTGGCCACTGTGGACATCTGGGCTAACAATACCAAGAAATGGCTAAGATATGAATAAAAGTAAAAAAAAAAGAAGGTAAATAAATTCAAAGACTGGGAGTATGCACAGTAGTCACATTTTGGGACTAAGAAAAAATGTGAAAAACATTGCAATTATTATTTTAAGTAGGGAATGCATGCACTGTGCATAGAGTCACTGTAAAGTTTTATTCTGCAGGTGAAAATTCAGTGAAGTTGAGCTCCATTTACTAGTGGCTCCCACTCTGTTGGGCTCCTTTTAGAGGGACTATTTAATCATAAACAATTTCAGCTTCCTTTCAGCTCTAAATTTGTTGTTTTCAATTTGTTTGTTGACTGGAATGACTCGTTTTTTTCTCAATGTGTTTTAAGGGCCATAAGACACTTCAGGGATATATAAATATGCTTCATAATTGCACTTGGCTCTCGGGTGTTTAATGGCACTCGGCACAAGCGCCTCATGCCGAACAACACCCTCGAGCCATGCAATTATGAAAGCATATTTACACACCCTAGCATGTCTTATTGCATACTTACTTTATTGCTCTACCAGTTGGGTCATTACAATTTAACAGACAAGAAACATTTAAAACATATCATAGATAGTAAAAATAAATATTGATAAGGGAATACATACCCCAGGGACAGCAATAAGTATCAAAATAAGTATCAAACAATGTATAACCCTAAAAGTGTTTATATAAAAGGGACTGAACAGGCCATAACCTGGTCAATATCACCTTGGATAAATATTGACTAATTAACCTATACAATCTCACTAATTTGTTGTGATCTATCAATTACATTAGCATCAAAGTCACATTCAGTACCATATGTTAAAACTAATTTCCCAATAATCTAAGTAAATTAAACACAGTTAATTATTATCCATTGAAGCATTTCCCTATTGGACTCCCATCAGTCTCCACATATTCATTCAGCATATTTGTACTTATTTGACCTTTAAACACCATAAAATCCTCTATTAATATATGAATTCATAGTATCTTAGTTAGCACTACATACTGTATACTATATAATCATATACATATATATATATATATATATATATATATATATATATATATATATCAGCTCATATGCCATTAACAAATTCTTGTAACGTAAAGTCCCTGGGTGTTTAGAGATTCCCAAGCTCCAGCACTTGGAGTTCTTTCCTTTATCTGATATCTAAATTCCCTAATTAATCAGTCATATTACAGTGTAGACACCTTAATGGATCCATCAGTTGAACATTATAAACTGGTGAGGTTTGAGAAGTCCAAATATGCCACAGATAATCTCATCTAAAAATATTAACTTGAAAGTAATACAAAACCATTTACACAAAGGAGTCTGGCTATTAAGTTATCAGAAACACAGACAAGGATTGTCATTATGCCTCTCCAGTTAGGTCGTAAATGTGCAGTTAAACCAGCAAAGTTAGTAACGGCCAACATTTAAAAACAGCAATGTTCCTCAAATAAGGAGTCCAGCTGTTACAGAGACCTACTAGCCTTATCATTTGCACCTCGTATATCAGTGCCTTACCTCTGCAAAATGCTGTAGATGTATATGCCACCAAACATACTGCAGTATTTTAGATGCACCTGCATTCATAAATTTTTTCCCATCGGATCTCTTGTACTTCCCGTTTGTAGAGCCACTCACAATCCGCTTCTGTGCTCAGCTTTGTTATGACATGTACCCAGGGAGAGCGAGGGGACGTGCTTCATTATATTCTATGGGGACAGCTTTATCATTGTTTTTATATATTTTAATGGTCATTTGGCGAGTAATCAAGGGTACTGGTGGACTAATAAGGCTCATTTTAGTTCACTGGTGCCCTTGAAAGAAGGAAAAGGTCACTATCTTGTCTTGAGAAATTCTCCTGATGTCCAAAAATAAGAATTTGAAATGAGAAGTTGCTTGGTTGCTGCTGCTATGTGCTGCTACTGATTGATAGCTGATACAGCTGTATTGACATATCAGCAAAGGTAAGTATTTTTTTCCTTTTACAGGTTCTGTTGGTGCAAGAGGGCGTTTGAAAGCACTGTCTTTGTAAACATTTTTTATCACTATTTCTCTCCTCGTAGGGATTTATCATGGAGGTTCATTGATGCTGCTGCATGGGTGTGTTGTATCTGGAAAAGCAGAGGGAGGCAGGGCAAGCAGTCAGGAGTGCAAAGGCACAAACTGAGGAAAAATTATCCAGGCAATTAAGAAAGGAGACAAGACCTTTTTCAGGTATATTAGTGACAGAAAGAAGACCAGGGGTGGGATTGTGAGGGTAAAAAGGGAGAAAGGGGCGTGTGCAGAGGGGGACCCAGAAAAAACAACAATGCTGAATAAATATTTTTGTTTGCTGTTTACAGAAGGAAGGGAAGGACCACTATTGAGAGATAGGAGCACCAGTGCAAGAGCATGAACACTAGCCTGTTTATGGAGGAAAGAGTCCTAAAGGGATTCAAGAATCTGAAAGGGGACATGGCTATGGGGCCGGATACAGCACAGACTATTAAAAGAACTAAGAGAGACACTGGCAGCTCCACTAATAGCCCCATTCAACAAACTGACTAAGACAGGAGTGGTTCCAGGGGACTGTAGTAGGGAAAATGTAGTCCCTCTCCACAAAAGTGGGAAAATGGAGGAGGCTGGCAACTACAGGCAAGTCAGCCTGACCTCAGTGGTGGGGAAATTAATAGAATGACTGCTAAAGGAAAGGATTGTAATATTTTTTGAATCCAGATGAGCACAGGATCCAGGGCAGCATGCATTCACAGCGAGAAGGTCTTGTCAAACAAATTTGATAGATTTTTTTGACTGGGTGACCAGGGAGGTAGATAGGGGAGATGGATGTGGCCTACCTAGATTTCAGCAAGGCCTTCGACACTGTCCTACATAGGAGATTGATAAATAAGTTGGGTAGTCTGTAAGTGGGTCCCAAGGTGGTAAACTAGGTCAGAAACTGGTTGAGTGACAGGTCACAGAGGATGAAGGTAAATGGCGTTCAATCTGAGGAGAGGGGGTGACCAGTGGGGTGGCACAGAGATCCATGCTGGGGCCAGTCCTCTTTAATGTCTTCATAAGTGATATTGCAGATGGGCTGGAGGGGAAGGTATGCCTCTTTGCAAATGTCACTAAGATCTGTGACAGGGTTGACACTCCAGAGGGGGTGCTTAAAAAAATGAGAAAGGACCTAACATACTTGAGGAGTGGTCGAGAGTATGGCAGCTAAGATTCAATGCAAAGAAGTGCAAAATAATGCACTTGGGACACAGAAATCCAAGGGAGGGGTACAAGATGTGGGGAGAAGTACTGATGGCTACCAATCAAGATAGGATACTGGGGTAATCATATTGGATCATCTAAAGGTAACCAAACAGTGTGAGAAGGCTGTGGGGAGAGCCTGTTGGATGCTTGGGTGCATAGGAAGAGATATCACCAACAGAAAAAAGGAGGTGGTTATGCCACTGTACAGATCACTAGTGAGACCTCCCATTGTGGAGGCTGCATCTCTATAAGGAAATACACAAAATAGAGGCAGTCCAGAGAAGGGCAACAAAAATGGTGCAAGGACTGCACCAAAAGTCATATGAGGAAAGAATAGGGGACCTCAATATATATTCTCTGGAGGAGAGGAGAGGAGAGGAGGGGGGGATATGATAGAGACATTCAAGTAAATCAGGGGTATAAACAAGGTACAGGAGAGGAGTAGTATCTTTCAGAAATGAAGGTCTGCAAGAACAAGGGGGCATGATATGAGGCTAGAGGGGGTAGGCTCAGGGGCAACGTGAGGAAGTACTTTTTCACAGAAACAGTAATGGATGCTTGGAACAGAGGTGGTGGGGCAAAAACAGTGGGGGAATTCAAGAATGCATAGGATAGACATAAGAGGACTCTAGCAATGGAGAAGAGAGGGTAAGCCACAGATCAACTAGGGGTTGTAGTAATGCATTAGGTAGGGAAAGGAGCAGCCTAGGTGGGCCACACAGTCCTTATCTGCAGTCACTTTCTGTGTATCTGTGTTGCTCATGATTATTTGAGCTCAGACTCTTTCGTAGCATGGAAAGGTAAGTATTTTTTCTTTTTTTCCTTTTTCCTAAAATCATTGGACCATAGCCGTACAGCAGGAATCATAACTGTTGTCTTCTCCTATTTCTCTCATTTCAGGCATTTCACGTATTTGCAATAAATTGGGCTTTGGACATTGAGGCAGCACAGTCAGTTGCAGAAGTGCTTTGCATGATGTTGCACAGCAGAGGACATGCTGACTGTACACAATATACAGCACTGGAGAATAACAAGCTGCAAGCAGCAGTACTTGGCAAGGCTGAGCCCATGAAGGTGAGCTGGCATAGATTAACAGGTGGCAACAGCTTGCTTGCAGTAGAAGGATTTGCTATTCTTGTGGCTGGCATGATGTCTCACTGTCAGACCCGATGTGAAGACAATACAAATTATTTAGACACTCTAATACACTCCATACTGGGTTGCAGTAGACGTGAAAAAGGAAAACAAAATAAAAAAATAGAACGGAAAATAACTTTCCAAAAGGATACCTACGGTCACAGAGGTGATGGCCTGGCCCTGCTATGGAGCGAAGGTTCCCCAGACACAAACTTGATGAGAAACTGTCACCTGTGAAGAAAGTGATATTATTTAGCAGGACTTGGTATGGCCTCTGTGTCACTGTTCACTTGTGGAAGGAAAAAGATAAGATTAAAAATTATGGACAGAAAAAAATGTCACATACTCACCATCATATTATTGATGGCCATGGTGTGTAATGGCACAATGGTGCCACAGCAAGTGGTGTTGCTTGAAGACATGTCCTTACTGTGTGGCTTGTGTTGTGCTGTCTAAAGTGAGGGGGAGACAAAAGGAAAAGAAACTCATATTGAAAGCAGCATTACATGTTACTGACTATATAGTTTTCTTTAGCAGTATTTGTCTGCCACATATATTAAGATCCCCCATGTTGTGTTTAATTTTATTTCATTCCTGAGAGAAGATACAGTATTTTAAACTGTTTAAAATTAATCAGTACTGTGCCACGTACACCAAGAAGAAATGAGATATCGGGGCACAGTATGTTTTTTTTACCATATTAGAAACATGTGTTAACATCATCCAAATAAATTGGGCATCCTCAGTAGAACAAATGTTAACAAACTGCAAATGGTGGCCATCTTTAATGATGTGAGTCATTAATTACAACATTAGCTTTAAAAGCACTTTTGACAATATCGGAGAAAACTAAAAATAAACAGAGCATGGTGATGATTTAGGATGTCAGAAATACATTTTTTTTTATCAAAAAGCATACGATGACCTTTTTTGATGACCAACAACGAGTGCTGCTTTAAATGAAATGAACTTATCAATACAACATGCACTCATGGCCTTTGCTGTAGATCAGGTGTCCGTGCCTTGATGGGCTCAGTGTGGCTGTAGGGCTGACTTGAGGTCTGGTTTCAGCTTGACATTCCAGCTGGTGTTGATCTGGCTGGTGGGATGGTTCACATCCTGGCTGTTGGGATTGCTGACAGGATGGCTTCCAGGTAGTCTGGTGGGACTGCTGATGGGATGGCTAAGAGGTTGGCTGCTGGGAGTACTGTCACTGTCAGGATGGCTAAGAGCAGGCTGACTGGTGGTATTACTGTCACTGGCAGGATGGCTAATACCAGACAGGCTGGTGGGATTAGTGTCACTGGCAGAATGGCTAACAGCAGGCTGGCTGGTGGGATTACTGTCACTGGCAGGATGGCTAAGAGCAGGCTGGCTGGTGGGATTACTGTCACTGGTAGGATGGCTAATAGCAGGCTGGCTGGTGGGATTACTGTCACTGGCAGGATGGCTAACAGCAGACTGGCAGGTGGTATTATTAATGGCTGGAGTGCTAGCTACCAGGTTGTATACTGCTTGGGTGCGGAAGTCATGAAAAATGTTATGCAGTGCCTGTGGCCAAAACATTACATATGACACAGGGCAGATGGTGGTCATAGTGTTGAATGTACAGAAGTGTGACACAAGTTGGGGAAAATGTTGACACGGGAAAAAAACTCAATCATAAAAAAAAGGATTACACTTATAAGGAGGAAAAAAGGGCTCTAGAACCCTTTTTTTGATTACTGCACTGCTACCATCATCACCATCATCATCGAGGAAGCAGCACTCACAGGCTTCCATACTAGAGTTGTCTCCACTTGGGAATTCTTTTTCCATGAATGCCTCATCTATATCAATGGAATGGAGTTTGCCACTACCACCATGCTGCTCTGCTTCCTTTTCATCTCCGGCGCCATCCTGTGGTACAAAAGCAGACATACTTGTCCTAGGTGGAATGTGCCCTTCATTCATTTTAATAAATGTTAGCATGCCAATATTTCTAGCTGATAGATTCATATGCCTATCTCGCACAATGGCCCTGACAAACTGAATATCCACTCCATGCTTACTCTAGAGGGAGGATAGCTAAGATATTTAACTGCTATGGAATCAGTGCTGGCCACTCAGTCACCTTGCTACTCCAGTACAGCAGAGGCTCTTTCAATATGTTTAGGTGCGTGGTGTCTGCCAAATATGTATCCAGCATGCACTGTGCAGCATGCACTCATGTCAACTCATCAGCCTCCTCCTCCTTTTCCTCCACGTCTGCAATTTCCTACTGTGACAAAGCATCCCAAAGTGGATTGATTGATGGTCTTTTGTCCTCCTGTTAACAGCCTTGCTTTTCCATCACACTTCACTGAGGTGGCAGAAACACAAGGTCTGTCCCTGTCATGCTGTGGCTTTCAGAACTGTGCCCATGACATCTGTGCCTCGTGAGCACATCATACAAGTTGATCAGTAAGATTTTGTACCTGTTCACGCGCACCTTCAAGTACGGATGACAGGCCCCTTGTGTATCGTGGGTCCTCCATGGTGGCAATTCCAAAATTGGGAGACAGAAGAATATTTGAAATATAGGTATTGCAGTCTAATATTTGCAGCATGTGTTGTATTAATTCACATCTAGCTGTTCCTCCACCTTCCTCTAGCACCTGCTGCACATTTAACAAGGTTTGCCTCAGCACTCTAAGCAGTGGGATGACCTGACTCACAGAGGCATTGTCCCCACTCACTGCCACTGTGGCTTGCTCAGATTGCCGCAGAATCATGATCAAGCCATCCATGACTTGCCATTGCTCAGCTGTGAGACACATGGATGCTCCCAAACTGTCACAGCTTGTGAGCAGCTGCAGCAGGTATTCTGAGATGGCTTTGTACTGCTCATACAAACACTCGATCATGTACGGTGTCGAGTTCCATCTTGTAACAACTTCCAGCTTGAAACAGTGCTGAGGCAGCTTGTTTTGGATCTGTACCTGCCTAGGCTGGTCATGGGCCTTTCCAGAATGAGCAAGGTGGGCACAGATGCAGTGGGTCACAGTCAACATTCCCTTGATTTCAGGATATGCCAGAACTTCTGCACTACAAGACTGAGACAGTGTGCCATGCAGGAAACGCTGAGTAACCCACCATCGCTGATGCATTTCATCACATTCAAGCCATTATCACTTGCTATGGAACCTTCTTTAAGAGACAGTGGGTGCAGCCACTCATCAGTTTCAGTCAGAAGCACTTCTAACATTTTTTGAGTGGTGTGTGAGCCTGGTTCAACCCTTATTGCCAGCGTGGCATGCTGGTGAATATCTGGAATGTTGCTACCAGCACAGTTAGGCTTCATACAGTTTTTCTCCATCCCAGCATCAAATACTACCCCAGGTACCTGTGCCCAATAGGCTGTAATACTTGGATAAAAGCTATCAGCTGTTTGCCAACTAGTCCACATATCCATACTAAGGTGGAGGTAAGGTAATGCAGAATGCTGCAGGGCATGTTCTGCTGTGCATGTCACAGTCCTATACAGTTCCAGAGCAGCACGGGTGGGGAAATACAGTACGTACATGATGGGATCTTCCATTTGGACAGGCATGTGTCATCAACCTGTGGAACCCTGCATTCTCCACAAAAGAGAACAGCAACAGATCAAATGCCAGAATTTCTGCAGTTGCTGCATTAAGTTCACATGTAACAGCACGATTTGGGGGGGTATCGGTGAGATGCTCAAACATGCTGTGCAGTATACAGTAGGCTGAATCTTTCGGGAGTTTTGGGCTGGAGACACCAAACAGCTGGGCTTTGTGCACTGGTGACATGGATGGTGGTGTAGCTTTGGACTAGGGGAGGGAGGGCACAGATGCTGAACGAATGAAAGACATGATTTTGGATTTTGGATGCTGATGTGTTTTGCTGACTCTGGCAGCTAATAGTCACACCACCACTGCTACTCTGCCCTCTACTAGGAAATCCCACCAAATCTTCATCCTCATGTCTGCTGCAATCCTCCACAGATATTTCACCCCACCCTGGATCTGGTTCTATGCCACTTTGGGATGCCTTGCTCAATGTGGTCAATAAGGGAGAGGGCCCCCCCGAACCAACTTCCCTTTGGTGCCAAGTCCAGAGTAACAGGTGCCTGGACTTGAGATGTATGTGTTGCCTACAAGTACCGAGGTGGCTACATTTTTTGGCATGGTGCACATGCACTTGGCATAGCTGGTAGATAGGCACTGTGTCATCTTTTGGGTCCAGAAAATAAAAATCCAAAACTAGGGATTTTGTACCTCTTGTTTTCACATGATGGTGATAAACCTGTTTCTGGGACATTATTGGAGGGCTAGAAATGGATGTTTTGGGGCATGATTTCTGCTCTGCTGCAACCATTGAGTCACTGTCTCTTATTACTACTGGCTTACTACAGCCAATAACAGCTACAGAATTGGGGGGAGACCTTTACTGATTCCCCGTCCTTGTACCGTACTTTTCTTTTTCTCTGTTTCCCATATAAGGTCCATATCATCACCCCCATCCCCACCTACAATGCTAGCCTCCTGACTTATGTCCTCCTTCACCCCATCCTCCTCATCCTCACTTTCATCACCCTGTGTTTCCTTCTCAGCAGCATTTGATTCCCTGGCCCTGCATGACAAAACACTTATATTTGCCTGTGCCACATCACAATGTGACTCAGGCTCAGGCTCTTCTACAGCACCTTTGAGGACATCAATCACCTCTGAGTCCTCATCATCACCCACATTCCCAGAGGAAGACTTTTTGTGGTTCTTGCAGTGCTCCTATGGTCCCTGCCTGCACTGCCAGCATCCACCAGCACTGATGCCATTGATTTTTGTGGAGAAAAATGTGGCCACACTAATGCCACCACTTACAGCAACTACTACTTGTTGACTACTACCAGCCCCTGATTAACCTGCATCATCACAACTGCTTATGGTTCCCTTCACAACTGCAGACTCTATGCTGTTCATGTCAACATCACCCTTATCAGAAACTCTTTTAGCAGAGCATATCTTTATGGGCATTTTGTTATATGTGTAGATTTTAGAACACAACGTAACACTTTACAACTTTTTACTGAGGTACACAGACAGTAAACAACAGCAACGTATTTCTTTCTTTCTTTCTTTCTTTCTTTCTTTCTTTCTTTCTTTCTACAAAAACAATACACAACAGGGATTTAAGGATCAAGGGACTGGGGAACACATGCAACAGTACACAACACTTTATGAGATTTTACACAGAAATAACAATACCAGGAATATTTTTTTCTTTATTTTCTGTTTTGTTTTTCCCCAAAACAATACACAACAGGAATTAAGGGACTCTAGGGGACACATGCATGATGCAATAAGGCACATGAGCTAAAACTAACTTTTTTGAAGCAACAAAATATGAAATCATTATTTTTAAACTACAGTGACGAAATTAATTCAGTAACACAAACCTAACTGTTTTAAAGACCTAAACTAACACAGCACAAATAACAGGAAAAAATATTCAACAAAAACACTAACAGTGCTACTGCTAAAAACTGCCTATGCTATAAGACAAGCCTGTCTTTTTCTTGCTGGAGGTTGCTGCAAATAAACTCCCCCACCCCCACCCCCACCCACAGCACACTACACAGTCTGCAATACAGAAATGGAAACTACTTCTTTAAACTAGTAAATCACAAAAACATTCCACAAATAGTTGGTGATCTGGAGGCACATGGTACAGTACACACTAAATGGACTGATTTGGGGAAAAATGTTTGTATTTTCAATAGTTTAATAAAGTTTTCAGCCGATAGTTCCAGAGTGCAGCTAACTGCAACTATGTCTTCCTCACACTGCACTGAATTCAGCCTATGCATGAGAAAACAGCTCATGGCAGCACCATGTGATCTCCTATCTGATGGATCCTTGCTAACTTCACCTTAGAATGGTAATCCATAGGTGAAGGCAGCATTTTCCACAGTTCAAAAATTTCTGTTTCAAGGTGAAGTGGAACTTCACCTTGTAGATCAAGTATTTACCAGGTCGGGCCTACGTCTCAAGGTAGACTCTGACAAAGGGATTAGTTTTACATGATAACTAATGCAATAATGTTTGGAGTTATTGGGCGTTAGCTAGAAGTTCCACATTGCATAATACTCTCAGTTGTCTGGACAGGTAGACAGAGCCAACAGACAGACCAAACTAATGTTGTGTAAGTTTGCAAATGAGAATGCTAAGAGTTGAGACACTTTGTTGGCCTTATTCCTATGGCAATCAGAGCTACCATGGCTGCAGCAGCCCAGTGCACACCCTTCAAGGTGATGACCAGCAGACAAATGAGACTACCAGAACATCTGTGAATTGATCTGAACACCCGTACTGCAGACAGAGTATCAGCGGACGCTTATGTCATGCAACTGAAGAACAGCCTGGTCCAGACCAACTTCTTTGCTGCCAGAAACTTGGGCAAGGATCTATGGACTGGTCATATACCTTTGATAATGACCTCTTTGCCAATTAAACTGTTAATGTCATAGATCCTTTTGACAAGCCAAATGTCACTTATGCCTAAAGGGAAGATGTAAAATGCCTCACCAGCCAGATGATGACTACCTCCATTATCTGCCCTGTCCAGCTTGTGAAGTGACGCCTTCCTCAAGTTTGAGTAATCTACAATACTGAGGGACAATACTGCATTGTTACCAACTACAAGACCTTCTCATATGGACCTCTGATGTGTGGGGTCACTATGCCCAACTTCTGTTTTGCCCCTCAAGAGTGCACTGTCATTGGCCATACTGTTCTCACCCCTGTTCTCACACCAGGGCTTGATTACATTGATAGTGACCCTGACTATCTGAATGCCATTGCACAGTATTTACCAGTGTTTAGTGTGCATATCAACCAACTCACCCTGAATCTTAGATCCATGTTATAAAGAAAGGGTGCACACTTTATCCATATTAGTAACAATGTTACTAAGGCAGGTGATTCTTTGAATGAATTATTTCATGACAGTGATTTAAGTACTGCATTGTCCAACGCTTGGTTGGAATTCACTTTTAAAGGTTTTCATATCTATATGTCTCTGTACAACTGTTGCCTGCTCTGATTTCTCTCATTTTAGGTATTATTCAAGTTTTCTTGATTTTTTTTTGATTATTACCTTATGTTGTCTACGCAGCATGCTCAAACAATATCGTGCACAACTGAAATTTCATTTTGCTACCCACTCAGCTGGACTATAACCAATCACACTTTCCCTAGTGCTGTTGCCTTCCTATTCAGGCAATTGGGGGGGGGGAGGGTATGTGTAGACCTGCCTGACCTATAGTCTGTAATGTGGACTACCACATTTTTATGATACAGTATTAGGGATACTAGTATTTACTCATACTTGCTATGATGTACTATTCGGTATAGTTATGTTTGTGGTGTTAGCGCACTACCTACAGCTATTAGCAATAATGGTATGATCAGCATATTTTATGAATCATTATATTGTAGCCAAAAAGTAGTTTTAGTCAGCATAATGCTTATCACTGTGTATATGCAAAACCTAATGGCCTTGGGTTCGAGCTGCCCACTGTACCCACCAATAGAAATCCTTTGTTTAGCTTTTCTACTATGCAGATGAGCATGTTACCAGGTAACAGACCCTTTTATCACTGATTATAAGAGTTTGTGTAATCCTGTTTTTCACTGAGTTTTTCTATGATAACACCGGGAGTTCAGAGTTTCCGGACTCCCAGTAAGTACGCTGTCCTTTTTACATGTATTTAAGGAATAAACCTTTATTCTGTGACACGTTTTCTGTGTTGTTTTTTTGCCATCAGGTTTAGAATCCTGCCAAAACCCAACAAGGGTGATTGAATCCTGTTAGAAAAAACATGCAAAAAGTGATGCACACAGAGTATTGAAAAAATGCAAATGTTCATTTATTGAGGCACATAAGCAAATGACTCCCCAATCGAATCCTGTTACTGCCGGAATCTTTCTCAGATATGGTCCTTTAATTTAGGAGTATTTCCTACCATGAAAGGCAAGTATTTATTTTTTAAATGCTGTTCATATCTGTATGTCTCTCTTTAACTGTTGTCTGCTCTGATTTCTCTCATTTCAGGTATTTTTCCAGTGCACAACAAATTGTGCACTGTAGCAGCAGCATTAGTTGAAGGACTGTTATATATGGCTGCTACAAAGGACATGTTTGCTTTAGTCACACCACATACACTGGTGGAGAAGCTGGAGAAAATGGTGCAAGCAATATCTGGCAAGGTTGACCCCATCAACAATCTGATGAAGAATAGAAGATGGCAATGGATTGCTTGCTATAGGAGGAAGAGGTGTCCATCTTGATGACAGACTATAAACAGACCTGATGTGAATACAAACAGAAATGATTTAGACTGTAGTACACTCCATATTGGGTTATAGTACACCTGTGAAAATAAACCAACATTAAAAAAATGTAAAAGAAAAAATAACTTTTTGAAAGGATACTTATTGTCACATTGGTGATGGCTCTGACATGACATGGAATGAATGTGCCCCAGACAGATGAGGTGGAGAAGACTTGCTTCCTGGATATGAAGACAGCAGTACAGGAGGAGACCTGTGAAGACAAGGGAAAATATATGCAGACCTTACTAAAGTGGCCACTGTGGGTGACTGACTACAAGAACAGTGTATATGTTGTCCGCTTCAGGTCTTACTATGCATGTCACCTGTGATGAAAAAAAATATACAGCCTTACTTTGTCACTATTCTGGCCACAAAATATATCCATTGTCCAATCCCATTCATTCTATACCTGTTACTATGAAGAAACAATTTCTGGTCAGAGCCAACAGGGCTGCTGCACTGCATTAAAGGGACATTGTCCACTTTCAATTGCCACAGTTATGAGTGTATGGTGCGTCCATGTAAAACACAAAATTCACTTGTGCAACTGATCCCCATGCTTATTTGGAGCATTCTCGCTTCTTCGTCAAGGGGTGGAGATTAGGTGTTTGAAAAGACATTATATATTATCGCCTACAAATCACAATGCACAAATTAACATAATTAAATTGTAATCAAAATCCACACAATTACCAAATAATATCATCTGAAAAAAAAATAACACTCAAGTGAGATGCTAGTATATGCTAGATTGAAAACAGTTCATGATCAAATCCAGCATACTGTATCACCTAAGTGCTACCATAGCATTAGTAAATGTAGGCAATTAAAACTTACAAATAAGTTCCAGAATCTCATAGCTTACCGTTCCGTGATCCAAATACTAATGTTAAAGTGATTACTGCTTGATTTCAATCAAAACTGGAAGACTGAGGAAAGGAAGTGATTGTGAGAGTAGTTTACCCTAACGTAAGCAGCACCACATCATATAAGGAAGGACAGCAACATTAAAAAGCTATACAAAAACTGACATTGGAATCTCACAGTACCCTCAAATGCATGCTGTGAATGTCCCCAAAAATTTAAAGATCTGTACCTACAAATAATCTGTAAAGAGACAATATGTAAGATATCCAGGATAACAAGGTACATAGTTTACCTTCCTGTGATCCAAATATTAATATTAAATTAATTACTATATGAGGTCAAAAACTGGAAGGTGGGGTTGGGGGTATGTGGATTTTGAGAGCATAATCTTACCCTCACATAAGCAACACCATGTCATATAGCAAGGAAGGGCAAACATCAAAGCACTATATATCAACCAATATTACAGTCTCAGCAGTACCCCCCAATACACAATCAAATGTCCCAAAAATTAGAAATTCCATGCCTTAAAATAATCTGTAGCTTTACATTCATAGTTTGAGCAGTATTTGATGGGGCTTGGATTTAAAACAATGCTTATAATATTTGATATCTCTGTGGGTTTGGGATGTTAAGCTATGCCTGTATGATAATGTCTTTAAACCATATTTGTTATGTTTTTGGTTTATACAGAGGAAGGTAGTCTATGCGACATCTTGCAGTATTACTCAGCCTTGGCCTGCTAAAAGAAGAGGCTTTATATCATAATACTTGTACAGCATATCCTTTAATGTAAAAAATTACCTTTGACCTCCTGAATTATCACATCACCTATGGCTAATGGAGGTGTGTGAATTTTAATTTTGAGGGGTTAAGTTTTTCTGTGATGTTTTGCTGCCTCACTTTGAGTAGACTGAAGTTAGGTTCTTATAGCATCTATTGGTCCTCTTGTCTCCTAAATTGGATAGTTAGCTATATACTTGTATCTGTGTTTACTGACTAATATATCTTGCTCACTTCCTTAGGTAATTCCCACCTTTCACAATTGTGTACTGAACTCCACACATAACAATTTTATGATGGCAGAACAGCCAGAACTATTAAGCAATGCTGCAGAAGTACTCTTGTCCCTCACTTTAGTCCTGCCTCTTTGCCTCCCACATAATAAATTGCTGAACACCCACACTGCCCACTTTAACCTGCAATATGCTAGGCCAGGTCAGTGGAAAACATTGACCCATCTGCTCCCCTCCTTCAGGGACCAGCAGACCTTATGGGCAACTGCATCCTCTAAACTGCCCTCTACCCCTGCCATGTATCTTACCCTAAGCCTATCCATCCAGTGCGGGATGCAACCAAACAGGAGTTCCCATCAATTTGTGCAGAGAGCACATAGAACACAACAATTCCCTTGGATTCCCAGGAAATTGATTCTAGCACTTCTCCTCATCTCGGGGAACATACACCCTAATCCTGGTCTCCATCCAAATAACCCCCAGGCTACAACAGTGACTGACCACCTAAAGTTTGTGTCCATGAACATTAGCAGCCTCCTTGCCAAACTAGCTCAGTTTGAAGCCTGGGTGGCCCAAGTCCAACCAGATGTTACAGCTCTAATGTAGACATGGCTTACCCCATGGACAACTGATGCATCAGTCTCCCTCCCTGGATACAATATCCACAGGCAGGACTGCATTAGTAAAGTGGGGTGACTGCCTAATCTACATACATAACAACCTTCAGAACCATGGACTTCACCTACTCAACACTTTGAGTGATTGTGAATGCCTCACAGTTAAAATCCTACTAGGCAGGGGGCAAAAATGTATAGTCTAATGGCAATATACATTCCCATTGGATGGCAGTTGCCTGGGCTTGAAGCCTTTTCCAGTTACTACAAACAGGCTAGCCAGAATAAGGAAACAATTATAATGGGTGACTTCAACACCAACTGGTCCTCCAGCTCAGAATCCAGGCACAGGGACTTAATAGCTGGACTTTACATCATCAAGTTGGTCAGTAGCAGCACCAGGACAAACTACCAAATGGGAACAAGCATGCTAATTGACTGGCTGCTAACAACCCACCCCAAAACAATAACCAAGGTCAAGGTACTCCCAGATGTACTGAGTGACCATTCACCAGTTTAGTGTAGCTGGTCATACAAACAGATAAAGCTCCCCCCCAGACTAGTGCAAAACAGATTCATCAAGAAAAGGGTGATGACCGATTTCAAAAAACACCTCAAGGGTATCAACTGGAGTTTCTTGGACTTCTGCCCAAGCATTGATCTTGTCCTTGAGTTCTTTATTGATCATTTTATTACAGCTGCAGACATGTTTGACACATTCTGTAAGAAGATGATAAATGGCAGAAACACAAAATGGGTTACCCCCATCCTCATTGACATGATGCGGCACTGAGATGCCCTTTGGCTCTGAGACAAAGCCACAGGCTCAGCCACAGACATCCAGAATTACAAAGCTGCCCACAATAAATGCACCTGGGCAATCAAACAGGCCAAGCCCATGTTCCATAAAAACCAGCAAGTGCAACACTGGTGAGATGAGAAGAGATTATGGGCCTCGCTGTTGGACCTTTTATGGACAGGTGATAAGACACCTCCCTCAATGCTAAACCATGATGGTGAGATTTTCTTAGAGGATGCCCCATTGACAAAACTTTTAATAGAGCATTTACTGACTATAATACAGTTCTCCCTAAGGAGGATGCTGACCCACAATGGGGATAGTCACCACAGCACTCTCCCACTCACCCAAGCACTATGTTTAGTCCAAACCTTTACTTTAGACAGATAACTGAGAAAGAAACTAGCAAGCACCTTAGGAGAGTCCTGGGCAAAACCAGGATGGGCAGTGATGGGATTGACATGAAGCTGATTATAGTAGCACTCACAGAGGTTATTAAACCCATCATCAAGCTCTTCAACCTATCACTCGGGCTGTCTGAATTACCCTTCTCAGTGAAAAAACACACTGATTTCTCCAGTCCTAAAAAGAAGTGACTGAGCATCAGTCACTAACTACAGACTATATCAATCCTGTCCCCACTCTCCAAAGCACTGGAAAGAATTATAGTTGACCTACTCATGGACCACCTTAACAAATACAACCTACAATTCTCACAGCAGCACAGGATGCATAGCACAAATGCTAGAAATGTGCCAAGTCGGTGAAATCCACTCTGCGAATGAATTTGCATGTTTCATGGAATTCACAGAACGTATATCCTGAAATTCATACAATCTGTGGGCCGTGAATTGTGTGAAGTCAGACTAGATATTAAAATTGTTAAATGGGTAAGTGCTTGATTACATGAAGGACAGTAAAGGAAAGGGTAACAGTGGCTGGACATTCATCAAACTGGGTTGAAGTTACCAGGGGGATTCCTCAGGGGTCAGTGTTGGGCCCCATTCTGTTTAGTGTCTTTGTAGCTCTGTTACAAACATCCAAATCTTGTTGGATGGCTAAGTTTGCTGATGATGCTAAAATAGGAAGCACAGTGAATAATGATTTAGATGCCCATAAAATGCAAATGTAAATAGATAAGCCAGTTGCTTGGGTTATGGAAAATAAACTTACTCTCAGTTTGGATAAATGTAAGATAATGCATATGGGGAGTATGAATATCAGGGCATCCTACTACATAAATAGTCAGCCAATTCCTGTATCAGAAACAGAAAAACATCTGGGGGTTCTTGTAACACCAAATCTTACTACATTTGATCAGCATAAAGCTGCAGCAAGCAAAACAAGTAGGATGCTAAGCTGCATATTTAAGAACATAAAGAGTAGGGGTATGAATGTAATACAGTACTTCCTCTGTACACATCTCGTTTCATAGGTTAGATCAAGCATTGATAGACTCACGTCCTTAGTGCTTGTCATTTATAGATCAACTGAACTTAACTTTTAAATTTAGGCTTATTGCCCAGTGCCTGATCTAAACTGGTTTTAAAAGTAAACATATCTGGACTATCAACCACTTCCAGTGGGAGGCCATTCCATAGTGTAACCGCCTTTTGGCTGTACCAGTTTTTCCTGGTAGTAAGTTCCATCTCTCCAGGAGGAGTTGTTTTGGATGTCTCCTTCCACTAACTCTACCATAATTAAACACAAGGCCAAATTCTGGTCCAAGGCTGTCATCCCCCATTGCTCTATAAAGCATACACAAGTCCCCCCTGTGCCTCCTATAATGTAGCGAATAAAGATTAAGTATTTTTAATCTTTCCTCATAGGGTGTCTCTTTTAATCCCGAAATGGACCTAGTAATTCTGCGCTGCAAACCTTCTATCCTTTTCATGTCTTCCTTGATATAGGGAGACCACACCTGGGTGCAGTATTCCAGGTGAGGCCTAATCAATGCAACGTACAGAGGGAGTATCTCTTCCCTGGCCTGGCTAGAAGTATGCCTAAGGATACAGTTCAGTAGCTGGTTCGCCTTCTTCACTTGATCCCTACAGTGTATATTGAATTGAAGGTCTGAGTTTATGGTTACTCCAAGGTTACATTTAAAGGTTCATTATTCAGTCTATACATTTGTTGTTTGTTTTGGGTACCTAAGTGCATGACTTTGCATTTGCCTGTATTGAAAGCCAGTTTACTGTAATTAGTCCAAGTAGAGATGTAATCCAGTGCTTCCTGTAGAGCAGCAGTGATGTCTAGTCCGTTCACCACCGTTCCCAGGTGACAGTCATCAGCGAATTTTGACAACCATATGTTTGGTGTATCCAGCTTTAGTGATGAAATATAAATATTAAAAGGGCAGGGACCCAGGACCGACCCCTTGGGTACACTGCTTGTGACCCTAGCCCAGTCCTAATAAACGCCATTTACTGCCACTCTCTGTTGGCACCCCTCTAGCCAATTGGCATTCCAGTGTGTGATATTAGTACACAGTTTGAGGTCCACCAATGTTTTAACCACTTCTGAGTAAGGCAACTTGTTGATGGCCTTTGCAAAGTCCAGGAAAATAATATCAACAGAGTTTCTCTTGTCTATTTTCCTACTTACGTTTTCATAAAAAGTTAATAAGCTAATCTGACATGACCTATTTTAATGAATCTGTGTTGGTGGGGTTCAGACAGCACAAGTAACAAATCTGATGAATTAAAAGCTACTATTGCTCTTGATAATATTGATATTGTCTCGGTAACTGAAACCTGGGGTAAAGATAAGTTTGACTGAGATTGTCATAAACCTGCTTTTACATCTCATTATCTTAATAGAAAAGACAGAAAAGGTGGAGGTGTGGCCATATTTTTGAGAGATACATATACTCAGTAGATATTTCTAATAATGTTAAAAATCCCTGTGCTATAACTGAATCCATTTGGGTCAAAGTCCTGATTAATAAAATACAATCTCTTATTCTTGGAATCTGTTATCACACTTATAATACTTGCCCTGAGCACCTAGACAACATTGTCCTTGAAATAGATACTGCCTGTACTTTGGGTGACATAGTGTTGATGGGTGATTTTAATATCTGTGATATTGACTGGGTGAACCTTGCTGCAGGATTTGGTTTAGGCAAAACTTTATTAGATATTAGTGAACAATGCAATTTCACACAATGTATTAAAACACCTACTAGAGGGAACAACATCTTGGATCTGGTATTCCATAATAAAAATCTGTCTGTAAAAAATGTTAGGATCCTTCCACCTATTGGCAATAGTGATCATAGAGCTGTTAGTTTTATATTAGAACAATTATTAACTATTGCTAATATTTCAACTAAAATCATTTATACGAAAAAGCAGACATCTCTAGTATGATGGCTCATTTAAATAATATCAATTGGCAGGATACACTCTCTACATCTGACATTATGGGATATTTCTCTAAATTAAATGATACCATCTGCAAACTACAGGATGATTATATTCCTTTCAAAATAAAAAAAAAACTAGTGGTCGCCACTATCCTAAGTGGATGAACACTTCCATTAAAAAAACTAATCCAAAAAAAAAAAAAACACTCCAAATACTTAAAAACTTCTACACAATTGAATTAGAACTCTTATTTGCAGATCCAAATATAATGTAAAAGAAACATTCGGAAAGCAAAAAAAAAGTGGGAATATAAATTAGCCTCTGAAGCTAATACAAATAATAATATGTTTTTCTTCTCTTATGTCAATTCACTGAAAAAAACTACTTGTCAGATGGGCCCTTTATAATCAGATGATAACATTATTCATGTTCCCAATGACATGGCTAACCTCTTCAATACTAAATTTTGTGAAATCTTTTTTTTTTTTTTTTGAAATTTAAGTTTATTAGTTTCCAAAATACAACCAAACAGAAAACAACAAAACAAAAACAAAACAAAACAAACCCAACCCCCTTCCCCACGAAGCAAATATACAGCATATCAGTAAATACTAAAAGAAAAAAAACAACATACATATCGATAAACCAAAATTCCAAAAGTTCATAACCCCTCCCCACACCCCCTCCTCCCAAGGGTGCACCAACAAAAGACCGAAAAGCCCCTTAAATCTGGATATCACAGCCTATCTACAGAACAAATTATCAGCTTTAAACAATCTAGATCACATAAGAGAGAAAGGGAACAGGTCTAGAATCTACAATGACACAAAAGAGTACTATAGGTACTATATATACTATATGAGGGCCAAGGGATTGGGTCGCCAGGCCTTGCTATTAAGGCAAGCATAAAGACTGGAGTTTACCCCATCTTTTATGAAACAGATCCATACGATCCTTATAGCTGGCAATCAAATTTTCTGATTGAAGATACGACATTATCTCCTTCAACCAGTCAGCATATGATAAAACCAGTTGGTCCTTCCAATGTCTTAAAACCAACTTCTTGACTGCCATGGACACTAAAGCCATATGGTATCTGTGCTCCACACTATCTATATAAGAAAAATCACCCAGCATACAGATTTCCGGGCAGAAGAACCTGCTCAGACCCAAAAGGGGATCCAAATTATCCCGGATCAGGGACCACAGAGGGGCAACTTTAGGACATTCCCAAAAAATGTGAATTAGATTGCCCTCGGCTTGTGAGCACCTGAAACAATCTGAAACAGAGGCCAAGTTACGCTGAAAAAGTTTAACGGGAGTATAGTAAAGATTATTTACAATATAATATTGTACTAACTGAAACCTATCTTGAGTATGATATCTATGTAAATTAAGCCAAATATTAGTCCAGAGCGGTACAGCCTCAGGGAGAAGACGTGTCCAAACCAAAGGACCCCCAACACCCTCCTGTGAGTTAAAATTCAGGAGATAGGAGTAAATCGACAAAATGGAGTGAGGCTGAGAGGCAAGGCTAATAATATTAGATAGGAAGGGGTGCACAACCGAATGTCTAACCGTAGTGTCAAATTTGTTACCCACCAGGTGCCGGAGTTGGAATACCTTAAAAATACCTTTGGCTGATATATCAAACTTCGTTAGAATATCATCCGACGTAAGGAGCGAGTCCTGACTGAACAGGTGTTCCACCCTGGTATCCTTAAGTTGTGGGAGTCAATTTGGTCTTATCCAAGAATTCCCCAGTCTGATATTGGGATTTAGAACTATTGGCTGTCCTAAATCCATAACATTGGAGATCCGAAAAAACTTAAGACATTGTGCCCACGATCTAAGAGAACCTATCACCGTATTGTCCGGGACCAGCTGTGAAAGAACTTTCAAGGGCAGGTAAAACAAGGCAGACATATCTACTCTAAGTTCAGAGAGAAGCGCCCTTTCCAACTGAAGCCAGATTGGGCAAAGGCTCTCAGTATTCATGGAGAACCATCTCCCTAACTTAGACAAGTGAGCAGCCCAGTAGTATAGAAGAAGATTAGGGAGCCTTAAGCCACCCCTGTCCTTAGGGAGCGACAAGGTGGCATAGGAGCATCGCACTCCCTTCCCCCGTCAAATAAAACTGGAAAACAATCGGTGAAGCTGTTGAAAAAAAGAAAGAGGGACCCAGAGATTGGTCAGGTTCAGTGGATAAAAGATCCAGGGAAGAACATTCATTTTGATAATATTGATTCGACCCCAAAGTGATATAGGAGGGATGACCAATGTTGTAGATCCTGGCTAATCGAGTCTCTGACTCTGACCAAATTTAATTTTTTCAGAAGGGAAGGGTTAGTGGAAAAGTAGATTCCAAGGTACTTAATTGATCTGGAGGTCCACCTCATTCCAAAGGAGAGAAAATCTTGCTTAAACGTATAATTATTTAAAGGGAAAATCTCACATTTAGAGATGTTTAATTTGTAACCAGAGAAAGAACTAAACTGCGTGATAATATCAAGAGCTGCCTTTAAAGATGTTACCGGATCCGTTAGATGCAGCAAGACATCGTCTGCATATGCAGACAGAACTAGTTCCCGTTGTTGAAGCTTGATACCTCTCACTTGAGGGAGACGCATGAGTTTAATCAGTAAAGGCTCCAGGTATAAATTAAATAATAGCGGAGAAAGGGGACAACCCTGCCTGGTACCAGCAAAGAGATGGAAAGAGGAAGACAAGACCCCATTGCAGTATATCTTAGCGGAAGGGCAGCTATAAAATACCCATGTCATATTCAAAAATGAAGTCAGAAAACCCATTTCCTCCATTACTGTCCATAAAAAGGACCAGTCAACCCGGTCAAACGCTTTCTCAACATCAAGAGAGATATGAGCAACCGGACCTGAGGCAGTCCGGGCATACTGAGAGATGTGCGACAAAGTCCTGAAATGATCAGCCGCCAACCTCCCGGGAACAAAACCAGTCTGCTCAGGGCTCAGAAGCTCCAACCAGATCCTCTTGATCCTTTCAGCAAGTATTTTAGCTAGAATTTTAATATCATAATTTTGGAGAGAGATAGGGTGATAATTAGCCGGATCGGTGGGGTCCTTGTCTGCTTTGGGAATTAAAACTATAGTAGCCTCAAATAAAGCAGGATCGAGTTCAGAGGAAACGGTAGATAATTATATAGTTTAAGAAGAATGGAGTCAAATCTTTAACAAAAACTTATAAAGTTTGCAGAAACCATCTGGTCCGGCGCCTTATCTGGGGCCAAGGAAGCAATGGTACTCCTTATTTCTTCAGCTGAAATAGGGACTAATAGACTCGCTTGTTGAGACTCTGATATACGCGGAACACCTATTCCGCTCATGTATTCTTTGACAGCTGCTATAGGATAAGATGCCGGGGAATAACTATAAAGGCCCGAATAATACTCCTTAAAAATATGTGCAATATCCCTAGGCGAGGAGACAATATTACCAGATGGGGAAGTCAAAGAAGGGATGACCCTCAAGCTCTCAAGTGCACGCAAACGCAAGGCCAATAGCTTACCAGATTTTTCACCGAGATCCAGATATTTAGCCTGGGTTTTCACCAAGCAATATTCTGTTTTCTCTTTCAAGAGGTCCGAGTATTCGTTCCTGGCTAAGAGAAGCTCCTTGAGATCTGATACCGAAGAGGTTGTCGAGTAATTACTTTCTAACTCCCTAATCTGACTTACCAGTGCCAACGACCTGGCTAGCCGTGCTTCTTCCTAAAGGAAGCCATTTTAATAAGATCGCCCTGAGATAGCACTTCAGAGCTCCCCATATCATATCAATCCTCGGGTGGAGTTCAAGTTGTCAGCCAGAAAAGAGATATCCGGAACTAATTTCTGAAACACATTGGTGATCTTTTAATAACTGAGTATTTAGCCACATAGAGTCACGAGTAGTCAGGATTTAGGGACATTTGTATCCAAACTATAGCATGATCCGACACGATGATCGGCTCAATACCAGACAGAGAGATATTCGGGAGGAAAGAAAGAAAGACTAACTAATACCATATCTAATCTTGATTTAGTACCATGTGATTGGGATTGGAAGAAAAAAGCACGACAGGAAGGGTTGGCAAGGCGCCAGGGGTCACCTACACCCAACATCGAGGTCATTTCCCAGAAAGCTCTCTGAGCTGGGGAAGGTGGACGTTTATCCTGAGGCTCCCTATCCAAAGTCGATGAAAAAGGCACATTCCAGTCCCCCCCCAATATAATTTGAGCAGGCAAAAAGCTAGCCAATTTATCCACCAAAGTCATAAAGAACTCAGGGTTCCCCCCCACCGGTCCATACACGGAACCAAGGACTACGTTTTCTCCTTTGAGAGTACCCTTCACTAGGACATATCTCCCTTCTGGGTCTGAGACAGTTAAATCTTTCGGAAACAAAACATGCCTTTTGAGAAGAATCGCAAGCCCTTTACTAAAGCAAGAGTTTCCAGCAAGGTAGGATTGAGAGAAACCAGATCGGGAAAGCAACCTAACCTCATCATGACATAGGTGTGTCTCTTGCAAAAAAAGAATATCAATGTGGAGCAGTGAGCAGTGGATAAAGGCCTGTAGCCATTTGACCCGATCCCTAAGCCCTCTAACATTCCAAGACGCTAATTTAACTGTGTTTATAACCATTTTAAAAATATAATGAACCAATCAGATATCCAGACAGAGCAGTTATCACATACAATAGCAAGGTGCATCCCCCATATAAAGGTCTGGGACCCGGTATCCCAAAATAAGCTCACCCAATCGTGAGACCCAGACCAAACTGAAATAGTCCCGAAACAAACCCCCAACCTTAAGACCCCAGAAACATGTTGAACTGTCAAATCCCCCCAGAGATAGCCTATCAGAACAGACCAGAAATCATACCGAACATCTGAATCATAAACCGTATCTCTTCCTCCCCCCACCCCTTCCCCCAAACCCAAAAACCAGAAAATTGAAGAAGACCAGTTCTTGGGAAAAGAATCCCCCCATTCCCCCATCCCACCGATAATCATATCATCCAGAAAAAAGCAATTTGACCAAACAAACCAACATACAAAAAAGTTAAATGGAGTATCGGTCCATAAACCCCCACCCCATATACCCCTTCCACCAGCCAGAGTCCTAGGCTTAGCAAAGAACCAGAAATTGCAGGGAGAAACAATCCCCCCCCTAAAAACACCAAAGAAACCGGTATCATAAAATACCATATATTAACCCCCATGAACAATCCCCTCTATAAACCCAGAAAAAACTATATACAACTGGAGGTCCGAGCAAAGATAACCCAAAATATAACCTGTCACCCCCGATATCGAACCTCCTAAACCCCCACGCGAACCTCCAACCCCCCAGAGCCGGGAGCAAGTACCCATGTAATGCAAAGATCAGGTATACTCTAAGAGAAGGAAAAGCCCCAACAATACTAAGCCAATTCCTTTCCAGCCCAGCCCCGGGCAGAGGTTAGCCACCCCCCCAACACACGGCTCGCAATTCCACATCCAGTGAGCAAGCCCACTAAGTCCTCCCCCACAGCCACTCATCCCACCCCAGCCTCAAGTATAATTAAAATAAAGCAAAGAAAACGAGGAAAAAGGGTAGGCATGAGGAAGGGAAAACAGAACAGATAGGAGGGCATCAATATCCCTAACTACAAAAAGAAAGACCAATCCCCAGCCGCCCCAATCGAACCAGCACACCTCCCATCATCTCCCCGCCAGAGCAGTATAGGTAACACACCTACCCAAATCCACACAGCCCATGGAGAGGAGAAAATCCTGTCATCCAAATGCTAATCCGAGTGGGCAATAAGAAGTGGTCTTAAGAACAGCCAGATCAAGGGTTGCTGTTTCCGAGGGGACCGCTAAGCCAAAGGACCCAAAACAGTCCGTCATTCAGGAAGTTCCCACCCGGGAACCGCAACCACAAAACAAAGGTTCCACCGCGGGAATGCAAACGTGAAAACAGGACAGGGAGACCCAACAAGGACCTAACCTCGGCCATCCTCATCTTTCCCCAGCCCCAGAAAAACCCACAGAGAAGACCAAAGAGGAGAGACCAGAACAGCCAGAGTAGCGAGGGAACAGATCACAGAGAGAGCAGAGCTAGAGGTAGGTGAGAACGAGATACCCATCTGCAAGCGACAGGCCAGAAACCAGACAACCAGGAGAGAGAACAGACACAGGCAAATATTTTAAATTAAGTTATATCATTCCAGGAGAGCCCTGAAGCTGCCAACCCAGAACAGACAGTAAAGTCTTTCAGCCAGGCACTTTGAACAGGTCAGGCAGTCTATTAGCAAGTTCTTTATGAGCAGCCTCGGGAGTGCTAAAACTGGTAGATAGGCCTCTAACAGTCACCCTTAATGTCGCAGGATATATCTTCCTGAATGGGATCGCAGCAGCTATTAACTTTTGTGCGACAGGGTGGTATGCTGCTCTCTTCTCCCGAATTTCTTTAGGTAAATCCTGGGCAATTCAGATCCTCAATGCTCCCCAGAGAATCTCTTTCAGTTCACAGGCCTTCAGGTAAACGTGCTGCCTTTCCACATTACTGAGAAACTTCATTATGATAGGGCATGGGGGGAGATTCAGCTGCAGGTCGAGGTCGCAGTGAGCGACGAGCCCTTTCAAGGTGATAGGAGGTACTAATAGGGGATGGGCCCACCACTTTACCGAGAAATTTTTGCAGGAAAGCCACGAGGTCTGGGCCTTCTTCAAGCTCAGGGAGGCCCATTATTAGCAGATTATTTTGGCGGTTATGCCCCTCCAAGTCCTCGGTTTTAAGCTGCAGCTTCTTCACTTGCTGTCTGAGCTCGTTTATCTCCATCTCGGCTCTGGATCTCCACTGCTCCGAGGAAGCAACTCTGACCTCCATATCCGAGACTTTTCTAGAGACAGAGGAGAGGTTGTTGCGCAGAGATTTGAGCTCTCCAGTCAATTCTTTAAGGATATCCTTCAGAGGGTTGAGTTCTTGGAAGAATTTATCCTCCGTCAGTGGAGTGAGTTGCAGCATCTTATCTCCTCCGCGGTCCGGCCTGGTAGGAGCCTGGTTTCTCTGTTTCTTCGCGGCCTTCTCCGGGGATGCAGGGGGAGTGTGCTTAGTTGGGGCCTGCTTCCCATCCACCTCCATCGCGACCCAACAAACACTTAATTTCCCCCAAACGAGGTCGTTAAACGATGGCTGGCTATTAACACAGCTGCTTCCTGGTTAAATTAATCGAAGAAACTTCAGGATGCACTGTAAAAACGCACAATAAAGGTGACCAGAGGGGGGAGCTCAGTATCTCAGCTGCTGCTTAGTTGGATGCCATCACGTGACCCTCTTGTGAAATCTTTCAAAAAAAATCAGAAAAGTGTGACACTGTGTCTCTCTCTTGAAAATCCTATTACAATATCTGAAATAGAAGTTCATAAGAAACTCTTACAGCTTAAGGGTAAACCAGTATTTCACTAGATAATATTTCTGGTCATCTTTTATTTCTTGTAGCAGATAGTTTGGCTTTTCCATTAAAATTGCTATTTGAGCAATGTATTAATTCATCCTATGTTCCTGAACTCCGGAAAACAGCCTTTGTGATCCCTATTCATTAGATAGGTTCTCATAACAACTGGGAGAACTACAGACCTATTAGCCTTACATCTCCATTATGTAAACTATTGGAAGGGTTCATTAAGGAGATAATTTCTGAAACTCTGGACAAATTAGATACTGGTCAACATAGTTTTAAAAAAAGGTTGCAGTTGCTTGACCAATTTGCTCTGCTTTTATGAAGAAGTCAGTCTTCTTATTGATAACAGACTACCCTATGATATTATGTTTATTAACTTTAGTAATGCTTTCGATTCTATACCTCATTGGGCTATTGCTCAGTAGTTAAGTACACTACAGATTAATTCCAATATCATAAACTGGATTGCACAATGGCTGGTTGGTCGCACTCAGCGAGTATTGATTAATGGACATCTTTCTAATAATGGTCATGTCTGCAGTGGAATTCCACAGGGGTCTGTGTTGGGCCCATCTCTAAAGCCATAAAATATGCAGATGACATTGAAATTGGGGGACCTTGTTTTGACTATGACAGTGGCGGGACTATCCAAAAATATTTGGACATTATAACTGACTGGGTCAAGACATGGGATATGACAAGTGCAAAGTCATGCACTTGGGTCCTCATAACTAATGTCATTCATATAGTTTAGATGACATTTTGCTTGTTAGTACCTCCATAGAAAAAGATCTTTGTGTCCATATAATGCAAGATTTTTCACCCAGTATGCAGATTAATAAAACTATTCAAAAAGCAAATAGTGCTGTGTGGTCCATACATAGGAATATTAAATCCCAGGAGGAGAAGGTGTTACTGCCACTGTACAGAGCTTATGTTCGTCCTCATTTGGATTACGCATCTCAGTTTTGGTGTCCTTTTAAGAAACAGGACATTTTTCAGAATGAGAAAGTTCAGAGAAAATTTACAAACTACATCAAAGGGTATTCTGACCTCCCATATGAATCAAGACTTACATCTTTGAATTTAATGTCATTATCCACTAGACACCTGAGGGGGGATCTTTTGCTTATGTTCGATGTTGTTCAGGATCCTTTTCTCATGACTAACATGGGTATCGACTTCAAAAATAATATCTATAATACTAGAGGACACCCCATCCAGTTAAAAGGTAGAGGTTTTAACCATATGCCCCGAAAATACTTTTTTACAGTTAGAACTATCAACCCTTGGAACTCACTTCCACTGGATATTATTATTAGTGAACCAAAACTTATATTTAAGAACAGATTGGATAAGCATACTTTCTCCAATGTTGATATTAAATATTATTTACTATAGGAGCAATTGTGGGCCTCAAAGCCTCCTAGCTCCTTACCCTCCTAGTACGATTCCTAGTAAGTATCTCTTATTGATGGTGAATGTAATCCTTAATTATGCCCTCCAGTAGTTTCCCCATTAGAGATGTCAAGCTGATAGGTCAGAA
This sequence comes from Neoceratodus forsteri, assembly GCA_016271365.2. Taxonomy (NCBI): domain Eukaryota; kingdom Metazoa; phylum Chordata; order Ceratodontiformes; family Ceratodontidae; genus Neoceratodus; species Neoceratodus forsteri. The sequence goes on along the minus strand of CM057450.1, from coordinate 627,597,273 downwards.
GTTTTCAGGTTTTATTTTAGGTCTTTATTTAGGAGGGGCACCACAGTGGCCACCTTCCAGCCTAGTTGTATATCCCCCAAGTCCAAAGAGTGCTGAAATATTTGAGTCAGGGGTAAGAATATGTAATCGGCTAGTTCTTGTAAAACTCTAGGGTGTAATTCATCTGGCCCTGGGAATTTATTAACAGCTAGTTTTTTTAGTCTATTGTATACATCATTCAGGTTAATAGTTAGTTGTCCTGGTTTGGATATTAAAGTGTCCCCAGATGTGTTGTCAGTATTTTTGTTGAACACTGTAAAAAATATTTGTTTTGGATGTCTACCATCTGTTTGTTACTTGCAGGTAACCCAGAATCATTGGTAAATGGGCCTACTGAGTTTGTGGCTCCTCTTAAACTGTTTATATGGGAAAAAAAACACTTTTTTATTGTCCTTGACCCTAACAGCCAGGGTCATGTTGTGATGTGCTTTAGCTTTTTTTTACCTCAGATTTAACCTTTTTGACCAGGGCTGTATATACAGGGAGTGCATGAGGGTTGCCGTGTTTGATCTGCTTAAACATTCTATTTCTTTATTGATTTCCTTTTTTATAGAGGGTTTCATCCATCCAGGAATTGTTCTCTTTGTATTGTATTTTTTAGTGCTTGGTATGTTAGCAATGACCTGCCCCTTAAGTTTAGAGATCAAAAGGTCCCATTTCCTTTCTACTGAATGGCCCATAAATTCTTTAGCCCAGTCCCATTTAGCCAGGTTCTTCTTTATTGCAATGAAGTTAGCTTTTCTGAAGTTCAGTCTTTCTATAACCCCTATCCTGGCCTGCCTGTGTTGATCCAGGACATGGAAGCTCACAAATGAGTGGTCACTGTTGCCCAATGGTGCCATAATAGTAATGTTAGCTACACTGTTGCCCATATTAGTTAGTATGATATCCAGAATTTTGCTACTTCTGGTGGCATGGAGACTTTTTGGTCAAGGCCTAGTTGTGCTAGCACATCTAAGTATGAATTTTCAGTTTTGCCAGTTCCTCTATGTGTTGTCCATTCTATATTGGGCAAATTAAAGTCTCCAAGAAGGAGAATATTGTTAGATGGATTTAGGTTGCTGATGTAATTTAATAAGTTGACATCATTTCCAAGAGATATTGAAAGGGGCCTATAAACTAGACCCAATTTAATCGAGGTGCCAGACTGGGGGAATAATTTAACCCATAATACCGCCAAATCTCAGTTACTTCCAAGTATCTCCTCACATTTAATTGTCTCATGGATATAAATGGCAAGCCCACCACCTTTCCTGTATTTCCTATTCTTGGTGAACAAATTGTACGCTGGTATGTTTTTATTCCATGTGTCATTATCATCCCCCCACGTCTCGGTGACCAGTGCCAGTTGTATATCATGGGTGGCAAGCAAGAGTTTGAATTCATCAAATTTCTTAACCAGGCTTCTAGCATTGGTTAATAGTCCTTTCCATGCATTATTCATGTGATTTGGTGGATATCTGATGGGGCAGGTGCTACAATTACCTAGTATGTCCTCCCCCCTTTCCAGTTTAAATGGAACTTTAGGACTTCATTATTTTTTTTTTCCAAATACTCGAGTGCCAAAGTGGCTTAGATGTAGTCCATCATTTTTAAAGCACACTTTATTAGTAAATGTGATTGAGTTATCCATAAACCCAGTTCTTCCATTGTGATAAAGTTAGCGTAACCATGCATTTAAAGTCAAAATTGGCTTATTTGTATAGGAGTGCCTCCCCGTAGTAGGTAAGATTCCTGAAATTATAATCTCCTCTTTTCTTTCTTTTGCCCATTTAATGATGTTGATATAATCTGCTTGTATGTGCAACCACATCTAGAGTACTGTGTACAGTTTTGGGCACCGTATAAAGTCAGTGAGATAAATATGTTAGCAAGCATCCAGAGAAAGGCAACAAGACACATCAAGCAGGTAAAGAACATGAGTTATGCGGATAGATTGCAGAACCTTGGCTTATATAGTCTAGAATACAGAAGGCTGAGAGGAGATCTGTATTTGCTATATAGAGGTACACAAAATCTAGCTCTCTGGGAGACCTTAGGTTTTACCTTAATCACTACTAGAAATAGTAGGTTCCATCAGTTTCAATTAAAAGGATAATTATTTGAAACAAATTTAAGAAAACATTGGTTTAGACAGAAAGTAGTTGCAATTTAGAACAAACTACCTGAAAAAGTTGCAACCAGCTCAACTATTGATGATTTTAAATTATCCCTGGATGCTGTAATGGAGAATAGGAAATATGCCATTTTAAATCATAGTTGGTGGAGTTCTCAATGGCCATTTTGGCTTATGACTCATATTTTCAGTGAATCTATGAATTTCACCACAAAGCGCAAAATTTCACCCAAGAATTTTGTTCTTTGCCCACAAATTTTGTGCTTCGTGGTAAAGAATTTCACCACAAAATTCATGCAATTCACATGTGGCGAATTTCCACAAATCGACCAGAACTCTGTAAATTCTGTGAAGAGCGAATGTTCATCTTGTGTGAAATTCACAGGCAAAGTTTTACTTTGCAACATCTCTAACAAACACTGCCTTAATTGAAATAACAGATTTCATCCACGAGGAACTCAACCAAGTTCAGTATGTTGGGGCAGTCTTTATTGATTTAACCAAAGCATTCAACTTGGTGGATCACCAGCTGCTGCTACATAAGCTAGATAGTCTAGCCCTTTCTCCCAGCACAACCATATGGTTCAGAAGTTATCTGACTGGCCACTCACAAAAAGTTAAAATCAACAGGGCTGTCTCAGAGACTCGGGTGGTCATGGTAGGGGTCCTCCAGGGCTCCATCCTAGGCCCTCTTCTATTCAGCCTGTTCATGAACAGCCTACCAGATGCCTGTCCAGCATCCAGAGTCCTGCTTTATGCAGACAATACTGTGTTATTCTCCAATGACTCATGCCAGAAAGCAGTCACCACTAACCTACAATATAACTTCAACTTACTTCAAGACTGGTTTAAGAAGAACTTACCAGTGCTCAGTTGTAAGAAAACTAAGACAATGCTTTTCACTGGACACAAAAAGAAAGAAGAAGTGCTTCCCCTCACAATAATGAATAGCTTTAGAAATGCTTTGGAACAAGTGGACTCATTTGGATACCTTGGGATCTTGATTGATGAGGTCTTGTCCTTCACTGAGCACATTAATAATATTACCTCTGTCACCAACAGAAAGCTTGGGGCCCTCTACAGGCATAGGTTTTGCATCACACCAGAGGCTATGTGGATAGTGGTCAGCAGCTCAGTTCTCCCAGTTATCAACTGTGGTAATATGGTGTGTGGGGTGCCTCCAAAATCATCCTACACTGAGTCCACTTAACTATCAATAAAGCATGCAGATTTGTGCTTGCTGCAAACCATCTCACTCACACCTGCAAGCTGTACTCTGGGAGCAATTGGCTACCACCCTCCAACAGAATCAAACTCCAGACCTGTCTACTAGGGAAAATGGCTCTGTTATGACTTGCACCTACCTCAATACAGGCCTTATTCCAACCTGTCCCCTCCCTGCATGTCACTAGAAGTAAGACAAAGCAGGGCCTGATAGTGCCTGACCAGAGAACAAGCTTAGCTAAAGTGTACCTTTTCTGTTAGGGCCCCAACCTGGCTGAACAAACTACCCATCACCGTAGCAAGCCTCACATGCCTCAGTCAGTTTAAAACCACTGTCATGAATACCCTTACCCTCAGAAATGTTGCAACTGCCCAACAGGGCAAACTACCTGATTCCCCAACACTGTCACACCCTGTCCCACTACTTGCCTAATAACTGTGCCTCAGAGTGAAGCAGAAAGTGAGTCTTCTCTCTCCTTCCGCTACCTCACCTGCCTTATCCCCACCCCTCTCCTGCCCCATCCCCCCACTCCCCACCTGTGGCACTTCTTCCCTACCTCTCTCCCAAACCTGACCCACCTCCTACCTCTCCTATGCACTTTGGACTAAATGCAGGCATATTTTAGATCTGGGCATAAATAACACTTGAATCTATGCTCCTCAATGTATTGTATTATTGACAATGCTTATTTGCTGCAATCTGCTCCTTTCTCTTCCCACTTGTAACTGCTGTAATCATTTGTTTTTCCATGTTTGTTGTTTTTTTTTTTTTGATGAGCACCCTTTATAAATGAGCTTTTAGCTCAACGGTATCATTTCCAATAATCAAAGTAAATACAAATTAATAAAATAAATCGTTGGTTTTGGTGGATTATTTTCAGTTGTGAACTGTAGTCTCTATCAAAGTTGTGTTGTATTTTTAATCATGCTTGTTTGTGTTATAACAGTTGTTATGTGTTTTATATCAGGTGACAGTATATACAAAAAACAAGTACACTAATTTGAAGTTTCCCAACTGTATGATGGGGTATAGCTGTTCAGACAAAAATAAAACTAATATTTGCAATCCAGCTTATATAACTGCTGAAAAATGTTGAATGGCAGTGTTAGCCTGACATAGAGGCTATCACAAGAGTACAGAAAAAACAAAACAATGATAGCTCAAACATGCCTTACTAGAAAAGTAATGTACCTCATGGTCAAGAAGCCACCCTCCAATTGATATCAACTGTTTTTTTTTTTTAATGGGCATTAGTGTCTAGTGCTACCCCTATAAATCAGAGCATGGGGGTGCCACTAGACATCAGGGCTATTATATGCAAAGTAATAGGACTGGGCAGAATTGGAAGTTGGGGGGTACCACTGGACACCAGAGAAAATAAAAAAAAATCCTTTTCATGTCAGGCAATCCTTTGGCATATGAAACAAAAAGAATTCCTTGACATGAAGAAGAAATAAGAAAAAAACTAAGTCCGAAATCCTTTTTCATGCCAAAGGATCCTTTTTCATCATCCTTTTATATTCAAATGAAAAAAGATCCCTTTGCACGAAAAAGGATTTTGGACTTAGTCATTTTTCCAATTCTTTTTTCATGCCAAGGGCTTTTTTTTCATGAGCCTTCTTGTTAAAATGAACAAGGATCCCTTGGCATTTAAAAGGATTTCGGACTCCTTTTTTTCTTTTCTGAAATCCTTTTCATGATCAATGCCGTAATCCTTTTTCATCTGAACGAAAAAGGACTCATGAAAAGTGATATCAGTGAGTCATGAAAAAGGATTTTAAAGAATAAAAAATAATCTTTCAGGGGTCAATTTTGAAACAAATAAGTGCAGATTCCACCTCATGGAGTATTGATGAGTCAGATACATTTTCTGGTATTGGTGGAAGATGTTATTTATGAGACCTTTGAAACTTTTTTTTTAAATGGAAAAAAAGATGACAGCTCTCGAAACAGGAATTTTTCCTGACAAAAAAGTATTGACATCTCACAAAAAAGACTTCTTTTTCTTTTTTCATTCCAGGAAGCTATCCTGAGGAGTAAAATCCCATTGAAAATAATGGGAACTTTAAAACTGAATAATGGATTAATATTTTTCACTAAACCAGTAAAAGGTAATTTTGTGACCCAATCCCTATCTACCCTAAACATTTCAGACAAAAATTCCAAACCATCTTGGTACAAGGCGATGAGAAAAAAGAGTGAAAATGGTGATTTTTAAGGTTTTTGCACTATCCAGATCTTGTAATTTGCACATTTGACCAGACTGAAAATTGGTACATCAAGAGATGTTCCCCTCAAGACTGTGCGTGCAACCTTTCATGCAAATCCATTTTGCAGTTGCAGAGTTATTAAAGTGCAAAATGTGAGGTTTAACATAGAAAGCTCAGCTCAACCCTAATTACAGTGGTTGTACCGTGCCACAATAATATATGAGACCTTTTTTGTTCCACCAAAAGCACAAAAAAGCACCTATGAATTCAAAGCTGAATTTTGTAGGTTGATTACAGTTTAGTCCAAGGATGATTTTTGAAAGGTGGCTTTACTGAGAACTTTGCAGTCCTTAAACCATTAAGAAAATAAAATGTAATTTTCACATACAGAATACGTGGTCCATTTTTCACAAACATTTCCTGACAACAACAAAATCATCCATTTGCATCAGCCTTTGTGGCCACAGAGGTGGGTAAAGCAAGGAAAATTAATGTGCATCACAAACAACAACAAAAAAAATGTTTGAGGTTATAATCTGAAATGGTAGCACAAGTCCGCAAGTGTCATTAACAGGTGTCAAATACCGTGCATTGAAATGTGCAAAAGATTTGTGCGTGTCACAGTGATTACAGCTCAGGTAGGGTACCACAAATGTTGCCGTTAATAACCACTTAGTGTCAACTGGTTAATTAGCTGGCACATTACATGGAAGTCACAGTGCCCGATTGTGGTGCTATTTCAGATCTTGGTGATGGTTGCATATATAGTTTTGGGTGGTTCAGGGGGTGAAGCCAGCCAAAAAGGGAAGAGTGCGAGGGACATTGCTTCTGAAAAAAAAAAGTACTGAACATAGGTGTCAGGTCTCAGGTGTTCATTGCTGTCCCATTACGTTACTGTTTGAGTTCTGTAGCATGAGGTAGCATATAAATTTCCAGTTTCAAGCCTACAAGTTTACTTTGTCTTCTCACAGTTTAATAAAGTTGTTTGGTTAGCTGTATATCTTGGTGTGCTTTGTTTTTATTATTATTTTATGGTGGTATGTGTGAGCTTCCATTGTAGATAATGTGTGCTTTTTTGTGATTATGGTTATTTTACTTTAGTTGTATTTAATCAGCGCAGTATTGGTTTGTGATGTTCATGATGTTTTTCCTGCTCTGTTTTGTACCATGCTGTTTTTCATTTAGTTGAGTTGTCGTGGAACCATCTGAAACTTGTGCAGTCGACAAAGTAGGGTGTTCTTACTTTTTATTTATTTCAAATGATTTAGCAGGAAAGATATACTGAGCTGAAAAAGATAATTTCCAGATGCATCCTGGGTGTAAAGTTAATTATCTAACTGTTTTTTTTTTTAAACAGCAACTTTTAAATTACTAATGATATTAGGCCATTGTGGTCATGAAAACAGGGTCTATTTTTGTGACTTAGATCTGTTTACAAGTCTTAAAATCCATTTTCAGGAGTGTTAGCAATTACAAAAGAAGACAAAATAAGAGAAAACTTGGTGCATTAAAACAACCAAAAAACTGGAGCTGTAGTATGAAACTTGTGAGGTCAACAAAGCAGATTGTCAGATTGATTCAAGTGTTTTTTATTTTTATTTTGAAAAACACAGTTTTCAAATATTAATGATGTTTGGTTAACTTACCAAAAAAACTGTTTTTATGACTGGCAAACACATTTTTTACAGCTGTGGGCAGAGCCTACAGCCATTTTGAGATCAATTGTAGCTTACAAAAATGGCCAATCGTGAAACCTTCCGTTGGACTTTTGGAAGTATCCTTTCGAAAGTCCAATGGAGCCTGAAACACTCTGCCACAATCAGTTACTACAGAATAACAGCCACACTATTTCAGCTGTTACTTCTGCATTCCGGGGTAAGAACTGCACATGTGTGACTTGCATGCATGTGCAGCTTTGCTGGCGCCATCATGTTGTGAATGGTAATATGCCACTCCCCACAACTATGCATGTACGAGTGCGAGGCAGTTGCATTGTCACTGCCATCTTTCGGATGACACTCCTCTTGCAGCCATTTTTTTTTACTTTTGGGCCCACATTTTCAACATGGGATACTTGGGACTCCACCTTATGAACACTGTCACTGCCATTTTGTTACTCAGTCCCAAAAGCTGATTTCACGGTCGCTGCGTGGAATCTCCTTTTGGGACTGATTAATGAAACAACAGTGCCACTGTTCATGAGGTGGGGTCCCAAAAAGCTCATGTTGCAAATTTGGTGAAAAAATTCAAAAAAATGACTGCGTTATGAGCGTACATTGCACAGTTTCTATGCACGCTCCTAACTTTTCCAATTTTTAATATTTTTGCTCCAGATTTTCAACATTGCCATTTTTGCACACCTCCTTATTAACAGTACAGCTGTTTTTTTTTCACATCCTGCACAAAATCTGTTTTCATGCCTGTGGCACAGAATGGCACAGTCGCTCTGAGAAATCACCTTTCAGGACAATTGAACAAAATTACACTGGCACTCTTCATGAGGTGCGGTCCCAGAAAGATCATGTTGAAAATTTGGTGCAACACCTCCAAAAAATGGCTACATTACACATGGATGATCAGAGATCAGGACTTGCCCTTGGCAAGGGCTCAAAGCTGCCAGCGGGCCGGCCCCAACCCTTGCCGGTCACTCTCCACTCATCTGCCCACTCTCCTAGATCAGGTATGCTGCCACTGACTTGGACTGTAAGCGGCTAACACAATTGGCTGCTCCAGACAAGCCCTGGCTTCTTATTGGTTGGATCCACTCTGCAAGTACATCTCAATTGGGCATTGCTGAGATAACAGCGCTTGCCACTTCGATTCAAATTTACTCTGTTCTGCACCTCGGCTGCTTTACCTGCCTGTGGTAAGACTGTGTACTGTAGAACATGTTATATTTGATGTAAAATAATTATACTGTAGCTATATTCACTTAAGTGATAATTACGCTAAAATAAATTGGCTCTAATTGGCCAAAACTGCATATTTTCAATGAACATAAATTAGAAGCTAAATTTGCCCAATTGTAGCCAATTAGTGCCATGCGCTAAACATAACTTGCATGTGAATAAACAGATCTACAGTATTTTGAGCCAAACTACTATTTTATTTAATACTAGGGCCCAGATATTCAAAAGAGTTGAGCCTTGCGCAATAGGGTTGCGCCTGCGCAAGTCTGAAAATGCGCCATTCTGTGATATTCAGCAGGAGGCAGTTGCGCCCCCCAAATCATGCTGAGCAAAAGTGCAATGATAATGAATGCATGTGCAACTGAAGGAGGAGAAACCATGCATAAATGGCACAGTGCGATATTTAACAACATGTGCCATGCGCAATAGGGGAACAAGTGGAAGTTGTGCCATAGCAGAAATGAGCCAAAATAAAAAGGGAGGGGTGCAAGAATGCTACAGGGGAGCCACATGAGGGCAAAGTCTAGCAGGGAAAACTGGGCAGCAGGGACACACAGGGCAGGCCAGGAAAAAGGCACCTGGAATTAACAGGCACAGGGGAAGGTGTGGGGAGCCACAGTGCAGAGGGGGGAAGTACACCACACAGCAGTGAGGCCAGCACAGGCAGGTGTTCCCGGTGCAGGGGAAGTAGCAGCCAGGACAGCGGGGAGAATACAGAAACAGCTGCTGGGGGGGTGAACACAAGCCAGGGACATGGCCAGTGCCACCATCCAGATGGTGGCTATAATGAGGGGGGTGAGAAGGCGGGCAGCAAGGGAGCGTGGCCGTGGAAGGGCCCGTTGGTGGTATGCCCCCACAACAGGCAGTACCGAGCCCGCACCAGCTTTGAGCTGTACAGTGATACTGAGATTGTGGGCTGGTACTGCCTGATTCGGGCAATTCTGAGGTGGCACTGTGAGCTGTGCAGTGATGTGATGCAGGCACCCACACGACGGAGTCATGCCCTGTCAGTGGAGATGAAAGTGACAGCTTGCATGTGCTTGCTCACCACGGGTACCTTCCGGAGACCAACTGGGGAAACCACAGGCATAACCCAGTCAGCCACGTCATGTCACCTCACCCAATTCCTCAGTGCACTGCTGCCACATGCTGTGGAGTACATCCATTTCCCCAGCACACCAGCAGAGTGCACAGCAAACAAACAGGAGTTCCACAGGGTAGCACGTATGCCTGGCATGCTAGGGGCAATAGACTGCACCCATGTGGCCATCCGCACACCACCTGGTCCCAAGGGGGCTGCATATATAAATCACAAGGGCTATGCCAGCATTGACTGCCAGGTGGTGTACAATGCCAGGGGCGCATAATGAATATCTGTGCCATGCACCCTGGGAGAGCACATGATGTCTTCATCTGGCACCAGTCGGCACTGTGCCACAGATTCGAGAGTGGGGATGTCCCCACTGGCCACCTAGTGGGTGAGTATGCAAACCACATGGACAATCATAGGGCCTGGGGGGCATGGTCAGAGGTGACATGGGTAGTGGCCTATTTGGCCCGGGTCAGGGCGATGCTGATCACCAAACTAACCTCCACCCTCTACACACAGGTGACAGTGGATACCCACTCTGTCCCTGGCTGCTCACACCCGACTGGTGGCCCGCAACCCCATCGCAGCAATACTACAATGAGGCACACGCCACCACACATAATGTCATCGAGTGGGTGTTTGAGATGCTGAAGGCACATTTCTGTTGCCTGGATACCTCCGGCAGTGCCCTACAGTACAGCCCCTCGAAGGCCTGCGGGTTATTCCTGGCCTGTTGCATCCTGCACAACATGGCCAATGAATGTGGGATAACCATACAGGACGAAGAGGGGGATAGTGATGGGACGATGAGGATGCCAGTGACAATAAAAACATAGAAACATAGACTTTGATGGCAGATAAGGACCACTTGGCCCACCTAGTCTGCCCATTTCCCTACCTACAGGATAAGCCGCAGATCCTAGTTAACCAACAGCCTACTTCTTCCTACCCCCCCACAAGAATTTCCTTATGTCTGTCCCATGCATTCTTGAATTCCCCCACTGTTTTAGACCCCACAACCTCCTCAGGAAGGCTGTACCATGCATCCACTACCCTCTCTGTGAAAAAATACTTCCTCACATTGCCCCTGAACTGCCCCCCCTCTATCTTTAAATTGTGTCCCCTTGTTCTTGCATGTCTCTTTTTCTGAAAGATGCTACCCTCTTGGACTTTGCCAATTCCACTGAGGTACTTAAACGTTTCTATCATGTCCCACCTCTCCTTCCTTTCCTCAAGGGTATACATATTAAGCTCTTTTAGTCTCTCCTCATATGGCTTCTCTTGCAGACCCTGCACCATTCTAGTTGCCCTCCTCTGGAATGCCTCTATCCTGTCTATGTCCTTGAAAAGATGGGGTCTCCAGAAATGGACACAGTACTCCAGATGGGGTCTCACCAACTGTCTGTACAGAGGGATAACAACTTCCTGTTTTCTGCTGGTGATGCCTCTCCCTATGCATCCCAGTATACCCCCAGCTCTCCCTACTGCCTTCTCACATCTTCTCACATTGCTTGCTAACTTTAAGGTTATCTGATATGATTACCCCCAGGTCCCTTTCCTTTTTTGGTTTTGTTACTACCTCTCACCATTGCGTAATCTTCCCCTGGGTTTTTGCTTCCCAGGTGCATTATTTTGCACTTCTTTGCATTGAATCCTAGCTGACATACTTCCGACCATTCCTCCAACCTTGACAAGTCCCTTCTCATCCTTTCCACGCCTCCTTGTGTATCAACCCTGTTGCAGATCTTTGTGTCATCTGCAAAGAGGCATACTTTTCCTTCCAGTCCCTCTGCAATGTCACTTATAAAGACATTAAAAAGGACTGGACACAGTACTGAACCCTGTGGTACCCCACTAGTAACCCCTCTTTCTTCAGAGTGGACTCCATTTACAATTACTTTCTGTGTCCTGTTGTCCAGCCAATATTTTATCCAGGCTACCACCCTGGGACACACTCCCAGACTGGTTAATTTGACTAGTAATCTTTTGTGTGGGACTGTGTCAAATGCCTTGCTAAAGTCTAGGTAGGCCATGTCCACAGCCCCTCCCTGGTCTACTACTTTGGTCACCCAGTCAAAGAAATCAATTAGATTCATCTGACATGACCTTCCCGCTGTGAACCCATGTTGCCTTGGGTCCTGTGCCCCACGGGCCTCTAGGTACTCAACAATTCTTTCCTTCAGAAGTGATTCCATCACTTTCCCTACCACAGAGGTCAAACTGACAGGTCTGTAGTTTCCTGCCTCTGTCTTGGTCCCACTTTTGTTAAGGAATCACATCCACCTTCCTTCAGTCCTCAGGTACCACACCATCCTGCCATGATTTGTTAAAAAGGGTAGTCAGTGGTTTCACTAGTTCTCCCCTTAATTCTTTTAGAATTCTGGGGTGAATTTCATCAGGCCCCATTGCTTTGTCCACCTTCAGTTTTAGGAGTTCTTTCAGAACCCTTTCTTCTGTGAAAGGACTGGGATCGACTCCCTTATCCAGAGTGCTTCTGTTAATTGGATTAGGCACCTCCCCCTCCTCTTTTGTGAATACTGAGCAGAAATATTCATTCAGTATCCCTGCTTTTTCACTATCCCCCTCTGCCAACCCACCATTCATTCTATTCAGCCTCACTATCCCTCTCTTTGTCTTTCTACGCTCCCTGATGTACCTATGAAAGGTTTTATCTCTTTTCTTAACCGAGTTGGCTATCCTTTCCTCAGTTTGGACCTTTGCTATTCTGACTTCCCTCCCTGCTTCCTTCTGCCTTAACTGGTACAGCTCTCTATCCTGCTCCTTCTGTGTTTCCTTATACTTCCTGAATGCTATCTTTTCCTCCCTGACTTTCCCCACCACCTCTTTTGAGAACCATAGTGGCTTTTTCTTTTGTTTTGATTTATTTGCTTCACACAAAGGCTTGTTGCCTCTGTGATGACAGTTTTGAAGATTCCCCATTGTTGCTCCACCCCTCCTTCTAGCCTGTTTGCTAGTGCTTTTCTGAGGCACTCTCCCATCTTGCCATAGTCAGCCCTCCTGAAGTCCAGTACCCTCACTTTTGTATTGCTTGACTCTGTAGCAGAGTTTAACGTGAACCACACTATTTGATGGTCACTTGTTCCCAGATGGCAACCCACTTCTAGATCCGAGATCCTCTCACTGTCCCCATTTGACAGTATGAGGTATAAGATTGCTCCCTCACGAGTGGGTTCCGAAACTAGCTGTCTGAGGCATGCCACCTGTAGGGCATCGAGAATGGCCCTGGTCTTGGATGTGGCTGCAGCAAATGTGCTCCAGTTAACATCTGACATATTCAGGTCTCCCATCAACAGTATCTCCCCTTTCTCTGCCATCCTAAGAATGCCTTCTATCATATCCTTGTCCATTCCCTCCTCCTGACCTGGGGGTCTGTATACAACCCCTGTGTGGATTGTGGTGCCACTTCCAGTCTCCAAGGTGACCCACAGTGCCTCCTCTCCTCCCTGTTTACTCTTTTGTTCAGTTGCTTTTATCCCTTCCTTTACATAGAGAGCTATTCCTCCCCTCTTCTTCCCTCCCTGTCTCTCCTGTAGGTTACGTACCCTGATATGTTAACATCCCAGTCATGGTTCTCTGTGTACCATGTTTCTGTGACTGCTACGATGTCCAGGCATCCCTCTTCCATCAAGGCCACCAGTTCAGGGAGCTTGTTGCCCAGGCTACGGGCATTGGTACTCATTATCCTCCATTTCCTGATGGCCTTACTCCTTTTTGCCCCATCCCTGTCCTTCTTGCCTTTGTCACTTTCTCCATTTACCCCTGCCCTTCTCCCTATCGAAGCGTCTCTATGTTGGTATTTACTGCACTTACTACCGTCCTTTTTTGGGGGTGGGTTTCCCTGCTCCTTTCCAGTGCCTCCCCTGGCTAGTTTAAATACTGCCAATGAAGCATTTAAACCTATCACCTAGGATCCTGGTTCCCCTACTGGACAGATGCAGCCCATCATGCCAGTATAGGCCTGCATCACTCCAGGTGGACCCCCAGTCCCCAATGAAGCCAAGTCCCTGAGCTCTGCGCCCCCTAACCAGCACCTCCGGGAAGGTTACCATGCATGCTACTTGTCTAAGACCCCCCCCAATTCCACAAACTCTTCCTGCACTGCTCTGATCCCTTTCTTAGCCAGGTCATTTGTCCCTAGGTGGACAATGACATCCAGCTCCCTCCCCTGTGCCGCTGCTCAGGCAATCCTGAGGATTCGCTCCTGTCCCTCCAAGCCATGGTGCCAGGCAGGCACCTTACCTCCTTCTCCCTTCCTCCCCAGTTCTACCTTCCAATAATGGAGTCCCCATCAGGAGTTGTTCCTTCCCTGCGGGGTCCCATGCCACCCTCCTGTGGGTCTCTTTGGGAGGTTCCCAGCCTCTTCTTGGTCTCCACTGTGGGTGCCTCCATAGAGGAACCACACTTTGCCAGAATGGCATAGGAATTGTGGAGGTACAACTGGAGGATGCGCCTCTGTTCCACCACCCTCACCCTCCCTGAGCCCACTGAGGTCCAACCACTCCTCTTTCTTGGCAACCTCTGAGGCAACGGCAGTGGCCCTGGTGGTCCCTGGATGGAAGAGGAGGTCTCACAAATCCTGGCCAACTCAGCCTGGAGATAAGCAACCTCCCCCCTCAGCCCAGAGAGGTGCCTGTAGATGGGACAACACCGCATCCTCCAGAACGTCTCCCAGAAGACTGCTGCTCCACAGCCACTGCACTGCACCACTCCCATCATGTCTTATTTCTGGCCCCTTCACTATTGTTTGGAATCCTTACTCTTTCCTCTGTTTTTTTCCCTTCTCTCTCTACTTACTTACTGCCTCTTTGCCCTTTAAGCTCCTGATTGTCCTGTTCTGAGACAGGAAGATCCTATATTTCTCAGTAGACCCCTTACTTGCTTAGAGGCAGACCTCCAGCAGCTAGAGGGGGCCAGAGCGCTACTTTTGCCCTTCTAGGATGGTGTGTCTTTGGTGGCTCTGTGATCACTCACTTCCTACTCCCAAACAAGAAGTTCCTGTTGTCAGTCAAATCACGTGCCTATAAAAGTAGAACTAGTTTTGGGTGGGAGGGTGGAGGGGAAGGAAGGTGGGCAATATAGCTTTTGCAGAATCAATGGATCAAGCCACTACACCACACAGCCAGCTTGGCTATGGAGTTGACTGCCCTAGCTGTTCTGGCTGAAGGTACTGTAGAGCGGCTGTTCCAGAGCTGAAAAGAAGCTCCTGCTGCTGCGGAGCACTGCCACTCCGAGAGTACCCACAATGAAGAGTGCTGATGATGAGGGGCTGTAGCGCGGCTCCTCCTGAGCCGAAGTGAACCCCTGCTACTGCTGAGCGTTGCCGTACTGTGGAGCATTCCCACGCTCCCGATAGTGAGTCCCCTGCTACTGTGGAGCGTTCCCACTCTAAGTGCTGATGAAGATGGAGCAGTAGCGCGGCTCTCCCTGAGCCCAAATGAGGCACCTGCTGTTTAGAAGCATGACCGCTTCCAAGATAGATCCCACACTGGTCGTCGGCTAGCCCGAAAACCATTACTGCCGGTGCCTGCCGAGGGGCTGAGTGTGGCTCCTCCTGAGCCGAAGGGCAGAGAATGGCTCCACCTGAACAGACTGGTTCCTGCCTGTTTAGGGCTGTAGCACAGCTCATCCCGAGCTGAAATCAAGCTCCTGCTGCTGCGTGGTTTCTGCCCGAGTGGCTCCTCCTGAGCTGAATAGATTCTCAAGCAGTAATCAGCTCCTAAATGAAATGAAGCCCGCTACTGCAGTGGATCGTGAGACGCTCCTGGTGGCCTCCTCCTCCTCACAGCGACAAGCCTGCTGCATTAGCAGCCATACAGTAGGGCCACCGGCAGGGAGTGAAGTGTGGTCTCTGGAGCTGAAAATAAATCTATGAGATTGCCAAAATAATCTGAGGAGCCTGCTGCATTGGCAGCCTGAGCTGTAAGTCCTTCACCCAAAAGTAGTAATCCTGGAGTGAATTCTGTGCCTCTCACCGAACCATGTGTGGGGGGGGGGGTGCGTGCCTCAAAGTGCCGGAAAGAGTAAGAGAGAAGGGGTCCAGTCTGTGCAGCATGCATGGCTGAGACTGGGGACCCTCCAGAAACTATGAGGCAACGCAGAATTTAATCTCCCCCTTGCCAATCCTCTTCTCAAAATAGAAACAGACTGAACTTCCAGTTTGGCGTCTTCAGCTCTGCCTCAGTGGCAGAGCCCCTGCAGAGAACCTGCCTTATGGCAGGCAGTAAGTAAACTGAGGGAGACAGGAAGTGGAGGCCCGGATGTCCCCTTCCACAGAGGTCCGACCCCTGCCCACCCACCAGTGTTGGGAGGCACAGCCCAGGAGCAAGGAAGCCCGGAGACCAGATTAGGAGAGAGAACCTGACAGTTTTTATGTCCACTAGTGCTTTTTGATTACAAAAGTGATGAGTCAGTGGTTAGCAAAGACACTGCAATATGTATGTATACATTTCAAGCCATACTATCAATTAACATGGGCCAGAGGCCTGGAAAATGCAGGGGTGCCTACTCAATTGTCTTCACTGCTTTTTGTAAAGAAAGATGTTTATTCAGGAACACTACTAGAGGTCTTGCTAAAAAGCACTACAATTAATTACAGACAAGTACATTAACAGATACTGGAGGCAGCTGCATTTTGTGAGTAAGTGAGAAATTTGTAAATTCATGGCTGTTACTTTATACAACACTGGGACATGCTAACAAATGCTTTGATCAGTAGAAATGCTTTGTTGTAACCTGCTTGGTGTTGCTTTAGATATGCTATGAGGCAAAAGTCTTTCAGGCAGACTACCCATAGGACTGAGTCCTTTAACCTTTCGCAACTCAGCACAGAACCCACCAGACTCTATTCCCACTCATCTAACCACACTCTCCTGGACTGGGTTCTCTCCTCTCACTCCCCACGACGTGGCTGCAGAAAGTATACTGTTGCCTTCATGACCACTGTATGACTGTGTGTCAGGAAACTCCAGATCCCATTCTCCTCCCCAAAGTACATCTGGTCAAGGGCTCCCACCCCAGTCACTGAACATAAAGGCTTTACTGAGGAACCTGGCTGCTACTCAGACACTAATATGACATTATCCCTCTTCCACTCATTATTTACTTTTGTCTGGGATAAGCATGCTCCCATCAGGAAATCCAGGGTAAAATCTTACCACCCCTGGATCACTTATCTCATCGACTTGTGCAAGACTTGTAACCAAGCCTGGGCCAGGTACAAATTATACCACTCCTCAAAGGACCTCCTTCCTTAAAGGTTCCTTAGGAACTCTTGCACCAAGGCCACCATATCCCTCTATTTCAAGGCCAGCCTCCAGAATAACAAACTCCCCAGCCAAATTCTGGACGGCAATTCACTCCCTTTTTGACCCACCCCCGGCCCAGTCTGCTCCCAGAGTCCTTCTGGCAAATGGCTCACCAGTATCTGACCCGCCTCTGTTGCCACTCACTTCAATGACTTTTTCACCACTTGTGATTTCACCCCCACCTCCTAGCTCTTTCCCCTCTCCCCACCTTTCTCACCCCTATCCCACTCCCCCCTGGGTTTTGACTTTCCACCTATCACTCCCTGGGAGACCCTCTCCGCCCTTTTCTCACTCAACCCTTCCAGATTTGGCCCAGATGGTTTTAACCCTAAACATCTCCATCCATCACCTCCCTCCTCACCCACCTCCTAAATCTCTCCTCTCCCCCTCCCAGTCTGGTTTTAGGAATGATTACTCCACCATCATCTCCCTACTTAGGGTCACTAATCCCATCCTCTCAGGGATGCATCAGGGTCACATTTTTATTTATTTATTTATTTAGCTTTTGTTGACCGGGTAAGTGCACTAGACAAATTCTGCCTATTTTCAGGCACGACCCGGAGGAGGGGGATACAGATGAATGCCAACTAACCTTGAACCACATTAAGCTGTTGGTGGTATTTTTAGTGAATGAGGGAAATTTGGCCAGGACACCGGGGAAATTCCCCTACTCTTTTCGATAAGTGCCATGGGATCTTTAACATCCACCTGAACTACCACCAAGCCAGGCAGATGGGACCTCGGTTTAACGTCTCATCCAAAAGACGGCACCTCAGAAGTGCAGCACCCCTCTCATGCTGCACTACAGTGTCAGTACTGGGATATTAACCCAAGTGCCAGATGTGGGAACTGAACCCACAGCCCTCTGATCTCCCGGCCTCAGAGGCAAGTGTGCTACCTACTGAGCCACTGACACTGGTAAACATTACTTTACTGCAGATGTTTTCATTAACCTGGCCAAAGCTTTTGATTCAGTGTTCCACTCTTTCTTCCTGGGTAAGCCGAGTACTGCCAGCTGGTTCCAATCCTATCTCACAGATCAAGTCAGTACAGGTAGGAAGCACAGGACTGTCTCTACCACTCCCTATCCAGGTTAGGGTCTCAAAGTGTTCCATCCTTAGTCCAATCCTATTCTGGATCTTCCTCAGTGATCTCCCCTCCTGCCTGTACCAACTCACATGTATGTAAATGACAGACCCTCTACAACTCAGATCCCTCGACTGCTTCGGTTTAAGTCTTGTGCCAGCATGACTTTAATAATGTTCTGAGCTGGTTCCAGGCCAACTAGTTACAGATCAGCTTGACAAAAAACAAAAAAATGTGTCTATGACCTTTGGCAGCAGCCAGAAATTGGCACTGCTCACCTCCCTCCACATTTTCTCCATGCCTGAGGCTGTCAAACCCTAAAGTATCTTGGTGTGTCGTTAGATGGCAGGCTTTATTTCTTGATTCATACTGATGCCATCCATGCCAAACTCTGCCCTATACCTCAATTAAGAATGACTTTCTCTGCTGATCTGCCAGGAGTGTACCAAAATGGGTCTCCTGGTCTTTGACTACGCAAATGTGGTCTATGGCGTCGCCCCATTATAATCCCCTGGCCTGACTGGACACCCTCTGCAATGTCTTCTGCCGCTCTGCTGCAAACTCTGCATCTCACACCCACCACCGCTCCCTTACTCTTCCCTATCCATCCTCCCACTCCCCACGTCACCAGCTATACTGTGCTTCCATCATCTCTAAATGCTGGTTTAGGTCCCTCCTCTCCTACTTATCCCATCTCCCTCACCTCTCCTCCTCCTTGAGCACAGGGAACTGCACACTTTCTCCCTTCTGCACCCACACTCCTCAGCTGGAGAATCTGCTTTCTCATACCATCTCCCCCCTTCTGGAATCAGCTATTGTCCTCCATCCATCTCTCCCTCCCTTAGACACAAACTACATGCTCTCCCTCCTCCCGCTTGTTCCTGCCAACCCTCTTCCTGAACCTTACCTTACTTTTCTTGACCCCACCTCTCAGCACCCCATCATCCAGACTCCCCGAGCACTTTTTAAATTTACCTTATTTGCACACTTGTTTTTGATTAGGTACGCAATGTACTGGGCAACCTGCTGCAATTTTTGGCATTACTGTCTGTACTGCACTCGACTTGTGTACTTTATGTCACTGATTTTGTAATTATCGTCATCAGTATGGTTTGTATTCTTTGTAACTGTGTTCTTCCCTTCCCCCTGGGACATATCTGGAAATGAGCCTTGGCTTTGTGTGCCTCTCCTGGTTACCAATTTCCAAATAAATAAGTGTACCCACTTATTCACAAGGCTCCACTGACATAGTCACTTGTTCAGGTTATATATGAAAGATTAAGAGTTAGGCAAGACGAGGTTACCAGATGGCTGAAGTAGATTCAGGTCACAACATGCCTCACACGCATCGCGGCTGCAGTGAACACCAGACCGTGCGCTGGTCCGTTCAGACCGCATGGTGCTGCTCACAGCCTGCAGCAGCACAGCGCGTCATCCGCCCTGGTGGCCTCGCAGCCTTCTTGACTAGTGTGAATGACGTTTCATTTTAGTGTGCTGGATATTGTGGTGAACCCATTGAATAAAAACATTTGAAGATAGTTACTTAGTCACAATGACATGAGTTACTCCGAGCGGCATGGCACGCCAAAGCGTTTTGGGTAACCCTTGCCCAGTGTTTGCGCACAGAGCAGTTCTTTTGTCTTGTAAATGTTTTTTATTTTAATGGGTTCACCATTAATATATCCAAGGCACACTGCCTTAAGGGTAGCTGGTCCATTCCACTGGGGTGTCAAACAGGCGAGGTATACTGATGAGTCCTGGTAGACCTAAACACGGTTCATGTCTTCTGTTAGTACCCTTTGCAAACTGTGTGAGAAACCTTTCGGCACCATGCAATTCTGCTTAAAGTTGGACCAGCATAACATTCTGTGGTGATTTGAATATGCAGCCCATGATGCTTTGCATTGTGGGGGCATGTGTGATTTTGTATTTTCTTGAAACTTGGCTTCCCAGCCAAATGCCCTTTGGGGTAACCCTTGCCTCAGTGTTTGCGCACAGAGGTTCTTTGTCTTCTAAATGTTTTTTTATTTTAATGGGTTCACCACAATATATCCAAGGCACACTGCCTTAAGGGTAGCTGGTCCATTCCACTGGGGTGTCAAACAGACAAGGCATACTGATGAGTCCTGATAGGACGAAACACGTGTCTATGTCTTCTGTTAGCACCCTTTGCAAACTGTGTGAGAGGCCTTTCGGCACCATGCAATTTTGCTTAAAGATGGACCAGCATAACATCCTGTGGTGATTTGCATATGCAGCCCATGATGCTTTGCATTGTGGGGGCATGTGTGATTTTGTATTTTCACATAAACTAAAGCTACAGGCAAGCAATCTAAAGTTAAAGTTACCAGATTTTGTTATTTAATAAGAATATTCTGAATTACTGCAGTATCGTTTAAGTGCTACTTTCCACAGCCTAACTAAAAGGCACTGTGATGGGTTAGTAAAGTTCACTCTGACCAGTTAGTCTTAGGATGCTTTGTAAAGCCCTTGTTCTAGCAAAGGAGTTCATCATTAGCAATGTGTCAAAAGCAGTAGGGTACAAATCCTACTGCCCCTTGTCTGGGACAAGTAAATCTTCTTGAAAGACAAGTAGGAAAAAAAAAACAGAGTTGATTTTGTTGTAAAGAATGAGGGACAAGCGTAAACGCAGTTACAATTGTGGTTGGACAAGTCTTGAAAGTTTTGATTTAAACACCCTTGGTCAAATGCGGTTTAAAATGTAATCATCTGCTCCTGTGAGATATATAAATAATAAGGCACAATGAGGTGTGGGTAACTGCCTGATAAAAGCATCTCTCAGGTGCATCGTGAGGCTTCAGCACCTGGGAAGTTCTCATCAGGTAACAACTCGTACATCAGTGTGTCATACCACGCTTATAAAATGGGGCTCATGGTAAATTTTTTTAGAAAATACAATAAATGTACAAAAAAAAATTAACTTTAAAAATATGGTTGGTTTGGTTTCTTTGGTAAACATGGTTACAGAATTGCATTAGTGGTGCAGGAGTCTTGGGCTGCCAGTAGAAGGTGCCAAGTACCAATGTGAGCAACACTGCAGCTTTCCTCGCGGTTACCCTTAGCTCCTCCTCCTCAATTGTTTGCACTGGCGTACTACGTGGTCTGAATTGTTCTCCTCATTTTTATTCCCCACTGTTTGTATTGAATCTCCCCCCCAAACTACTCTTTGAACTGCTCAGCAGGTTGAAACTGCCGCTCCCCCTGCCACCGTTTGTTCTGTGATGCATTTAAATTCATGTACTCTACCCGCTACTGCTTGTGTGCCGCACCCAAAATCAGTATCCATGAACGACAGCTGACAAGAATGAAAACTTCCTGGTCTGCAGTCGGCATCTGCTTCTAACTGTTGGAGAGAAGGCACTGTACTCAGTTTCTGAAAACTTTCTGGGAGGCATGGATCTACATCTGCACTGCATTCTGGTTAGCTGAAGAAGTACTGACCGATAAGGATGTGGCCAAATATACCTCTCAGCCAAACAGGACGCAAGATATCCTACCCATTTTACAATTCTTCATAATATATGGTCAAGGACAATAATCATCAGTTTTCACTGCACTCCTACACAGGGAAAAACACTGCATTGTGGTTCACAATTCAAAACAAACAAAATACAAAAGATGCAAAACAAAACACACTTATAAGAGACACAGGGGCATCGATGCTCAACAGTTTGAGCAATATTACTTCTAAAGCTGGTTTTTTGTAGTAATATTCTTTTTTCTCTCTGTTCACAGTGGAACCTTTTTATATTACATTCATGTTAGCAGGTTTTGTCCATTATAAGGGGTGTCCACTATATCCTAACTCTATAAAAAAAAAAAAGAATCCCCTGCTGGCCCAGTGGCGTGGAGGGCTGAGTCGCTGGGGCCTTACCTCTAGCCACACCAGTGACCCAGGTTTGGGAACAGACCAAGGTAGCTTGGGGTCCGGCTAGGTGAGGGAGGACTGAGCATTCCACGATAGCTCTCCTCACTTGGGGAAGGGGATTGCATTCCATGGCCTGCCTGCCACCTGGCAGAGGCTGGGAGGTAGCACCGGTGGAACCAGCAAGAGTGGGGGGGATGTGCGCCGAAGCAGCATACATGGAGAGGATAAGGGGATAAAATAAGTATTTTACTACCATTTTTCCATTATTTATTCCCTCTTTCTAATTTGAAGAATTTGGTTACCATCCTACACACTTACTGCAGTATGTCGGTACACATGCACAAAACTGGCAGCACCATGTGATGCAAGCAACCATGGCACCACACACTGACTGAATTAGCTGGGGTGGGGACAGAAAAATAGTATCAGTGTTACTTGTGTACAGTCAGAGAAAAGTGTCGGGAGCTGCTCAGGGCTGTTGCAACCTAGCAAACCATTAAAAGTAAGGCCTTAGCACTACGAAGCAGTGAGGCAGTAATTCAGGCTCTACAGAAGAGTCAGTGGCTGCAGGTGCCAGTGAGTCTGAGATTTTGTTTAGAGGCGAGGGGCCAAGATGGGTATGCAGATGGCATTACCACCATTTAGAGAAAAATGCTACCAGGTTAAAGAAGCAAGCTGTAAACACTTCCCAGTCCTAAAAATTATCTGGACCTCTGGGTACTAGTTACCAGACAGAACTTGCTTTGCTTCTGTTCAGTGAAAACTATACAGCTGATGAGGAACAAGATTAGCTCTGATCATACATTTACAGTATTTAAGTTGGGAAGCTTCCTACATTTTGCATACTATGACAAGATGGGCTACTAGAGTGCAGCTTGTATATCCTTAGCATATTACTGTGGGAATCTAGGTTAATTAGACATTTTTAATGCAGTGAATATTTTTTCATATTTTTTTTATTTACAATTTGATGATCGTGAAAGACACACTGAGCAGGAGCTCATTTCCAGGTATGACATGGGGGAGGACAACAGCACAAGAGATGGGAGAAAGCATATGCACTACTGTTTATATCCATGAAGGTGATCAAAAACACAGCGAGGCATTTAAAGTGCTGGTCAGCCATTTTTATGTTAAGATCATCATACCTGCTAATGAACCAATTTAAGGGCAGGGGTTCTTTCAGGTCTGATACTGCATCATCTTTACTTTGTGACACCTGAATGGGGCCAGACAAGGCAATCCCAAAAAACATTCTTCCAAAACTACATACCCAACTCCACCCCAAAAGTAACCAAAACTCTAAAATGACAATTTTAAGAGACTCTGGGGCCTTCTGGGCCAGGGATTCAAATGTTCATGACACGAAACTAAATTCAGCAGGAAAAAACGTACCTTTTGATACCTACTGACCTTGCATGTAGACAATATTCTAGCCATCTATTTGGAAATGTTTCGTTATTAATTTACCAGAACATACCACACTACTCCCATCACTCCATCAACAAAGCACTTTCTTTCTATTGAGGAGAAAGACAAAAGGATGTATGCACTAAATATCATCCCCAAAGGCATGCTAAGTGCACGCCTAATGAACCTGAAGCAACAAAGAACTAAAAACCAAGCAAGGTTCCAGCAATGTGAAGACTTCCGGTACATAAACTAGCAAGGCCACCTTCTCTTCTAGTAAATAAAGACATTCCTACAAAGGCCAGCCCTCTGACATAGAATGAGTTCCCAGTAAAACTCCAGAAATGATTAAAAACATGGCTCAAGAGTTGGACGTCCAAGCCTTAAGAGAGTTTAGGCATAGTTAAATGCATTTTCTAGAATTCTAAGAAACTGGACATGTGTCACACGATGTTGTTGCAAGAAGCATGCATCAGCAGGTCCAAAAACTTCTGTAAATGGGGGTCTATTGGTAACTAACAGACAGATCCATATAACCTTCCACTTTTCTTTGCTGGCCTCCCCAGCGCCCTTTCCCACATTCATACATAACCTGGAGGACTCTCTTGTAGGACTCCCACTGCATTTCCCTTCTCCCCCTTGGATGATGGGAACCCCGACTGCTCCGGCTGGCACAACTGCACAGGGACACCATCACGGAGGAGCACTTCAGCCAACCCAGGTAAGTCATGGGGCCATGTGCAACCACCAGTGGCTAAGGCACAACCGACAAACATGCATGGACACACACCGGGGTGCATGCCATCAAGGAAAGTGGCCAAGCATGGAACCACACACACCACCAAGGATGGATGAGGTCTAACATGCCATGCAGACACACACACACACACACACAAAATGCACCAGACATGCACAAAGGGTGGGAGGCACACCAACCCAGAATGCCACCCCTAGCCACACACATGTCCATAGACCACCATGCCCACTGCCTGTCCTTGTGCATGTGTCAGATACTGAGCACCATTGCACAATGGTGTACAGTGCAATGCAGGTATAATCATGCACACGCAACTGCAGATGGCAGCCGGGAGGGTGTGCAGATGGACTGTGTGTCCGCGTGCAGGACCAGGTACCCACCCGTGCAATGCCCGCTGAATGACACAATGCACACAGGGCAGCAACAGACAGTAGCCACGTTGGGAGACAGGTCAGTCACGTGCCACAGTGCCCCAGCTGCCATGGATGCATGGGTGGCCCCTCCGAGACCCACCAGCACTGACAGGCTGACCACTGGCCTCATGGGGTGGCAGCAATTGTCCCCCAGGGGTTCCACTGTGTGAATGCGACCGTGCTCATGCAGGGGTCTGCAGCACACCAAACATGCCTGCGCCAGGCATGCTCGGGATGCTCAGAGCTGAACCTGGTATCGACAAGGAGGGTGTCGCATGACGCTGGGAATGGGGGGTGGACAGTGCACTGCGTGGTGTCTACAACACATGGGCACATGACTGTGTGCCCACTGTGGCCATGACAGCAGAGAATGCCTGTGTCTGCCTGTCAATGGCAGCGGTCACATCCTCCCGCAACTAGTCCATCCCAGCCAGGATCAGAGCAGTGTCTCTGCTGTGACACTCCTCTGCCCGCTCCAGAGCCACACGCAGTGCATCCACCGACGTCGCAAGCCGCATCTGCTGGTTGACTGATGCTTGCAGTATGTAGGTGTGCTTATCCAAGAGGTCATCTGCCTCCTCGGCATCCTGTCCCTCAGGGTGTGCGTGGCCCTGATGTCCAGCACCCCTTGAGGGTGGGCACTGTATACCAGGACCAGGCCTGGGCATGTTCACAGGCGGTGCACTGATGCCGCCCCCTGACCCTGTACCCCTAAGCCCATTGGCCAACTGCTGATGCTGCCCCTCCAGCTGCTGCTCACCAGGGCTCACTGGTGCCACCGCAGTGGCTGCAACAGTCCCACTGTCCTGTACACACACCAGTGCTGCCTCACTGGTGCTGACAGGCACAGGCTGGGACTGTGATGACACACAGGCCTCCATGGCGGCACCACCCACAGCCATGGCCGTGATGTTATCCGCTGTGTGCCCATTCCATGGCACACACGTGTCACTGACCCTGCTGTTAGCGACATCATCATCGTTAACAGACCTGGCACCAGACCGAGTCACAGTATGCCGGCATCCGTGGATGCCGGCATGCTGGGACATGGGCAGGGCCTCCTCTGCACCTGTTCCAACAACATCAGTCTGGATAGCCAGGCAGGCCCACTGTCGCACTGAGCTACATATACCTGTGGAGGTGGATGGGCCCTCCTCCATCTCCAGCTGACTGTCCTCAGTGGACAGGCCCATCACCGCTGACCCATACAGATGCTCAGGATCTGTAAGAGAAAACAAAGTCACTTTACTGCATGTGACCTACCCTGCCCCCCCAATAGACAGACCATGACCTACCATGCAGTGATGGGCTACCACCCATCTGGAAGCCACCACCCAGAACACCCTCAGTGGCACAACGCTGCATGCTTCCAGCAACCCTCTCCTCCTGTGGGGTCAGGTCTACCACCTCCGGCTGTCCCCCATCTGTCGCAGCTCGTGCTGCCCTGATGGCAGACACCTTCTGCTTTATCCTCCTCCTGTCTGTGCCCATCTTCTTCTTGCACTCCTGCACGGAGTGCTGGTGGCTGCCATGCAGGTTCACTGCACGTCCCACCTCCTCCCATGCAGCAGCATGGGCCTGTGGTGTTCCCTACTGTCCACTGAGAAGTGGCTCCTGATCCAGGTAGGCCTCAAACAGGGCATCGGTCTCGGCCTTGGTGAAATTAGGCCTCCTCCTCCTCCTCCTCCCACCACTATGTTCCTCCTCTCCCACAACTCGCTCGGTCATTATTTAGCCTGTGAGAATGAAAGTTGTTACCTGTGGCTGTGCAGTCCCATGCATGTCCCAGAATCCACAGTCCACACTTCCAAACAGCATGCAACTCACCAATAGACTGCAGTAAATGACTATGGCCAGTGAAGCCCAGTGTCGCACTTTTGTAGCGCCACCCATGCAAATGAGGTGAGGCGCAACTTTAAGTGGATGCAGATTGCAGTGCTGCGCCATTGAATGGCTGATTAGCTGATCTGCAAATGACGACTGAATATTGCGCTGTTGCGCTTTGCACAATTGTGCTGAACGTGCTGAGCCAAGGGTGCAGTTCTGTGACATGCGCAGTACACACCTCACTGCACATGCCCAGTTTGCTGACGCAGGCGTCTGCTGCACTGTTGATGTGCTGTGCACGGGAAGCAATGCAAGGCATGGCCACCATTGTGCCAGTGGCGCTACAGCGATGTTCACCTATATGGTGCTGTGGCACTGGGCCATCATAGGCGCACTGGGGCAACAGCGCAGTAGGCCGCTACTGGATGTAGCACACAGGCATCCAATTATGCTACACACATTGGGTTCCAATGGCACTGTGCCTGTCCATGTGCAAAAGCCCCTTGACCCTGTGCCCAACCTTTGGCCCCTAGGTGCCATGTGTCAGGCATGGGTGAACTACTATTGCACTGTTCGGTGACAGTGCATTAGGGAATGGCAGTGCTGTACCGCTCAGCATCTGCATGTGGTGGAACCGCACTGCAGAGTGCCATTTTGAGCTGACTGAGCAAGTGGGATGGCCCGGAGGAGGGCTGCACAGTGGACCCAAGTTGAACTGGCTAACCTAGTGGCCATTGTAGAGCCACTCTATGGCCCACTGTTTGGGGAGGCACCCCTTGACAGGTCTAGGAGCCAGGTGTGGGAGGAGGTGGCCAATGCCCTGGAGGAGGCCACAGGAAGGGAGCGGACAGTGGAGCAGTGTCACCACAGGTATGGCAACCTGCGGAGGAGGGAACCAGACCTGCTTGCCCACCTGTGGTCACGTGCCAGGAGGGGCATGGTGCCACGGCTACGTAGGTGTCCGGAACATGGGGGAGGGACCGTCCGGTGCTGGCTGTGGTGGTGTTATCAGGGTTTGGGGTGGTGGGTCTGACTGGGTGGGAGTGCACACACATGGGGGCAGGGGGACTTTGCTATAGGATTGTACTGATGTTCCTCTCTCCATGTTTGCACCACAGGGCCAGAGGAGAGATGTCTGGCCAGGGAGATGCAGCACCAGGAGAACGACAGGGCCACTAGGAGGGGCGACGGTCAACAGTGCCCGAGGGACTGGCCTAGTGATGGTGAGTGCCATACCACCATGATTACTATTGCATGCTGTGTAACAGAGTGGGCAGCGGGGCATGGTCACCATCCATTGACACCACTGCCATGCATGCAACTTGTTACAGTCAGCACTGTCCAGTGGCACTGCATGTTTGGGAGTGCATCGATGATGGTCCATGCATGCACCGGCTACATGGCTGTGCCACTGCCTTCGCACCACATAGCCATGTCACTAAATGGCCATGGTGGTGCTGTGCATGACTTGGCTGGTGGGTGTGTGCTGCAGTCCGCATGGCTGTATGTGTCTGGGTTGGCAGGTCTTGTGGATGTGATCACTGTGGGTGGTCACACCATCACAGAGGCATGTCCCACAGCAGTATGCCATGCACAGTGGGTTGGCTGTATGGGGGCTGTGCATTCACACCTATTGACTGTGCTCCCTTGTCCTAGGTGTCTGCCAGCTGCAGGAGATAAGGGAGGCATTGAGGAAGATCCTCAATGTGGCCCAGGCTTCTTTGGAGATCCTGCAACGGATTGACCAGCTTGGGGTCCAGAGAAGGCACCTGAGGCAGAGCAGCCAGAGCGGGGAGCGGGGCTCCCATTGATCATTGTTCTCCCTGATATCCCTCACCCCAGACCCACCCTCACACCCCTCTTCCTGTCCCATTTGTTCACCCCTGCCCCTTACCCACCCCCACCTTGTTTGTGGCCCTCCTCCTCAACTTTGTACATAGTTTTGGAAATAGTTCCTTTTGATATGTTTTTTGAATACAAATCTTTTGATATGAATACTGTGGTGGTCTCTGATTTGCAGCGGGCTATAGGTGCTCAGCTGCAGTGGTGTGCATGGCATCAGGGGTGGTGCAGTCATGGGTATGGTGTGTGTCCGTGGGGAGGTGACTATGGTGTGGGGGTAGCTATCAGTCAGTGTCTGTGGTGTGTGTGTTGTGCCCTGTGCACTGGATGACTGTGTGCAGTGGTCCATGGTGCATGCTCTGTGTCCATGGCGCCTCTGTCAGCCCGTCCATAGCTTGTGCAGCTGACACCCTTGCATATCTGTGACCTGCACGGTCTGCTGGCATGTCAGTGGTGGCTGTCCATGCAGGGCATCCATTGCACCCATCACAATGCTGGGTTGCCTCCTGTCACTGGTGTGGTGCATGTCTGCCTTGGGTGACACTGTGGCCTCTGCAGTTGTTGTCCCACCTCCATGCTGTGGCTTGTGTGTGTTGCAGGGGATGTGCTCCACTGTCTGTAACTTGTGCTCCGGGAAAATGATGGTGGTGTACATGTTCACGGTGCCTTCGCAGGGTGGCTGGCACGCCTGTGCCATGGAGGACTGCATGCTGTGTGTACACGGTTCTCCATGGGCCCCTTACTGGGGGCTTGGTTGCCCCGCTACTGCATCCCTGTGTTGTTGTGCCCTTGGGTATGGGTGGGTGTTTGTCCATGCACCGTGTGGCATCTGGTGTGGTGCATGCTTCCACGCACCACTGTGGGTGTCTGCGCTGGCTGTTGTGGCCAGTGCTGGGTCGGGGTGTGTCCTTGGGAGGGTGTGCAGGGTGCTGTACCACTGGTGGTGGTGTCCAGGGCATGTCCTGTCCCATGTGGGGTACCTCATGTGCTGATGCATGGTCGGTCTCTCAGCTGTACCTCGAGGGGGCTGTGCATGGTGGCACTGTGTATGCTGTCGCTGTATCACTGTGTGCTGCCACCCGCTGATGGGTGCTCATGGTGGGGCTGCCTTGCATGGTTCTGTGCTGCACAGGGTTGCATAGTCACAGTGGGGATGGTGGCATGCATGGGGTTTCCTGCAGTGGTGGATGCTGCTCCTGGGTAGGGTGTCTGGGGGTCATGGTGCAGGGTGTGCTCTGCATTGGGGGGATGGTGTGGCACAGGGTGGTCAGCCCTCCTTGTGTGCCAGTCACAGCTTGTCAGGGGGTGTGATGGGGCACCATGGCCCAGCTGTGGAATGGTTGCTTGTCTGCATGGGCCAGTGGTTATTCCAGCCCTCCCCCAGTTGTGCAGTGCATGGGGTGTGGGAGGACGATGTCTGTTCTGCTGTGTGTTCCTCTTCCCATCTGTGGCATGGGTGGTGGGCCTCTACCTTCCTGATTGTGCAGTTGCCTTGCTGCCCTGCTGCTGGGGGGGCATCTCTGGTTGGGCTATGGTGCCTCTGGACTGCTCAGCTGAACATCCCTTGTTGCGCTACGGAGCATCAGATCTGCTCAGCTTCCCCTCCCTAGTTGCACTATGGGGCAGGTGGAGCGATATTCAGTCGTTGGCTGTAGGCGCAGGTTGGCCAGCTCAGTTTTTGAATGTCACGCCTGTTGAGCATGGGTGCAATGGACTTGCGTTTGCTCCTGCTATTGTGCACTTTTTGGGTGAAGTTTGAATACCTGGGCCTATGTGTTTTTCTCTGTATTCGCTAGACTCAGTGTTATTTATTTACAGTATCTCCTGTATATTAGGTAGTGATTACAGCTCTCTTATGTACTCTTGATGGTTTGCAAACTGTATATGTTTTTAAGGATACTGTTTCTTTTCCCTCTGACTGTTTCTCCTCTGCCTGACCTAGTTTCCCTCATACTACTCTCCTCCCTTTGTATTTTTGCCCCTCAGCTACTCTGACTAAACTGTGCAGTCATCATTTCTTGGGTGCCCTGCTGGTGTAACTAACCCCATCCCCTTCCCCCCACTAACACTCTCTTCCCTCGATCCCCCTGACCCCTGGCAAACCCCCGACTGACTGCAAGCTGCCATTTCATGGGCACCTGCAGGTGCTACAGTAACCCCCACATCTCTAACTACCTTGTATCCTGCACTTCTCTGCCTTTAGGCCCCTGGCAACTCAGTCTGACCTGCGAGCCTCAGCTTGTGGGCTCACTGCAAGTGCTGTCAAGTCCCTTCTACCTCACTAGCCCTACCTGAACCATGCCATCTTCCTCCCCCATCCCATATCTTTTCTTTGTTTCCCTTGGTGCCTTCTCCATACGTAGTACCCTCCTCCTCCCCCGCCTCAGCTCTTCTCCCTCTAAGGTAACCCTCTCCTTCTCCTTTCTCACTTACCCCTTCCTTTGTCCATTGTATCTGCCTACCATTTAAGCAGGCAATGCTCTGGCCTACTTCAGGATTGACCCTTTCTCTTTTGTTCCCTTACCCAGGACTTGCCCTTGGCAAGGGCTCAAAGCTGCCAGTGGCCGGGCCCCAACCCTCGCCGGCCATGCTCCACTCATCTGCCTGCTCTCCCAGATCAGGTACTCCACCGCTAACTTCAACTGTAAGCCTCTAACCTGATTTGCTGCTCCAGATGGGGTCCAGATTCTCACTGGTTGGATCTGCTCTGCCAGCGCCTCTCGATTGGACATTGCTGAGATAACAGCGCTTGCCGCTTCAATTCAAATTTTCTCTGTTCTAAACTTCGGCAGCTTTAGCTGCCTGTGCTAGGACTGTACATTTGTCACACACGCCCTGTCACTGACCTTGACCTCTATTAAATACCCCTTCTTCCCTCCACAAGGTACACACTCCTCACCTTTCTCTAGTGTGAATGCTCCTTCCCTTAAAGGGACCTCTCTGAATTACACCATTCCTTGCTACCACCATGGCCTCCCTGACCTGTGCTTACTCCAGGTGCTAGTGTTCCTCTTCCCTATTGTGTGCTTACTTTAGTTGCTGTGCACCATATCCAAGTTAATTAGCCTGCTGCTTAAATCTTCTAGTGCAGCTGCTAAATTTCCTCATCTTCTTTTTTCCTCCTGTCTCACTGCTGTCCCACCCTCCAAGCACACCCTGCCCCCTCTGTGCCGTCTCCCGTGCAGTCACACCTGGCTGTAATTTCTCACAAATTTAATTAGCTGTTCTGTGCTGCCTCCCTCAGCAACCTTCGTGCTCAACACACACATCTCATTCCTGTGCTGCCCCCTGCCTTTCACCATCTCCTCTCCTCTCTCTCCTCCATACCATTTAATTGCTGGGCTGCCCTCACCAGCCTATACCATTCCTGCCAGGCACCATATTCTCCCTCATCCTTTTCTCCCACAGCATTGCCCCCACTCTACAAACTACTTTTCCACTTCCTCCTTCTCTCCCACTACTTCCCTAATTCCACCATCTCTCTTCTCTCATCCTCCTCTGCCACCTGACTATCACCATGCTGCCTCTCCCCTTGTTCTGCCTCCCCTTCTTTTTCTCCCTGACATCCCTCCCACCCTCTTCACTTCCTACCTCCCCCATTCTTCCTCTCTGCCCTCCCTCTACCTCCCCTTCCCTCCCCATCTCCTTTCAAACCCCACTTGAACACTTCCCATGGTGCACCACAGCAGGTATCCTTACCAGCTCTGGCTCCCATCTGCCCAGCCTGCAAACCCTCATTTTCCAAATCAGCCTCTCAAATACACTGCTCGATCATGCCCACAGTAGGACCCTCCCTTCCTCTCACAAGTAAATACATGTCTATCCTTAGTAAATTTACTCATCTCCA
Organism: Neoceratodus forsteri; assembly: GCA_016271365.2. Taxonomy (NCBI): domain Eukaryota; kingdom Metazoa; phylum Chordata; order Ceratodontiformes; family Ceratodontidae; genus Neoceratodus; species Neoceratodus forsteri. The sequence continues at coordinate 627,565,288 of CM057450.1, read as the reverse complement.
TTTTGTTACTCTCATCTGATGACATTGAGCCTACCTGGGCCCCCACCTTCTCCTCACCAGATCTCCCAAAAGGACTTAGATTTGTTCATCTGAACATAAGAAGTCTTCTCCCCAAAACTGACCTTCTTCAACCACTCACAACCCAACTTACCCCCTCTGCCCTCACTGTAACAGAGTATTGGCTCAGCTCTAAAATCAAGGACTTGGACATCGCCATCCCTGGCTATTCCCTCATCCACCAGGACTGGAAGGCCAGGGGACGTGATGTCCCCATGTATATATAAATATATCCTCCTCCTCTCTCAATTATACTGTCTGTCTCTCCTTGACCACTCTCCTCTTTTATGAAATGCTGCTAGTAAAAATAACCTCCCTTCTCCCTCTCCATCTTTGTATGTGGTATCTACTGCTGCCCCAATCTCCCTGCCTCCTCCCTCTCCTCTCTTACCAATCTCCTCTCTTCCTTCTCCATCCTTGACACCCCTGGAGAACTTTTCATCCTTGGAGACTTCAACATAAACTAGTTGGCCAGCCAAAAGTCAAAAATCTGCAACCATGCCTTCTTGTTTAACCTTACACAACTAATTTCCTGCCCTACACGCCTTAACCGCAAATCAGGCAAGCATTCCCTAATCGACTGGGTGCTGATCTCTCACTCCCACTATGTCATAAGCTCTGGTACTCTCCCTGATGCCCTCAGTGACATCATATGATCTACTGTGTGCGTAAAATCCACTACACAAAGTCATCCCCTGTCATTCTCAATTCTCGCTTATATCACTCACTAGACCTGTCTTCCCTACATAATGATTTGTCAAATATCAACTGGTCACCTATTGCCTCTGCCCCCTCCGTCAACTCAGCTCTGACCTTCTTTTCTTCCCAGTTCTTGAATGTATGGGACCATCATGCCCCATTCAGAAAGGAGCGGGCCCCCAGGAACCACCTCCCCTGGGTCACTGGAGAACTCTTAGCATGTCAACAGGCAAGAGACAAAGCCTGGGCTGTGTACAAAACCACCGGCTGCCCCCATAACTTCCAGCATTATCGCTCACTCTGCAATGCTTGCATCAAGGCCATCTGCCTTGTGAAAGCAGAGTACTTCCAATCCTCCTTCCAGGATAACATCAACAATCCATCCAAATTCTGGAAGGTCATCCACACCCTGTTCTCTCCCCCATCCACTCCTCTCCGCCTGTTGTAAAAATCTGCACAACACAATTGATGACCCTCCCTCTGTGGACACTGAATTCAACAAGTACTTTACCACCTGTGCCTCCTTGCTGCTTGCATCACTCCCAGGCACTACCCCCTGAGTTTCCTCTGGTTCCCCTTCTGACACCCCTGCTGACTCCATGCCCCCTCCTCTGCCACCCCTCACTTTCAGGCCCTTACTCTCTGATGACACTCTATGAGTACTACTTGCCTTGAACCCATCCATAGAAAAGAGTTCTAATGGCCTGGACCCTAAGCTTCTTCACCTTTCTGCATCCTCAATTGCTCTGCCATTGACAACCCTTCTAAACCTCTCCTTTCTGCATGCCACCGTGCCAGATGCTTGGAAATCTGCTACAGTGATCCCCCTTTCCAATGGTGGGGACACTTCAGATCCCAGCAACTTTTGCCCCATTTCTCTACTCCCCACTCTGGCTAAGCTACAAGAGCATTTGGTCCTGGAACAACTCCCCTCCTTCCTCAACTCATCCTCCTTTTTCACCTGTTTAAAAGCTGGCTTTCACAAAGACCACTCCACCACCATCTCCCTCTTATGGCTCACTGATTCCATTGTCTCAAGCGTAGCATGGCTCAGGGATGCATCACCTCAGCTATTTTTGTTGACCTGGCAAAGCCTTCGACACTGTCTCCCACTCCCTCCTCCTCAGCAAGCTTCCTGCTGCTGGTCTCTCTGACTCTGCACAAGCTGGTTCTGTGCTCACCTGGCCACTCCCAATCTGTCAGAATTGGCAGCCCTCTCCTCCCCTCCCTCCTCCCCTCCCTCCACTCCTCTCAGTCACCCCAGCTGTCCCCAAGGCTTGTTACTTGGTCCTATTTTATTTTCCATATTCCTGAATGATCTCCCAAAAGCCTGCATATCCTCATGCATACACATGTATGCTAATGATACGGTGCTATTTTCCTCCAGAAACTCCCCCTATGAGGTGACCACCAGCCTTCAGCTGGACTTTAACAACATACTGGTTTAACAACGCTGGTTTACTGCTAACCAACTCTCCATGAAAGTCAGAAAAACAGTATCTATGACATTCGACCCCAGTCAGATTGGCAAGGCTTGACTCCTTCCCTAACTTTCACGCTCTCACTGGCTCCACACTGGATGATGTTGCCAAGTTCAAATACCTTGGACTATGGCTGGACAAGAATCTTGATTTCAAGGTCCATATTGAAGCGATCCATAAAAAACTTCTTCCTAAGCTAGGCACCCTCTACTGACATTGTAGGTGCCTCCCACAACATGCCATGTGTAAAATCATCCAGAAGATGATTCTCCCTGTATTTGACTTTGGAGATGTAGTCTATAACTCTGCTCCTAAAACCACCCTTGCCAGACTGGACACTCTCGCTAACTCCTTCTGCCACTTCATTCTTGGTTGCTCCCTTCGCATTCACCACTGTGACCTTTACTCTTCACTCTGCCATCCCTCTCTCCATGACAGACGCCTTTCACACATCACAAATCTAGTTGGAAAGTTCTGGCTTGGTTCCCTACCTCCTTACCTGTCCTCCCAACTGTCCACCCCCCTTCCATCCTGCTATTCTCTTTACGCCTCCACACATAGGTCTTTCACCCTTCCTCATCAGTGCACATCATCTGACTGCACTACCTTTTCCTATAATTTCCTTGTAATTTTGAACTCCCTCTACCTAAAAATCCACTCTGCCCAGTCCCGACCCTCCCTCTCCTACCTCCTCCGTAAGCACTCTGTTCATCCCTATATCTGCACCTAACTCCTCTCTCTTTCTCTCTCCCATAATACCCCATCTGCCATGCCCACCTTACCCCTTCTGCCCCCCACTCCTCCCTACAGCCTCCCCTATCCACCCCCTCTCTCTTCTCCAGGGCCATTGTCCCCTTGCAGGGTTCTCAACATTCTGAAGGGGACTCAGTTCCTGGGGTTTAGCCCTGACCTGCCCACCTCTCTCCCTCCTTGTCCCCTCCCCCACAGTGCTATCAGCATCTCAGAGGGGTATTCTTCTTCCCCTCCTCCTCCCTCCCTCCCTCCTCCCCTGTCTCTCATGCAGTAACTCTCTCTTGCATCCAGCCTTCATCCCCAACATCCTGTGTGTCACTCCCCTTCTCAAAATACATTGTGCACTTAGCTATTCTTACTCTTACATACTGGCTTTTTTGACCTTGACCTGCACATACTCACCACCTCATTGCAGCTACCCTTCCAGCTGCTTGATGTCTACATCTAACATCTCTCCAGTCCTACTCCTCACATACCATTTTTACATCTAAACCCTTAATGCTAGGATTGGTACCTTATACAGACATCTCTCCCTAGCATTTCTCCATCAACCTGACCCACCATACTCTCTTACCCTCCCCATCCCTCCTACGGCCCCCTACCTTGCACGAATCTAAGCTATAACTATGACTGCATAAAGTTAGCCATGCTATCTATGCTGTGACTATGACTGCCTAATTCTAAGCAGTGCTATCTGCCTAGTGTCCATTGCTACCCTCGTCCCCATCGTTATCTACGGCTTCCTCTCTCCCCCATATCTTGACCTCACTATGTATATACCAATCCCTGTTTACATCTACAACTATACTAATTAGTACTGCACTGCAGTTACACATCACTGCATGTATTTGAGTTGCACTTATGTAGTTGATTGTTTGGTATTTGTATTCCATTGTACTAGCACACCACTATATGTATGTTTTTCTGCACTGTACATATTTGATTGTTCCATCTTGCTCAGTCCTGCCATTTATGTACCCCCTCCCCCCAGAACACTTCTGGGAATGAGCTGTTTACAGCTCATGTTGCCTTTCCTGGTGAAATCTCTTCAAATAAATAAATAATAAAAAAAAATTCTACACACTTGTGTACCTTTAGTCATTTGGCTGCTCATCACAGCCGTATCGGCTCTGGCTAGAGTTTGTTTTGGTAGATACAACTTTTGCTTTTGAGGCAGTCTCAAAATGATACATAGATACATAGAAATAGCTGGAAGATAGCTACTGCTAGGACCATCTAGTCTGCCCATAAGCCCTAAACGTGTATGCAATCATTGACCCTAACTGGCTTTTTATCACTCCCTCCCCACCCAGTGTTCCCTTGTACCTGTCCCAGGCAAGTTTAAACCCCTCCACTGTGCTTGCCCCCACCACCTCTTTTGGCAACTGTTCCAAGCATCCTCCACCCTCTCTGTGTAGAAAAACTTCCTCACATTACCTCTTAATCTACCCCCCTCCAATTTCATATTGTGTCCCCTCGTTCTGATATCTTTTTTACATTGGAAAAGATCCCCACCTGCACGGCACATTGTTTATGCACTTGAGGTACTTGAAAGTTTCTATCATGTCCCCACTTTCTCTCTTCTCCTCTTCTCCAGTGAGTACATACTGATGACTCTTAGCCTCTCCTCGTATGTTTTGTGATGCAAGCCGAGCACATCTTTGTCGCCCTTCTCTGGATAGCCTCCACCCTGTCTATGTCCTTACACATGTGTGGTTTCCAATATTGCATGCAGTACTCCAAGTGAGGCCTTACCAGTGTTTTATACAATGGCATCAACACCTCCTGTCTCCTGCTAGTATTGCCTCTACCTAAGCACCCCAGCATGCCACTGGCACTCCCTGAAGTCTTTGCACACTGCTTTGCTACCTTAAGGTCATCAGATATGATAACCCCTAGGTCCCTTTCCTGTTTTGTAACAGTCAGCACCTCCCCCCATTCTGTAGCTCTCCCCAGGGTTACCCCTATGCAGGTGCATAATCTTGCACTTTATTGAATTGAACCTCAGTTGCCACACCTCTGACCATCTTTCAAGCTTCTCCAGGTCCCTCTTTATTTTCTGCACCCCTTCTGGAGTATCCACTCTATTGCAGCTCTTTGTACCATCTTCAAATAGGCAGACCTTTCCTTCTAGCCCCTCTGCAATGTCACTAATGAAGACATTGAACAGGACTGGTCCCAGTACTGATCCCTGTGGTACTCTGCTGGTCACCTCTCTCTCCCTGGATTGGATCCCATTTACCACCACCCTCTGTCTTCTGTCCACCAGCCAGTTTCTAGCATAAAGTATCACCTTATGCCCCATGCCCAAACTACTCATCTTCTTAACCAGCCTTCTGTGTGGGACGGCATCAAAGGCTTTGCTGAAATCTAGGTAGGTGATGTCTACTGCCCCTCTCTGATTCACTTCCATAGTCAGCCAATCAAAAAATCTATCAGATTTGTTTGACAAGACCTTCCTGCTGTGAATCCATGTTGCCTTCAATCCTGGGCACCATTGGATTCCAGGTGTACCAGTATCCTTTTTTTCAGCTGTGTCTCCGTGATCTTCCCCACCACTGAGGTGAGGCTGACTGGCCTGTAGTTCCACGCTTCCTCCCTACTGCCACTTTTGTGCAGTGCGACAACATGCACCCTCCTCCAGTCCTCTGGAACCATGCCTGTGTTGAGTGACTCTGTGAACAGGGCTGCCAGAGGCACTGCAAGTTCCCTTCTCAGCTCCCTTAATATCCTTGGGTGTATGTGGTCTGCCCCATGGCTTTATTCACCTTCAGCTTTGTGAGTTCTTCCAGAACTCCCTCCACTGTGAATGGACTTGTGTCCACCTCTCCCTCCCATTGCCTCTACTCCTCAACTGTGGTCCTTAACCCTCTCCCTCCTTAATGAATACTGAACAGAAGTATTTGTTCCGTATTTCTGCTTTGCCTAGATCCCCCTCCTTACACTCTCCCTCCTCCCTTTTGAGTCTCACAACCCCCCGGACCCCCATTTTTTCTTCTATCACTGATATACCTATAGAATGTCTTGTCCCCTTTTTTCACAGTCCATGCTAAACCCTCCTCTGTCTGTGCCTTGGCTCTCCTAACAGCTTTCCCTGCTCCCCTTAGACATTCAATGTACACCTCCATGTCCTCCTTCCTTTGGGTTCCCTTATACTTCTTGAAACTTGCTCTTTTAGCCCTTACTTTGTCTGCTACCTCTTTAGAGAACCATAGTGGTTTCCTTCTTCTTTTCCCTTTGGTCACTATCCTAAAGCATTGATTAGTTACCTCCACTGTGGCTCCTTTTAGTTTTCCCCACAGTTCCTCCACTCCCTCCATTACCTCTCCCTTCTCCAGGGCTGCTCTTAAACATCTACCCATTTCACAGAAATCTGTCCTCCTTAAACCTAATACTTTTGTCCTTGTGTGGCTTAACTGAGTCCCTGTCTCCATGCCAAACCACACCATGTGGTGATCGCTGGATCCCAGCTGCCCTTCCACCTGGACTCCTTTGACTCTGTTTTCACTGGTCCATACCAGGTCCAGAATCGATGTATCTCTAGTTAGTTCATGCATCAGCTGTCTGAGTCCAACCCCCTGCAGGGATTCCAGGATGGCCATGCTTCTGGCTGAAGCAGCTGCCTGGGTGGTCCAATCTATATTCGACATTTTGAAATCCCCCATCAGCAGGATTTCACCTTTAGCTGCCATGTCATGAATTTCCTCCATTAGTACCCTGTCCACTTCCTCCCTCTGTGCCAGAGATCTGTAGATCATCCCAGTATATATTGCTGTGCCATTCCCTGGTTCAAGGGTGACCCATATTGACTCACCATCCCTCTGTCCTGTCTTCCCTGTACTACTGTAGCCTTTATGCCTTCTCTGATGTATGGGCTACCCCACTCCCTTTTTACCTTCCTTGTCCCTTCTGAACAGTGTATAGCCTGGTACATTAATGTCCCAGTCATGATTAGCAGATTACTATGTCTGTGTTATTGCTGCTATGTCAAGGTCTGCATCCATCATCAAGGCTTCCAGGTCTGAAACCTTATTTCTCAGAATGCAGACATTTGTGAGCATGACCTTCAATGTTTTATACCCTGCCCTCCCTCTGTTCTCTCTCCCTTGCTTGTTTCCCCCACTCCAGTTTTCTTGTTCATGTGCTCCTGCCCCCCATCCCCCCTTTACATGCTTTGCCTGCCTGCTTCTCACTACCCGCTTCAGTTGTTCCTGTTGTCAACTTGTGTTTTTGCATGCTACCATGAGGCACTGATCCTAAGCCACCTGTGCCTCCTGACTCTCCTCCCTTGACCAGTTTAAACGCTTTCTGCTGTAGCATTCCAACTTCTCACCAAGGAATGAGATCCCCTTCCCAGACAGATGCAGGCCATCATCCTGATATAAGCTCACATCTGCCCAGGTGGGGCCCCACTTCCCTATGAAGCCAAATCCTTCTGTTCCACACCAATCCTTCAACCAGGTGTTGAAGGCTTGGATGTGAAGTGCCCTGTCCTCCCCTGTGCCTTGGACAGGTAGCACCTCCGTGAATGAGACAGAATGTGATACCTGTTTCAGGTCCACCCCCCCCAGCTTCTTGAAATCCTCCTGGACTCTGGATAACTCCACCCTTCTCTCTGCCATGTCATTGGTCCCCAGGTGAACAATGACATCCAGCTCCTCCCTCCTGGCTATTGCCCTAGCAATCCTATGGATTGACTTCCCATTCCTCCATGCAGTGCATCCTGGGATGCACTTGACCTCCCTCTCCCTCCTGCTAGGTATCCCTAACTTCACACCCTGGACTATAGAGTCCCCCACTAGTAGAGGCTTCCCCCTCCTCCGAGGTCCCATGTCCCCCTCCTTGGGGCTCCAGCTTGGAGGTCCTGAGCATCCACCCTGGTCCCAGCTGTAGGCACCTGTGTGGGGCATTCCCATTCTTCCAAAACAGTGTAGAAGTTATTCAGCTGAACCAGTTTGGGAATGTGCTTCTGACTCGCCCCCTCACCCTCCCTTAGCCCACTGTGGTCCAGTCACACTTCTTTCTGGGCATCCTATGAGGTTCATGTTTGGACCCAGTGGTCTCTGGGTGGGGGTGGATGCCACTCATAACCTGGCCAGCTCTGCATGGAGGCAGGCAACCTCCTCCCTCAGCCCAGAAAGGTGCCTGCAGATAGGCAGCATCGCAGCCTCCAGAATGTCTCCCTGAAGATTGTTGAGCAAGCTGAGAAAGCAAATTGTAGGTCTGAGGAAGTGTGTGTGATGATACAACTACTTTGGGAATATTTTGCAAGCACACTTGCAAAGTCTGCTACAGGTCAGATGCCGTGCAATGCAGGGAGCACAACGCCTATATATATAGGTGCAGTCCCAGCAACATTTGGATGGCCCGTGGCCAAGGAGCTGTGTGGATGGCTGTGCCACTGGCTGTCCTGAGTTGTAGCACTAACAGGATGGTACTGGGACCAAGGATGGTGGGGCTTGTCGGTGCCATAGGGTTGGGAGTGGGGGGGGCACTGACCACCACTGTGTCTGTTGGGTTACGCGTCAGAGGTTGGTGTACTGTTGACTGGGGCACCACTCTGTGTGTGTGTGTGTGTGTGTGTGTGTGTGTGTGTGTGTGAGTGTGTGTGTGTGTGTGTGAGGGCTGATCTGTACAACACTGGGGTTTGGGCTGCCACCTTCCGGGTGGAGGGTATGTGTGGTACTACCAGGGTCGGTGATGGCATGTGTTTGGTGGGGATTCACTGGAATATTTGGGATGGGGCTGTCTTATTTTGGGGGTTGATTGCATGTCGGGATTGGGGCTGACATGTGTGTGGGGGTTTCCTAGCTATTACGGGGCGGAGTAGCCATGTGCGGGGAGAGTCCTTCAACCATCAGTCAGTGGTGCTGCTGGGGGGGCATTTGTGCCGTGGGCAGGCATGGACACAAGGGCTGGCATCAGGTGGGGGGACTGCTGGATACAGCCGCATGATGGTGCGGGTTCAGGTGCCTGTGGGGGCTATTCATGCACCCATCCCATGCCACTCCACATAAGAGATCCGCTCAGGGACCTGGAACAGGCATCCTACTGGATATCTGCCTGGGTCCACTACTAGATCTTCGGCCAACCTGCATGGTCCTGCATGCCATGGGGGTGGGGCTGCAGACAAGTGCCCCATGAGTGCATGCTGTAGTGAATACCACACAACCTGTGCCTGTCCAGGGCTGTGGAGTTAGATGAGCAAGGTATGCTCTTCCAGTGCATAATTCCCACCCATTCATGCATAGGCCCCATAGTTTGCATACACAACTGAAAGCTGGAAATATGAAGTATTATCTCTAGGAATGTTTGCAAGTTAATGATATATTGAGTTTATTTGTATTACAAATAGTTTGCTCACAATTTGAAGTTAAAGGCTCTGACAGTACTAAGCCTGCTTCTGCTTCAATGCAAACTCCATAAATGAGCTCAAATTTAAGAAGAAGAAGAAGAATCAGCATTTATATAGCACTTTTCATGCACAGTATCCCAAAGTGCTTTACAAGCAATGCTAGACTGGTAGTAAAGTGACTGAATGTGTTGTCGCGGCGGCCATAACACACATCATCACCCACACACAGCCTGGATATTTGCATGAACAGGTTTATGGGAAGGGGAATGTTGGCCAGGACACTGGAAATGCTCCCTGCTCTTTGCAAAGAGTGCCCTGGGTTCTTTTACTTCCACCTGGACACCCACCAGGATGGGCAGACGGAACCTCAGTTTAACATCTCATCCGAAGGACAGCACACCCCAGCAGTACAGCAACCCCCAATACCGCACTCGGATGCCAGCAATTTTAGGTGCAAGTCCAATCCTGGTGTGGGACGAGTACCCACAACCATCTGGTCCAGAGGCAGATGTGTTACCAACTGAGCCATGTTGACGCTTAAATAGAGAAACAACCTACACTTTTCTCAAGCTTTTTACAACATTTCGGCACAACTTTATTTTTGAACAAAAGTTACATTTTCAGAGTCCTGGTGAATTACTGAATCAGAAAAGTCCAAAAATAACAATTTTTATATTTATAGAGCAGGTATTCCCATTTTCTTCTTCACCTTCTTTCTTCTTCATTATTGTATGCTATTCTTTAATTATTTTGATTTGTACTAATGTCCTTTTCAAAATAGTCCTTGTTTTATGCTGGCAACTTTTTTTCAGTTTTAAACATGATGAAAACCTTTGTCTTTTATAATATCATTGGTTCAAAGTTATAATGCTCTCACTTTATTTTTCAGCAGAGTTGTTTATTTATTTATTTAAAATGTGACAGCCACGAAAGGCACACTGAGCCAAAACTCATTTCCAGTTGTGACCCAGGGAAAACAGGGAAACAAATACATACAAATAGCAAAATGGGATACAAAAAAACAGCAGTTGAACAATTATAGTCCAACAAAATAATGCAAGTGAAGCAGACTAGGACATCTTGACAATGCATGATAACCAGTTTGAGCAAGTAAAAACATTCTGTGGCAGTAGTACGAAAGTGTTTACGTCAGGAGGAAATATTAGATATATGACCTCCAACCCTTTAAATTGACAGTTCTTGCAGCTTCCTGGTAGGAGCTGTTACAGAAAAACAAACTCTTCTACAGATATTTCTTTAAGTTTCCTAGTCAGTTATTACAAGATCCATTTCTATATTTCTATATATCTATATCTATCTATCTATATATATATATATATATATATATATACACACACACATATATATATATATATATATATATACCTGTATATATATGTATGACCAGCGCCACAATCGGTGCTCTGCATCTGTGAAGCAGATCGCTGGGGCCATCTCCATGGCCGACGCCCGACCTCTACCATGACTCTTTGCCCACTCCCACAGTTCTCAGTCCTGGATCCCTACCTCAGGGACCAGCGCCACAAGCGGCACTTTGCATCCGTGAAGCGGATTGCTGGGGCCATCTCCACGGCCACCGCCTGACCTGTACCATGACTCTTCACCTGCTCCCATGGTTCTCGGTCCTGGATCCCTACCTCAGGTACTGCCGCTACCATGGACTGGTAAACAGGTGCAGCTGATTGGCGCAGCACCCTCGCTGCCTGATCCTGATTGGTCTGCCCGCTTTCCCTGTTTAATCTGATTGGTGCGCCTTTTTGCATTAGCGTAGTATTGTAATTTCTTCAGCTAGGCACCGCTACTGTACCAGCCAGTCCAGAATGTATTTAATTGTATTTTCTCCCACCCCCCAACCCCTCCCAGGCCTTCTTTAAATACAGCTCTGCTCCTCCTCCCTTTGCTCTCGCCTCCCCATTGGCTCTTTGTCTCTCTGCCCACTTCACTTGACTGCTCAAGAAAGACTAGGTTCCCTGCATCAATTCTTGTTCCTAAACTGTCCCCCACTCCTTGCTCCAGATAAGCTAATCTATCCCCATTTCCATACCCTAAGCTATATGCATGTTATCTGTCTCCTAATTCCCTCTTTGCCCACCTCCGCTCCTACCCCCAGGCGTTTTCTGACCTCATATGCTTTTGAGTCACTACCTAGGTCAGTAAAGAATGAAGCGTTACTTACTGATGTTTTCAGTTATGCCCGTATTTGCCTTGCTCCCCCTATCCCTGCCCAGTGGTCCTCAGAAATTTTCGATCCCCCTGACTTACATGCCTCCCGACTACCTCTACTCAAACATTCTTTTGCTGCCCTCCCTCACTTGCAACACCACCCCTCTACTATTAAATAAAACGTGGATCCACATGGTTGCCTATGCCATAAAGAACTGTCCTCAGCATAAGCGTGCTATACGTTCCATCTTGTGATGCAAACTTTTGCATTTCTTAATACTAGCCCTATTGCTCTCAGGTAATGTTCATCCTAACCCTGGACCAGCCTGTACTATTACCAACCCCCTCACTCATACCAAAGATATCGTTGTGGTGCACCATAATATTAGGAGGCTCCTGCACAGTTTCACTGAACTGGAAACCTGGACCTCCCTCCACAAGCCTGATATCATCTGCCTCACTGAAACCTGGCTCAAACCCTCCACTCCAGACTCTCAGTGCTCTCTCCCATCATACAACCTCCACAGATTTGACAGATCAGCCCCCAAAAGAGGGGGTGGTATGGCTATCTACTTCAAAGACCACCTCCATCTCTCGGCCATCTGCTCACCTCCTCTTACCCATTGTGAGGCACTTCATGCCCTCCTCACCCTCGGCCCTTAAAAACTACACATTGTCTGTGCATACAACCACCCTTCCTGTGGCCAAAAAGGGTTAGAGGAGCTGCTTGACCAATCCTCACTTCTGTGTAGGAGAAATTAGGTCCTCATACTTGGTGACTTCAATTTAAAATGGCTGGGACTCCAACAACCCTCATTACTTAACAAGATCCAATGTTTCAATCTCCACCAGTTGATCAGTGAACCCACCAGAACTGTCCAGCCCTTTACCTCGAGCACTCTGCTAGACTGGATCATGACCAATCACCCGGAAAACATTATCTCCTCCGGCACACTAGCTGATGCCATCACTGACCACTCCCCCACCTTTTGTATATTGGGCAAGGGTAGGCCACCCTCGTCCAAACCTTGATTTATTACATTTAGTACTTACTAAACTAAGTATTTACTCGAACCTAGACCCTCAGGCCTTGCTACTAGACATTGCCTCTATTGATTGGACTCCCCTGCTCAATTCTAGTGATGCCCAGTCCACTCTAAGATTTTTCCTGACCCACTTTATCGCTACCCAGGACAAACACTGTCCACTTATAACCCGACTTGTAAAAAATAAGCACACCCGTTGGCTTAAGTCAGATCTTCTCTCCATACTTCTCCAGAGAGACAAAAGCTGGCTCCTTTACAAAAGCTCAGGACTACTAGTTGACCTAAATTCCTACAGAACCTTACAAAATTCCTGTAAGAAGGAAATTAAAAGGGCTAAGAGTGCCTATTGCAAGGATCTGCTAACACAAACCTATGGTGATTCCAGAAAATTCTGGTCCCATATAAAGTGCTTCCTCTGTTCAAATCCGGCCCCAACTACTATCAACATGTCCCTTAATGGTGTTCACTGCAATAACACCCTTACTATTGCCAACTATTTTAACAAACAATTTTCTGACCTTACCACTTATACCTCCTCCTCCTTCTCCACTACTCCATGCTTTACTGATCAACCTGATGCCACTGGGCCCAAATTTCTGTTCAAGTCTATATCTAGTGGGGAAGTACGTAAACTGCTAAACAACATCTCTGATTTTACTGCTGTTGGGTCAGACAATCTGGAACCTAAGCTCCTAAAACTAGCTGCCCCATATATAGCCATGCCTCTCACAAAAATCTTCACCCTCTCCCTATGCCAAAGCCATGTTCCCAAAATCTGGAAGTCAGCTAGGATCACCCCAGTTTTCAAAAAAGGTGACCGCTCAAATTCTACAAACTGTAGGCCCATAGCCATCCTATCTGTTCTCAGCAAAATTCTCAAGAAGCTCATAGCCACACAAACCATTGAGTTCCTGCAGAAATACGACTTTCTTGCAACCGTGCAGCACGGATTCCGAAAGGGTCACAGTACCACCACTGCACTACTCAAGTTTACGTTCGATACCCTAGATGCTATGGACTCAGGTCTTCTAACGGGGACAATTTTTATCAACTTGACAAAAGCTTTCAACCTTGTTGACCACCCCCTCCTCATCCTTGCTACTCTCAAATCATCAGATTTCTCTCCTGATGTCATTGCTTGGTTTGGTAGCTACCTTTCAGGCAGGACACAACTAGTTAAATATAACTCCACCCTATCTGACAAAACAACTATTAACATCGGAGTGCCTCAAGGGTCTATCCTTGGTCCCTTGCTCTTTACCATCTTTATAAACAACATCTCCATTAACCTACACCAGACTGCCTCCCTGTTATATGCCAACTACATTGTTCTGTATGCTAGTGTGAATACCGTAACTGAAATAAATCAGCGTCTCTTCCAAGATTTCCTTCAAATTCAACAATGGTTGTTGAACCATAAACTTGTCTTAAATGTATCCAAGTCACAGGCCATGCTCTTCAGCTCCAAGGCTAAGCTCAAACACTCTCTATCCAGTTTCAATGTCCCTGGTCTAAATGGTTCATCTGTTTCAGTGGTACCCTCTTTTAAATATCTTGGCGTCACTCTAGATCCATCTCTTTCCTTTGATCTCCACATCCAGCAGACCAGTAAGATGGTCAATGTGAAACTTGGCTTTGCCTATCACTCCAGCTATATGCTCACCCCCTCTGCCAGGCTTGTCATAGCACATGGTATACTCCTCCAGTTGCTCACCTATGGAGTTGCTACCTATGCCTCTGCAGGTAAATCTACACTTTGGAAATGGGATATCATTTATAACAATATCTGCCGCTATGCTACCTCTTCACACCAGTTAAAACACCACTGCCTCCTTTACCCCGAACTGCGTTGGCTCTCCCCATCCGCCACTAGAGCCTATGCATATGGCTCAGTGATTGACAGCATAATCAGAACCCAAACACCTCAGCCACTGGCAGGTCTATTCCTTAGCCTAACATCCAGCTATGGGCTACACTCGGCGGCCAATGCCCCTATCCTTTTTCCCAGGCATAACTCTTCCAAAGGTGCTAGCGCTTTCTCCTGTTGGGCCACAAAACACTGGAACTCCCTTCCTGTAACTATACGCCTAGCACCATCCCATGCCTCGTTCAAAAAACTGCTACGCAACCATCTCACAGAATCCAACACCTGTGCTTGTTTTAAACCTCCCTAGTCCTTACGTCTCTCCACTACTTCCTGCTCCCCCCAACTACCTACACCTGAGTCTTGCCCCATAATTATGCTCAGCACTTTTCCCCCTGTTACCCTCCTGCCCCATCCCACCATTTTCTCCTGGTCCTCTTTCTCCTACCATGCCATGACTTCCTAAGCCATCTAACACATCCCTTTCCCATCCTTTCCCTATGTTCTACTAATTCCCCTATCCTCTAATATCCTCACTGCTTTGACCCTTGTAGTATTCTAGTCTTTATTTTATTACCCTACTAGATTTGTCCATCTATGTTGCCTCTCTTCACTGCCTATTGTATTTCCTTTTGGATGTACTTCAGACATTTGCTACTATAGCATCTTAGTCATTATTGTATTATCCTACTACATTTGTCCTTCTATGTTGCCTCTGTGCCCTGTTTATTGTATTGCTGTTGTATTTTTCTTCAGACATTGCTGCTACACTCAATTATTACCTGTTGTTTTTTCCCCTGCCCTGTAATTAAACTGCACTAGTATTGATTGTTTCATTGTCTACACTGCATTATATTCCTTTAGTACAAGTATGGATTGTTTTATTGTCTACACTGCTACTCTTGTATCTCTTATCTATTGTTTCTGTAACCTCACGGGTCTTGCCTGAAAATAGTCATTGCCATGGGTAATGCACCCTACCTGGTCAACAAAAACGAAATAAATAAAAAAAATAAATGTGTATATTCATTGTAAAAATGTTTGTTAATACATCAGTTAGGGTTCTTACTAAAGTGACAGAAGCAGGGAAATGCAGATGGGTGTGTGCCTTAGGGTCATTGTCCCTAACACTCTCCCCATTCCATAAATAAATAAACTAAGATGGGCTCAGTATAGGAGAATGAAGTGAGCATTAGGGCCGATGACCCCAAGGCACACCCCTGACTCCTGTCAGTGTCTGCAGGGTTGGGGTGGGGTGTTAGGGTTGAAATCCCTAACACTACATTTTCCTGCTCTTGTCACTTTAGTAAGAACCCTAACTGACCCATTAATGATGTTTTTTTGCAATGAATTTCCTTACTTTTTCAGGCAATATAATCATATCCCTTTTTGTCTCCCCTCTGGACTTTGTGCTCCCAACCCTCCATAGATGCACATATGTATGTAGGTGTGGAAGCACAGGGCCCTCTGGACCCTGCGCTTCCATTTATAGGACAACAGTGAACAGTTTGTCAGCATAGACATCTTATTACCCCACCTCATGTACCCCAGTATGTATTTCTGCACAACTGCAATGCCATTCCATGCCACATGTACGAAAACAAATTTGGAGCAAAATTTAAAAAATGACAGCTATGACATACATGAGGTGGGGCAATAAGAAGGCTATGTTGAAAATCTGAGGTAAAAATATTTCACATAAGATACCTAAGATAAGATATACTATATACAGTATGCACTCATACAGAGCTCAGTTGGCTGCTCACCATGGCGGTGAGTGGTGGGCTGTGCCAGTCACCAGCAGGGTATGTGTTGGGGGAAGTGGGGTAGTAGGGCACTACTGTGTGGGGGTCCACTAGCCAACCAGGTATGTTGGTTTTTTGTTTCATGGGGATCAGGCTTGGGGGTCCACTGGACCACCAATGATATATTAATTTGATGACAAGGGTGGATTGTGGCTTGGGAGGGGCACTAGCCCACTAGATCTATTACTGTACAACATTTAGGATCAAGGCCAGTGGGTGCTATTACTGTATTACATTTGGGGATTGGGGTTGGGGGGCTATTACTGCAATACATTCAGGGATTGGGGCTTTGGGGGGTCTGCTAGCCCACCAGGGCAACATTATGTGTAATGGAGGGCTATATATACTGCTGGTGGCACATTGACGCAACACCCAGAGGAAGCCAAAGTACACTTACACCAGCCCCTAGCTGGTATAAATAGGCTTTGATGGTTGTCCTCCAGCAGTGTTTTGAGAATACTAAATTAGGGGATGTGATAGCTGCCCTTTGAGAATAGGCCCCTGCAACTGCCGCAAATCCCCTTGTGCCATGTTACAGCCCAGTTTTTGGCACAAAGATGCTGCATGCCCACTTTGGCACAAGCAGCCTGCATGTTGTCACAGGCTGCTTTTGAGAATGGCTCTGGACGCAAGTATTGGCACAAGGTGCTACTTGTGTCATTTATGTTGCACGTAAGTCACCTTGTACCGTGCGGATCCTTTTGAGACTAGCCCTCTATAGTTTCACTATTTAAAAACAGTGGCATCAAGTGACACCAAGCCTTACAACTAGTTGTGACTTAGGCCATTGTGAGAGAAGTATCTGGATATGTTTCTTTATGCTGGAGCATGATGCTGGGCATCACCATCACAGGAGTGTTGGAGGAGTGCTGCAGGACCATGATATTAATGCAGGTAAGGTGATTTAATGATTATAAGTGCTTTGTGTAAGTCAAATTCAACAAGTGGAATTTTAGTGGCATTACCTATTGTTCATCTGTGAATTTTGTAGCACATTTTGCCAATTAGTAATTTCTAAAGTATCCATATTAAATTTCAATCCACTAAACCACATTTATCCAGCTTATTTAGATTCCACGACAGATTTTTTTGGGGAACGCATGACAAATATTGAGTATATACCTGTGATAGCAATGGAGCAGTAAACATCCAAATATTTTGAAAATTGATGCACAATTTAACAAATAATTAAACTGTGAAGTTGTGAACTCCTATAACTTACAAATTACACAACCAATAGCATCTCTAGCAGTTTCTATGACTCTTCCTAGAACATATGCATATAAATGTTCTATTGTCTAGCTCCAAAGGTGACTGCTTTAAGTATAGAAATATTTTCAAAAACGTTCATATAAATAATAAATTGCCAGATTTTGAGCCAGTATAACTTCCCTGCCTCTCATCCAAATGTCAAGAAACCTAACAACTTGTTAGGGCCTCTTCCAAACATTATGCATGCCATATTTCAGACCTCTAGATTTTATATGGACTGAGCTATGATCAGTTAAACAATTTTGGAAAATTCCACAACATTTTATGAAATTTCATGAAAATTCCATGAACCTGTTAACTTCACCTACTGTAGCTCTTCAAGAACATGAGTGGAACAACAAAGTAAATAGCCTACAGCATCAGCCTCACAGCATTGCAGCCCTTATTAATTGGGTCACAGACTACAGTATCATACACAGTTACATCTAATTGTTGGCAACCATGTAAGTCTGGGAAGAGGAGTATCTTGATTTAGTTTGGGTGCAGACCACTGGATGCCAGTTATTGACTGGGCAGTGGAAGAAGAAATTGAATCAGGAATTGGGAATGCACATTGGAAAGAGGGGATGTGCATCATAAGGGAGGGAACTATATTGGGAGAATCTGGAAATTGCATGATAAAGGGTGGGCCTTTATCAGGTCATCCAGGGTGACCTGTATGAAATTACATGGACCCCTATTATGTGATTTCTTTGAGTACCACCTACAATACATTGGGTGATGGAGGGACTATACTGGGTGATGCCAGAACATACTTTCAGTAATGAAGGACTTGAACTGAATGTCCAGCAGGGCTCTGGACAGCAGTAAACATTTACAACAGGAATAGTGGGTCATGAATCAGAGCAGTGGGGGAGGCACCAAGGAATGCTTAGAACAGGGACAGGTATTCAGATAATAAGCTAAAGAGTAGCATGATGATATATTAGTTGCATGTTGCTACGCTACATACCTCCATGTGTGTGTGATGCCCTTTGCCAGAAGATAATTAAGCTGTATCCCTGACAGTACCTGTTAACATCATGACTGTGAATTTGCATTATCTGTATTCAGTGTCAGGGGTTTCTCATACTAGCCACAAGATCATGAATTTTTCAGGGATTAACCAAGCCCACTCCCTGAAAGTTGTACCAAATGAAATCAGTCTCTCAGACTTTTTCGACCTGTTTACAAAATATTTAAAAAAACATAAAAAATGTGGAAAATATTTGATATTAACAGGATCAATTATTTTTACCTGTACTTTGACGTCATGTTACACCCATAAGAAAATGCACTACTATTTGTTTTGTGGAATTAGAAAATGGATAGGAGATATCCTGGAAGCAGTTTGGCTGAAGCAGTCTTTGACCTGTCACAATATCTCAGTATATTATCAGGGTTCAAAACTGATTACCAAAATCAGTTATTTCCTAATACTTTGTGGCCATTTTATAATTGCAACAAAACACTACAGTGTGGGGTATATCACGTGATATTGTCAGATCTTGGGTGGTTAAAGGCACTTGGCATTGCCTTATGCCTCTCGGTGCACCCAAGGTATGATAATATCTCATGATATACCACAACCTGTCATGTGTGTTTGTTTATTATAAAATGTGGGCTGACAATTCTGCATTGTGCTTGTTCAAAACAGACCAAGAGCAGTAAAATTATAAGAGTATATACCAGAGTTATGGACTTCTTTGGCACCTGAGGAACATTTTTGTTCTTTTAACCTTGTTATTATTCAAAACAAAGCAAGCCCATCTATACCTATGTAATAAGCTCAACAACACATTTGAGGGTTTGGGGTCATGCTCTCATAAACACAGTCATGTGTGATTGAAATCACCACGCTTTACCTTGTGGTTCCCATGTACCCATGTGGGTTTGTAAGAGCACAACCCGCAACTCTGTTGTATGTTTCTGCTTACTTACCCTCCTTTTCAAGGCTGTACTGCAAAGCACACATTTTTGGGTACAGTATTGACAGAGCCTGACTTCTGCAAGAGACAGGACTTCAACCAGACAAACTACTGCAGATGGCTATTTTGGGTCCCCAAGAAGACCTTCACCACATGTTTGGTGGAAACTAAGCTGCCCATCTCTTGCCCTGAGCAAGTGGACATCGTACGTATTTTCCTGCAGGGCCCCACAAACTTCCCCAAAGGAACTTATAAGAGCAGATGCAGTGGAAGACACAGAATGCCATACAGCACACATAACACAACATAAAAAGCAGCACATGATAAACTGTATCTGAGAAAATGATTCTAACAGTGTAATAGGAAATGCACCTTTTTGCATTGCCTTCAATAAACAAGTGTTCAGTTCTATTTTGCACCTCATTCTGTGCTGCAATATTAGAAGAGAAATGTGTTGCTCTCCAATCTGCACTAGACTATAGGGGGTGTGGGGGTGGATATCCTTATAATAACTTTGTGAGCAGTGATTTGTAAGGTTTTAAAACCTTTCAGTATAACTTCTCAATCAAAACATAGAATAATGATAATAGCAAGGCAATGCAAGGTCATGCATCAGCAGTCTCTACTTTTCCTATATCTTTGCTTTAGTGCCATAGCATACATTTTCTATTTATGACAGTAAATACTGCAGCATTAACTATGGAATAAGGCATGGAGAAGTGTGTTTTATGGGGTTTTTATGCACCCCCGAGGTGTGTGATGTGCCATAAACCCCGAGGGCGAAGCCCAAGGGTTTTATATGGGCATCACACACTGAGGGGGTGCATAAAATCCCCAAAGTACCACACTTCTCCATGTTTTATTGTTTATATTTACTGGTGTTTGGCATTTTTTGGTTTAAATTGCCTTTTTTGTCACTTTGAGAGGGTAACTGTTACCGCTGGCAAGCTTGTCTCACGCTGAGTGACTGATTGTGAAGCGATTGTGAACGTCCAGTGCAAGGACAGATTGTTTGATGTTTTTTTCTGGTGATGCTGCAGTACTATTCTGCCTGTGGGTTACAGGGCTCCATAAACCACATATGTGGTCTATGGAGCTCCATAGACCACATATGTGGTTTATGGAGCTGTTGGGCACTCGCTGGCAGTGGTTTATAACCACTAACCAGTAAATATATATAGCCTTAACTTTGAACATTTTGCAGTCAGACCAGCATCCAAAAGACAGAATCATATATTATCATACTTAAAAAAGCAAAGCATTTAATGCTGACACAGACTATACTGTCTACATATAGCATGATAACCAATATGCAATTATAAAATTAGCGTAGAGAAATAAATAGCTCAAATGCAAAACGGTGACATTTCTACATTGACTGCCATCTTGGTGGAACAATCTGGCCAACAAAAAAGGAAGAATGTAGTGGGTTTTATTTCATACCTTTCAAACACATTATATCCCAAAGCAACTTACAACCAGTGAAGCAGAAACATACTGTAGAAACATGGACAATAGTGGCAGAAAAAGACCATTGGCTCATCCAGTCTGACAGTTTCACCCTACCTTGCCCTGTGACTTATAGTCTAGACAGAGTTTTCACCCTTGCACCCAGCCCAGTTCCCTGCCTTACTGCTAACGTCCTGAGTAACTATGAGCCCTTTATTCTGTTTCAGCCGTGCTTGAACCCAATAGTGATTTATGTGCCCACAACCTTTGGCTGTTTCATCCCTCATCCACTCTCTCCATAAAGTAAAACTTCCTCACGTCCCTCCAGATCATCCCATGTGCCAGCTTACATTCATGTCCCCTTGTTTTTGTCTCACCATTACTGCTAAATAGTTCATCACAGTTAACCTTGCATATGCCTTTCAGGAACTTGAATGTCTCTATCATGTCACCACTCTCCCTTCTGGTATCCAATAAGTACATATTCAGTGTTATCAACTGATCCTCATAAAATTTGCCCTGTTGGTCTTGAATCAGTTTGGTCACCCTGTGCTGCACTGTTTCTAGCCTTTCTCTGTCTTTTCTCAGGTGAGTACACTAGAACTGGGCAGAATATTCCAGATGGGGTCTCACCAGTGATCTACACAGAGGTAGTATGACCTCTTTCTTCCTGCTATCAAAACTCTTCCACTACACCTCAACATTCTGGTCACCTTACTGTAGACCTTGTTACACTGGTTAATTTGTTTTAGGGAGTTGATTATGATGACCCTCATGTCCCTATTCTCCGAAGTAGTAGCCAGCTTAACCCCTCCCATACAGTATTTCTTCCAAGGGTTCTTGTTCCCTATGTGGAGCACCTTGCACTTAACTAGCATTGATGTTTAAATGCTTTATTGACAATAGCAAGGTATAGTTATACAAAAGAAGGCATTGAAAAATGAAGAGCAGTAGTGGGTTAAAAACATACCAGACATCTTTGACAATAATGTTTACTGTCTAACGCTGGCTCATTTTTGGCAAGGTTTACTTATACATATTGTCCCACATATTCAAAATTGTGCTTAGAAAGGGAGCAAGTGGTTGTGCCGCACAAATGAGATGCGCTGTTGCAAAGCACTGCCATATTCAGAAGATGCGTGGTACAGATGCGTCAGAGCAAGGCAGTCTGAATATAGCAGAGATGCACCATAGCTCAACCTAAAATGGGCCAGCACACCTGGAAATGCACTGGAGCAACTGTGCAGAACCAAAGATAGCAACAGGTGCAACCTGGCCTAGGACAGTAGAATAACTGGGAAGGATGTGCAATGGGAAATGAATGTGGTACAACAACCAAAACAGGGAGACAAGCATCACAAGGCAAAAGGGGTGGAGGAGGTCAATGAAAAAGTGTAAAATGGACACAGACCCAGCCCCATGGGCATAGTATGAGTCACCACACATACACCACCAACCTAGGGGACAAAGAAGTACACTAGGCTTGGCATAGAGGAGGTCAGTGATGGAGCACCCAGCACCACAGACACAACAGACAGTACGGACCAGCCATGCACTGTGACAATAGTGCAGAGGAAATGAGCAGGGAGGTCATGTCAACCACAGCATAGGCACAATGGTCCACAGGCAGACCGGGACACAGACTGGTAGATGTAGGCAGCACTGTTGGCACATGCCCAAAAGTACACAAGACTGCAAATAGCACTTCACAGCAGCAGGGGGACCAGGATAACAGCAGAGGTATGCACAGCACCAAAACAGGGTTGATGTGCAAGTGACAACATGAGCAGCACTGATGGACAGCCCAGAAGTGGCCAAGGGGACAGCATGACAGAGAGTGGGTAACACAAGGTGGACAGGGCACATGGTTATGCCAAGCCACAAACACCAATGGGCAGTGGTACGCAAGGGGCATTGGGCAACCATGCAACACAGCAGGTGAATGGAACAACTGATTAGTGAGGACCACACACACACACACACACACACACACACACACACACGCAGTTATCAGAAAAATATTTAATAACAAGGAACAGTGCAAAAAACTACAAAAAGCAACAGGAATAACAATGAAACAACAAAACCATCTGAAGATAAATAACTATACAATAAAAGGCTGTGGGGCAGGGTGGAAGAGGGAACAGGGACAGGAGGGGTAGAACTGTTTACAATGGGGAAGATGGGTGGGGATGAGTTCAATGAGGTTATGTACAGGGGTAAAGTCCAGTAGGACAGAGGCCTATTGCCCCTGGCCATGGGCTGCCTGGCTCTGCATCAGTTCCCTCAGCTGGCTTATTTCTCCCAGCATCCTCCTGGACAATCACAACTGGGTCCCCTGCCATTGGAATACCGCCAACAGTATCCTGTCCCCCAAGACACTCCAGCCACCCACCAGCATCCTTGGCCTCCTCCATGGTGCAGCAGCTGATTGACCTATGTTGGGGAAACAGAACACAGACTCAGTGCCACAGCCCATACAGTCACAGCCCCCCCAATGGGCTGGGTGTGCATACCTGATGCTGGCCTGCCCCATGCAGAGGGCCATCAACCCACCATGCACAGCACACAATGGTGACATGCCAGAACACAGAGCCACACAGTAACTGTGAAGTTGCACAGTGAACAGGCAGAGGATGTCACCATGGATCATGTGGCTATGTTCCCCTCACATGGGAACCTGCCTCCCATGTTAGTTTAGTTTAGTTTATTGTTCTAGGAATTATTACCTTTGAGCCAGAGGCTCTTTTACAAAGGTTCCACATCAATTAGGTACAGAACAAAAGGTTACATAGATAACACAACAATTTGTGTTGGGTCAAGAGCAAGAAAACACATACAAATACATATCAAATAATTTGAGCAAAAGGACATGAGATATCAATAATCACATTATTATTACAAGAAAGAGGTCATGCCAGATTAGGAGAAACAAATAGGGAAAAGTCCAGAACAGAGAGGGTAAGTGAAAGGTGGGGAGCAGACAATAGCAGGAGAAAAGGTTTCCCAAACATGTCTTTGTCAAATAACGAACAGGGTGGGTAGTGAGAAAATAGGAGGTTTAATCAGGCAGTCACAGGAGCTGGAGTTGGCAAGGTGAGAGAAAAGCCTTGATTTGAAAATACCTAGAGAGGTGGAGGCAGTAATATGAGTGCTGAGGGCATTTAGCCAGCTGGGGGCACGATAGGCAAATGATCTTTGTCCCTGAGAAGTCCGGCATCGGGGGACTTGGAGAGGCTGGTGTTCTGATCTTCTGGTAAAATGGGTGCTAGCGCTCTGGCATAACAGGTCTTGGATACAGGGTGGAGTGAGGCCCAGAGTGGATTTTTTCGCCATCAGGCAGGTAAGGTACTTTATCCGGTTTGAGAGTTGCAACCAACCTGAGTCAGCATAGAGTTCACATGTGTGGGTACGTCGATGTGCACCAGTTAGCAGCCGACAGGCCTTATTTAGGGATGTTGTAATGCGACTAAGTGCTGTAGTAGTGGCAGATCCATATATCACTAAGCCATAGTCAATGACTGAGATTATAGAGGATTGGATGGCAATCCTCAGTGCAGAATGGGTAAGAAGCTGTCGGTTCTGATACAGAATCCCAATTTGCTGATTAATAGTTTTTGCTGTACTATCAATGTGAGATGTAAAGGTTAGGCCTTGATCAAAGTTGATTCCAAGATATTTGAAAATTGGCACTTGTTCAAGGGTATTTCCTAGGTATGTATTAATGGTGAGGGACTTGCCGCTTTTGTTTTATGGTTAGAGAAGAGCATGGATTTAGTTTTTTTGGTTTAGAACCAGCTTATGTTCAAGGAACCACAACTCAACTTTGGAAAAGCATGCTGAAGGTTTAGGCGTAAGACGCTCAGATCTTTAAGGAGTGGCAAGAATCACAGCATCACGGGTATAGAGGATTATTTGTTCAGGGCAGGATTTGGGGAGGAGTTTAGAAAGGCTGAAAGGGAAGGGGCCCAGGATGGATCCCTGGGGAACTCCTGAGCGAACTGGTTTTGAGTCTGAGAGAACTCCAGCTACTTTTACAGATTGAGAGCACTGAGCAAGGTAATTTTTTACCCAGTCACCAGGACCCTGCGAGAGCCCTAGGGATAGTAGTTGTTTGATAAGTAGGCCATGGTGAACTGTATCAAATGCCTTGGTTAAGTCAATGTAGACTGCTCCAGTTAGGTTTCCTTTGTCCATGGCATTGTCCATGTGCACCAATCACGCAGGCCCTGAGGTGACCCTATGTGAGCACTGGTGGGCACCCAAAGCCATGTCTAGACATGACACAGGTGTCATGGGCACAGTGGGACCACCAGACGCTGCCAACACTATGATCCATGTGTGTGCGACAAGCCACCACATAGACCTGCACAGGAAGCAGGCAATGGTCCATTGTAGGCAGGGACACTGGTTTACCGGGATTGAGAAAGGGCATATTCCATTTTGCACATTGTGAAAAACGGTATTGTCACCGGTGTCTGTTAAGCCAAAATCCGGTTTTACTGGTGTTTTGTTTTGTGTACTTTATTTAGCAATTTTTAACTCTGCTAACATGTATTTTAGCAATTTTGACCTCCACTATTACACATCCTTCCATCCTTGTACCAATTTAAAGTTAATTCAGGTACAAGATGTGATGGCAGCAGCAACACTACAGCCCCCGTCCCTAAGGTGTGATATAAGCAGCATTACGACCCCATCCCTCAGGTGCGATGGCAGCACCAACAGCACTACGGCCCCCATCCCTCTGGTGTGATGGCAGCAGCAACAGCACTATGACCTCCCTCCCTCAGGTGTGACAGAAACAGCAGCACTGTGGCCTCCATCCCTTAGGTGTGATGGCAGCAGTACTACATTCCCCATCCATCAGTGGTGATGGCAGAAGCACTACAGCCCCCACCCCTTTGGTGTAATGGCAGTAGCAACAATGCAGTCCACATCCCTCTGGGGTGATGGCAGTAGTGACATCACTATGATCCCCTTTCTTCAACACCCACACTCGACATGCACAAGTTACCAATGACTTGGTCTGTTTGCTTGTAGAACTCAGATGTGAATTAATTGGAACCATCACCACTAAGGTGGGTTACCTTTGTTTTTTCCTATCTATAATTTAACTGCCTGAATTGGGTTTCTGCCTGTGACAACGCTGACCAGATTTAGGGAACAGACTTGGATGTTGGAGGGCCAACTGGTGAGTGAAGGCTTGAGTGTCCAATGACCACTCACCTTCTCCTGGGAGGGAGGGAGGGTGGGTTCACAGCTCAGCATTTGCTGGCCCCTGATAGAGACCAGAGGCATGGCAACATGTCAGCCCTCACTGCAGGAGGGAGTGTGATGGATGTCAGCTTGTGCCTTGACATCGGTGGCCTGTCACACTCCCAAGAAAATGGGAAAACATCTGCTGACCAACCGAAGGACAACTGTTGGTCCCTCCATAAGCCGGAAGCCCCAGACATGTGTCTGTTCTGACCCCTGCCATGCCCAGGATACATAGGAAGCTCTTTAGGGCAATTCTCCTCCCCTGTTAGCCTCCCACTCAATGAAGGGTTACTTTGGATTACCTGGTAGCACAGCAGTAAGGGGCAGTGGATGGTGGTTTGGACTCAGCAGCGGTGGTAGGGGGCCTGGGCAGGCCTGAAGGAGTGAATGGTCAAGGGGTAGGAGGAGAAAAAAAAAACTGCTTGAATTTGCTTCTTTGAAATATAGTGTCTTCACCAAAAAAATCCATAAGTGATTAGTGGAGGACGTTCAAATGGATTTATGCATCTCCCAGACATGGATGCTTTTTTTTTTACTTGGTGTCCATGAAAAGGGTGTCTCCCGGTTTTCATGTCTTTGTTCAGATGTGAATTAAGCACTACTCTGCCTACCAGGATCATACAGCCCCTGGGGTCTTACCTTCTGTACGTCATTGACTGTGCTTTCAAAATCCACTGGCCAAACATAAGTATACTTAAATACTTAACATTTGCTTTTTGTTGAAGCAGTCTATCAGAAAACTTTTCGGTGTCACAAAGACTGAAACAGCAGGTGGGAGAAAAGGTGCAAATTATCCAATTCACCTAAATGGGGTGCTAACTGTGAAGTCTTTTCATAAGTAGTAAGGCAGTTTCTTCTTTGTGAACATACTTTCATTCAGACTAGTTTTCATTCAAACAACTGAGGATTTTGGATGGCCCTACTGATTATAAACTTGAATAAGCTAGTTGGTAACAGTGAGCCTGCGTTTAGCAATCTACAACCTAGATGCTTATATGCAAAGAATACAACAAAAACCTGACTAAAATCTAAAAACAAGCATATAAAACACATAAAATGTATCTGAACATTTATCTTTACCTATACAAAATCATTGCAGCCCAAGAAAAACTCAGGTAAATTATATGGTATCCTGACTACTTTTCTGTGATGTAGTAAACATATATTGGTATTTTTTTCATATTCTTTGTAAAGCAGGTAAGGCCCACTAGGCAGAACTGTCTGTTTTCAGGAGTGACCTAGAAGCACTGGGGAGGTTAAATGACTTGCTTGGAGTTGCACAGTATGCAAGCGGAGGTTGTGGGACTCAAACCCAGGTCTGCTGGATGTACCCAGCCCATTCACTGTTTGTTACTCTAACCACTAGGCATGGGTGGTTAAACTGAATGGCTGATTACAACAAAGCAGTGTGGGTCATTTCCTTACTGGCTCTATATGCAGCAAAGCAGAAAGAATGCAAAGCACAGCAGCATTCATTTTAAGATGCTGAAATATAGGCCAGCCCGCTGGTGTTGTGGTAGCACTATTGCTTGCAATGCCAGCGACCCAGGGCCAGAAGTGAACTCGAGTTGCTAGAGGTCTGGCCAGGGGAGTAGGATCGAGCACCTAGGGGACTGCCCTCCTCCTCCTCCAGGGAGGGTGGGCTGCAGGTCCTGCTGCTTTACCACCACCTGTGTGATCACGGGTAGTGATGCAATGGTGCTGCAGAGTGATCAGAAGGGGACGACGCTAGCCAGGATCTGGAGCAGTGGCATGTTTCTATGTGACCTACCTCCTTGGATCTCCTGTAGTGCCAGTACCTCAGGACAAAGACCAGAAAACCAGGAACAATCACCCCACATCGCCACTGGCAGAAGGGACTCAGGTGCTCTAGACTTCATAACCAGGCTCCATGAGGGACCCACTGAGCTGCCCGACACACAAGAGAGTGTGGAGGGTGACCTGGGGTCCCCTCCCTTCCACCTGGGGGGTACAATCCAGGCAGGATAGGGGCAGAACCACAGGAGCTCCTAAGCATTAGCTGGGGTGAAGCTAAGGATAGCCAGCCTAGGATTTCTGAAAAGTGGAGACTGATGCTGTGAGAAGGGGACACAGAAAGAGAAAATAAAAAAAAATTTAAAAAGATGCTGAAATCTTAGAGATTCTGTGCAGTGACATGCAATTTCCGTGAAGCACCGGTACAAGAATTCAAAATCCGCAAATCAAGGAGGATTCCGTGATTGTTACTGGTGTTACCAGTAAAAATGAAAAACCAGGGTCCCTGACTGTAGGCAATTCAACCTCCCCATACCCCATGTACACACAGAGGCAGCACATGCAGTGCACCTACCTGCAGATCTGCACCATCATGCACATGCTCACCACCTCCTGTCACCCCTGACCTCCAATCAGCACCTTGCTTGTCAATGCTCCTCCCCAACCTGCAAAGGGAACACAATTGAACAGCACCATGAGCATAATGCTGGACCCCCCCCCCATACAGTGACATGGTGCTGCACAGCACAGCATGGTACAGCATGACGTGTTCCTGGCTGAGGGGCAACTGACAATGTGATGTCACAGTGCCATGGCAACAGCACAGTGGACCACCATGCCACTCAGGGCAACCCATGGCATGCATGGAATCAATGACCTGGCCCAGCAACCAGGGCCATGACTGCCAAGTGGGCAGGGATACACACACCTGCTGCACACCCTGAAACTCCCTAGAATAGGTGAGGAACGCATGCACACAGCACATACATACCAAAGGTTTGGCGCTGCCCCCATGTGGGCCTGGTTCTGCAGCCTCTGCAACCTCTATGGGTTACACCTTTAGAGGTCCCTGAACCTGTGGCTACACTGCTCATTGGTCTTATGGATGCCAGTCCATCACCGGAGCTGCTCACCCACATGTGTCCATACCTAGCCCCTTGCCTCCTGGAGCTCCTCACTACCAAATAACTGCCACTCCAGAGGGGGCCACAATAGCCACCAGGTTGGCCAGCTCTACCTCTGACCATTTCAGAGCCCTGGGCCTGCCCTCAGAAGTACATGCCATGTCTTTCAGAGACAGTCTGCTGACAGTGCAGTGTGATGGTGTGGTAGTTTGCACAATATGTGGCCAGGCCATGCCTGTTGCATGATAGGCCTGCTATGCAGAGCACTGCGTGACTCGTACATGCATGATAGGGTGTTCCATTGGCACCAATAGCGCAGTACCTCACAGGCGCAGCAGCGTAAGGCCAGGTGGGAGATTGGGGTCACAACCCCGTGCATGCGCCATCTTGTTGAGGGTGCAAAGTGCCACACCTGCAGCCAATCACACAACGCATGTGTGCAGACTTATGCCATGGTGAGCAATGGCACAGCACCGGATGATGTGTGATATGCGGACAATGCCAAACAGGCAGAAAACCACATGGCACATGTCCCCAGATCTGCGCAATTGAGGGCAATGATGCAGCTCAGCAGGATGCACAGTACATGGCAGATAACATTGGACATGCTCCGCTGTGCATGTTAACTATAGTACAGCACACCATGCATGTGCGAGAATTGCACCATGTGGGAATGCTCGACTCATTTCAGATGCGCAGCCCAAATTGAGATGGGCCTGGAGCCAATTTGCTATATTCAGCCAGGATATGCTAATCACCTCATTAGCCAATCCAGGCCTAAGTCAACTGATTAGCATCTAATTACTGGCTGCTCCATAGCTCATTTGCATGAGATGGGCTTGAAAAGCACCACAACACACCTCAGTTACCTGACAGATACTGCAGCCTAAAAGGTAAGTTTGTTTACATTCTTTATGCAACAGACTCTTTTGTACTGCATTTTGTGTGACTTTGCTCAACTCCAGAGCATGCTGGACTCCAAGGCACAGAGATCGATAGGGAGCAGGACTGGGGCAAATGGAGAAAAAGGCAAAGGCAGCAAGGGCAAGGATGGGGCAAAAAAGGGTAAGGCCATATTAAAATGGAGGGCAATGAGTACCAATGCCAGTAGTCTGGGTAACAAGCTTCCTGAGCTAGTGGCCTTGATGGAAGATTGACACCTGGATATCGTGCCAGTCACAGAAACATGGTACATGGAGAACCATGACTGGGATGTCAACATACTGGGGTACACAATCTACAGGAGGGACAGGGAGGTAGAGGAGGAGGATGAGTAGCTCTCTACATAAGGAAGGGATCAAAGCAACAGAACTAATGGGTAAATGGGGAAGAGAGGAGTCGCTGTGGGTCACCTTGGAGGCAGGTAATAGCACCAAAATCTGCACAGAAGTTGTATACAGACCCCCATCTCAGGGGGAGGAAATGGATAAGGAAATGATAGAAGGCATCCTCAGAATGGCAGAAAAAGGGGAGATATTGTTGATGAGGGACTGACTATGCCGGATGTTAACTGGAGCATATTTACTGCAGCCACATCCAGGAGTAGGGTCATTCTCAATGCCCTACAGGGGACATGCCTCAGACAGCTAGCGTTGGGACCCACTCAGGAGAGAGCAATCTTACACCTGGTACTATCAAGTGGGGATGGAGAGAGGATCACAGATTTAGAAGTGGGTAGCCATCTGGGAAAAAATGACCACCACACTGCAAGGTTCATGATAAACACAACCATGGAGTCAAGCCATGCAAAGGCAAGGGTACTGGACTTTAGAAGGGCTGACTTTGGCAAAATGGTGGAGCACCTAAGGAATGCACTAGCAAATGGGCAGGAAGGAGGGGTGGAAGAACAATGGGGAAAAATCAATACTGCCATCATAGCCGACAAGCCTTTGTGTGAAGCGAATAAAGAAAACAAAACAAAGTAAAAGAAAAAACACTATGGTTCTCAAAAGAGGTGGCAAGGAAGGTTAGGGAAAAAAAGATAGCATTCAGGAAGTATAAGGAATCACAGAAGGAGCAGGACAGAGAACTGTATCAGTTAAAGCAGAGGGAAGCAGGGAAGGCAGTCAGAATAGCAAAGGTCCAAACTGAGGAAATCATAGCCAGCTGAGTTAAGAAGGGGGATAGAATCTTTTTATAGATACATTAAAGAGTGCAGAAAGACCAGGGGAGGGATAGTGAGGAGGCTTAATAAAGCTGAGGGGGGGTTAGGGAGAGTGTGACAGTGAAAAAGCAGAGATACTGAACAAATAATTTTGCTCAGAATCTGTAATGCCCCAAAGGTGGTCATTACAGAAAATTAAAATTAAATTAAATAAATACAGAATACACAGGTGCTTGGAGTACCTGCTGCAGGGGTAGGCAGCAGGGTACTGTACGAAGGGGCCCCTAGACGTAAAAAGTCACCTCCCTACACATACAAAACACTGTAAATAATAGAAAAAGTGCCTTGTGCACTTAAATCCTGGTCAAAAGATAGATCTTGCAAGCATGCCATGTCATAATGGCTGGATGGAACGCTGTGCTGAGTGGCTCATGCACAGCATTCCAATCCAGCCATTCCAGGATCCAGACAGTTTTAACTTTTAAATTTAATTCCAGAATAGTTCAGTTGATCCTGGGCAGTGGTTGAGGAGACAGGACACAGAAGTCAAGGGACAGTTTAGGGCTTACCTTGTGTTGAAGCCGTCCCTCAGGGCTTGCTGTGGTCCTGTGCTGCCTCCCCTGCCTGAAGACTCCATGCCCAGCGTTAGTCCTGCGGTCCACGGTGCCATCGGGGCACCAGAAGAAAAGAAACAGACCGTTTGTTGCGTTTTGGGCTGAATAGCCCCTTCGTTTATTTATTTTACCCCCTCCCCGTATTTTAAAAGTATATCCCGGTCCCACGCCGGCTGCAGAGAAGCGCCGCATCGCCGAATTCCTGTCGGCCTTCTCGGGCCCCTAGTCGTCCCCTCCAGTCGCCTGTCTGTTTCTCCCTCCCTCTGCCAGCATCCCTCCCACCTCCCGGTTGCCTCCTTCCTTTCCCGGAGACTGCAGAGCGGTGAGTCGGCGGCAGCACACGTTGTGCTGACCGCCAGTTTTCAAGGGGGATCTGAATTTGTGAAAATAGCGCATTAGGCGCTTTCAGAGGGCGGCCGAGCGCCGCGGGGGCCATTGGGTCGTTAGAACCCGTGAAATTTAATATTAAAGAGGGAGGCTGGGCTAGCGACGCCCCTGGGGAGGGGCCAGGAAGCAAGGTCTTTATCGCGGCCTATAAATATTCATTAGGGGGCGGCGTGGAGGCAGAGATTTGCTACAGTAAATGACAGCAGGTTCAGGGAGCCTGCAGATTTAAAGGGGCAATGCCTTTTAAAAGGGCAATTCTGGCCCAAAGTTTAAAGTAGGGCACCAGGCCCATTGGGAAGTGGGGCACCAGGTCCAAAGTGTTGAGGGGCACCAGGCCCAGTACAAAGTGGGGCACCAGGCCCAATCTAAGGTGGGGCACCAGGTCCAATGCAACGAGGGGGCTCCAGGCCCAGTATAAAGTGGGGCACCAGGCCCAAAGGGTTGAGGGGCACCAGGCCCAGTACAAAGTGGGGCACCAGGCCCAATGCAACGAGGGGATCCAGGCCCAGTATAATGTGGGGCACCAGGCTCAAGCTAACATAGGGCTTCAGGCCCGAGGTAAAGGTAGGGTATCAGGCCCGAGGTAAAGCCTGGTCTATAGGGAGGCCCCGGCCTAGCGGAATAGGGCAAGCCAACCTAGTGGTACTACAGGGAGGCCCTGGCCTAGCGGAATAGGGCAAGCCAGCCTAGTGGTACTAAAGGGAGGCCCCGGCCTAGCGGAATAGGGCAAGCCAGCCTAGTGGTACTAAAGGGAGGCCCCGGCCTAGCGGAATAGGGCAAGCCAGCCTAGTGGTACTACAGGGAGGCCCCGGCCTAGCGGAATAGGGCAAGCCAGCCTAGTGGTACTAAAGGGAAGCCCCGGCCTAGCGGAATAGGACAAGCCAGCCTAGTGGTACTAAAGGGAGGCCCCGGCCTAGCGGAATAGGGCAAGCCAGCCTAGTGGTACTAATGGGAGGCCCCGGCCTAGCGGAATAGGGCAAGCCAGCCTAGTGGTACTAAAGGGAGGCCCCAGTCTAGTGGAATAAGGCAAGCTCAAGCTAACGTAGGGCTTCAGGCCCGAGGTAATGGTAGGGCATTAGGCCCGAGGTAAAGCCTGGTCTAAAGGGAGGCCCCAGCCACAACGGACAGTAAGGGATCCTATCCCAGAAGTAAGGGATCCTATCCCAGAATACCCTACCTATAGAAACAGGGGTTCATTTGAGAGTGTTCTAATTGCCTATACTGTGAAACTACTGTGATTACTGTACTGCTTATACTGAACTATTGCCCTAAGTACTTGAACTATTGCCCTAAGTACCTGAATTATTGTCCTAAGTACCTGAACTATTGCTCTAAGTACTTGAACTATTGTCCGAAGTACCTGAACTATTGCCCTAAGTACCTGAACTATTGGTCTAAGTACCTGAACTATTGCTCTAAGCACCTGGACATTGGCCCTTATCAGTAACAATTACCCTGAAGTTATAATTTGCCCTTCCGCAAATTATTGTACTATTCCACAGTTCTTGGGCATTCTTCAGTTATATGTTTACTACTGTACTAAGACAGTCTCAGTCTTCTACCACACTGCAGTCTCCTAGTGTGGTCTGTTACACCACATGCGCTCAGAATCAGTCTCTACTCAGAAGAAGACATCCTTCCAGCATTCTTCACTCCAGGAAGATCCTCCATCAACTTATCCGTCCGCTCTGTTGTCTGCCAAAGTCAAAGTCCGCGTCAGTTGTACCAGTCGCATTCGCCATTTTCTTGTTTTCACAGCTTGAAAGTACGTCGCTAAAACGCATCACGACAGCCATGCCAGTGTCGCTCCATTTGGTTCCTGTTCCAGATGTCCTGAAGTTGGTCGCCTCACAGAGAGAGAGAGCTCATCTTGAGAACCTGTTCTGTGCCCCCACCTGGTCGTCACGAAAGTCTAGTCTGTCAAGCCTAGTCCGGGACGCGCCCGCTTCTTTGTTTTGTGTTAGTTCCTGACCTGAGGATTGCAGATTCAACCATCATCTCTTCAGATTCGTATGGTTCCTGGTCCTGTCAGAATTCCTTTCGAGTCCAGCTGGCCCTTGGAGTGCTGCAGCATCAGTCGGATCATGGTAGTCCTCCATTGGATTCATCGCCACGCAGATCTTGGTCTTTCTTCATCCTTGGCAACCCTAGAAGCGGGTTTTGGCCGAGGAACCTCTTGCTTCAGTGTGTGTTATTTCAGGAACCAGTTGCTTTGGTTCTACATTCCGCAGCCTCGAGAGAGTGGGCTTTTGCCGAAGATATATGGTCTGTTTACAAACCTCTCACCACCCCAGTGGCCTTATCTAGGTCCTTGCTGGGAATTGAGATTAGGTTCCACAGTTCTGTTTTATTTCCTTGTAGCTACCAACGAAGACGACGGTGTACACGAAGACGCGATCTCTGGACCTTTGTAAAATTCTGGACTCTTTGTAGATGTATGATGCTGATCACCCTAATGTAGTGCTGAGTAGCCTAAGACTGGGTTCTTGTGTAGAGTATAGAGTGCAGTATAAACTAGTACTAGAATAAGAGTGGCATTAGGCCTGCAGTTTATATTTGTAGAGGTAACCATAAAAGTGGTAGATCGAAAGTGTTTCAGTATCCTTGTTATAATCTGCCCTATTGTGTATTGGGCATACCTACTCCTTCTTGTGACTGTGTCTGTCTACCCCCCTTGGTTCCAAATAAAACGCCCGCCCTGCGGGCATTTAAAATTACTAAGTCGACTCCTGCCTCTCCTTGTCCGGATAGCAGTTATCCTATCTGAAAAACAATTCGGACCTCTGGTGCCTCGCTCATCTCTTTTCACCACCTTAGAGTAGAGCGCTCTCTTCATTAACATCATCTTCTAGAGCACCACACATATCATCACAGTATTCACTAAAGAAGAAGAGGGGGAGGTACTGTACCTAAAACAAATAATAGAAGCACTCTGGGCAGGGGGTCGATACCAGTCCATTCACAGAAAAAAGAGTCCTAAAAGAACTCTTAAAACTCAAGGTGGACAAAGCAATGAGACCTGACGGGGATTCACCCCAGAATTCTAAAAGGACTAGAGGGAGACCTAGTGACACCACTGACTACCCATTTTAACAAATCATGAGAGGATGGTGTGGTACCAGAGGACTGGAGGAAGGTGGATGTGATCCCCCTTCACAAGAGTGGGAGCAAGGCAGAGGCAGGAAACTACAGGGCTGTTAGTTTCACCTCAAAGTTTGGGAAAATTATGGAATCACTTCTGAAAGAAAGAAAGAATTGTCGAGTACCTAGAGGCCAGCAGGGCACAGGACCCAAGGCAGCATGGACTCACAGTGGGAAGGTTATGTCAGACAATTCTAATAGATTTCTTTGACTGGGCGACCAAAGTAGTAGATAAGAGAAGGGCTGTAGATATAGCCTACTTAGACTTCAGCATGGCATTTGACACAGTACCACACAAAAGATTAATAAACAAGTTAGCCAGCCAGTCAAGGCTGGAGCAATGATCAAGAGTATGGCAGCTTAGTTTCATTGCAAAGAAGTGCAAAGTAATGCACCTGTGAAACAAAAACCCAGGGGAAGAGTACACAATGGGGGGAGGGGTACTTACAACAACAAAACTGGAAAGGGACCTGGGGGTACTCATATCAGATGACGTTAAGGTAGGCAAGCAATGTGAGAAGGCAATAAGGAGGGCTGGGGGGATTCTGGGATGCATAGGGAAAGGCATGACTAGTAGAAAGCAGGAAGTTGTTATCCCTCTGCACAGACAGTTAGTGAGACCCCATCTGGAGTTCTACATGCAGTTCTGGAGACCCCAACTCTGCAAGGACATAGACAGGATGGAGGAAGTCCAGAAGGGCAACCAAAATGGTGCAGGTTTTGCACCAGAAGCCATACAAAGAAAGACTAAAAGAGCTTAATATGTATACCCTTGAGGAAAGGAGGGAGAGAGGAGACATAATAGAAACCTTCAAGTACCTCAAGGGAATCAACAAAGTACAAGAGGGTAGCATATTTCAGAAAAATAGATGCGCAAGAACAAAGGGGCACAATTTGAAGATAGAGGAGGAACGGCTCTGGGGCAACATGAGAAAGTAATTTCTCACGGAAAGGGTGCTGGACACATGGAACAGCCTTCCTGAGGAGGTCATAATGTCAGAAACAGTGGGGGAATTCATGAATGCATCGGATTGACACAAGGCAATTATAGTGGGGGGTGGGGGGGTAAGGATGAAGTAGGCTGCTGGTTGTCTAGGATCCTTATCCAGTAGGTAGGGAAATGGGCAGATTTGGTGTACCAAGCGGTCCTTCTCTGCTGTCAAAGTGTATGTTTCTATGGGCTTGTGCTCATGCCTGTCACATTCTTGTTCACAGGCAACAGCATGTCTGATAGTGAGGAGGAGCAGTCTAAGAGACAACGGCCTAATTTTACAAAGGACGAGCAGCATGCCCTGGTGGAGGCATACTTCCAGAGGTAGGCGCTGCTGTCTGTCACATCTGGCACATGGCAGGAGATGATAAAGGGCTGGGAGGAGGTGGCAGTTTATGTTAATGCCCATGGGAGGTATAACCACATGTTCTAGGAGTGCATGAAGTGCATGATCAGTGACAAGAGGAGGGCCAAGGAGAAGGTCGCTGCCAAACAGGCCTCACTGTGGTGGACTGGTGGACCCACCACAGCACCAACTATCACACCCACTGAGGAGATGATAGTGGCCTCCATGAGCCGGGCAACCATTGAGGGTGTCCCAGGGGGGGTCCAGACTGAGGAAAGCCCACCGCAGCACTGTGAGTATGCATGTGTCATCCTCTGTGGGGGGCAGTGTGTGTGTGCCAGCCACAGGTGTGCTGGTATGCCACGCAGGGGCCAGAACCATGTCCACAGTGCACCGTGAAGGT
This sequence comes from Neoceratodus forsteri, assembly GCA_016271365.2. NCBI lineage: Eukaryota > Metazoa > Chordata > Ceratodontiformes > Ceratodontidae > Neoceratodus > Neoceratodus forsteri. The sequence goes on along the minus strand of CM057450.1, from coordinate 627,528,289 downwards.
CTGACAGCAGTGCACAGCTATGTCATGGGCCCACATGGTGTCCTGTGTGCCGTTAGGCATGACCGGTAGTTTGCTGCAGAACATAGGGTGGGGTGGCCCAACAACACAGGCCGCCGGTGGCTATACATGCCCACAGGGGCATCCATGTAGTTTGTGGTGCCACATAGCCATCCACAGTGGGCCCATGCAGCATACAGATGCAGTGGACCGGTGTTCCACAGTAGGGTGGCAGTGCCTGTGGCAGGGCCGGGTGGGGGCATCAGTCTTGCCGCAGCCTGTACATTGTGGCACTGTGCCACACACTGCCATGGGTGTGAACACCTGCACACGTGCATGTCCCTCAGCACCAATGTGACTGCACTGCACAGGCCACAAAGGCAGTCCCAGGCCTGTGTGGTGACACAGGCACAACTGTGGTTTACATGCACACACCACCATATCTAGCTGTCCACCTGCATTACAGCCACTCACCATGTATTTCTTCTACCTTTCAGCTCCATCAAATCTCAGGGGTGCATCACCGGCTGGTGCTTGTCCTGTGGCACTGGCAGAGGATGATGCGGTACCATCCACATCCTCTGGAGCCGTGGCCAGTGCTGAGGACCGTAGTGCAGCACATATGCTGGTGCACATATTCGGGTTGACTGACAATGACCCCTTTTTCCAGTCTTGTCCTGGAGGAGGACATCACTGTGCTTGCACCAGCCACGTAGGAGGAGTATGATGATATATTTAATGATGCCACACAATTAGGGAGACACACAGATGGCACCCACCCACTGGCCCAGTACACACATGGGCAGCTATAGGCAGCACATGTGGTCTTGTGCCTGCAGAAGCACCTCCCTAGTGTGCATCCCCTCCACCAGCTAGTGCAGTGGCTAGTGGTGGACAGGGATGGAGACGTGATGCTGCTGTGGGGCCTGGGACTGCCAGCACTGTCCAGCAGGGTACTGCGGTGCTGCAAAGGCCATCAGGGGACTTTGTCCTGTCCATCCCAGAGCCTGCCATGCATGGCCATGCACAGTCCCCTCCAGTACAGCGGGCTCCTGTGTGGCATTCCTGGATGGGGGATGGGGCACAGCAGGCTGGGACCCCTTTCTGCCCATCAGCCCCAAGTCACCAACTCATCACCCACTGACAGGCTTGAAGAGCACACCCAGCTCCTGTGGGAAACCATGGAGGGCCAGGCAGTGCTCAGGAAGGAGCTCTGTGGACAGTGGGTGCAGGTGGGGCACATGGATGAGCATGGTGCCATGAGACACATGCAGCTGCTTGGCGAGTTACACCATCTGTGGGTGGCCATGACCACTGTGCTGGACAGGATTGCACAGACCATTTTGGTGGGCTTTGTATCCTGGTGTCTTGTGGCTGCAGGGGCTCCTGCTGCACCACGTGCAGTACAAGGATCCCAACTATGTTGATAACTTTTGGCTCACAGCAAAGACTCTCCTGTCAAGCCCCTTTCCCCCCATTTCAAACCCTGGATGGGACCCTTCTGGAAGCATGCACCAGTTTCAGATACCTAGGTGTCTGGCTCGATCAGCACCTTGATTTCGCCACTCATATTGATTTCATACATAAGAAACTACTCCCTAAACTCGGCCCCCTATATAGGAACAAAAGCTGACTCCCCTCTCCTGACAGGAAAGCTATTGTTTAAAAGTTGATACTCCCAATACTCGACTACGGTGACATAGTCTATACTACTGCTCCGTCCTCTGCCTTGGCCAGCCTTGACACCCTTTTCCACTCTTTCTGTCGCTTTATCCTGGGCTGCCCACAAACAACCCACCACTGCACCTTATACAGCTCCCTAGCCCTGCCATCCCTCCAAGACCGCAGATTAACCCACTCTGCTAGGTCCGCAGCCAAATTTTGGTCCCATACCCTTCCCCCCCTACCTGGCCTCTGTCCTATCTCCACAACCTCCCCCTGCTTACTCCCTCAGAATCTCGGACCTCAGGCTCCTCCACATCCCCTTCATGCGCACAACCAACAGGGCAGGCAGCTTTCAAATTCTGTATCCCCAACTATGGAGCGCCTTGCCAGCCGATATAAGACACTCACCCAACCCCCGCCACCTCAATCTCCTACTCAGCACCCACTTCTCCTTCAGCTGCTCTTGCTTTAGCTAGTGCCCACTATGTACTTGTATTTTTGTGTTATTGTGTTCTCAGATGGGTTTCTCTGTAATTTTATCCCTTATATTTTCCCAGTCCTATGTTTCCTGTATCTATCTGCCGATTATCTGTATGGTGGGTGGCCCCCTCACTGTGATGTTTAACTACTGTACCTTGTGATTTGTACTGTGGTCTTGGGACTTGTCCCCCAGGTCGCATCTGGAATCAAGCAACACTACTCGGTATGCCTTCCTGGTTAAACTCGAAAATAAATAAATAAATAAATAAAGGGTGAAGCATCAGGTTACCCCATCACTGCTGACACCGCCCCCAGCCAACATCATCCCCACCACCCCCAGAGCCAATCTGTTCTTTGGAACCTCCACACCCATGAGCACCCGGTCACGGTCTCTGGTGTCAACCCCTACTGGGGTGGAGTCTTCACCCTCTGTGGCTGTTGACCCACCCGTGGAGTCCTCCCAGCTGACTTGTGGCCACCCATATGGCAGCAGCGTCCATAGTTGTTCACACTGAGTCCTGCTCGGTGCAGTTGGCATGTCCCAGTACCCTGCCGCCATTGCTGCCCACACACCAGGCTGGCAGTGGCCAGGGCCGCATGCTGTGGCACACATGCATCGTGGTGTCACGCCTTCCTGTGCTGTCTGTCACGGATCAGTCCTGGGGCCAGTCCACTTCAATATCTTCATCAGTGATATTGCAGATGGACTGGAGGGTAAAGTTTGTCTGTTTGCAGATGACACCAAGATCTACAATGGAGTAGATGATCCAGATGGGGTGGGCAGAATGAGAAGAGATCAGGATAAACTAGCTAAGTGGTCAGAAAAGTGGCAACTGGGGTTTAACGCAAAGAAGTGCAAGATCATGCACATTGGGAAGAGAAACCCTGAAGCCACCTATAGGCTGGGAGGGGAGTTCCTGGCAGTCACAAGGGAAGAAAGAGACTTGGGCATCTTCATCGCCACCAATTACCTGAAATCATCCAAGCAGACCACTAAAGCAGTAGGTAAGGATAGGGGGATGTTGGGGTGTATTAGTGGGGTTATCACAAGTTGGAAGAGGGAGGTAGTGATCCCTCTTTACAAGACACTGGCTAGGCCCTATCTGGAGTAATACGTGCTGTACTGGATGCCACTAGGGTTACCACCTGTCCCTATTTTCGCAGGACAGTCCTGATTTGGGCAGCTGTGTCCTGCAAAAAAACATGAAAAATACTACATGTCCTGACATTGTAACAGAAAAATAGTTTCTGACTTTCCTCTAAATACTGCAAAACAATATAATACCTTAACTAAAATAACTTAAAATGATAAGAAAGCCGGCCCGGTGGCGCTGAGGGTTGAGGCGCTGGACGCTACACCTCGTGCTGTGCCAGCGACCCGGGTTCAGGAACGGACTCGGGTGGCCGGGGGTCGGCGGGGAGAGGGAGGATCGAGCGTCCCAACAGATGCTCTCCTCCTCAGGGTGGTTACCAAGAGCGCATTGCGCCTGTTCCATAGCCGTGGAAGCACTGCAGAGGGAAGGGGTGAAGGCGGCTCACTTGTCGGAGACGGGAGGGAGACGCCGAGGCGATGAGGGTCTGGCGGCGAGCACGCTACCACTGGGGACGTATGTCCTTAGCGCAAGGCGTCCTGGGGAGTGGGGACGCCAGAGCAAAACTGGAAAACCTCGCAGCCTTAGATGAAGTCTGCCCTAAGTCCACCTGGACCACCTACAGGACAGACCCCAATGTGCGAGGAGAGGAGGATGGGCACTCTAGGGGCAGATCCCTAAGGTAGGTACCGGGGGACATGAGCGGACGGAAGGAGGGGGCACCGGAGGCAGTAAGGAGGGATAAAGACGAAAATAAAAAAAATTAAAAAATGATAAGAAAGACTAAAAACAGTTAAAAAACTACAACACTTAGTCTTCATTCTGATTATTTTGAGAAAACAAATCTGTTGCATTGGTTGAGTTACATACTGTCCTGCGAAAAATCATGTATCAGTAAGAAATGTCCCACTTTGAGCTTTTTAAAAGGTGGTAACCCTAGATGCTACACCTTCACAAGGACATTAACCAAATTGAGGCAGTCCAGAGAAGGGCAATCAAAATGGTGCAGGGATTGCATCAGAAAACATATGAAGACAGATTAACGGAGCTCAATATGTATACCCTACAGCAAAGGCAGGAGAGAGAGGTGATATGACTGAAACATCCAAACACCTTAAGGGCATTAACAAGGTGAAAGAGTCTAATATGTTTCAATATAAGAAAAACAGCAGGACAAGAGGACACTGCATGAGATTATAGGGAGGCCAATTAAGGGGTACTGTGAAGACGTTCTTTTTCACAGAAATGGTGGAGGATACATGGAACGGCCTACCTCAGGAAGTAGTGGATATGAATACAGTGCAGGGCTTCAGACAGGCATGGGATAGGCATAAGGGAGCAATACAGATGAGTATGAATAGATAGGCCATTGACAGAGCAAAGGCCGATGGCACATTCGTAAGGTAGAAAAAGATATGGGCAGACTGGATGGGCATTGCGGTCCTTATCTGCTGTCAACTTCTATGTTTCTATGTACTGGGCATGTGTGGGGGCTGTGGTGTTGTGCTGTGTGGCATGGGCGTTGAGTGCAGCACTTTGCCTGCCTTGCATGTGTGTTGGCAGATAGCCTCTGATCCATGCCAGTCTCCACAATGACACTGTGTCCCCCCTTTCCTTGTTGTGACTGTAGTGTATACCTGCACATAGTTGTGTGAGCTCTACAGAGCACTCTGCAGCAGCCATGCAGTGTCTGCCTACCTGTGTGTGTGTGTGTCTCATGTGTGTGTGTGTGTGTGTGTGTGTGTGTGTGTGAGTCCCGCAGCCCAGTTGGGTCCTCATGGGTTACTCACCTCCAGTTACCAAAATGCTCCTCCACAGTGGTGTCCCTGTGCCACTGAGCCCTTGCTGCTAATCGAGGGTCCCTCCTTTCCAGGGTTGTTTTCCCACCCCACCCTGAAGTTCATTCTCATCTGCACAGTTGCCCTCCTGTGTCTGGACAGGTATTCCACAGTCTATGGCAATGCTGTGTAGCATACAACAGGCCAGGAATATACCACAGGCTTTTCAGGGCTGTATTGTAGGACACCACCAGACCTTTCAAGGCATCTGAAATGCATTTTAAGAATGCCAAACACACACTCGATGATGCTGTGTGTTGCGATGTGTGTCCCATTGTATCTTTCCTTAGCCTCGCTGCTGGGCCATCGAATGGGGGTGAGCAGCCATGGTCATAGCGAGTACACACTGTCACCTGGGGGGGCAGAGACATGTGTTGGCTTTATTCATGTGTATGCAGGGCCTGTACCAGCTGCCACCCCCTTACCTGCCTATGCTGCCACTGCCTGTCAACCTGGTTGCCATTCCCACCTCCCAACATGTGTAGCCCCTGTACCGACATTGTGGGACAACACATTACTGTCCTGCTTGTGTCCTGGCTGGGCAAGGCCAGGCTGGCCTCTCTCCAAGCCTGTGGGCCCCATCCTGGCCTTCGTGGGCACCATGCCACTGACCTGTGCAGCCATTGTGTTTGTCCATCTCCTGGACCATGGTGGTGGCTGGGAGCATCTGTAGATTCTCACACTACCACATGTGGCTGATGTGCTGCACCCCTGACCTGCTCGCCCTGTGGCCTTTCATGCCACCATCTCTGTATCTGTGTGTCCTAGCCTGGCAGGCCCATGGTTCCATGATTCATTATGGCTGTATTCCTTTGCACTGTTACTGTCACTCATCCCCCCCACCTCCACTACCACCAGTTGTGTGCTGTGCCACACAGTACGTGGTGTGGGTATGTGTCCTGCCCAACTCACCCACTAGGTGGCTGGTGGGGATGTCCCCATGCTCGAACCTGAGGCACAGGGATGACTGGTGCCAGATGAAGGCATCATGTGTACTCACAGGGTGGTGATGCGCCCTGTGGCATTGCATACCACCTGGCAGTTGATAAAATGGTAGCTCTTCTGGTTGACGTTACTGTATGCCACACCAGCTGGGCCAGGTGGTGCCCTGATGGCCACATGGGTGCAGTCAATGGCCCCATCACACCTGGCATGCATGCCACACTGAGGAATTACTGCTTGGCTTCTGTACACTCTATCTGTGTGCTGGGGAATTGGATGAACTCTGAAGCATGTGACAGCAGAGCATTGAGTAACTGTGTGAGGAGACGGGATGTGGCAGACTGTGTAATGCCAGTATTGTAACCCACTGGTATCTGGAAAGTACCTGTGGTGAGCAAGCACATTCCTGCTGTCACCTTTGTCTCCACCATCATGGCATGACTCCTTCTTGTGGGTGCCTGCAGTTCATCATGGCACTGCTCACAGAGCTGTCAAAGAATATCCCTGTTGAGTCAGTACTGGCCCACAATCTCCATGTCAGTCAGCTGTTCATAGGTGACTTGGGCACGATACCATCTCTTTTGGGCATACTGCCTATGGGTCCTTCCACGGTGTTGTTGCTTTTCCACCCGTCTCCTCTCACTCTTTATTACCTCCACTATGAGGAAAGCTGCCCCATGCATTGCTCTGCTACAGCTGCTCTGCTGACTGCATGTGGGTGGATTGCATTTATGCCAACTCCTTTTAAGCCTATCTTTGAGGGGAGCATCTTGGAAGATGTGCAATAGATGCGCCACCCATTTGGGCTGAATATAGTGATCATGCGTATTCATGGGCATGCCCCTGGAAATGTGCCACATACATTCAGCCGCTGTGCCAGCGAGTCGGAGATGCTAACACATCTCCACCATTTGAATATCATGCAGTGGTGCATTTCTTGAGTTGTGCCGGAGCATCTCGATTGAAAACATCCCATATTATGTCCACAGGATGCACCTGGAAATGAGCAATTTCTGCTTAGTTTGCCTTTCCTGGTAAAACTTCTAAATAAATAAATAAATACATTTTACATATTTCAAGTTATTATTCTGATACATAAAATTGACTGATAGATATAAAAGATCATAGAAACATAGAATGTGTCTGCAGAAAATGACTGGTAGGCCCATCTGTTCTGTGCTATGAACTGCATGTGCCACTGGGGAAGGGCAATAATAATAACAAATGAATAACTAAAGAAAAGAAAGAAGTAGATAGAGATTAGTGCGTTTTCTATCATGATCTTAAATATGATTTTGTATAAAGTCCAAAGAGCTTATAACAGCCCTAATTCAGATCACATCCTTTCATTTGATTAATTCTTTGTAAGTGATGAGTAGAATACTTTTTTCAATTTTTACGTTCGCTTGCGAGCATGCGCAAGGACCATTTTGGGAGAGTACTACACTTTGGAGGTGTGCCTCTCCCCTGCAATCCAGTGCTCCGTTGAGCAGGCGTGGCGGTCCTGCACCAATGGATGCGGGAGCTCTGTATGACAGTGGTGGTCTCTGCTTCAAAGAAAACCACCACTGTCATACCGAGCACCGCATCATGTTGCCCCGCCCTGGCGTCACACACTCTCCCCCTGCATCACGCCACCCCCCCAAAGCTTTGGTGCCACACTGGGAGCCCACACCAGCATGGCAAACGTTGTTTGCCAATGGGGGTGCCCAATCCTCCGTTGGATCCATGGCCCCCAAGCCATCCTTCTGCCATGCTGAGCCTATCCCAGCGTGGCAAGCATCCGTGTTTTTGCGGCAGGGGTGCCCAATCCCGTGGGCTCCTCGGCCCCCTGCGTAGTTTGCCGGCCAGGGGTGCCCACTTCGTCGGCTCCTTGGCCCCTCAGCCCCTAGCTATCTTCTGCCATGCTGGGAGCCCATCCCAGTTGGTAAAATGTCCACGTAGTCCTTTGTTTTTTTTAACCTGTAAAGAAAACGGTCCCACGTAGTCTCCCAGTCCCCTCCCACAGCCCGCACTCCACCCATTGCACAGCCAGCCTTCCACACCCCCTCTCTCCCCATACTTACCTCTGGAACTTGGCACGATGATCTTTGGTGGACCAGGAACACGTCTGCACTCTTCAAAATCGACCGCGAACTGAGGAAATGCCGGTTAGCTGTATAATGGGCTAGATGGGGGGGGGGTTCAACTTTATTGCATATCTCAGGCATTTTTGGGAATTTTTGCACCAAATTTTCAACATGGGGTTTTTGGGACCCCTTCTCATGAATGATGTCACTGTCATGGCGTTATTCAGGCCCAAAGAGTGATTTCGCAGTCACTGCACAGTCACTGCGTGAAATCACCCTTTGGGCCCGAATAACACCATGACAGTGACATCATTCATGAGAAGGGGTCCCAAAAACCCCATGTTGAAAATTTGGTGCAAAAATTCAAAAAAATGACTGTTTTACGAGCGTGCGTTGTACAGTTCCTATGCAGGCTTGTAAGTTTGGGAATTTCCAATATTTTCACTCCAGATTTTCAACATTGCCATTTTACCACACCTTCTTATGAGCAGTACAGCTGTCATTTTTCACATCCTGCCCAAAACATGTTTCCGCCCATGTAGTGCACAACGGCGCAGTCAGTGTGCAAAATCAATGTATGGCACACAGTAAGACAATCACAGTGACACTGTTCATTGTAGAGGTTTTAAATGCCAATGTTGACAATTTAGTGAAAAATTCCTGACAATGACTGTTTTACGAGAGTGCATTGTATAGTTCCACGCACGCTGTAGGTTTGCGAATTTTCAATATTTCCTCCAGATTTTCAACATTGCCATTTTACCACACTTCCTTATGAGAGTACAGCTGTCATTTTTCACATCCTGCCCAAAATGTGTTTCCGCCTATGTAGCGCACAATGGGAGTAACAAAAAGGTCATGCTGAAAATGTATTGTGCAAATACCAGCAATTGCACAGGGCATTAGGGTAAAGCACCATACATGCCAAACACCACTGCAAATACCTGCAAGCGAACGTTCGGCATTGACAAATGCTTGTTTGTATTGAGATCATCAAATTAATCCATGTGTGGCAATCCTGTTGAAGAACATTATTCCATTTTGATAACATACATTAGTTAACAGTAATAAGCCCTTATATACAGTAAATGAGATAGTACAGTGCAGAGGGATCCTATCAGGACCAAGGACTGTGCCCCTGCGTCTTTTCTATGTTCTACTGAAGTGACTGTTTATAAAGTATTTAGTACTTTAACTCCCCAAAAAAAGGCCTTCTAAGGCCTTACATGACACCATTGTGTGTTCAAGGGTACCAATGGAAGCTAATCATCTGGGGCATAGGTTTGATAGCTGATCATTTATTTTGTTCAATTTTCTTGGAGTATGAAAAACTCAGTATGTTACATGAAATTATATTTGTCAAAGTTCTAAGGATATTACACGTTTTTTGTATATCAATCACCCTATCCCAGTTGGACTCTGATAAGATGTTTTGCAGTTTTTCTTCCCATTTAGCTCTCAGCTTATACAGATTCTTGCTACAGCCTAGTAACAAGTAATTATATATTTTCAATATGAATTTAGAATGACCTTTGTTACAGAAGATTTCTACCACTGGCTTCAAGGTAGGCTGAGAAAGTACACCATTATGTTTGGTGATGAAGTTCCAAATTTGAAGGACCCTATAAATGTGAATTGGGAAGGTTGCATATTTCTCTCAATGTGGCACAATCTCTCAAGGTATCCATAATAAAAGGTCCTCAGTTCTGACTGTACCTCTTGTGCCATGTTTTAAAGGCCTCTTCTGTATACAAGCAGGCGAATAAACCATTAAGATAGATTAGGGAACATATAGAAATTGCAACTTAAGGTCATCTGTGAAGAAACACATCTTGCTCTGTATTCTTTTTCCTACTGTATATTCCTCACGAACATATTGAAAAGGACTTGTCCCAGGACTGACCTCTGTGGTATCCCACTTGTTATCCCTCTTTCATTCAAATTGACCCCATTTACCACTACTCTCTGCTGTCTACCCTTAACCAACTTCCTGACCATCTAACTGAGTCCTTTGCTGCTCTTAAATCCTCTAATTTCTTTAGCAACCTGTGTGGCACAGAGACAAATGTGTAGATAAGTTGTTAAAGTGAGAGATAGAGAAAGTTAAGCACACAGAGTAAACGTAACTTACTCAAGGTCACCCTGTGGCTCATTAAGTGGTGAGGCAATTGTAGGATGACAAACTTGCTATCCAGGACCACTGCTGCCTTTAATTTTTCACTTATTCTTTGTGCTCCCCCTCTACCAGCCAGCCCATGTTCATGCCAATCCTCCAAGCGCCATCACCGTGACTTCTCCCAGGTCTTATCTCTCTTTTGGAGTCCCCCATTGTGCCCTTCAATGGCAGGGATGTCAGGGAGTCTCTCTAACCACTAGGGTTTGAATTCCAGAGTCCAGAGACACCTGAGTCTTCAGGTGTGGAACCTGCAGATACTGGCATTCATCCAGTGCGACTGGGACCATTTTACAATTTCCTACTTGGGATGCACTGACGTCAAGGTGTTCGCCGACGTCTGCCATATCCCCCCACCTCCTTGAGCTTGGTCTGTCTTTCCCCAGCTTCCACCATGGGCCAGTCCAGTGCGGAGCTCATCCCCACCCTTACCCTGGAGGAGGGGAGCAGTCCTTGGGATGCTCAATCCTCCTCCTCCTCCAACCTGACCCTCTGACTCCTGAGGTTGCTCCCTACCCCAGGTCATCAGTGTTGCAAGTGGTAGTGCTACCACTTTCCCAGCAGGCTGGCCTGATCACCACTGCATTTTAACCAGTAGACCTAAGTTCCTTTAGTGGTCATGGCAACAAAGTTGCTATTCACAGGCAGGAAGTCAAAGTAAGAACTAGTTTACAATCCATGGGGCCATGCACTAATAGGTGGAAAGTACATGCCAACGGCACATACCCCACCCATGTAGCTCCACACCCATGGACAGGGACGCACAGGCTGATATTCACAAATGGCCACCACCTGTCAACAGCTCTGCCCCCTCCCAGTGTGAAGTACACCTCAGAGCAGCCAGGGGGAAGAGTTGCGGACCCAGATAGGCATCCAATGGGATGCTCGGCCTGGGCCCCAGAGTGAATCACTTGCACTCGATGGTGCGGGTCCAGGTGCATGAATAGCACCCATGTGCACCCGGACCTACACAGCCATGCCCCATCATCCTACGGTCTACCCAGAATGACACCTGCCACAATGGGCACGGCCGCATGGCACATGGATGTCCCCCACTGGTAGCACATCTGCCCCAGTTCTGAATGCCTACCCCCCCACCAGTATGCCCCATCCCTGATGCCTGGTATGCAACTCCCAACATGCACAGGGCATCTCTGTCCCTGCAGTTGCCAAGCCCAGCACATGAGACCCCCCCGCACATGAGAGCCCAAGCCCCGGTGTGACAGAGGCAAACCCCCCTCCTCAGACACATCCAGCCCCATCCCTGGTATTGTGTCTGGATACCCCCTGCCCTGGAAACAACTTTGCCCCATCCCCAGTAATGCACAAGCCTCCCCTCCACACACACACACACACACACACACACACACACACACACACGCTGTCCTCATTCCATCATTAACTACAAACACACACACACACACACACACACACACACACAGATGCTGTGGTCAAAATAATCCTATTCTCTGAACATGGTACCCCCGCCCCTGATTGGTGTTCAGTAGACCCCCATCCCCCATGGCACCGACAACACCACCACCCCCTGTTCCCCGTACATGCATGTCAGTGCCATGGCTCTGGATGGCCAGTGACACAGCCCCCCATAACATGTCCTCAGCTGTTGGCTGTCCAAATGATGTTGGGATTACGCTGCCCATGTATGGGCAGCGTGTTCTCAGCACCATTCAGATGAATAGCTGCTGAGCAGGTGAGAGAGGGCTGTACCACTGGCCATCCAGAGCTATGGCACTGACATGTGCGGTATGGGAAGGAGTGTGATGTCAGTGTTACAAGGGATGGGGGGGAGAGCTGAACACCAATGGGTGGAGTACCAGAATCAGGGAACAGGATAGTGTTGACTGGGGCACCTGTGTGTGCTGGGGTGAGAGGTTCATAGTGAACAAGTGGACAAGGGCACCAGTGTGTGTGTGTGTGTGTGTGTCTATGTTGGGGGGATTGTGCATTACCAGGGACAGGGCACGGAGGGGGCAGGGGGTATGGTGTCACAATACCAGGGAAGGGGCAGCACTGTGTGTGTGTGTATGTGTGTGTGTGGGTGTGCATGTGTGGTTGTGTGTATATGTGGGGGAATGTGTGGCTCATCAGGTTTTGCTGGATGGCTGCACAGCCAGAGTGTGGATCCAGCACATCGGGTCCCATGTGGCAATCAGGTGAACACTCACCCGATCAGCTGCCCCAGCCCTCCTCATGCTGCCTAGTGGCCTGGGGTAGCATAGAGGGTCATTGTAAAGCCCCGCCGTAACCAGTGGGTGAAGTCCGTGGGGGCATGCAGTGGGTTATGGCAGGGTCCCGGCTGCCATAACCTGCTCACCACAATGCCCCCTGCATGCTGCACTATGTGTCTTTGTGAATGGTGGGTAGTGCAGGCACGCTTCTTGCCTACCCCTGGGATGTTACTGTCTGCTTGGCTGGGGGATAGGGCACGTTACTCAACTGTGCCCCATTCGTGAATGCCACTGGACCACCACTCCATGCCATTCATGCACAGCTAAGCCTACATGCATGGTTTCCACTGCCCACAGGCATTGTGCATAGGGCCCTATATGTGTAAAAACAAAACAAAGTGTTGAGAAGCTAATTGTATGCACACATATTCCCTACCCATGATGATAAAGTTGCTCTTTTCTTGAGGAAAATAATTTGTATACTTCTAAAGAATTCACCAAATCTACTTTATAAGGCTGTTCTTGGGTGACATGCACTTTGCAAGTACAGTATCAGTGAGACTGGTGTATGTTAACATTCTGGTGCATATAATTTACTTGCTGTTGCCCATGAACCAATCTCTTCCCCAAACACACACAGATTAACACCAGAAACTTTCCAGGGGCCATCACAATCTCAGTGACATGTTCCTTCTTGTTTAGCCATGTCGAGATCAGCTCCTTTGCACATAAACGTTCAAGAATGGACAGACTCACCACTGATAATTGCTTAAGTACTATATGTTTCCAATCTTTATGTCTAGTCTTCATTCAAGGCATCATGACAATAGTATTACAACATGACCGGATAAGAAGGAACAGGACAATGAGCACCACCGTAGGATTCAGTATTGATTACACCAGTGAGGAATAGCAAGACCCAGGCATGCTGACTCTCTTAGGATGTGGAGTGATGGGAAAGGGGAGGGTTGTTAGGATAATGCTCAGCACTACGAGATCACAGAAGCAGCAGAGCTATTGTGAGCTTGTGGGAGGAGGTCTTATGATGGCAGGCAGGACTAGAAGAAGAAGAAGAGCTTTCGGAGGGGAGAGCAGAAGAGTTTAAGGGTCACATGACCTCACCTTTGAGGGAGGGGGGGGGAGAGATGAAGCTAGGATGGATTGAAGGGGTGGAGGTGAGTGGGCAAGGAGGAGTGAAGGGAGGATTAGTTTGGAGAAAGGGAAGAGAGGTGGTGAGAAAGAAGAAAGAGGGTACAGAAAAATTAGTAGTGGGGTTAGCAGTAGGGAAATGGAGGGAGACAGCAAGGGAGTGTGTTGGAGATCCTAGTTGCAACAATACAGGCACACATAAAAGGGGAGATCAGCCCCTAAGAATAGACAATCAATTGCATCTTGAGGAAACTAGCATCTAATTGGCAGGCAGTGTTAACCCAGATGCTGTAGACCCAAAATGCAAAGACACCACAGGAAGAAATAAAATCTCTGTGTAGCTCAGCAGAGGCTAGGGCAGTGTGGACAAAACCAACATAAAAAAGTTGAGAATCAGCTGACCCAGAGATGTGGAGGGCTGAGGTACTGCGCGCCTTACTTCCTACCACACTGGTGACCCGGGTTTGGAAGCAGACTCGTGTCATCGGGGGTCAGCCAGGAAGGGAGAGGATTGAGATTGAGCATCTGTAGTTTTCTGTTCTCTCCCAGGGAGGGTGGATTGTCATTTCTGCTGAATGACTTCTACCAGGTGAAGGCCTGGTGGTACTGCAGGTCTGGGATGACAACAGATAGGTGAGTGCTGTGGGACTCTGCAGCGTGCATACCTCCATGAGTGCACACTGATGTGTACACCCCAGCAATGGAGAATGGGGAGAAAATGAAAAAGGGACACTGGCGGCTTCCATGAAGCCCTTCATGGCTGAACTGAGCTCTCTCAAGTGAGAGATGGCTAAAAGTCTCACCTCCCATCCTCCTGCTGGCAGTAAAAACTATATGGAAAACAAAAAGTTGAGAATTACCTGAAAGACAAATGCAGCCAGATGTTGCTAACACCAAAACGCAAAGTCGGCATAAGAGGAAAACTTGAGTGCTAACCTAGTAGAGACTGGAGATCTAGGGCAAAAACTTAAGCCTCTAACTAAAATTTGAAAAATACCTAATGATAAAAATGTACAGTATGAAGAGGTGAAGGTTTGAAGACTACAGATTATAGTTCACTATGTGAAAAGTTGTAGCAACCTAGATGGGGATAGACTCAGTTCACTAAGTGAAAAGTACCAGCAACACAGATGAGGTTAGGCTCTAGTGGCTGGAAAAAAGGAAAAAAGATCTCCACACTTAAAGTAAGAGCAACCAAGATGAGGCAGACTTCAGGTTCAGTAAAATAGTCATATCTATAGAGGAAAGACAATGGGTTAGCTACCACTAAGTAGAATACAAAATAAGAAAATTGTATTGGCTTTGGTTAAGCATGGAAAAACAAATTAGTTGCCTTAACAGTTTTAGCTGAGGCTGATGTTCTAAGCAGCATTATTTGCAGGTAACAGGTAGGGTGTACAAAATAAATGTATAAAGTATCTATTAGGGTTGAGTGCTTAAAATTTGTAATAATCAGAGCCAACCGAACATTGGTTGGTGTGGATATACCGATTCAGAACTCAGTCTGGCTACCGATGATGTACCTGTTCTCTTGTGATGCTGTAATGGCAGTAACAGGGTATGGTGCCTAGTACCAAAGGGCAGCCAGCCCTAACAAGCACTCTGTCCCAAACAGAGTGCAGCACTCAAAAAGACTGAGAGCACAGAACAAATTCCAAAGTGCAAAACGTTTAAATATGTGCTCAGATGTGCCAGAATGCAAGCAGCATCATGTGCAGCAAAAACAATAGCTACAAATGCCACAATCAAGGCTAGTGCCAGAGTTCCATGGAGTTGATGAATTGCTTGGCTGGAGCTGCTTGCTTGACTGGCGTAGTCTTTTCTAGTGTTGTACTTTGTTTGGGACAGATTACTGATGACGTAGTTTGAGCTGGATTTGAAAAAATTCTCAGATTTGTCCCATATGCTAAAACAAACCATTCTGATCAGAACAAAAAAAAAATGAAATCTATATTGTTGGTCTGCTCTGCAGCCACTACTCCTAAGTGCCCTCTCTCACTCTCTCTTTCTCCCCCTGTCTCACTCAGTGAGTCACATGCTAAAAAATCATTCATGCATGCTTCTAGCCTGTTGTAGCAAGATGCAAGAGGAAGCACATACATTGGAGCAGGTAACTGATGGGGGGTTGTGGTGGTGTTTGGTGGCAGCTCACATACATGCCAGCAAAATGGACTGGGATGTCTGAATGTGACTAATAAGAGCATCAGATAATTGTGAGGCAGCCATGGTGGCAGTGGAAGGCCTCATGGATGTAAGAGACAAGGGTTTGGGCCACTATAGCATGGTGGTGGGGGTGGTGGTGGTGAGGTGGGCTGATTGCTTAGGGAATAGGATACTTGTGGACTTGTGTACTGTGGTATGGTGGAGTGCAGCAGATCAGAGGAGAAAACGACAAGGCCCAGAGTGTGTATACTTGGGGTAGTGTGTGAGCCAGTGTGTGGGAGGGAGTATAGGTTTATGCATATGAGACAGATTTAGAAGACAGTAGATTGGAGTGACAGGGGCAGCTGTGTATACATACTGGGACAGAGTGGGCTTCAACAAATTGGAGAGGGCAGAAGTTATACTGGGGTAGGTTGTGACTGCAGATTGAAGATAGGTGAGATATGCCTACTGGCGCATGGCAGAGAGCAGCTGATTGTCGGGAGCAGATGTCCCACAGTCCTTAATAAAAAAAAAACAAAGGCCATGATCTTCAGCAGCTCCCATAATAAATATAAACACTTCCAACTCTCCGTTATCACCAGACAAGGTGCCGCACTGGAACAGGTCAAAAACTTTATATACCTCGGGATCACCCTTGACCCTCACCTCTCCTACACTGCCCACATTGACCATGTCGCCAAAGCTGCTAACTCCTGGCTAGGCCTGCTATTCCGTCATAGGAAATACCTGACACCTGAAGCTCTCACTGTCGCTGTCCAAAGCTCCATCATATCCATCATTTATTATGACATTATCATTTATGGCTCTGCTACAAACACCGCACTCAAATGTGTATCCACCGGCCTCAACAAGGCCTGTCGACTTGTCACTGGCTCCCAACGCCTAACTCACACCTGTGATCTCTACTCTCAAACTTTATGGTTGAATTTTGCCAATCGAATAAAACACCAAACTTGTATTACTACTAAGAAAATCTTGCTGGGCCTTGCCCCCCCTGGAGTTTCTGCCCTTGTACAACTGAGAATCCACACCCGACATACCAGGGGATCGAAACCTCAGCTTCTGCAAGTCCCGCATTGCCGCACAACACAAAGCCAAAGATCCTTTGCTTACCGGGCCACCAGTTGGTACAATGGTCTTCCCAGCAACATCTCATCTTCACTATCGCTCAGCACTTTTAAGTCTCGTCTCCGCCTAACACTGACTGCCTCCAACCTCTGTGATTGTTGTGGCTAAACATATTTTTTGGTTCCATAGCTGAAGATGCCCTTTTGGACCCACATCTACTCATGCACTTTACCAGCACCCCCCTTCCTATCTTCACCTCCCCTGCTGGCCCATGACAAATGCCGCCCGGCTGCACTACCTCTATTCTTATCCGCCTTCCACCTCTTCTCTCTCTGTCCCCCCCAACCTACCTCCCCTTCTCTCCCATTCACTTAGTCTCCCTGATTTCATCCTCCTCCTTTCCCTTTCCCTTCCCCAAAGTTTCACCTTATTGTTCTTTTTTCATCTACAAGACCATGTGTTGTGTTTTCTTTTTTTTTATTTTATAAACTGTTATCTTTGCTTATGATTGTCTCAATTGTACCAGTGACGTGGAACCTTTGTAAAAGAGCCTTGGCTCAAAGGTATTTGTAATCCTAGAACAAATAAATAAATAAAATAAATAAATAAATAAAGATGTAAGCATTCTAGGGCAAGGTGGATGTATATGGGATGAGGATCAGAGATGTGATTGCTTTGACAGGCTGGGTATTAGTAAATGGATTACACTGGGTATTACACTGGGTAATTAGACTGAAGAAGCCTTGGCACCCATCGTGTCTGTCTATCCTCATTAGCAGATCCAATTGATCCCTTAAGTAAGAAGTTGTCTGGTCTATGCTTACAGACATCTATGTGGAGCCGACTGGAATGGAGCTCTGAGAAGCAGGGAGGTGAATGATTTAACTAAAAAGTTTTATTTTTTCAGCAGATGATTGATTGTGTGGGAACTGCATTGATGGGAGGAGATTGAAGTGGAACAGGGAATTTCTGTGGACTATAGGGCATCATGAGGAGGGAGGAAGGCCGCAGAGAGAGGGCTTGAAGTAGGGGACCTGGCTGGGCCAAACCAGGGGCTGGGCCTGTGTAGTTTAAGAGGTGCCATATTCAGAGGACACCTGACGTCAGAAGGAGCCAACCAGAATGGAGCTCTGAGGAGCAGAGAGGTGAACAATTTAACTAAAAGGTTTTATTTTTTTAGCAGACAATTGATTGTGTGGGCACTGCATTGATTGGAGGGGATTGAAGTGGAATGGGAATTTCTGTGGGCTACTGGGGATTGGAAGGAGGGAGGAAGGCCGCAGAGGGAGGGATTGAAGCATGGGACTAAGGAGAGTCACCGGACCCGGCTCAGCCAATCAGGAGGCTGGGCTCAGCATTTACTTGCAGGGGACCTAGTGCCCCTCACATGAGCGTCCTGACGC
The DNA here is from genome assembly GCA_016271365.2 of Neoceratodus forsteri. Taxonomy (NCBI): domain Eukaryota; kingdom Metazoa; phylum Chordata; order Ceratodontiformes; family Ceratodontidae; genus Neoceratodus; species Neoceratodus forsteri. The sequence goes on along the minus strand of CM057450.1, from coordinate 627,510,059 downwards.
ATGAGTGCCAAGATGCAGGAATGTGGCGTCTTGAGTAGCATCTGCAGGGTGTCAGCAGGGAAGACAGTAGGCAGCACACCACACTGGATGACAGTGGGTAGCCTGCACCAGGAGTGCCAGACACGTAAAGCATGGATAGGTGGAGTCCAAGGTGGGGGAAGGGACACAGGGAGTGGGGCAGGACCCAATCATGGGTGGAGAGGCTAGGCATGGGCAGCCAATCAGGGTGAGGGCCTGGAAGGGTTGTATGCTGCCAAGGATGTGGTGCAGCCATATTCCTGGGAGTGGGATGGAGGGTAAGGGGCTACATGGTATGCTGGCAGGTGTGTCAGCTTAGAGAGGAGATTCGGTGGTTGAAGAGGGAGCAGGAGGCATGGGGGGGGACAGGATAGGGAGGAATGCGGGTGTGAAGGGAACTCAAGGAATTACTCAATACAGCCCACAGCAGGCCAACAAAAGGGGAAGCTAGGAGAGTCAAGAGGTGAGCCACACAATCATGTGAAGTCATGGGCAGGAACCGAAGACTGGAGGTGGGTCAGGCACATGAAAAAGGCTACAACAGTGCCAAATCAGAAACATAAGTCTCATTGAGAGGCGACTGGAGTCAATCAGGTAAAGAGGATTAATAGAGCAGATTCACAGTGTTAGCTAGCTTGGAGGGGTAGGACATGACTGGTAGCAAAGATACTGAGATGGTTGGGGGGAGGGCACTACAGGGGAAAAAGGATGCAGCACAGAACTGGTAGGCACCAGCGGTAGCCTAAGTAACCACAGAGGCCAGGGAAAGCAGGAAGGTGGTGATGCAGTAATGACAGTGGGGATAATGGAGAAAGGAGATGAAGGGGGCAGCAGCAGGCAGCCCGGGTGAGGTTGGATCAAGGGTGAGGAGGGGGAATGCAAGCGGGGTGAAAGCGCATGTCAGGAAGGCACATGGGGACAGTAGCAGAGGGGTGGCAGGATGGGGTGTAATAGGTGTGTGGGAAGGAGGTGGAGCACAAGATGCACGGTTTTGAAGCGAAAACCATCACACCGACCATAGTTGGTAGGGGGTGAAGATAGGGCACAGAATGGGGGAGGCAAAAGGGTGGCAAAACAGGTGGATGGGAGGAGGGATCAAGCTGTGGGGCAGGAGACTATCAAACAGCGAGTGGGTGATTGGGAAAAGGGGGAGAGAGTCATAATTCTGGGGGACTCAATACTTAAGGGTATAAGATGGGGAGGGAGGGTGCCAGAAAAAACAACATCTGGGTGGAGTGCATGCCAGGCATGACAGCAGGAAAGGTGGATAAGCATATTGGCAGATGTGTTAGGAAGGTGGGGGGAACCACACATCGTGGTGCACCTAGGAATGAGTGATCTAGAAGGAAGAAGGTTAAAGAAGGATCAAGATAGCTTTAGGGATGTGGGGAATCTGTGCAGTGAAGTGGGAAGATCAATAGCATTCTTGTAAGTACTGCCAGTGCCATGAGCAAGTACAGACAGGAAGCACAGAGTCATGGACTTCAACAAGTGGCTGAGGGAATGGTGTGAGTCCAAGGGGTATGGATTGGTGGGAGAGTGAGGTAGCAAATGGGAGAACACAGATCTCTATGCAGAGGATAGGCTACATCTCAGTAAGAAAGGTTCACAGGTGTTAAAGCAGAAACTTGGGGAATTTATCAGTGAGAGGTATAATTTAAACTAGCTGGAGGGGGACAATGAAGGTGAAAAGAACCAGGAGAGGGGGCCCAGGAGACCTCCCCCCACAGCAAGGGGTAGAGCCAAATTTGACTTGGATTGGGGATGGAGGGGTGGGTAAGGAAGCAGCAGAGAATGAGGATCAGGGTGGAGATTGGTATCACTAAATGCCAGGAGCCTGGGGAAAAAGATGGCTGAGGTGCAGGCGTTGATGACAGAGGGGAAGGTGGACATAGCTGCCATTATCAAGACATGGGCAACCCAAAACCATGACTGGGACTTAGCCATCCTGGGATTTAAATTATTCTGGAAGGGCAGAGAAAATGGGAATGTGGGGATGTGTCCTTCCATCCTGCTGTTTACCCCAGGAAGGAATATGATGCCTTATCTCCAGCGCCGTCATCCCTTGCATACACTGTACCCATACTGCATTGTTTTTTGCTCCTTTCCTTCCCCATTTTAGCCCCTTAATTATTGAGTCCCCCAAGAGTGCCACTGTACTGCCCCCTGCTTCCTGGGTGTCCTTTTGGTCTCTAACTTTGTGTTGCGGGGTTTTGCTCCCTTTGGACTCCTCTTCATGTTCCATCCTGACTTGGTTTCTGCCCCTGTTCATCTTTTGTTCCCCATCACATAACCTATCCTGATTTTTACCCACACCCAGCATCTGTCCCTCTTCACCCTCTCCCTTTAGCCTTTCCTCAGACTCCCCCCTCTTGTACCTCTTCATCCCTTGTACTTCTGCCTGGTGTCAGCTTGTCGAGCGCTGCCTGCCCTGTGCTCCCCAGGTCCAGGACCAGAACAAAGGTCTTCTGTCTATCATTTTAGTGGAGTTAAAACATCTGAGTAAGCCACGAATGATACAAAATGCCATAATAATTGGGTATGATATCATACTGTATACTATTAATGGGCGACTTCATTTCAGCACTGGAATTAGAGCAACAAGGACAACAGTGACAGGGGCAATCTTGCTTTTAGATCACCCCGCACTTGCACTGTGCCAACACAATTTATGTCTCCTTCAGGGCATGTCCACCCCAGAGGTGGCTATATTTAGATTTGGGTGATGTGTGGGGCAAAGCCCCTACAAAATCTGACTATTTCCTGGGATGGCGTTTTGGTGCTGTCACCTCTTGGAGGCACAATGCCTGGCATGGCAATAGCCAGGCGGCGTATTGCTTGAGCCCTAATCTGCGTCAATAAAACAGCTGTGGCACTGATCTGGGTGAATCTGTCATGGCTGGTTATTAAGGCATTTGATCAGACACATTATCAGTGTATTAAAGGGAGGTCACTAGTAATGGTAAATTGCAGAAGATGCCAGCAGACACATCTCTGGGAACTTGTGATGTGTTGTAACCTACGTTGCTATTGCAATGATTCTTAACCAAATCAAAATCAAAAAGGTTGTGACTAGGTAAATCCAACACCAAATCCAAATCTACCCCTGGATTCATCAACAATAATACCTATTGTATGAGACTAATTTAAAACCAGTTCAGGAAACAGGGTATTAACCCAAAGCAGGAACTGCAAAGAAAACAGCACTGGAGATGAGCAACTTAGGTTTTAAACGAAGGCAACCAAACATTCACAGATCACACATGGGAGATGAAAATAATGCTTACTGACTAGCAGCCAGGACTACGAAACATGTATTACTCAAAGTAACAAGTTACAAGTAAACACACTGCCCATTTGGAGAGAGAGAGAATCACAACTTTTTGAAAAAGGTGTACCCCAGGTCTCCCTCATAGGACTTCTAAGTTTGACTTCCACTCCAGCATGGTCAGTCACACTGGTAATGCTGATGCTGGTATGCTTGGTGAATCCTGACATAAGACTGCTGTGTTCCACCCATGGTATGAGTGAACCATGCTCTAAGTGGTCACTGCAAACTCTGGTAGGCAGCTCCTGCTGCAAAGCTCCTTGACTGGCAGATTGCCACATTGTAGAAGTCCCTGAAAACTAGGGCTCATGACTCCCTGGTTGAAGGCAAAGATTGGAGGCCAAAATGGCATGCTAAAGCCCCTGAGAGAACTGAGCAGCCAAACTTGTGGTGGGGCTTTTCTGATTGCTGTGTCCCATTCCAGGTGTGAGCATACAGTACTCTTAATAGGTTTTTGACAAAGTCCTGCAGGTATCTCCTGCTGCAAGGCTCCTTGGGAACCTAGCTACCTCACAGAGGAGCCTCTGCAAACAAGGGTATGTGACCCACAGCTAAAGCCAAATGAAGGAAAGAATGCCATGCCAAAAAAGACTGGGCTGATGAAATGAACTGTAGAGCTGTGTGGTTGGGCTTTTTGATTCCTGTGTCCTAGCCCTGGTGTAAATAGAAACATAGAAATTGCCGGAAGATAAGGACCACTAGGCCCATCCAGCCCACCCGTAGGCCCTATATATTATATGTTGCCACTGACCCTATGTGATCAGTGGCTTTTCATCACTCCCTCCACTCTCAGACTTCCCTTGTGCTTGTCCCAGGAATGCTTAAACCCCTCCACTGTGCTTGCCCCTACTACCTCCTGTGGCAGACTATTCCAAACATCGACTACCCTTTCTGTGTAGAAAAACTTCCTCACATTACCTCTTAATCTACCCCCTTCCAATTTCATATTGTGCACCCTTGTTCTAGTAATTTTTCTACATTGGAAAAGGTCCCCCACCTTGTTTATGCCCTTGAGGTACTTGAAAGTTTCAAACATGTCCCCCCGCTGTCTCCTCTCCTCCAGTGAGTACATATTGAGGTCCCTTAGTCTCTCCTCATATGTTTTGTGGTGCAATGTCTACACCATCTTTGTTGTCCTTCTCTGGATAGTCTCCACCTTATCTATGTCCTTGTGCAGGAGTGGCCTCCAGAACTGCACACAGTACTCCAGGTGAGGCCTTCCCAATGTTTTAAACAATGGCATCACCACCTCCCACCTCCTGGTAGTGATACCCCTGCCTATGCACCCCATCAAGCCACTGGCCCTCCCTGCCACCTTTGTATACTGCTTTGATACCTTAAGGTCATCAGATATGATAACCCCAGGTCCCTTTCTTCTTTGGTAACAGTCAGCTCCTCCCCCCCAACCTGCAGCTCTCCCCAGGTTTCCCTCTACCCAGGTGCATTATTTTGTACTTCTTTGCATTGAACCTCAGTTGCCACATCTCCAACCATCTTTCAAGCTTCTCTGGCTTCCCCTCTGCAAAGTCACTAATGAAGACATTGAACAGGACTGGTACTAGTACTGATCCCTGTGGTACCCCACTGATCACCCCTCCTCCCCAGATTGTACCCCATTTACAACCACATTCTTTCTCCTGTCTGTTAACCAGTTCCTAACCCTGTTCACCACCTTGTCTCCCATGCCCAGACTACCCATCTTGTTAATCAGCCTTCTACGTGGGACGGTGTCGAAGGCTTTGCTGAAATCTAGGTAGGCTATGTCTACTGCCCCTCCCTGATTTAGTTCCCTAGTCACCCAATCAAAAATATCTATTAGATTCATTTGACGTGACCTTTCTGCTGTGAATCCATGTTGCCTCCGATCCTGAGCACCACTGGATTACATATGTGCCACTATCCTTTCTTTCAGCAGTGTCTCCATAATCTTCCCCAACACTGAGGTGAGGCTGACTGGCCTGTAGTTCCCCATCTCCTCCCTACTGCCGCTTTTGTGCAGTGGGACTACATGTGCCCTCCTCCAGTCCTCTGGAACCACACCCATGTTGAGTGACTTTGTGAACAGGGCCACCAGAGGTGCTGCTAGTTCCCTTTGCAGCTCCTTTAATATCCTTGGGTGGATGCCATCTGACCCCATGGCCTTATCCACCTTTAGCTTTGTGATTTCTTCCAGAACTCTCTCCACTATGAATAGACTGGTGTCCACCTCTCCTCATCCCCCATTGCCTCTGCAACCCACCTGTGGTCCTTGACCCTCCCCCTCCTTAATGAATACTGAGCAGAAGTGTTTGTTCAGTGTTTCTGCTTTGTCCAGATCCACCGCCTTACACTCTCCCTTCTCCCCTTTGAGCCTCATAATCCCCCCCCCAAGTTTTTCTTTTTTCAATGATGTACTTATAAAATGCCTTATCCCCTTTGTTTACAGACTGCACTTAGCCCTCTTCTGTCTGTGCCTTCACCCTCCTAACAGCCTTCCCTGATTCCCTTAGACATTCAAGGTACACCTCCTTGTCCTCCCTTTGGCTCCCTTTATATTTCCTGAAACTCAGCTTTTTAGCCCTGACTTTGTCCCCCATCTCTTTGGAGAACCATAGTGGTTTTCTTCTTCTTCTTTTCCCTTTGGCCACTATCCTAACATATTGGTTTGTTATTTCCACTATGGCTCCTTTCAGTTTCTCCCATTGTTCTTCCACCCACTCTGTTACCTCTCCCTCTCCAGGACTGCTTGTATACATCTACCCATTTCAGTGAAATCCGCCCTCTGGAAATCTAACGCTTTTGCCCTTGTGTGGCTTAATTGAGTCCATGTCTCCATGCTGAACCACCCCATGTGGTGGTCACTGGCCCCTAGCTGCCCTGCCACCTGTATTTCTTCAATTCTGTTCCCATTGGTCCATGCCAGGTACAGAATTGACTTGTCCCTGGTTGGCTCATGCACCAACTGCTTGAGTCCAACCCCCTGCAGGGATTCCAGGATGGCTGTGCTTCTGGCTGAAGCAGCCACCTAGCTGGCCCAATCCATGTCCTGCATATTGAAATCCCCCAGTAGCAGAATTTCACCTTTAGCTGCCATGTCATGTATGTTCTTCACTAGTTCCCTGTCTACTTTGTCCCTCTGTGCTGGAGGTCTTTAGATCACCCCGTGCGTATTGCTGTTCCATCCTCTGGCTCCAGGGTGACACACATTACCTCAACCTTCCCTTGTCTTCCCTGAATGTCTGTAGCCTTTATACCATCTCTGATGTCTAGGGCCACTCCCCCACCCTTTTTACTATCCCTGTCCCTCCTGAACAGTGCATAGCCTGGTACAATGACTTCCCAGCCATGATTAGCAGAGTACCATGTCTCTGTTATTGCTGCTATGTCAAGGTCTGCATCAGCCAACAGGGCCTCCAGGTCTGGAACCTTATTTCCTAGGCTATGGGCATTCGTTAGCATGACCTTCCATGTTTTACAGTCTGCCTTCCCTCTGCTCTTGTTCTCCCTCTCCAGCATCGTTCCCCACCCCAGTTTTCTTTCCTATGTGCTCTTGCCCCCATATCACTCGTTATACATTCTTCACATGCCTGCCCCTCCCTGCCTGCTTTAGCTGTTCCCGTATTCAATTTATGTTCTTGCATGTTCCCATGGGGGTGTTCCTAAGCCTCCTAACCCTCCTGGCTCTCCCCCCTTGGCCAGTTTAAATGCTCACAGCTGAAGCATTTAAACTTCTCACAAACAACCAAGGTACCCTTCTCGGACAGATGCAGACCATCCTCCTTTTATAAGCTTGCATCTGCCCAGGTCATGCCCCAGTCCCCTATGATGCCAAAACCCTCCCTTCCACACTAACCCTTCAACCAGGAGTTGAAGGTACAGATGTGGAGTGCCCTAGCTTCCCCTGTGCCCTGAACAGGTAGCTCCTCCTAGAATGAAACTGAGCGTGCTATCTTTTTCAGGTTTCCCCCATCTTCCTGAAATCTTTCTGGACTCTGGCTAATGCCACCCTTCTCCTGACCAGGTCATTGGTCCCCAGGTAGACAATGACATCCAGCGGCTCCATCCTAGCAATTGCCATAGCAATCCTATGGATCCGCTTCCCATCCCTCCATGCAGCACTTCCTGGGAAGCACTTGACCTCCCTCTCTCGCCTGCTAGGTGACCCTAACTCCACTCCCTGGACAATAGAGTCCCCCACTAGGAGAAGCTCCCCCTCTTCCAGGGTTCCCTGCCTCTCTTCCCTGGGGTTCCTTCCTGGAGGACCCTCCCATCCTCCCTGGTCCCAGCCTTGGTTCCTGAGTGGGGCTTTCCCATTCCTCTAAAACAGTGTTGGAGTTACTAAGTGGGACCAGTTGGGGATGTGCCTTTGACTCCCCTTCCTCACCCTCCCTGAGACCACAATAGTCCAATCACTCCTCTTTTCTGGCATCTTTTGAGGTATAGGTTGTGAACCCGATGGTCTTTGAGTGGGGGTGGATGCCACCTTCAGCTTGGCCAACTCTGGTCAGAGACAGGCAACCTCCTCCCTCAGCCCAGAGAGGTGCGTGCAGATAGGGCAGCATCGCAGTCTCCAGAATGTCTCGCTTAAGACAGCTGCTCCACAACCACTGCACTACACTACTCCCATCATGTCTGTTTCCCTCCTCAATCAACTGCTTGCTTAAGACAGCTATTTGTTATCTCCCAAATATTTGTTTTATTTTTGTTGTGTTTTGTTATGTTTCCTCTCTTTGCAACTTCCTATATGGATGCAGGATGCTACAAAGACTTATGGAACCCACCTAATAAATGTAGGGTGAGCCCTGGTGTGGGTGGGTGGGTAGTGGGGTGGGAGGTGGGACTACACCACAGGCTTTGTCCAAAAACAATCAGCCAAGAAGTCCTCTGGCAGTGACTCCTCACTCCATTCACTGTGGTCCAGACACAGCCACTTTCAAATACACAGTCACAAACTTGTCAGCTAGAATCCCTCAACCCTGCCCAAACTAAATGGAAAAGAACACAGAAATGGCAGTTAAGAAAATACCTCAAATACAATTACAAACACACTAACAAACTCACCAGTTAGAGTCCCTCCCTCCTGCTTCAAGTAAATAAAGAATCTACTGAAATGGCACTTAGAACCTCATATTCAAACTACACTAATCTGTGTAATATGATGCCTGCACTTAGAGTTCAGGCACAGCCACTTTCAAACACACAGTCTTACACTTGTCAGCTAGAATCCCTCAATCCTGCCCAAACTAAATGGAAAAGCACACAGAAATGGCAGTTAAAAAAAGACCTCAAATACAATTACAAACACAGTCACAAACTCACCAACTAGAGTCCTTACCTCTTGCTCCAACTAAATGCAGTGCTCTCTAATTAGTACTGGTACTAGTACTGGTACTCTAACCTCAATTTCTCATTCAATCTAATGAACATATTCCCTGGTGATCCAGTGTGCCCCCACCCCTGATCTTCCATGCAATCTGAAGAACATATTCCTTGGTGGTCCAATGTGCTCTCCACCACCAGGTCTCCCATTCAATCCATTGAACATATTCCCTGGTAGTCCAGTGTGCTCCCCCACACCCCTGATCTCCCATTCAGTCTGTAGAACATATTCCCTGATGGTCAAGAATGCCCCCCTAACACCCAAGCTCCTGTTCAAGCCATTGAACATATTGCCTAGTAGTCCAGTGTCCCCCCAACCCTCACTCAACCCGCCTGCTGACAACCCACCTCCCTGCATCTCCACTGACCCCAGTTTCTGGCACTCCTACCAGCCACATACAGTGACTGGCATAGCCCTTCTCTCAACTCTGCAATCAGCCACTGCATAAGCTGTGTGTGTGTGTGTGCGTGCGTGTGTGTGTGTGTGTGTGTGTGTGTACTATAGAAACTGCTCCATTCTTAGTGCCTGTTAGAACAGCCACCTGTCACCTCCCTCTGAGAGCTCTTGCCTCCCAACCCTCCATTCCTGGTCCCATAGAGGGTAGCCACCCACCACCTCCACCTGAGTGCTTCTGTGTACCAACCCTCCATTCCTTGTCCCATCTTGAAAAGCCACTCACTGCCTCACTCTCATCACTTCTGCCCAGTGACCTTCCATTGTCTCTCTACACTAGGGCTTAAAGCAGGGTGGGCCACCAAACTGTCAGTCCTCAAGGGATCCAACATTGGACTTGACTTTTCACCACTGTGGACTAAGTCAAGATGGGTGCAAAAAGGGCTACAGGGACAGCTGTATGGCCCCATCATATGCCAATTTGTTTATGGGGATGTGGGAATTGGAGACCATATATACTGAGACCTTTCTGTACATGTACAATGTCATCATGTGGTACCATTATACTGGTGACACTGTCTGTGTATGAAAAGGGGATAGGGAAGGGGTTGAGAATTTCATAGAATGGTTAAATGAGAACAAAGTCAATCTGTGGTTTATCTCTTAAATTAAGGCATCTACAATAGATGTTTTGGATCTAACATTATATGGGGTACCCGCAGATACTGTACAGACATGGGGCTACCAAAAGCCAATGGCCTTGAATTCTGTGCTTTTGGCTAGTAGTGTGCACCCTTGGAAACTGAAGGAATCAATTCCTTACTCACAGTTTCTGAGGTTGCTCAGAAACTGCAGTGAAGATTCTGTCTAACATGCAGGCTGATGAATTGAAGTAAAGACTTCAGAAAAGAAGCCAGCCCAGTGGCTTGAAGGGCTGAGGCATCTATGCCTTACCTCCTGCCACACTGGCAACCTGTGTTCATGATGCAAGCAGGTCACTGGGGGTTAGCTGGGGAGGGAGAGGATCAAGCATCTGGAGGACAGCTTTCCTCTCCTGGAGAGGGAAGACTGGTGCTCCTGCTGAATGACTGCCCCCAGATGGAGGCCTGTGGGCAGTATGGGTCTGAGAGTGCCAGAGGAAGGGATGGTGCTGCAGGACTACCGCTGACATGCACGCACTTCCACATACATCTGGCTGTGTGTGCCCCAGTGGGAATGGGAGAAAATAGAGGAAAAACCCTTTGGCTGTAGGATGATGCCAGACCCTCCATAGACTCTGCACCCTGACTGGGCAAATAGGTAAGTCCCGGTGATTCCAGAGTGATGGGGCTGGGATGGTAGGACAAAAGGGATAAGTCAGAGGCAGGAAAGGAGAATGAAGTGTATATATATATATATATAGACTTCGGAAAAGGGGCTATAGAGAAAAAGTTCTTAAGGAATTAAAGCAGAAGTGTTAATAGATAGAGTACTGGTTCGAACTTCAGAATAGCCAGTTACCCAGTCCCATTGAAAATAATTCTGTAGCAGGGAGAAGAGAGGTAGTCATGCACAAATATTTGAATATTCTGATATCTGATAACATTCAGAAACAGGAGCTTGAGGAGAAGCTGAGAATATCACTCCACAGAGTCCCTAATTTGAGGGATAAAATAGTGCAAAGCAGGTTTGGTGCTTCTGAGATATGTTCGGGGAATAATAATTGATACACCACAGTGCCCCATAGGGTTTTTCCCTTGTAAAAAATGTAATATCTGTAAGCACTGTAATTCGACTAAAAGTTTTCAGGACCCAGTGAGTGGTACTAACTATTTGATCAAGAATTTATGCCCTTCAACATGACATTTGTCATGTACAGTATTATCTGTAGTTATAACAAGATACAAATAGGACACATTGTAAGAAAGTTTAAAACTCGCATTCAGAAGCATACACAAGACATTGCTTTAGGGAGGGAAGAAATGCCACTTGGTTTGCATTTAAAAAAGTGCATAATGAAAGCTCTGGTGGAATCCGATTCTTTGGGACTGAACATGTGAAGCTGCACCCTTGTGGGGGGTGATAGACAATGAATCCTGTTGCAGAGGGAGGCAGAATGGATTTTTCATTTGGGGAGCCTCAAACCAAGAGGGCATAATGATGAACTGGATCTAAAGTGTTTCTTGTAATGAATTTAAATTATTATCTCCAAAGGGATATGTGTGTTTATCTGTAAATTCCAATATTTCTCTCTCTGGACTGTATACATGAGTATCTACTGTATGTACTGCTGTTTATATGTTATTGTTGTCATCTGGTTTATTCGGTATTTAATTCCTGTGTCTTTGATTTTTCAAAGTTTTCACTTTGTTATATTGGAATCTTGGTGCTGGCTGTGACTGAAGGTTTGAAGGATCCCATGACAAAGCATTACTGACAAGTTGGAACATAATGGATGTCGGAAGATTTGAACTGCAGGGTGTTCTTTCACTGACTACAGGAACATAATGGACTGTTTTCTTTGTATTCCATATAGTCACAGCCATAGATCCATGGACTGTATATTTATTTATATACGATTCCTCTTTGTTAAATGCTCCTATCTGTGATTATGACCATAGCATATTTATAGAGTTTTATGGTAACTGTACTCTTCGCTTTTGTACTGGCACTCTAAGTTCATTCATGAAGTGTAGTTTCTGTGGTTACCAGGTATTATTTAAAGGGCTGAAATACATATCATAGCGACAGCCCCAAAGAAGTTTGTAAGGAACTAAGTGCTGGGGCTTGGAGAGGCAGAATAAACTTGGCTGACCCAACTTATAATGCTTGTAGTATCTAAGCCTGTGCATTTCTCAGCACCACTGCACTGTTGCACTTTATAGTCATTTGGCTTCATTTGGATTTGATTAATGCACAGCATTATGAAGTGGGACACTTTTCTCTCCTTTCTAGACATTATTACAATTACTATATGAGTGCAATGTAATGGCTTTGCCACAATATTTATTGCTTTATTTGCACTGTGATGGATAATTTTTGGGGGGAGAAGTGGATTTAAGCTGTCCCTGTAATAAAGCCTTTTCCATTTGCATAGGATACAATGTCAAGTGTTTTGTAATTTTAAAAGCTATTATCTCAGTTATGTATAGAGGCTCACTGTGGAATGAACTGCTGAAGCACACCAGGTAACTTATTCCTTACTTTCCGGTCAGTCCCGTGCATACTTTTCCCTCCACTGACAGACCAACATTGCCTCAATACTACACCTCCAAAACCCTAGATGCATCAGGAATGCTGGTCAGGCATTCCTGACAACTGCCCATGGATTCCAAATACCAGCACAAGCCACCTATTTAAAACATTTCACACATCTGTGAACAAGGAGATGAAGTTTCTACACACAGCACGGGCATTTGCTGTCTTCCTGATGGGTGGGGGTCATGGAGATGGAAGGCAGAGAAAACAAACAAAAAAAACAGGCCATGTGAACAGTGAACAGGTGCCCAATTTTCCCCTAAGGCTCTTTACTGACTATTTATGGTGTCTCCACTCTCACAATGAAACAAGGCAGTCTTTTAAAATACTTCATGCACTCGGAAAAAATTGCTGCACACGGCCCAGGCAGTTGCTGTCAATCTAGCTCTTCTGTATGCAGCAAATAGTTATAATATCAATAAGGCATGACCAGGGGTTATGTTACTGGTCAGCTACTCACTGTCTAGGGGCATGTGCTATGCCCTGAGCAGTGTTACACCACTAGAGGGTGATTAACAGTTCATTAACATAACCACTGGCCATGCCTTACTGCTTAATACTGCTAGTGGACAATGCAAGCATTTACAAATGCACAAATACTACATATCATTTGCATTGTTAGCTCTACATCTCCCTAGAGTATGTATGCTAATTCACAAACATTTTACATCAAGGTCAAAATTTGGTTGTGTGACAACATCTCAATATTTTTTTTAATAGAGAATCAATATCTAAATTACCAAACAATATTTTATTGCACCTTCAAACAAAATATTAGAAAGCACATCAATCATTGCAGCTATTCCTTAATTCAGTTAATTAACTATTGATTAGTAAGACCATTAATACAATATAAGCCTGATACATAGATGGCTTAAATGAAAAACTAAAAGTAAGATGACTATAAGACTAAAGTATTTTTATGCAACTGACTTAAAATCTTCAAGGCCAAGACCAGAAAGTAAGCCTAAAAACAAGACTTATAACAAGACTTAACTCTTTTGTGCAACTGGCCATTGGTTTTGGTTGGGCACTTTAGGCATTTGCAAACGAGTGGGATGTTGAAAGCGGGAAAGAACAGGGCCTGGTTTTAAAAAAGTGCAATATGCAATTACATAATGTGATTTTTTTTGGGGCGAGTGCTGTTGTTTTATTTACAAGAATCTTGCTTGACTGTAGTATTTAATAAGTTACAAGTGTTAAGATGGAAGTATTTTTTTTCATTTTTGTAATTCTGAAGGCAAGAGTATTTTTTTTTCAATATTCTGCATCCTGTTTGGCAGGACTTATTTTTTACAGTGCATTATGCTCCTATAATGTACTGCTTCTAGCCAATCAGGATGCAGCATTTTCCCAAACCATTGTACATCATCTGCGCTGGGGCATAATGAGGCTCAAAACTGCAAGTGGAAAGCTTCATAGCCCATAAAAGGATGGATATAGCTCACACTGACCACCCTGCAGGGTATTATTGCACTTAGAAAATATATTTTTAAGTGTTTTTTTTTTATAAAATAATTTAAAAATGTTAGAAAAATGTAGAAATTAAATAGAAAAGAAATAAAGAATAGCTGAAAAGTAGTTCCTCCACTTCTGGCATTGCCAGTAGAGGACTCTGGTACATTTCAGTGTAAGCCACTTTCTTTGCCATAGTCCCCCCAGGTTTACCCCCAAGTAGCAGTCCATTTCTTCCTCTCCCTTCTCCCTGAATAGTAATCCAGTTTCCAAGGTTTCAAGGATTCATTTTTATTTTTTTTGTTAACTGTTGCAGCAGTTCAGCACTGTTGGCTTCAGGTAGTCTGGTTAGAATGTACATTTTCAAATCTAGTGTGTGCATCTCCAGTGAGGAGCTATATGATAATACAGCTGCTGTGTTTTGCCTAAAAGAAAAAAATAGAAAATTGTGTGCAGTGGGAGTGGTAGGACAACAATTACTAAAAACTGTCACAGTTTTAGCCACACAGGTTAATTGTTAAAATGGGGTGGGGGCTAGGGGAGAGCTCCCTCAGTCAGACTTCATTTTATTTTTTAAATTCTGTCCATGGCACATTGATTTGGTGTGTGAAAAGTCATGTTATCACTGAACTAGTTTTTGTCTGGTCACTGTTGGCACATAAATGCACCATTGGGTAGTGGCCTCAGCCAATCAGAGACCAAGATTTCTGCAACCCATTTTCTAAGAGATTATAATCCACTTTCTGAAATCTCATTAGCCATTAAATTATTAATTTCAGTGCCCATTCAATGAAACAGTTTATTAAAATACTAATTGAATACTATATAGACTATTGTAGAACCAATATTGCTAAATATTTTTGTTGTAGAATTGTTTTCTAGCCTACAGTACCTCCCTAGGTGGGCTAGAGAATGGTCCTCAAGAACAGTTCTACTAGTGCCACAGGCTAGATGCTAACCAGTTTTAGCACATTTAAACCAGGCTATACTCTAGGCAGGGCTATATCTAGGTGGATGGATTGTCAATGCTCCACATTTGTCCTGCTCCAAGGTATATTTTCAGATGAGCTGCATCAGACCTGATTGGCCTGGACACAAGTTACAACGGGTGGATGCAGGAGGCCCAGGGACAATGTTTTGCTAGATTATCTTTTATATAGACTAACTGACTTAGTCCTGAAATGGCAAAGATGTTTCCAAAGTTGGATGCATGCTTCCATACACCATGTTCAATTGTTACAATATGTTTTGACAAATTTACCTGCTGGGTCCAAATAGGCACAGAACACAGGATGCTGTACTTGTCACAGTCACAGCTTGTACATGTGCCTATGCACAGACCAGAAAATTAATCCCAGGATGTTTTTAAGAGTATAAGAGTGTCTCTTTGCAGTACATCATGGAGTGCTGATGGGTATATGTGAGGTTTCTTCCAGCTTGTGTTCATTCTTCTCATGCTTCTTGTTCATTTAGTGAAATGTAGCTGAGAGACTCTCACATAACTGATACCTGAATTAATGAAATTAATGCTTTTCTGAGCATAGTGTAGCAGGTATATCCACTCAGACAATGAGTCAGTGAGTCAGCAAGCTGATATAGTTTAGGTGAACCCAGTATTGGTATGTTTGATCTGCTACAGTAGTTTTTTGTCATATTGTTGCCTTGCTGGTACCCCCACCTTCAATTTCACAGTAACTGCTAGCACTGTCGGAGAATTATCAGAGAACTGAGAGTCTTTTGAATGTCTGCACAAACAGCACAACAAAGCTTTTTGAAACTAGACAAAGACCAAGCCAAGACACAACAGCAATTTGCACTGCAAGAGAAGAAGACACTGTGCAAAGAAGATATCAAACAGCAAGCCGACTAATGGACAGAGGGAGAGGGTAAATGAGCAGAGGTATATATTTTCACTTACTAGACTCACTGCTACTCTTAAAAACAACTGTAACTATGAAATTATAGAGTGCAACAGGAGACTGTGAGTAAAAAATACGACTATCTCTTTGGAAGTTTGCAATTAAAAAACATCATCTTGTAGCAGCGTATTTAATATACTATTGAAAGCATTACTGACTACTTTTTCTTAAAGCCATAAATGAGCACTGAGTGAAATAATAAAGCTGTAAAGTGATACAGCTTTTTTTCTGCCTCCCTGTATAAGTTCTATAAAAGGGGAACAACAACAGCAAGCAAAGCCAGCTACTACAAACTAATTGATAAACCCTGGTTTAATTAACACCTGGTACAAGCAAAACGGATGCATATTAACTAATGGTGATTGTCTAGTAATCAAGTAACCATCCTAAGTGATTTGATAAAAAGGAAACTGCTCCCATTTAAATCTTCAATTTTTGCACTGTAGGATTGCTTGCTGCACGTATTTAATCAGTTTTGTAAGAAAAGAAAACAAGAAAAAGCAACTACAGTGGAGTGTGATAATAAAACAAAACAGTTGTTGCAGCCCATTTGGCATGGTGGAAGCATTACCACCCACAACATCAATGACACAAATTCTGGAATGAGCCTGGGTCATTGGGAGTCAGCTGGGGGGATGAGGTTTGAGCACCCTGTAGGACAATCTTTTTCTTCAAGGAAGGGGAAGGCTGTCACATTTCCCCATTACTGCTGTCTCTGGATGCACAGCCTGTGGCATGGGGCTAATGGTGTGTGGAGAGGAGGACACCATTAGATGCTTGGCTGAGACATGCACCAGTACATCTCCAGGCTGGACTTGCATCCTTCATGGCAGCATCCTTAGGGATGGGAATTTAGGGGGAAAGATACAGAAATTGTCCAAAAAAAGCACCTACTGCCACACAGCATGATCTTCAACAGCTGGAGGCAGAATGGAGAACGGATGGTTGGTATAACTGCTATCAAGTCCCACCAGCAGTGGGAGATAAAAATATGTTAAAAAAATTTAAAATATAACAGTTAAAATATACAATATAAGCCCTCTTGCAGGAAGGACAAAAGCTACAGCTACATCCCCCCAAAAAGGCCTACTTTTAACATTACAGTAAAGAGAGTCTGTAAGAAAACAAAAAGAGTCTATAAGAAAACAAACTTGACAAAGAGTTGAATAGCAAATTAACTGGGGATGATAAAGAGTCACAAAAGGAATTAAAAGCCTATGTCACAGATGAACATATAGGAAGAAATCAAAGAGCCACCAGATCTAAAGTAAATGCTACACAGACAGTCTTGAATTTTAAGAGAAACAAAGTAAAAAACAATGTTGGACAGTGTCCACAGTTTAAAAATATAATGCTGCATAATAAAAACTAAATCAATCAGAGATCAGGAAAACTGAAGGAATTACGTCAAAAATAAGATGTAAGAAGAGGAGATTTTTAGCATTCTTAGTGGGATTCCCACTAAAATAACATTAGACAAAATGGAAGAAACAAGAAAACAAGTTAAAATATTAAAAAAATAATTACAAAATCCAAGGATTTCCAAGCATTCCAAGTCAAAAATATTCTGAACTACCTAAGGATTTCAAATCAAGAATATTCTGAACTATCTAAAAATTTGGGACTAAAAAAACTTATGCAGCCAAAAAGCACTGCTAATATAAATGAACCATAGCACAATCAAGTCCTCAAAATAAATCCTGGCAAGAATAAGGCAGATGAACCACCTTTATGGGCACAAGCACCTAGGCTTCTCACAGGAGCGATTTTTATCGATATGTCAAAAGCCTTTGATTTGGTAGACCACCCACTTCTCCTCGACACACACCACTCTATGGGTTTTGCTCCTAATGTTGTCAGTTGGTTTAACAGTTACCTGTCAAATAGGGCCCAAACCATTAAATTCAGTTCTACATGCTCCGACCTAAGATGGTGAACATTGGAGTTCCCCAAGTCTCAATTCTTTGGCTACTTCTCTTCTCAATTTTTATCAACAGCATCACCACTAATCTCCTTAACACCTCATGTCTACTCTACAGTATGTGGATGACATAGTCATGTATGCCAGTGCGAAAGATGTGTCCAATATAAACCTACATCTCACCTCCAATTTCCAACGTACACAAGACTGGCTATGGGACCACAAACTTGTTCTAATCAAGGCAAAAACACAGTCCATGCTATTCAGGACCCTCCCTAAACTCAAGACATTCCAAGATAAGTTCAAGGTCTCCTGCTTAAATGGCTCACTCATAACTCCTGTAACATTGTTTAAATACCCTGGGGTCACCCATGACTAATCTCTAAATTTTGAACTCCACATCATCAACGCATGCAAATCAGTAAGTTCCAAGCCAGGCATGTCATACCAGACCAGCCACATGCTAACTCCTACTGTTAGAATGGATATAGCTCAGGGCATACTCCTACCTATTCTGACCTATGGAGTGGCCACTTATGCTCCTTTACCAAAATCAAATCTTCAAAGATGGGATGTCACCTATAACAACATCTGCAGGTTTTCCTCAGCCTCCCACAGACTAAAACACCATTATCTACTATACTCAGATCTAAATGAGTTGTCCCCCAATGATACTAGACTTTACTCCCTCGGCTCAACTGTTGACAGTATCATGAGATCTTGTACTCCAACAACTCTGGCTGAGCTACTCACCTACCAGACCTCCAACTATGGCCTACGCTCAGCTGACAAATCCCTACTATGCATCCCCAAATGCAGTAACACCAAAGGCTCTAGATCCTTTGCCCACCATGCACCTCAATTATGGAACTCACTCCCTCTGGATGTCCGGCTAGCTCCTACACATAATGCTTTTAAAAAAGTGCTCTGCCAGCATCTTATCTCCACCAACCAATGCTCCTGTTTCAAACCTCCTTAGTCCTCTGGGTATTCTGCCTATCCTGAAGCTCTTACCCTTTCTCCACAATACACCTCTTGTGGTACAGCCTATCCTAGCTCTCTCTCTCCTGATACTAGCCCCATGTAGCCATCCCTCTCTCTCTTTGTCAGCTCCTATCCTATACCCCACCTTTCCTTATCCTGACCTGCTATTATCCCTACTGTTCACAATCTTGCCATTCCCCTGCCCATTATCCCCCTGATCTTGTCAATATTTGACCACATTTTTATTTATCTGTTTTATTGTATTTTTTAAATTGTATTTTCAGGATCACTGCTGCAATACTCTTGCTACTGTATGTTTTTCATCATGCTATGATTGTAAAAACCTCTATGATCCTGCCAGGACCACCCTGTGTACTACCTGTAATGCTTAGCTTATTGTTAAATGTTTTTCAAAATACCCTGTATACTACCTGTGCTGCTTAGTCTATTGTTTAATGTTTCACAACACCTTGTTTATGTATCTCAATTTAATCTATTGTTTGTTATACCTGCAGTGTCTGCCCTGTAACCTCCTGGGTCATTCCTGAAAACAGTCATCTTTATGGCTAGCGAACCCACCCGGTAAACAACAACTAAATACAATAAATAAATAACATGCAGGGGCTACAAAATTCAGTAACTAAACTTGAAACAGAACCCAACTCTTTAACTGGCCTGCAAACTGCCATAACAAAATTAGTCAAAAGTGGATAAAGAAATTCAAAGGATAACAGATCTAGAACAAAGGCAGCCTAATATTGAAGACAAAGTACTTCCAATTGAAGAAGATCTAAAAATCTACAAATGTAATATACAAATTCTGAAATAGAAACAAGATGAATTTGAAAACCACTCTAGAAGGAAAAAGTTAAGATTCTATGGACTTCCAGAAAGCTGGAAAGAGCTATCAGCTTTAAGAGCAATCATGCATGAAATACTTACAGTGCTTTTTGGGAGAGATTACAGCAGAACAGAAATAAATATGATTCTTTATATAGGTTTAACAATACAGGATGGAGAAGAGAAATTGTCCAGTTATGATGACATTTTTGTGAAGTGAAGACAAAGATCTTACATTGAGAAATCAACAGAAAAAAGGGAAGAATCCTTAAAATTCAACAACTAACATTTAAACAGGAATTTTCTTTTGAATTGTGGCAACAAGGTAAGAAGTTAAGCAACATTCTGCAAATATTAAGGACGTGAAAAGTTAAGTCCATGGTTGTATTCCCTGCAAGACTTAAAGTACAGTAACTTTAAATGCTCCAATATTGTACAACAATACTGTTGAAGATACTGATATTGATCTAAGAAGAAGACTGCCAATGTTGTTTGCAGGACAACCAATCAAACTTTCTTGACAGTACAGCATGAAACACATATGAAATGATAACTGAGAGTTCATAAAAATAACATGTAGAATAACACTAGGGGGGAGCACATAATGAGAATTTAATTCATACCCAAGTTGTGGGATGGTACATAAACCCCAAGGACAAAGTTCAAGAGGTTTATTAAAGCATTGTACACTGATACTCCCTGCTCAGTGTGGTTTTGCACCTGGTAGGGATATCTATACTGGAATACGCAAGACTCAACATACAGTAGAATATGCCAAACACAATAACATGGAAGCCATTGCCCTCTCACTGGATGCTTCCAAGGCATCTGATATGACTGAGTGGAATTTCATATTTGAAGCTATCAAAGCAAGGGGTTTCCCAAAGACTTTATAGAACTCGTTAAAACCAATAAGCAGTGTACCAAAATCCAAAATTAAGATCAGCAATTCACTTCCACAAGACTTTCAGGTGTTTGCAGACATAAGATGGGGGTGCCCCTGTCACCATCATTGCTTCTCCTAGGAATAGAACTTTCCATGAATAAAATAAGAACAAATTAATCTATTACTGGCATTCAAATAAGCAAGATAATGGTAAGATTAAATACTTATGCAGACAATCTTTTACTTACAATAACATACAGTACAGTACATACACAGTTTGCAAAGTTTGTTAGAAATGTCTGCCTTTTCCCATGTTTCAGGATAGAAGAAAAATGAGGCAAAATCTGAGATCCTGCTAATAAATATAACACAGAGTCAAAGACTGTGGAGTACTTAGGTATGAAACTAGCTTTAACCAAAGAGTTTTTTTTTCACATAATTACAAACTCACAATAAAAAATAAAATATAAATTACAAGGGTAGAACAAAAATTCCCCTATCTCTGTGGGGTTAAATACTATTACTTAAGATGGTATTTATTCCAGGACTAGGTCAAAACAGTGTATACATAATAGCCTGGTATATAATTGCATAGGAAAACAGTGTGAAACAATACAGTGACATGCAATATTAGCTAAACCAACAGACAGCGCTGAAAGAACTGTGGCAGCTACAGAGACATGAGTACTGTAATGAGTGCAGTCCATGGGGCAGACAGCTCTTATGTCACATCTGCTCTTTACTTTTTGCTAGATCTGCTTTTTGCTCTAATTTCTAACGGGGGCTCTGCCCCCCATCACCCTTAAAGTATGTAATCAACTTTGGGGGGAGAAAGTCGGGATGGAGGCGGATTTAGTCTTTGGCAACAAGTTGGTGTGGGACCAGCAAGGGGTGGGCCCAACATCCAAAAGAAACAAAAACACATGAAAAATGCAGGGTTCATACTGGAACCCCTTTCTGCTTGATGTGCACTTCCTTTCAGAAAATGTCACTCTAACCTCTGAGCCACAATGGCAGTACAGTACACCAGCAGACAGCAGCAAACTTGGATTATCCTCACTATAGTTCCCCTGTAGTTGTTTTCACACATGCTGCTTTCTCCATGCAGGTTTCACCATGCTGTTATTCACACATGGTGACCAGATGCCATCTATTCCTCAATTGTCATACATTATTGAAGTTGAAGTTACTGAGGTTCCTGAAACGTGGTTTCAAACAATTACACAAATCTTCAGTAATTTTATCTGGAATAAAATAAAAAAATGAGAGTGGCCTGAGAAAAACTATGTTTACCTAAAAACTGTATAAGGTGGGTTAGCCTTCCCAGATATTAAAGCTCATTATAAATCAAACAGAGTTAAGACAGTATTAATTTGGGCAAACAATACAGGAGCCTCAGATTTAGAAGAAATCAACTGGGTAGAGACCAAAGCAGGATATTTAATCTGCAGTGTAGTGTTCTCCCCATCATCATTTATAAAATCTAAAGACAACAATGTATAACAGGTATGAAAGATTGCCAGAGAATTTCAAAATTAACATCTTTTCAAGTGTGGGGTATACAATGAAAATTACATACGGGAACATCCTACTGTAAACATAAGATAGGATAAATATGTATATGATTCAGAACCTGGAAAGAAAAAATGGATAAACAGATGATCAGTTATGATTAGTAATAAGAATTTCTTATCCTGGGGCAAGTATAAAGAACAATGTGATTTAGAAGGTACAGCATGTTATCAATATACACAACTGTGGAATATGTACCTTAAACATTATAACAGATGCGAAGGGGCACCAAAGGAGGAATAAGTGAAGAAAGTAAGAAGGTCATGCAGAAACAGAAAGGCTGTTTTACTTGGACATTACAAAAATAACAACTCCACAAAAAGAATTGTATATGGAAGTGAAACAAAAATGGCTAAATGAAATTGGGTATAAACCATCAGCATTACAATGGGTGTACAGTAAATAATAGCATGCAATAAGTATCATAAATCTTCAACAAATAAAACAATACAATATGAACTCATCAACAACACAGATAAGTACACACTGCTTAGACTGTATAAGTTGAAAGTTTCCACATATTCACAGTGCTGGCATTGTAGACTTTGATGCAGACATGGAACACATGTTGTGGTCCTGTTCTTTTGCAAAAAATAAACAAAAAAAAATATGCAGTCTGTGAACTAGTAAACCCCTTCTGTTCATGCAATATGACCAGGTGAGTTGATCAAGTGCAGACTATGCCTTCTTAAATGTAATCTCCATGACAACTAAAGGGCTATTAAGGAGAATTGGAAGTCTCCAAATGAAAGCACATACTCCCCCAAAATATAGAAATTTAGGTTTGCTCAATTCTTTGTTCTACAAAGACTTTTTTTTTCACAGAAAAACAGTCATACAATTAATTACTAGAACAAGATATAAATTTATTGGTCAGATCTCTATTTTTTTCCAGTGAAGTCACAGTGTGATTCTATGTATTTTGCTTCTTTGTATTTCTTTTACCATATCATTTTTAGATACCTTATAAGGTATGATGGGGCCAATTATGGCTTTGTTTTAAATCTTATGCTTCTTACAGACAATACCAAGTGTCCTGACAATTTTTGTATGTTATATAACCACTGGATTAAACAAATGCATTTTTACCACTCGTTTGCTTCTCTTAAGAAAATATAAAAAATTACTGATTGCACACAAAAGTAGTGTCTATTTGCATTTTTTCTGGGTGAGAGAACGAAGAACAAATGTTTATAGTATGACAGTGTTTTTTTTATATAGCATTTTTCATGCTATCAACCATCCACATCCCCAAATTATTTGGATTCACTAGATAATCAATTGTATTTGTCACGGCAGTTAAAAAATAAAACAGGAAACAATTATCAGTGATTAATATTACAGTTCAACAGCAGGAGTTCAGGCAGTGGAGGAAAGACTGGTAGTTATTCATGATGGAGAAAATCTATAATATCAGCTGGGATTCCAACAAGGAAAGGGAATTAATGGAGCTTGGAGAAACAGGAAAGTTTTTCCAAAATGGAGAATGCAGCAAAATTAACTACAGTAAGGGTGTGGATGGGACATAGAGAAAGATGGAATGAGAGGAGCAGGAGATATAGGTAGAGGATGAGTGAGATAAAGTCAGGTAGGTAGTCTGAGGCTAGCACATAAGGAATCCTAAAAGAAAGAAAAGAAATGTTGACTTGGATTCTGAGGGAACTATGAGTCCCAGCATAGGTTTCTGATGATGGATTGAAAAGATCTCAAGATGTCAAGCAGTTGAGATGGGCATCATCATTATGGACAAACTTTAGTTTGAGTTATGGGACTTGAAAAGGTCACATAACCTGGAGTTGCAGTTGTTAAGGCATGATGGAATGAAGTGAATGAAGATGAACAAAGTGATGTTTTGTAAATAGAGAAGATATTGCATTATGTTGCATCTCCAAAATAAGATATTCTCATAAGAATGTCTGGGAGGCAAGCCTTATCTGTGACTAACAGTCCCCATGAGTGAGCAGATTTTTTGCCACTTGGCCAAAGGCTCCATTGGAAGTGGTATTGCTTGTCATGTGGGACACCTGAGTTCTTGTCCTGAGACTGCACCAGTTGCATTGGGCCAGGACTGAGTTTGGACTGAACTCATGTCCTGAGACTGCACCAGTTGCATTGGACCAGGACTGAATTTGGAGAAGCAACTGTAAGGATGTTCTCTTCCTACAGGGAAGGTGCTGGATCTGGCTTTTCATATGAACTTAGCATGGTGTTCCAGAACAGCAGATGTGGAATGTGATCTTTCTGGGAGAGTTAAAACATCAAGTGGTTCTGTGTAAGCCTCCTGTTCTACACGTATGCTGATGCCTGCTTGGGAAGGCATATACAAGGAAAGATGTGGACTTTGTGGCTGGGTGACACATCAGGCCCTATTCTGAATCTTCTGCCTTGGATGCAGATATTACTAGTTATGTAAGAGGATTCTGTGGCTGCAATGGAGAAACCATAGACTACTGGTGAGTGGTGAGTGACTAGAATAGTCTAGGCTAAGGCATTGTACAACAGAAGGTTGAATATAAGGAAATGTCTTGGTGTGGCTACCAAGATGTCACACAAAGATGGAAATGACTTTAAGACAAAGTAACAATCTTATACTTGTTACATCTGATGCACTGGCCATTTTGTAGTGATCAATATTGCCTTCCATTTCTTCAGCCCATCCATATTCCAGGCGTAAAGAAGAAAGCATTAACTACCTTGGATGTGCCCATTACTTGGTAAACAATACAAACCCATCCACGTGTAGGATCAATTTTCAGTCAGTAGCTTGTGCTGTGCTCTTGCATCACCAGAAGTCATAATGTGATTAATGGACCCTTGTCAAAACAAATTAGACACATTAAGCAAGTAGTGCACAAGAAAAATAGTGCCTAAATGACAGATAGTTTACAAATGGCCTGAAAGCAAATTTTAGAACAATAACCTTGACATGTTATCCATTTATAATAGATAATTTCATGGGAGGGTGGGGGCCGGAGCACAAATAAAAATGCAACCTGTGTCCTTTTATCATACAGTAGGTGAAAAGTCATGTTTCAGACTTACTGACTCATGTTGCTTCTCATAACCAAAATAGGTAAGTTTCCCATAATGCTTGCATCTGTGGTAGAATGTCTTCTTCTGTTTAAAGGATGCAGTTTGACAAACTGTAGAAAATATATTGCATCTGAATGTTAGCATTATTTCCCCTGCTAATAAAGTTCACATAAGGGATATGAAATAGGGTGTCCACTAGCTGTGTGAAATGAAAAATTATGCCACTAGAATTAAGGTAAAATTACCAATCAGATTCAATGAACTTTCATGGACTTTCGGTGAAAATTCTGTCGAATTGTGCTAAAATCTGAATTTCCGTGATTTTGATCTAATTTTAAAAGTACACATTCAAATGTTACTATGTTTGGCACAATGCAGGTAATTGCCACACAGAGAATCCTTACAGAAATATAGGCGTATTGTGTACACGCAGAATGCATGCCACATGCTTAATTGTGCAATGTTTGCATGTGGTTCGCATACACAAAGACATACACTAAGTGAACCAGGTCTAAAATGCAAATCAGGTTCACATGCTGCAAGCTTTACATGTGTGCAGCAAGTAAGCCGGTGTGAACATCTTCCAAAAATCACATCAGGTTCACGTGTTGCATGTTTGACATGAGTGCATCAGTTAAGCAGGTGTGAACATCATTTAAAAATCACATCAGATTCACATGTTGCAAACTTGCCATGTGTGCAGCAACTAAGCTGATGCAAATCTCATCAATAAAACACATCTGTTTCTATTCCTCATACTACTGCTAACAGTTAGAGCCATTAAAATACATTTTTCATTGATTCCCCATTAAAATTAGGTAAGCACATTAATTGTGATCTTTTTGCAAGTTGTTTAATGGCTTTTAATTGTTGTCATTAAATTGCCATTAATTTGTAAAGTATTGTTTGCCTGCTGCATTAAATGCATAGGATATAGTCAGACAGAATCTCCCATTCCAGATGTGTGAAGAGGGGCCTATGTGTTGTGAAGCCTGACCATTTTGTTTTGGGCCATGCAAATCCTCTGTTGCATATTTGGTGCTACAAATGTGTTTCTCTGTGATTGTTTCAGCTCACTTACTTTCCTTTTGCCATACTGTATGGAGCACAGACACTATGGCCATGATCAGCACTCTTTGTGCTGAGTAGGGTCTTGGAAGCATGCACCATACCTCACAATGTGTCACTTAAATGAGGGACATGGACACTCAAAATGAGGAACAATGAGGGACACTAACCCTCAAAATGACCAGGGCATAGATTGAAACATGGAGATGTAGTACCTCAGAATACAGTGGAACCCAATAAATTTACTTGTACCTATATTAGCACCTGAGAATGAATTTCTATCATAAAGCAGGAGTACCATTTAGGTAGGGCAGAGGGGGGCAGTTGCCACCCCGCATTTGTAACACAGAAACATAGTTGATGGCAGAAGGAGACTACTAGGTCCATCTAACCTGCCATTTGTTTTAGATCTATTTTGACACTCTAGTTGCCCTTTGTAGTCAGGGCTCCCTTGTGTCTATCCCATGCATTCTTGAATCCCCCCACAGTGTTGACCCCCACAACCTCTTGAGGCAGGCTGTTCCAGGCGTCTATCACTCTTTCTGTGAAGAAAAACTTCCTGGTGTTGGTAGAGAACCTCCCTCCTTACAGCCTGAGGTCATGTCCCCTGGTCCTGGAGCCATTCTTGAAGTGAAAAGTTCCTGTGCCTGTACCTTGTTAATGCCGTTTATGTACTTGACTGTTTCAATCATGTCCCCTCTCTTTTCTCTGCTCCAGGGAGTACATATTCAGTTCCCTAAGTAGTTCCTCATAGGACATGTACTGCAGACCCTGAATCATTTTTGTTGCCTTTCTCTAGACTGTTTCTACCCAGTCAATGTCCTTCCTGAGGTGAGGCCTCCAGAATTGGACTACGTATTCCAGGTGAGGCATGACCAGCGAGCTATACGGTGGTAGTACCACCTCTCTCTTCCTTCTCATGATTCCCCTCCCAATGCAGCCCAGCATTCTGTTAGCCTTCAAGGTTGCCTTCTCACACTGCTTACTAACCTTGAAGTCATCTGAGATTATGATTCCCAGATCCCATTCCTGGTTTGAAGCAGCCAGTTTTTTGCCTCCTAGGTGCTACTCCTTTCTTGGATTTTTCTTTCCTATGTGCATGACCTTGCACTTTTTGGTGTTAAATCTTAGCTGCCACACTCCAGATCATTCTTCTAGTTTCTTGAGGTCAGCTTCCATCTTGCTCACTCCTTCTGAGGTGTCCACCCTGTTACATATCTTGGTGTGGTCTGCAAACAGACACATCTTCCCTTCCAGCCCTTCAGTGATATCTGCTATAAAAACATTGAAGAGCAAAGGCCCCAACACTGAGCTCTGGGTCTTATTGTGGTCTTATGTTGTTCTTATTGTGTGGCAATAATGGCATTAAATTTAGATAAGTGCCCACCTGGGCTGTGTGCACTCACGCTGCAGGTTCACTCCTGACTCGACTGTGTCTGTATTATGCTGTCCACTCTCTCCACCTATTAGCTGCAGTGCCATCACATCTAAAATGGAGGAGCTCCAGCCAAGCAAGAGCACATGAGTCATATGAGTGTGACACTGTCTTTCCTGCCACAGAGTAGATAGGCTGCACACTACAGCATGGAGGAGTCGGTGGACACTGCACTCTCAATAGTAGTGTTGTGGTGGCATATTTTTGTTGATCTACTCTTAGTGAGTCTTTGTCTCCCCTGGTTGCTGAAGGGGCAGAGGGTGAGCTAGAAGCTAACTTGAGACTAGGCTACCTACTTACTCTACTAGGCTTGCCTCACAAAAAAAAAAAAAAACAGCACAGGTCTCCCACGGCAGCAAGCTAGGCCTAACAGCAGTGGTGACAGCAGTGTGGGTGGCATTCATAGGCCTTGATCAGTGCAGTGTGGCAGCAACCATTGCAACAGCCAAACAAGAAGCAAGCAGCACATGTAGGGTGTGTTCGGTTGGTGAGGTGACGTGGTTGTGGACAACGCTGAGGACCTAGGATGGTTGGTTCTAGCATCCAGCTTCAGGCAGAAGGACAGAAGAGGATCAGACTGAAAACTGGGCTGGTGGCACACTGGGCCAGTCTGCAGGTTCTGGCCAGATGGTCGGGTAAGTAAAAGTAAATAGTTTTTTTTGCAGGGAGATTGAGGAAGGAGGAAGGACTGAAATATTGATGTTTTTCACATTTCTGAGCCTTTGGGTGGCTTCACAACCCATATGGGATGGGTTTTGAATGGAATGGAGTTGGGGAGAGAAATCAGGTCAACGTTTTTTTTTTGGGGGGGGTAGAACTTCAGCCATGAAAAAAAATTGGTTAGTAACTAGGTAGATTTAAGCCCAAATCTGGTGCACTGCACTGGGGTATAGACAGATGAATCTTACACATTTGAATTTTTTCCTGATTTTCATATCACTTTTCAGTCACGACAGATAAGTTTTACCTTTTAGAGACATTCCAGACATTCTAGAGCTTGCCACATAGGGGCTAACTAGCACCTGGTCTCCAATGGTTGTTGGCTCCCCTCTGCTGAAATCTGAAATGATACCCCTGCCATAAAGTCTATATTTACTGGACATCCTGTGTGTGAGCAGCACATCTTCCATGAGGGATGGATGTGGGGCAGAGCAGTTTTCAGGGATAAAATGAGGGCTGTCCCTTGCATTCAGGGACAGTTGAGCAGTATGGTATGCACAGACTATTGGAACACCACTATAGACAGACTTATGCCCCCTCCCAGAGAAGCTGACTGCCACATCCCCATGCTCAGGCACATTATGACATAGGGCAAGGGAGACTGCAGGTGGGTGTACCATTGAAATTACTGGGGGTATTTTTTTCTTACTATTTTCAACATTATTGATGGAGAGTTGGAGATTAATGAAGGCCACTGCTCATCTAACAAGAGCCTTGTTATTAGAACAGTGGCTTGGGGAGCAGATCTTGCCAATGAAGATGGTGGCAGACTAATTTAATAGAAGCAGATCCCTAGCACTAAAATAAGTCTGTCCAGCTGACCACCAAGCAGTCCCTGAAACAGCAAAGTGGTCTAAAAGGAAGCGGCAAGGTGAGAGCTTCCTGTGGATACCAACTGTGACTTGATACCTCTTAAAAGAAGAACACGGTCTTTGTGTAAAGTGCCAAAGGAAGAAAATGACAGGAGTAGCCTGAGAGACAATCAGAAGCAGTGGGAGATATTACTACAGTGTGGTACCATGACTGAGTACCAGAGACACTGCACAGTACCAACACCAGTGGCAGCAATGGCAAAGCAGTGGGCTGCACCCATCGAGACAGAACTAGCTAAAATAACTAATATGCTCAATTGGTTGCTAGCCGACACTGCCAAACTTAAACAAACTACTACCAGGACTAATGAAGAACTAGCAGCACTCACCACATGGGTAGCTGGCACTGAGGTGGTGGTGAAGCAGCATGGGGAATCCTTACATGATCATTTTCTTCAGCTCAGGGATCATGACAGCAAACTGGACTATTTACTTTATAAAGTCAATGATCTAGAAAATAAGGCAAGGAGAAAGAATGTGAGGCTGGTAGGGATCCTAGAGGGGGCAGAGAGGTGATACATGATTAATTTTCTACAAACATTCTTACCCCAGATGCTGCAGTTGAACAACGTTGCCCCCCTGTATTGGAAAGAGCTCATTGGTCACTTGCCCCAAGGCCAAAACAGGGAGAACAACCAAGACTTATTTTATGTAAATTTCTAAGGTGTCCAGAAAAGGAGATGTACCTGAGAGTGGCAAGGGAGAGGGAGCAAATGACATGGGAAAGACACAATGTACAGTTATATCAGGACTACTCTTACGAACTGTCCAAAAAGAGAAAAGCTTATGCAGGGGTTAAACAAAGACTGTATAAATTAAATATACCGGCATCACTAAGGTACCTATCCATGCTACAGGTTCAGTACAAAGGAGAATATATCACTTTTAATGCCCCACAAGAAGATGAACGCTTTCTGTCTGAGGCTGAAACTGACTGGAATGGCATGACCCACTACCCATCCTTACCACAAGGCAAGGCCCTGCAGGATATGAACACTACGCAAGTGAAAGCGAGATGTCGGACTTAGCGCAGCCTCCTTTACAGCAAGAAAAGAGGGGGAGACCCAAGATCCTAGGACTGAGTTGAAGAACAGGATCTCCCCCAAGAGAAACAGATCAAGAAGTCTCCGAAGTCAAAGGGTGCTCTCGGATGCAAGCATCACTTCACCCTGACTGACACCTGTCAAAATCACAAACAGGTATGAAGCGCTGCATGAACTGGAACCCACTATACTGGATTTATCAGCCACACAAGAAAAGCAAGAGGAAGAATTGACTGAGGTGGGCATTCAGGAGGAGGACTGGCTTCCTATTTGGCAGAGACAGTGGCCGAAACTACTGTGGAACAACAACTGCAGACTGCACAACCACTGGAGCAGCATGCAGCCGAGAACTGAAGGAAGACAACAGGCAAGGTTTGCTGCTAAGAGACACAAGCTCCACTTTATTCACAGCTGGTACCCCGGTTCCCCCTTCCTATCACAGAATGTTAGCTGTCACAAGAACCGTCCAGTTATGACACAACACGGGATAAGATATATAAGAGACTGTGAATCCAAAACAGAAGAAGACAATAAAATAGAAACTATCCAGGGGACAATTGCTCAGAATTGTTCCTCTGGATAGTCTCAAAATGTAAATAATGTGTGAAAGGGGAAGAGGGAGGTTTGGTTTACAGCTTGCAATATGAACTACATTTTAAAGGACTATGGCTGTTTGGGAAAAAGGAGAATACATAGGGCTGATAAAGGGCTGGGAAAAATGTGGATAGCAGGTGAGGGGAAGGGGCAAAGCAAATAAATGTTTGAAGTTCTGATTGGAAGGTTAAGCATTAGGGGAAGGTGCACGAGTGTTGTAAAGGGAAGATGAAGCCACACCAGGAGGACAGAGATAGGGCTATTTATAAGAACTCGGGAGGGGTCAGTGGCTAAATGTTTAAACTGCAGAGGCAAGCAGACCTCTTTGCACTAACCTCTAGCAGATGCTGCATCACCTCTAGTATGAGTGCGCCAATCCTGCAGTGTGACCATGGGACAGGGACCAAATAAGGGGCTGGTCTCACTCTCAATATATTAAGAAGCACTACGGCTCTCTCAGGCTATAAGAGACAAGCACAATGATTGCTCTAATGAGTGGCCGAGAAGACGTAGAGGCCTTAAGAGGTCTTTGGATCCCCCCAGGGGAGGTTTCCCAGGCAAATGATGCTCTGAAGGGGATTGAGAGCATTAAGCCTAAGATGGGAACCAAATCCCTACATAGGGTGAGAAAGTTTACACATGCATATAAGTTAATTGTGTTTTGTGTTTCCTTTTGTTATACAAGTTGATTGTAGGTGAAAAGCTACTTGCAGCCTCAGGGCCCTATGGAGGAGACGGGAAGCCACAGAGAGGCCTGACCCTCCCCAGAGACACAAGGGAGGTCTGGATTTGGTATTATGGAACCCCAGGACAAAAAACTAGAGTAAACAAAGCAGAGGGGGTACAGACCTCTGAATGTAATAGGACACTACCAATATGAAAGGAAAAGGATAGGACCACTGACACCTCAGATAAGAGTGTAACCATGGTAGAGAAGGAAGAAAGAGGGGGACTTAACATAGCTAGTGAATAAACAGGATATATGACAGACTATAAGACTACCAAATGGCTAGCAATCCAGACATAACAACCACTTCATGGAATATGAGGGGGGCTGAACTCTTCTATAAAACAGAAAAAAATAATAGCTAGGCTTAAGAAATTTAAAATGCAGATAGCTATTATACAGGACACTAAGCTGGATAAAAAGTAGGCTGAGAAATTAACAAGGGAGTGGGTAGGGTGGGAAGAACACAGCCCCCCAGAGAAGGCAAGAAAAGGGGGTTTCAATTCTTTTCTACAAAAGGCTCAGCTAGACTCTCAAGCACTTTCTCAGTGACAAAGAGGAGAGGTGGGTGATAGCTAAAGTTGACTCACCTAAGGGCCCCATTGTCCTAGTGAATACCTATGCATCAAATGAGGACATGGCAGGGTTCTTCAACACTATCTCCCATAAAATATTAGACCCATCATATAATAACCCAGAGGTCATCATGGGGGGGGGCGGGGGGACATGAATCTAGCCATGGACCACTGGATAGATAGGTCTAACAACAGGAGAGAGCCCCACATAAACTCCCTATGAAACCTCAAGGGCTACTAAGCTTAAATCAGTTAGTACATACATAAAGAACCAGGCATCCTACAGAGAAAGACTATACATACTTTTTCTGCAGCTAAGGCTATGGCCAGTAGGCTAGATTATTGGTTCACTTCTATGAAGGTGACACAACAGGTGGTGGATATTAGAATAGCACCAGCATACTTGTCAGACCATGCGCCAGTGGTAATGAGCATGATTTTAGAGCCTAGATCCTCCAAATCCTTGACATGGAGAATAGACCCTCTAAATTTGTAGAGTGTGGAATTTAGGGAGTGGATAGAAAAGGAAAGGAAGACTTACTTCCAGAAAAATACCTAAAGCACCCCTCTCAAGCTATGATTTGGGAGGCATATAAAGCTAGGATAAGGGACAAATTATTAGTTATACGACTCATAGGAGGACAAGGGAAAAGAAGGCAGCCCAGCTGGAGAGACAGTTACAACAAAAAAGAGAAAGAAAATAAAAAGAATCCCCAGCAGCTCCATAATCCTAAATTAATATTAGAACTCACTAACCTCGGCCTGCAATTAAACTTACTAGCCACCAGGAAGGTAGAGCATAGCTACTGGGTAGAAGGAGAGACGGGGGGAAACTCCTGGCCTTTCACCTAAAAAAAAGACAAGCAGAAAGGCAAATCTCAACTCTCAAGGACAGCAAAGGGAAGGCCTTTCTGAATCTAAAAGCAATTAATAAAATTATAGTGGAATTTTATAAGAAATTATATTCCTCACATACAGAGTGGCATGCAGGAAAATTCTCTCATTTTAGGAAAGGCCTACCCCTGCCAAAATTGACAGAGACACAGAAAGCTCCCCTTGATGCTCCCCTTACAATAAATGAAATTAAACAATCCATCCAGGGCATGGCTTCAAATAAATTGCCAGGCAGTGATGGCTTCTTTGCTGATTTCTATAAAATAGTGCAAGGGTAAGTAGCAGAGCCCATGCGCAGGATGCAGCAAGAGGCACAAGCCAGGGAGGAACTCCCTGATACTTTAAAAGAGGACCTAATCACTGTGGTCCCCAAAGAAGGCAAAGATCATACCCTGCCAGCCAGTTACAGGCCTATTTTACTTATTAACACAGATCCAAAGATCCTGGTGAAAATACTGGCCTCAAGACTTAACAAAATAATGCCCCATGTAGTCCACACATCCCAGGTAGGCTTTGAGAAAGGGAGGGCCAGTTCTGATCACCTGAGAGCTATAGCCACCTTGATGCAGGTTGCAGCAGATCTCCCCACCCCAGCTGCTGCAGTAACAATAGACTTCAAAAAAGCTTTTGACTCAATGGAGTGGGGATACCAGTATGCAGTTTTAGAGCTCTACAATATAGGACCAGGCTTCACAGCATGGGTACAAACAATATATAATAAACCTAGAGCAAAAGTGATAACTAATGATACTCTTTTGGACCCATTTACATTGAACAGAGGTACCAGGCAGGGATGCCCCCTATCGCCTCTGCTGTTTGTCCTAGCCATGGAACCCTTAGCAGTGGCACTAAGGGGCAATTTGGATAACAAGGGAATTCAGGTGGGTAAACACCAATACACCACTAAATTGTTTGCAGATGACTGTATGATTCTCACTAGTGATACAAACAACAGTATTCAGCCTATTTTACACACTTTGGAGGCTTTCTGGGGTATTTTTAGCCTGAGAATAAATGTGTCTAAATCAGAAATCCTACCCTGAAACAAAAGGGCTACTCAGAGTATGGTAGGGCAAGCAGGGATGCAGTGGGTGCAGGAAGAGATCAAGTACCTAGGAGTGAGGGTAGCTCCATATATAAAGAGCTGGATGGACAGAAAGTGGGGCCTTTTAGTTAAACAGCTG
This sequence comes from Neoceratodus forsteri, assembly GCA_016271365.2. Classification (NCBI taxonomy): domain Eukaryota; kingdom Metazoa; phylum Chordata; order Ceratodontiformes; family Ceratodontidae; genus Neoceratodus; species Neoceratodus forsteri. The sequence goes on along the minus strand of CM057450.1, from coordinate 627,476,002 downwards.
CAGAAGGACATACAGAGATGGGAACACTTGCAACTATCAATGGCAGGAAAGATAGCAGCCCTTAAGTTAATGCTAGCCCCAAGGGTATACTACCTATTAGCCTACATCCCTGAGCTAATCCCAGAGGCCTGGGCACATAAACTCCACATGCTAATGAGTAAATTCATATGGGCTCATAAACCCCCAATATTTAGCAGAGCCAGTTTGAGAGCTCCCTGGATAAGGGGAGGGTGGAACCTCCCAAACTTTACAAATTACTCTTATGCATTTGAGGCTGCCAATACTCGCATGTGGTTTCAAACAAATAACCCTAACATGCCAGCATGATTGGAGTTAGATAAAGGAATACTGAAGGGTTCCCCAATATTGACCTACCTAGGTATCTCCCTACCCTCCAAGCACATAGAATGAATCACAATAAATGCATGCTTAAGGGCCTGGAAGAAAATGGGGTCAACAGCCAAGTTGTGCCTAAATATAGGCAATAACTTGCCACTTTGGAACAATCCCTCCTTTTGCATAGACCAGAAGCCTATAAGGTGGGAGGAATGGGAGAACAGGAAGGTTAGTAGAATCAAATATTTAATCATGAAAGGCAAAGAGACTATGGCCTCCTTTCAGGAGTTGCAAGGGAGATATGGCCAACCAAAAGAAATGCTCTGGCAGTTCCTGCAGCTAAGGAGCATGTACAATAAATGATGGAGATCAAAATGCAGCTGCATGCACCGGCCCGGTGGCACTGGGGGTTGAGGTGCTGGATGCCACACCTCACACCACGCCAGCGACCCAGGTTCGGGAATGGACTTGGGTTGCTGGGGTTAGCATGGGGAAGGGCGGATTGAGCATCCTGTGACAGCTCTCCTTCCTTTAGGGTGGGCAAGGGTTATGCACCGTGCTGTACTGACACCCAGCAGAGGCTGGGTATTCAGCAGACCACGGGCAGCTACATTGAGAGAAGAGTCAGTGGACAGCTGCACATTAGTGCATTGATGTCATTGCACGTCTGACTCTTCAGAAGAATTAAAGAGTGGAAAAATGGGCACCTCCGCCTCTATGAAGCCTTCCTCAGGGTTTCAATTAGCCACTGCCACTGGGGTCCCTCCAACTAGTTACTGGTTCTGCGGGGGCTGGATGGGGGTCCCAGCTCTGCGGCCCTGCCCTCCGGGGGTGATCGGGGGGTCACAGGTGACAGTTGGTGGAAGACTGGTGCCGTGACCGGGGTGGATACCTGGCGAAGGAGGCCCCCCAAAAAAATGCAGCTGCATAGGCTGCAATGCATTTCCAAAAGAAAAGCTAGATAAGGTTCCTATAGGGCACTGGTTGAATCTGAAAAAAGGGCTGGCAGGAACCATACAGAGAACAATGAGAGATGGGCCACCTGACCCCTCCTTAGCAGCAAAGGAGCAATGGCAAAGAATCCTGGGACTGCCAATACAGATGCAAGCTTGGGAGAGAAGCTGGAGGAAAGCATGCCAGGCATGTGCTGACCAAAGAAGCCTCCTAATACACAACAAGGTGATGCACCCCTGATACTGCACACTGGCTCAACTGAAAACCATGGGCCTTTTACAAGATGAAGACTGCTGGAGGTGTAACTCTCCTGGAACTGACCTTCTGCACATTCTATTGCAGTACAACCCAATCTGACCACTATGGGGGAAAATTATTCAGCTGTGTTCACAGATACGTGTGCAACCCTTGCCACAAACCATTAGTTTCTGGTTTATAGGAATAGAACCAGATACTTGTAACTTCAAGTATGCCCATCTGCTGTGGGTAACACAAGCAGCTGTGGAAGGGATTAGGCTTCTAAAAAGGTGGAGAACTCAGGAGGTGCCCATGATAGGGGACTGGAATCAGGTAATGGAAGGATTAGCCTCCCACACCAGGCTATCTCATTATGCAAAGAACACAAGCAGCAGATATCAGGAATCATTCACCCCCTACTATGAGTACTTAGAAGGAAACACATCTTCTATCACTAACAAGTACATGGGTGACAGGTTCCACCCACCATGAAAAGTGGTTGATGAATGATTGGTTACAAGTTTTTAAAGCTAGCGAGCATCAGGGTTGGGCCCCAACACTCCTACCACAGAGTCAATAGACAACTCTGAAACAGTGTCCTAACTGTCATCTCAGATGAGAGTCAGAATGAGTAGAATAATATGTGTTAATCAGATTTTTATAGGAAAATTACATAGTAGTTCTTGTGAAGCTATTAGTGATCTAGCTACACTAATGTAAACAGCAGGTAGCAGTTAATGAAGATAGGTTGGCATGTCCACCAAGTGCTGACTAAGTAAGTACATCTCACAATGTATTGGGAGGTATGAAGATGCTGACTGTTTATGTTTTCCCTTTTTGATCCACTTAGGACACATCTGTAACCATAAATTTGAAATGAAAAGCAAAGTTTACTCAATAAAAAGATTAAGTGCAACAAGAAAAGAACAGTGGCCTTCATTATTCTCCAACTTAACATAATAATGTATAAAATAGCAATAATAAATAACTCCATTCATTTCAAGGGGGTACTCCCTAGCACTCTGACCCACCAACATCATCTCTTAAAGACTCTTGCCTCTTATTTATTTATTTAACAGTTGATAACCAGGAAAGGCACCATGAGCAGAAGCTAGTTTCCAGGTGCCTTTGGATCCCTAGTATTCAGGTAAGAGACTCTTGACTTATGTCTTCACTTGGTGGGTTGTCTGTAGCAGTATGGCCACACCTGCTACAGTGTATTTGCATGAGGAGGACTGGCCATGTGGGTGGGTGTTGAGTTATTGCTACTTTTGTGTTTACCCCTTAAAGTCTGTTTGCATGGAAGCATTCAAAACTGTAGAGAGAAAACAATTGGAGTGCAGGCCAGATAGACATGATTAAGTAGTTTTGTGGGTAAGTGTGTATATTGGGGGTGGGAAGAACCACAAGTGTTTCCACTGGTATGTACAGTTCAGCTATGCAGCAGAGATGAGGGGGGCAAGAAAACTAAGAAGTTTAGCGGTGGCTATAACCATGCCACATGTGTGCAGATGTATGCAGATGCGTATTGAAGTACAAGCAAGCCATATGTCTGCAGGCAGTACAGATTAGTGGTTAAAGGCACTGAACAGCAGACCTGAAGACCTGGGTTTGTATCTCATCAATCCCCACTTGTATATGGTGTGATCCTGAGCAACTCACTTAACTTTTATGTGTGCAATTATTAATGACCACTTGCTTTTTGCAGCCATGTCACATGTATGCAGTCTGTTCCAATTTAATGTAAAAAGCATGCTTTCAACACTTGCTTGCTCCACACATGATACATGCATGCAGTTGGTTCCAATTTAACATTTAAATCATGCTTGCAGCATGCATATCACTTATGTAGTTTTATGTGCGAAGCATGAAAACATTTCATATAATTATTTTTGTAAGGGAAGTATACAAAGCTTCAGATTCCTAGCTCGACAGAGGGTTGAGTTGTTGGTGGCCAGCTATTTCATCAAATGTGATTTTCAGTTATTTCCATCAAATTAAAAAACATCTTGTCCACATTTCTTCACGGTTTCAGCATTTAAAGAACTGTACAACATGGGTATGTGTGCAAGATTTAGGCCTCAAGCTGTCAAAAGATGACAGATGGAGGGTAATACAAAGAAAAAGCTCCCTAAACTGCTCCCTGATATTTTTCAAATATCAGTTGCCTGGACAAAGCTATGTCTTCATTTGAAGTAATTCTTCAAGCTACAACCCTAGGGGAAAAAAACACCAAGTTATTTGCCATGTTTGGCATCATGACATCAAGAAAAGAGAAAAATAAAAACCAGAATGCCAAGCCTATTGGCAGAATGACAAGACAAATGCTGACTGCTTCCTTTAAGAAACGTGTTGTGACTATTTTTAAACAAAAAATGAACTTGAATAATGCAGAGGCAGCAGAATGTGCTTCAATAAATCTAACTAATTTGAACAACTCAGAGGAGAATGACAATAATTTGGCAAATCCAATATTAAGGCGAGTTGCAGTCAATTTACCTACAGAGAGAGAGAGATGGCCACACTCGAACCCACTGAGAAAGAAAACAATATGGGGGAAAACTCGCTGATACCAATAGCTAAAATTCACAGAGAACAACACAGATGTTACATTTATTGTCAAATTCCTTGTTACACCTCCTGAAATTTCTAAAAAACTGCAGTCAAATATAAGTACATAGCAAAAAAAATGAGAATGCTTTGATAGGCAGTGATAAAAGAGAAAGTGAATCTGTGCTTACCCGCATTTGCAGAGAATTAAGGAAGGGAGGCAAGCCAGGTCACAACCAAAGACTGTTCATTGACCGGGGCTCAGAGTTTAGTGCATGGTAAAGAAATAATTCAGGATGGCAGGAATTGGAATGACGATCGGACTCAAGATGATGCCGGAGATTCAAGCCTGGAGATGGGAGCTTTCAAAGCGAGGTTTGACCACATGACCTCAATGACACAGGAAGGGAGAGTGGTGCATGAGACTGCAAGAGGAGGCCTGGCCCCACTTCCTCCATGAGCAAAGTCGACAACTTTAGGAAAACACTTACTTGAAAATAATGACCAGACATTCAATAATTCCCAAAGTCACTCAGTACGGCTGGAACAAACTGAAAAGGAACAGCAAACAAATTTAAAAAAAAGATACAACAAAATGTACAGTTAACAAGGGACCCTTAAAAACCATTGTCAAAGGAGGGAGAAGGTCATAAAAACACTGAAACTAATAAACAATAAAGCACTCAAGCAACGGAAAAGGATAGAATCTAAACCTTGAAAATACAGGAGAACTACAAGATGAGACAGCATACCTGAACTCAGCTCCTCAGGATCCTAAAACCCTAGTATTACAGATGCAAACCTCAAATAAGACATTAACTCTGGAAACTTCATTAAAGGAAACCCAGGAGAGTAAAAGCTATATGGAAGCAGAATATAACAGATCGGAGGATGAAACAGATGTCGTTGGAAGAAGAAACAAATGAAACTGAAGAAGACTCAGAAATGCTGAAATGGGCTAAACTATTATTACAAGAAAGGCATAAAATTAATGTTAAAACTAACTGCATTCACTAAGCTGGAACAAAAAGTAGATCTATTACAAGAAATGATTAATTACATGACTAAAGAAAATCAAAACATAAAAACAGAAGTTAAAGAGATGCAACAAAGAGTGACCAAAATTGAAGAACAAACTCCATTAAGAAGGCAAATGGATCAGCTAAAAAAGTCACAGAAAGAAATGCAAGCAAAATTATTGGATCAAGAATCAAGAGCTCGAAGGAAAAATACATGAATACTGGATGTACCAGAAGCCTTGGACAACGATACTACTCTCAGACAAACATTTAAAAAAATTGCTGCTGCATATATGGAAGTAACAACAGAAGAGATCAACATGGAAATTAACAGAGTTCATAGATCCTTGCATTCAAGACAAGAAAAGGGTGCATCCCTGAGACAAGTCATTTTAAAGCTTTTGAAATCAGAAGACAAAGATCGAGTAATGACACATGTTTATAAAAAGAAAAGTATAATCTTAATAGGTGCAAGGATTTCTATACATAATGGTCTGCCACCAGATATTGTTAATGATAGAAAGAAATTTGATTTTGGTAAAAATAAACAATATGCCTCATGTCCGGCAACACCAACACAGTGAACTACAACCCTGTCAGCAAAATCGACACTTTGCTGACAGGTCACTGTGTTGATGTGCCCGTGACAGGGGCACACTGTCTCTTGGTCCTGCACCCCTACCCCAAATCAGCTCCGACTGGAGTTGATAATCCTAAAGATGGGGGCAGGGGGCAGAGTCCCCTGCATGGGGGATTGGGAGGGAGAAGCCCCCCGATAAAAAAACAGACTGTGAGACACACAGGAACCATGTAAACCACAACTTGCAGTCGACATGATTCCTGTCAGCGAGATGCCAGTCAACAAAAGGGTTGTCGAACTGGCATAGTAGAGCCAAAGTAAGCTATGGGCTGAAGGCATAAAATTTTCTATGATGTTTCCTGCCAAGTTTCAAGTAGTAATTAATGGGGAAAAGCTAGTTTATGAATACCCAACAGAAGCAATATAAACATTAAAATGAAAGCTACCAAATATATTCACTTAAAAATGGCAATTCAATAAACTCAGGTAACTTAAAAAGGAATGGGGTGGTGGCCCATTGGAGGAGCAAAAAAAGAAAAAAAATGTTTTTCCTTGCTCCTGTGAGCTGGGTTAAGGAACTCAAATTGCATTTGGCAAAAAAATGGTAAACACTGCTAAAAAAGTATTTACTTTATTTGGTTATTTGGATGTTTAAGGAGGGGAAAGGGATAGGTTTCAGTTTTGTTGGGGTGGGATTAGGACAAAGGAAGGCTCTGCAGGGGTTTAGAAGAATGACTTGGGGTAAAGTGTATGGCAGTAAAATAAGGTGGCTTAGTAGTATAAAGAGTCTTGTATTAGATAGTTGGCTTGTCTGGGTAAAGGGTTTGTCATAGTTTAATAAATGATGATGTATGATAACTCACAAATAAAATGTGTCACTTTGAATGTAAATGGCTTGAATTCACCAATTAAAAGGACTGGAATCTTGAATTATCTTAATAAAATAAAAGCAGATATTATTTAATTACAGGAAACCCATTTGTTAACTGAGGAATTGAAAAAAAAACCCGAAGAGACACTGGATCAGACAAAAATATTATTTAGTGGGTACAAAGAAAAGTTCAGGAGTTTCATTGTTGATTGGAAGAAATTTGGATTTTAAAGTACAAAAAAATGGACAGATGAGCTAGGGAGAATAATCCTAGTTAAAGGGTAAGTTAAAGATACTATTCTTACTATAGGCTTAGTATATGCTTCCTTTGATAAATATTCAGACTTCCTAGTTCTCATAACAGCTGCTTTAGTTGAAATAGAAGCAGAGAAAGTAATTTGGATGGGGGATTATAATGCTCTTTTGAGTCCCAGTATTGATAAATCATCCCCTTGTACAATATCAAATGGAAATATATCTAGGATCTCAAATAATTTTCTTGAACAATACGATAGATTGTATTATTCCATGGAGGATCCAATAGATCCACTGAGGAAGCAAAACTAACAATCAAGACAATATACACATTTTAATCATAAAATGAAATTATTTACCAGATTAGACTAGATATGTAGATAGGTTTCATAGGTTTCATAGGTTGTCCTGAGCTCTTTAAAGACCAAAGTCCATTTGGCTTGCCTTAATATTAATTTAATAAATCAATAAAATTAGTACCCTTTTATGTTCTTACTCTTCAAATAATAATCAAGAGAGTGCTTAAAGGCTAACATAGATGGACTACCCACAACCCCAAGTGGTAGTGTATTCCAAATGTTAACAACTTTTAGTGAAAACCAGTGCCTTCGTGCCTGTGTATTAAACTTTTCCATCTTAAGTTGTAGATGATGGGCACGTGTGTTATGGGACTGATGTCTAAAAATTAATCCCAGTTGTTTCCAAAGCTGGTTATCAGATAATGCCAGAGAGATAAGACACATAATACTCCAGAGAATAAAGGTCCAAGCTCCTCAATCTTTCCCCATAATTCATGCCCTGTACTTCCTTAATTCTTTTTGTAGCCCTGCGTTGAACCCACTCCAGGGCATCTATGTCCTGCTTATGGCCTGGTGCCCAGAATTGCACACAGTACTCCACATAAGGACACACCAAGGAGGTATAAAGAGGAAGTAAAACCTCCTTTTTCCTACTTTTGATGTGCCTATGTATGCAACTCAAAATGCTATTAGACCTCTTAACCACGTGGTTACAGTGCAAATGAGATTTAAGGTCGTTACTAACCATAATACCCAAATCTCTTTCTTCCTTTACTACCCTTACTATCTGACCATCTAAACTGTAATCCACTTCTGGATTTTTTTTCCCCAAGTGCATTACCATACACTTATCAATGTTAAAGGACACCATGTTCTCTTTAGCCCAGGTCTCTAATTCTGCAAGAGCCTTCTGCAATTTTAATGCATCCATCTGACTATTTACTGGAGAACCTATGCTTGTGTCATCTTCAAATTTGGACAACCAAATATTTGTTGTAACATGCATGGTAGAGATATAAAGATTAAACAAGCATGGTCCCAAAACAGATCCCTCAGGGACCCCACTCGTAACTGGGACCCATTCTGTCAATTCCCCAAGGACACATACCCTTTTTTTTTTATTCAAGCAACCAGTCACTTATCCAATATACCAGTTTTTGGTGTATCCCAAGCTTAAGAATAGTTTTTATCAATTGTTCATCTGGGACTTTATTGAATGCCTTTGCGAAGTCCAGAAATATCACATCCACAGAACTACCTTCATCAAGTGTTTTACTTATTCTTCCATAGAATTAGATTAAGTTAGTTTGGCATGAATGTCCCTTTGTAAATCCATGTTGTGTCATATCCCTAACCCCGGTTGATACTACATAATTCATAATAAAATCCTTGATGATGCCCTCCAGAATTTTCCCAAGGGTAGAGACTAGGCTAATTGGCCTATAATTCCCCACACTTTGTCTGGAACCCTTTTTATGAATAGGGATCACTATTGCCTGCCTCTAAGCCTCAATTATTTGGCTCATTTCCAAGGATTTTTGGAAAATCAATGTTACAGGCCCTGCCAAATTATCTGCCAATTCCTTCAATAGTCTCGGATGTAAACCATCTGGTCCATATGCCTTGTTTTGATTCAAATTTCTTAATCTAGTTCTGACTTCTTCAATCTCTATTATTAAATCTGATGCTCCCTCAGATGGTTGGTTCTCTGCCATAGATGCTTTTCCTACATTAAACACTGATGAAAAATATGTGTTAAACATATCAACCATGTCCTTGTTACCTGTTATTAATTTACCAGTATCATCCTTTAATGGGCCAACAGTACGTCCTTGTCCCTTTTTATTATTAATATAAGCATAGAAGCTTTTGTAATTATCCTGTGTTTTGGTGACTAAATTAAGCTCATGTTTCCTTTTTGCCATAACAATAGCTATTTTGACCCTTTTTACATAATATTTATAAACCTCCCATGATCTAGGCTCACCACAATGCTTGGCCCTAGTATATGCCTTATTTATTTTCTTAATTAGCTTTTTAATCGATGCTGTCATCCGGGGAAGAGAACTTCTAGTTTTATGATATTTTTTACTTATTGGGATGTACTTATGAATCAGCCCATTTAATTTAGTAATAAATATATTCCACATTTCGTGTAGTGTATGATTACTTAGTTCCTGTTTCCAATTCCATTTATCCAGTTCAGTTTTTAGAGTACAGTAATCCACCCTATTAAAGTCATACAATACTGTACTACCACTAATACTATGGTAACCCTTGATATATTAAAAACTGACCATAGAACGGTCACTATTAACTAAAGGTACATCAACCTTACAATTTTGAATATTGTCAATCAAATTGGTTAACACCAAATTCAAAATATGACTGCCTCTTGTATTTTCATTGACCATCTGCTCTAATCCAGCTACCATAAATGTCTCCAGGAATTTAACCTCAACCTGGGAATTAGACTGCAGTGTATCCCAGTTTATACCAGGAAGATTAAAATCTCCTAGTAAAATAACACTGTTCTCCTGGTTTACATACTTAACAAAATCCAATATAAGGTTGTTATTTTCAAAACAAGTAGTTGGTGGTCTATAAAACATGGCTATATTGATCTTTGGTGTTCATGGGGGGATCATTTTTACCCACAGGATATTTGCCTGTTCCCACAAGGGACAATCTACACTCTCATATGTTATGTCATTATGTACATATAATGCCACTCTGCCACCTTGTTTATGGAGTCTATCTTTATTATATAAAGTGAAACCTGGGATTTATTTATCCCAGGTATCATCTATCTTCCACCATGTCTCTGTAATGGCACATGTATGGATATTATCATTATATAATTTCCATCTTAACTCTTCCATTTTAGTTGTAAGGCTTCTAGAATTAAGGACTAAGCAATTCCATATGGGCTGCTGATTATGTAGCACATGAATATTCCAAAGTATAAGTATAAGGAAACACAGAAGGAGCAGGACAGAGAACTGTACCAGTTAAGGCAGAAGGAAGCAGGGATGGTAGTCAGAATAGCAAAGGCACAAACTGAGGAAAAGATAGCCAACTCGGTTAAGAAGGGCGATAAAAACTTTTCATAGGTATATCAGGGAGCATAGAAAGACAAAGGGAGGGATAGTAAGGCTGAACAGAATGGATGGTGGGTGGGCAGAGAATGACAGTGAAAAAGCAGAGATACTGAATGAATACTTCTGTTCAGTATTCACAAAAGAGGAAGTGAGGGAGGTGCCTAATCCCATTAACAGAAGCACTCTGGAGAGGGGGGTCGATCCTAGCCCTTTCACAGAAGAAAGGGTTCTGAAAAAAACTCCTAAAACTGAAGGTGGACAAAGCAATGGGGCCAGATGGAATTCACCCCAGAATTCTAAAAGAATTAAGCAGATAACTAGTGACACCACTGACTACCCTTTATAACAAATCATGGGAGGATGGTGTGGTACCTGAGTACTGGAAGAAGGCTGATGTGATTCCCCTTCACAAAAGTGGGAGCAAGACAGAGGAAGGAAACTACAGACCTGTCCGTTTGACCTCAGTGGTAGAGAAAGTGATGGAATCACTTCTGAAGAAAAGAATTGTTGAGTACCTAGAAGCCAGTGGGGCACAGGACCCAAGGCAGCACGGATTCACAGCGGGAAGGTCATGGCAGATGAATCTAATTGATTTCTTTGACTGGGTGTCCAAAGTAGTAGACCAGGGAGGGGCTGTGGACATGGCCTACCTAGACTTTAGCAAGGCATTTGACACAGTCCCACACAAAAGAGTAGTAGTCAAATTAACCAGCCTTGGAGTGGGTCCCAGGGTGGTAACCTGGGTAAAACATTGTCTGAACAACAGGACACAGAAGGCAATTGTAAATGGAGTCCACTCTGAAGAAAGAGGGGTTACTAGTGGGGTACCGCAGGGTTCAGTACTGGGTCCAATCCTTTTTAATGTCTTTATAAGTGACATTGCAGAGGGACTGGAAGGAAAAGTATGCCTCTTTGCAGATGACACAAAGATCTGCAACAGGGTTGATACACAAGGAGGCGTGGAAAGGATGAGAAGGGACTTGGCAAGGTTGGAGGAATGGTCAGAAGTATGGCAGCTTGGATTCAATGCAAATAAGTGCAAGTGATGCACCTGGGAAACAAAACCCAGGGAAGATTACACAATGGGGGAGGTAGTAACAACAAAAAATGGAAAGGGACCTGGGGTAATCATATCAGATGACCTTAAGGTTGGCAAGCAATGTGAGAAGGCGGTAGGGAGGGAGGGCTGGGGGATACTGGGATGTATAGAGAGGCATCACCAGCAGAAAACAGGCAGTTGTTATCCCCCTGTACAGACAGTTGGTGAGACCCCATCTGGAGTACTGCATCCAGTTCTGGAGACCCCATCTCTGCAAGGACATAGACAGGATAGAGGCAGTTCAGAGGAGGGCAACTAAAATGGTGCAGGGTCTGCAAGAGAAGCCATATGAGGAGAGGCTAAAGAAGCTTAATATGTATACCCTTGAGGAAAGGAGGGAGAGGGGGGACATGATAGAAATGTTTAAGTACCTCAGTGGAATCAACAAAGTCCAAGGAGTAGCATCTTTCAGAAAAAGATGTGCAAGAACAAGGGGACACAATTTGAAGATGGGGGTGGGAAGACAGCTCAGGGGCAATGTGAGGAAGTATTTTTTCACAGAGAGGGTGGTGGATACATGGAATAGCCTTCCCGAGGAGGTTGTGGGGTCTAAAGCTGTGGGAGTATTCAAGAATGCATGGGACAGACATAAGGCAATTTTTGTGGTAGGTACGAAGAAATAGGCTGTTGGTTAAATAGGATCTGCAGCTTATCCTCTAGGTAGGGAAATGGGCAGACTAGGTGAGCCAAGTGGTCCTTATCTGCCATCAAAGTCTATGTTTCTATGTAAGCCCTATATCCCCCCAATATTCAGTTTTGAAAAAAAACATTTACTACATCTATATGCGCTATATTAATTTCAGACCATGTTGTGGTGGAGGCTACAATAATACTTACAAACCACTATAAAAAAGAAAGCCAATGGTCTTTAAATAATGAACTCTTGAAGATTTTTGAATTTATTTATACAATTAAAAGAAGTAGTACAAGAATATTGGTATTACAATTATTCTGGACAATCTACTATCTCTAAATTGTGGGACCCTTTCAAAATTGTTATGAGAGAAATCATAATATATTGTCAATCCTGGTATTGTACAAAACTAAAAGAGCAAGAAAAAACAATTAAAAGGACAGTTAAAAGAATTAGATAAATTAGTGATACAGGACAAAGCAAATTACTATGATAAATGGATGGAATTCAGACCTAATTCACAGGCTATTATGAATAAGAAACAGAAAAAAAAATATTAAGAGTAAAAAGCTTCTGGAAACTCAAGAAAACACCCATATGGACTGTGGAGATGATGGGGCTCCAGGGGCAGGTCTCACATCCCATCGCCGGCCCACCTACTCAGGAGGACTCCAGGCCCGACCAGGCTGCCAGGTAAGGCCTCTCTAATTACAGGTAGGCCATTAGGGAAGAACGGATCCATCCCGGGGGGGGGGGTGATCTGGGAAGCTAGGTCTGCCTGGGTAGTCAGGGGAGTCTCTCTCCAAGAATCGGGTTCAGGCAGGGAATAGAAGTCCAGTCGAGAGAGTACCCTGGAAGGATGCCCGGCCACGGAAGAGAATAAATAATGTATACAAAAAAAAAAGAGTAAAAAGCTTAAGATATGTTCAAGGAGATAAGTCCAGAAAACTATTAGCAAATTTATTAAAGAAGAAGAAAGATGAAAATTTGATTCTTTAGTTAATGAATAGTAAAGGATTGTACTGTATATTGCAGATCAAACATAATTAAAACAGATTGTTATTGACTATTATAAAAAAAAATATATCAATCAAAGGGAAAAGATAATATAGAAGAAATACAACATTTTCATGCAAAAATACAACTAGAAAAATTTCAAATGTAACATAATCAGTTTGCAATCCAGAAACAAGAGCTGACTATTGATGCTTTATCTAAAAATAAGGCACCAGGGACCAGATATTCAAAAGTTTGCCCCAGGGCTAAATTAGCACTGCCCAGTGGTCAAGCATAGCCCAGAACAAAAAGCAAGCTATATTCAAAAGGAATAGCCCTGGGCAAACAGCTTCTGAATATAGCATGGGAATGAGGCCAGGCAAACTGGGCTGGGAGTGCAGGGTTAACTTAGCCCTGGAATAAGACAGCTCTGCATATAGCAACCAGGAAGTGCAAACCACAACAGCAACACAGTGCACAGTGACGTGAAGGTAGGTAGAGATGTTCCCCGAACTGTTTGCGCAGCACTAACACGTTTGCGGGGGTTTAGTGGAGAGCTAAACCATTTGCCCGGTGCTAAACTTTGCCATATTCAAAAGTGACATGCAAATGAGCCTACTTAGGTGGTCTCTGGGCAAACATCCAGATTAGCATCTCATTATGCCCTGATTTGCATGCAGTTTGCCCAGCGTTACTGTAGGGTCCCACAGCTCCATCTGTAGGTCAGTCTGGAAGTACAGGGGCTGGTCAGGTCTGAATGCAGCTCCACCTGTAGGTCAGTCTGGCAATGCATGATGATAGCTGTAGGCTACATGTAAACAGTACAGCGTAGCATAGAATATTGTACCCCAGAGGACAACACAGCATAGGCACAGATGGTGGTGGTGCTGCATACAACTGTCACGCTGTAGGTCATGCTACAGTGCACAGCAGAAACTACAGTAGCAAGGTGGCCAGTAGTGTGTGGACACAGCACTGCCTATGGTGTGTAGGGCAGTGATGATGACTGCACTATGCACAGTGACAGGCCCAACATGCAGGTGTTTACTGACAGTGGACATTACTGTTACACTGTTGTGTGACCCACTGATGCATCTCTGGCATGGGATGCTCACAGTGACATATACATGTCCGGCTTTGTGTGCTGTGGCAGTTGTACAGTTGTGCAGTATTTGGCTGGGGGGGCATATATTATCAGAAAGGCACACTGGTGTTGGGGTATTCCCAATACTGGCCCATGGGCATTGCGTGATGTGTCCCAGCCTTGTGGCCACACCTGGTCTGTGGCACAGCCTGGCCACCTGTACACTCTCCCCTCAACATCCTCCATGCCCACAGTATTGCATGTGTGTGCTGGCATCTGTTGATGTCCACAGAAGAGTAGTCCACAGGTGTATGCTGTATGGCCACACTGCCATGCTGTCCACTGGTGGCAGGATCACCACTTACTGCCTTGCATGGCTGGGACTGGAAGCAGATGATGGCATCATTGTGATGCCATCAGTGAGCAGCATGTTTCATCTATGTCTGGCTTTGTCTATGTGTCATATTTATTTGTTAGGGTTGCACAAAGCCACGCAAAAGCCACACAAACACTGTTCAATGCCAAAATGTCACGCAAAGCTAATTGCCCAGGGTTAAGACTACCTTTTCCTGGGCCGTAATGTGCACCACGCTAAGTGTCACACTAAGTCATGCAAAACCACTTTGCGTGGTGCTAGTCGTGAATATAGCATTGCACCTGTATTCATGTACACGGCTCCTCAGTTTGCCCCTTGCATACATTATGACTTTGCCCAGCACTAATACAGTTTGCATGTGCTATTTGGCATTTTGAATATAGCAAGCCCTCACTAATCCCATGCTAAACCTGTGCAAATGGTTTGTGCTTAGCACAAAGTATTGAATATCTGGCCCCAGGTACGGACATCTTTAAAGACAATTTTTTTTTCAGGCTTTTAAGTAGGAACTAGCCCCCTGGCTAGCACAAATCACAAGAGAATTGGTGCAAGGTATTATAAAACTACCTGATGCCATGAACAAAGTGCAAGTTACCTTAATTTAATAAGAAGGAAAACCAACAGAAAATATAGATAATTATAGTCCAATAGCCCTTTTGAATGTTGATTACAATGTTGTTTCAAAACTTTTGATTTCAAGAATACTTCTATACTTACATCAGAAAATTCACAAGATCAACATGGATTTGTATCGGGTAGAGCAATCTCTCAAGCGATACATAATGTAAAATCACTTATGGAATATGTTAAATTACTACCAGAGAAAAATGATACCCTTGCACTTGATGCAAGCAAAGCCTTTGATCTAATTAATAGAACATACATGATGCAGGTATTGCAGTGGTGGGACATTCCTAAAACAATATACAATATAATTTCCCAGTTGTATAAATATCCTAGAGTATGTTTTTTGCTTAACCAACAAATAATTAAAAGTATTAATATGCAAAACGGGGTAAGGCAAGGGTGTCCTTTGTCACCATTACTTTTTTTTATTAGAAAAACAAATCTGCACCAGTTTCCAGGTGAAATAGAAGGCTTTTAATTACAAATTAGCCAAAGCGCCATTTGGCTCAGTGAATACAATCCCTCTACTGGTTTCGCTCAGTACAATGGTTTGATGATCTTAAAAGGATTATACAGGGGGTCAGCCCGGTGATGCTGAGGGTTGAACCACCTGACACCACACCTTATGCCATGTCAGCAACCCAGGGTCGAGAGCAACTTCAGGTGCAGGAGGGTCGGCCGGGGGGGAGGGAGGAGGATTGAGCATCCCAGAGACTGCTCTCTTCCTCCGGGAGGGTGGAGGAACTATCACAGAAGCCTTTGCTCCTGGCTGTGGCTGGAGGTCAACGCATGCTGCGGTTCACAGAGAGGGCTGCGAGAACTGACGCTGGATGTGCCGTGTGCATGATAGCATCCTTTGCATTATTGCATGCCCTTGCCAATGGAGGAGGATCACAACAAAAACTCCTATGTGCACAGTGATGGCAGGAACTGGCAGTGCAGTGACAGGTGCACCCAAGTAAGTTCCCCTGGTGTCTGCCCCTGATCTTCCACGGTGAGCGGGGTAAGTAACCACTGCGATGTGGCTAGGGGGCAGGACATAGAGGTATCAGAGCTCTGGCTGTGGCTGGGGCAGGGCCAAGGAGACAGCTGGATGAGGGGAACCATAGGGACAACCCTCCCACCGAGGAATAGAAAAATATACAACAAAAGGATTTTTCTAAAATTTTTATGGAGATGTGGAAAACTGAGAATTGCTTAGAGTTATATAACCATGTACACATCAGTGGAAGGACTTGGATCTCCAGACCCATTAAAATATTTAGAGGCACAATTATTAACAATGGCTTGGGACTGGGCCTACTTTAACAAAACAGAGCATACAATCTTACAAACTACAATAAAACAAAGTGGAAGGAACCATAAATGCAGATAGCATTTTATTTCAGGATAAATATATATAATGTAAAGCATTACAACTTCTGAAGCTTTTTTACCTCTATTTCACAGCAGTTAAAAGGAAAACTCAAAAGGAAAATACACATTGGTTGCATTCAAAATTAAAGCAACAATTCCAGATCTCTCTCCAATGCTAAACAACATAACAAAAGTTTTACAAGGCAAAAATATTTACTGTTGGAAAGAACTATTTTATGATAATAAATTCACGTCATTAGATAAGCTACAAAATTTAGTAGGTGAATCCCCTAGTATAAATGTCATAGTATATAATAACCTGGCAAAAAACTTTTCATATTACATACAAAAAGCAAATATACATGTTAAGAAATTACAAAGCAGAATTAATCAAAAAGTAAATTAATTACTGACCACTTAGTAAAAACATTTTCTAAATTCTATAAATTGCAATCCACTATCCAAACAGATTCCAGGAAACTAATATACGAGACATGGGAGATACATTTTAATTTAAACTTCACAGAAACCCAATGGAAAAATATACAAGTTGTGGTAAATAAAGTATACGCTTCAGCTGAAAATAAATATGTTCAGATTAAGATAGTGAATAGGGTGTACCTTACACCACAAATATTTCCTAAACCTAATTAAAGATATTCAAATAAATGTTGGCATGGCTGTGGCAATTCGGCAGGTATTTCCCATAATTCTTAGTTTTGTCCTAATATAAAAAAATATTGGAATGGTACTAAACAATTATTTCATCAAATATCCTCTATAGATATGATTGCCAATCCAGAAACTTTTATTTTAATAATATAGATAATTATAAATATGAGAAAGAACAACAGAAAATCATATACTTAGCTACTAGCACTACTAAATGAATTATATTGGAACACTGGAAATCTCCAACCCTCTCACAACCTATTAAACAACAATGGTGGCACAGAACAAGATAAACTCTAATAACTGAAAAAATAGGACACTGTATAGAAAATCCAGAAGATTTTCAAATGATTTCTTGGAATTGTATGATGACCCTATTTCCTCTATTAATGAGGATTTAAGAAGAAGGATAGTAGTGATTTTGCCCCCAAATAACATGAACAGTTAATTTACAAATGTATACAGATGAAATGTAATTACTGCATGTCGTCTTGCTAAGAAATGAGAATATATCACCTAAATGTACTTAAACAGAGAAATTAGAATAACAATCATATATTTAAACAAGCATTTGTCAATGCCGAATGTTGACTTGCTGGCATTGGCATTGGTAGTGCAGGAGTTAGACAGATGCATCATAGGAATGGCAGTGAAGTATTGAACTGATGCCAACCCACCCCCACCCTGCAGAGAGTGGCAAGCAGTAGGGTGTCCCTCTGGGTGTTTGGTAGTGCAGTGCAGCAAAACATGTCGGGCAGGATGTGAGAAATGACAGCTGCACAGTTCATAAGGAGGTGTAAAAAAATGCCAGTGTTGAAAATGTGGCATGTAAATATACCAAATTTGCGAAGCTACTAGGGTGTGTGGGAAATATGCAAGCATGCTTGCAACACTGCCATTTTATGGGCATTCAGCACCAAATTTTCAACATAGACATTTTAGCACCTCTGCTCATGTACAGTGTCACTGTTATTTCCTCAAAGTGTCCCAAGAAGTGATTTCGCACAGCGACCACGCTATTCTGCGCTGGAAGTGCAAAAACACATTTTGGGCACGATATGTCAAATGACGGCTGTACTGTTCATCAAGAGTGTGGAAAATGGCAATGGTGAAAATCCAGACCGAAAATATCACAATGCACGACGGTACTAGCGCGCAAGCGTGCAATCTGCCAACGCATGCTCGTAATACAGTTAATTTATGGAGTATCATCACCAAATTTTCAACATAGGCATTTTAGGTCCTCTGCTCATGAACTGTGTCACTGTCATTTCATAATCTGGCTCAAACACTGATTTCCCACAGCGACTGCACTATTATGCGCTGGAAGCTGCGGAAACACATTTGGGCAGGATGTGGAAAATGACAGCTGTACTATTCACAAGGAGGTGTACAAAATGACAGTGCTGAAAATCTGGAAGTAAAATATTGTGAATCTTGGCGAAGTTACAGACCTGCATAGCAACTACTGTATGCAGCTAATAAAACAGGCATTTGTTAGTTTTTTCCTGGAATTTAGAACTTGGGCTTTTAAGAGGGCACCTCATGAACAGCCACTGTCATTTTGTTAATGGGCCCCGAAGGTGATTTCTGGCAGTGACTGTGAAATCACCTTTCGAGGCTGATAAACGCCATGACAGTGACAGAATTCATGAGGAGGGCCCAAAACCCCAAGTTGAAAATTTGGTGCAAAAATTCCAAAAAATGCCTGAGATATGCAACAAAGTTGAAAAACCCTATCCAGCCCTTACGGCATTTCTTCAGTTCGCGGTCGGCTTTGAAGAGTGCAAAAGTGTTCCGGTCCACTGAAGATCGTTGAGCCAGACTCCGGAGGTAAGTCATGGGATGAGGGGTGTGTGTAGAGTAGTACGAGGGGTGGGTGCGGTTGTGGGGGCAGGGAGAAGCCCGTGGGACCGCTTTTAATTTACAGGTTTTAACAAAAGATGCACGGGACGTTGCCACACTGGGGTGGGCTCCCAGCATGGCAGAAGGATGGCTGGGGAGTGGAGCTGACGGGGATTGGGCACCCCGTCGGCCATGGCATCAGTTGCCACGCTGGGGTGGGATCCCAGCGTGGCACCCTGTACTGGGGGAACAGTGGAGCCGGCGAGGTTGGGCACCCCATCAGCCATAGCATCAGTTGCCATGCTGGGGTGAGCTCCCAGCATAGCACCCCTGTACTGGGGGGACTGGCACATAGTAAAGTGGACATCGTCTAAACAAAGTGACGCTGCATGACGAGCTTGTCTCTGATTGCAGCGGCACTGTTTAAGATTTGTCCACTTACATAATGTTAGTGTCAGCATTAGCATGCTGGCTTATTGAGGAATGAGGGACGCACCTACTGATGCGTGCCCTGCATTCGCCCAACAGCAGCCGTGCCCCCAAAGCTTCACTCTCCCAATATGTTGACTGCCACGCAAGTGCAGCAAGCCAACATAAAAATAGATTTTGGCCTCAAGATTGAAAGAGACTGAAATATAGAAAGCAAAATATTTTACAAAATTTAAAATTTCAGTTATTGTAGTATCATTTTGATGCACTCATATAAATGTTACAACACTTGTTGGGTATAGAGGTATATGCCACATGCACATGTGTTCCAAGATCCCTAGCTTTAAAAGGGACTGAGTTATAAGCAGCCAAAAATGTTGCCAAAAGTTAAATTTTTTACTGTATGTCCATCTAATTTAAAAATGACTGATCCAAATTTCACCAAATCTGAAACATTTAAACTACTATACAACATGGTTATTTGTGCCATTTTTCACATTTCTAGCTTTAAAGTGGACAAAATGTCATGCTTTGTGAGTTGGATTATGAAGTGGGAATGCGCACTTCTTCCAAGATACGAATGCCACCTCAAGCAAGTCTTGTGCCAATTTGCACTGAAGGTTTAGAGATTGGGTGGCTGTAGTTCATCAGCAAGGAGAGACAGGAGTCACATTCAGACATCCAAATGTAACCAGGATGTTTATTTAGCAGGAATGTTGGCAAGGGTCACAGATGTAGGTTTTAATCAAAAACAATAGACAGCACCAGTAAACAATGAGAAAATAGGTAACTGAATACATACCCAATAAATAAAGACTAAAAGGTGCACCTTTACTAAGTTAATAGTTTTGCTTTACTGCAGCTGTTATTACCTATGGCACCATATTTTCTGGTCGACCATTGCTATCTAGGACTACATACATGTAATCACATAGGCTTTAGCTAGAACAGTATAGGACAGGTGATCAAGTTCACATTCAAATC
Source organism: Neoceratodus forsteri (assembly GCA_016271365.2). Classification (NCBI taxonomy): domain Eukaryota; kingdom Metazoa; phylum Chordata; order Ceratodontiformes; family Ceratodontidae; genus Neoceratodus; species Neoceratodus forsteri. The sequence continues at coordinate 627,455,698 of CM057450.1, read as the reverse complement.
TAGGACATGTACAGAACTGGACAAGTGTTAGGAACCTGGGGTTGTATTGCTCGAACCCCAAGCTTGAGCCACAAATGGCTCTTCTTTTGAATATATCCCATGTGTTGCGCAAGGGATGAAAGTCCTAGCAAGTTTGGCCATGACTCACACTGCCAACCGGGGGGGGGGGTTCTATGTGAAGGCAGCAGGCAGAGGGATAAAAATGTTCCAAAATCATGCAGTGACTGGGCTGAGCAGGGAACAGGCCACCAGGAGACAGATTTACTGTACTATAGGGGTTCTAAGGCTGCTGGGGAAATGCTTTGAGACTGCAGACGAGGACAGGGGCTACTGATGGGGGAACTGTTGCAGTGGAACCTCAGAGGACATTTTTATTGGCCAGCTTGCTCTCTTTATACATATTGTATACATCCTCCTGCTCTGTGTCCTGGGGCACCGGCACAAATCACTGTCACCCCAGCTCTCTGAAGGGTTCCTGCCTGCTCTTCATGGGCCTTATGGCTATCCTGAGCACTTCTTGTGTTCCCCTATCATGTTTCACTGTGGTTCCTGTCTTTTTTTCTGAAGGACTTCCAAATCTGGGGCACTACACAAATTATAAGTAGCCAAACTTGCATAAATTTTCAAATTATATTTTGAAAGCATGTAAATTGTAAAATATGAATCCCTGCAACTTTAAAACTAAAAAAAATCCAATGACATTAAATGTTGAAGGTCCATAGACACTAACATGAGACTGTGTATGTCAGCTGTATCTCTAGCTTAAAGGGTGTCGATGTTATAAGCTGCCGAAAATTCTAAAATAACATCAGTACTTCAAGTCGGATTCCATGAGTCTTTGTGAAAATTGTTTAGGTTCATGATTTAATCTAGTTTTTTTTTTTTTTTTACCTGGGAAGGAGGGCTAGGCAATACTGCATGTTTTCAGCCACATCAGGGGTTGGGAGGGGTACAGATGCAGGCTGGCAGACTGAATCAGGTTAAGCTGTTGGTGGTATTGTTAGTGAATGATGGAAATTTAGCCAGGACACCGGGGAGATTTCTCTATTCATTTTTTATTTTATTGTATGTGTCTCTTATATTTACTTTTTCCTATTATAGTATGTCTGATTGATTTTGTTTTGCTTGTGCAAAGGTGGAGGTGAATGTGAATTGCATTATTATATTTTATTTTATATTAAATACAGTTCCTCTACTCTTAAAATAGGGATGCTATGTTTCTCTTGCAGCATGCAAGATGCACGATGCAGGAGTTGTTGGAAAAGATGGAGGACATGCGGTTCCTGACCATACCTTTGATTGCAGTACGATAGTCATTTGTGAACCTCTTGTTGATGAAAATGTTACAGTGCAGCAGCCTATTCATTTGGATGGCATTACATATGGCAATGTGCTTCTGCAAAAAGGGTTTCCTGTAGCACCTGGTACAAACGCATCACATACATCTGTGCAGGGGGTGGATACTCTACCAACAGATTCAGCATTGGAAAACAGCCCTGCAGATAAGTTGCTCCCTGCAGGCTTCTTAGAGTGATAATCCCTATTTTTGAAATTATTAGCTGAAGAGGATGCTGTGCTCACAGCCATGGGCATTAACAATGAGACAGAACTTGTGTTAGAACTGGCCCCAAGGTTCACGGCTGACACAGCGTTAACACAGCAGTTGCGGACAGATCCAGGGCTGACAACATCAATGCTGCCTGATAAATGTAGCATTCTGAAGGTGGGTCAGCAACTGGGGCTCAGGAAAGGCTACCCTGCATCAACACTACCATTTAACTTGCCATAGTCAGTGGACCAGGATCTAGAAGCAGCAGGATGGAAAAGGATATCAGAAGGACAGTGGCAGGCAGAGAAAGCGCCAAGAGCAGCAGAGATTATTGCTATGGGTAAAGAGATAAGCCCCTGTCCTACACATGTTTCAGCTTTGCCTGGTTGGGACAGCCTGCCAAAACAGCCAGACCATGTTGCCATGAAGCATGGCCTGACTCTGAGAGTGCACTCACTGACAATTCACCACACAACAGTGAGTGCAGCCACTGTCTTGAAATCTCCAGTGCAAGTTCCACAGAATAAGCACCTTCAAATGAGGAGGTTTCTATTCCTCAAGTGGTGTCTTCAGAAAATGTTCCAGTACAGGAGCCCCTGACCATAGGAATGGAGTCTGAGATTCCTGTGACCTAGGTGTACCTATAGTTGCTCCTATTTTGCCAAGTGATTTTTTCTTTCATGTAGCTTTTTGCTCACCTGTTGCCACCTACTCATTTGCCTTCAGGCCCTGGCTCTGGGTCCCTCAGTCCCATCTTCCACTTCCCCTGTTGTCACTCTGATAGGGATCTCCATGGAACAGGACCTGGAAGTCCTCTGAGGACTGCCACAAACAGCAATGGGAGGAGACATGTTTTTTTCCCCCGTTTTTCTCCCTTAATAACTCCCCAGGTCCTTGCCAACATGGTCGAGCATGCATGCAGAAACCAGTGACTATGCTCCACCCACCCCTGGCCTAATGCCAGGCCCCTATTTGCTCAGTGCTGCCACAAGCCTCCACTAGGTTGCTGCCAAGAGCCAGGAAGGCTTGACTCCCCAGTCCGGGAGAGGACAGTTGCCAAGTGGCAGCTTGATCCTCTAGCAGCCCCCCCCCCCAGCTGACCCCCAGTGGCCCGAGCTTGTTTCCCAACTCAGATTGCTGACATGAGAGAGGTAAGGTGCTCAAGGTGCCTCAGCCCTCTGCACTACTGGGCCAGCCTTTTGCCCAGTGATTTTAAGCTTGTTGCTGACCTGATCAGATCACCAAAGTATTCAGTAGTACCCACTACTTAGTAAACTATTTCCATCACAGCCCCATTAAGTGGAGCTACTACAGAACAATCCCTTGGGGGATGACAACACAAAGCCCTTGGACCCAGTGGTGAAGGACCTGGTTTCTGGGCCTTCAGGACACAAATGATACTCAGACAAGAATGACACTTTGAAGATAAACCACCTTCTGGCTGGGAATGTACCTTTACCCCTGCTGCCCCCACAGATGCCCCAGCATAGACAAGGCAGACTGGATACATTCACAGAAGGCTCTAAGGGTTTGAAGGGAGGCCCTCCCAAGATTTCAGACTTATTTTCATCTAATGAGGAACCAGCTCAGAGATGCAATGCAGTGCAAAGCTCCATGAGAGGCTGCAGTCAACCTACTACCAACCACCCGTTACGTCTTCAATCATCGCCCCCACTTTTCTGAACCACCCCATGCATGTAAACTAACTCCATTGTTTTTCCAATCAAGTATCAAACATCTGTACCTACCTTTCTCTACTGAACCTGAAACCTAAAATTTCCATAACTAATAGAAGATAGCTTGATTTTACTAATTTATTGTATACCACTTTGTTGAATCTTACCTGTTGACTAATTTGTTGTAAACCACATTATTGTAACATACTGGTTGTACTGTGTTTGTCATTTTTTGTGACGAGGTACCTTTGTAAATGAGCCCATGGCTCAAAGGTTTGTAAACTGATGTACAAATAAATAAATAAAATATGCTGGTTTGGAAGAATACTCTCCAGATCACAATTAAGTGATACAGACTTTATTAAAGGATTCCATGCAATTTTCACATTCTGAACTGTGTGCATTTATGTTTCACATGAGGAGATTCATGATGTGACCACTAAGATGGCCAAATCTTTGCACTACATCTGGGCTTAGTATACCACACTTAAAGATACACCCTTTGGTCTCCCTTTGTTGCTATACCCCTGACAAAACCTGTAGTTAAGGTGGTAACAGTTCTGTTATTCAATGAATGGTCAATATTTCTGATATTTCCTTCTAGCTCTGCCAAAAGTGCAAGGTACTGGGTGTTCCAGCTCTGACTTTGGATAATGAAAAAGTGTGGACAGGAGTAGTGGTTCTAGGTAAAACTGATGTACAGAGAGACAGGCCTATGTCACCTCCTCAGTAGTTTATTTTGGATAAAGATAGGGGTATACTGTATGCTTTTACCTAGGTCAACCCTGGACTGTTTCAATTGTGGCTTGCTTGCACACTACAGTAATGCTTGTGATCAGTAGAAGTGTGGCTGATGCCTTTTAAATGGGCATAATAACTCTTCCTGTCCCAATCCTTTCAAGTTTAACCTCTCGGAGGAGATTGATCTCATTGAAAGAATGGTCATCAGTGCAGTATGTGAAACCATCAAGATGTCCAGCTTATCTTACAACCTGAAATTTTGTACCACAAGCACCAGATCCCCTTTCTGAGCTTCTTTAGGAGGTCACTCCCCACCTCATCAGGATGTAGGTGAGACTTTGCTAGTGGACACAAGTAAGAATGCCACAGACACAGATCTTCTTGCACTGGGCTGTGATCAGCACCCTTCACTGGTGAGTGAACTTCCCCCAGACCTCTGTTATCTGAAACCTGTAATTGACCCACAGAGAATTAGGCCAGATATGTTTCCACACTGCCCCCTCAGGAATTTACTTCTTCCCTCTCTCTCAGGGAATGAGGAAATGCTCCTAGTCCTCTGTAATAAAAGAGGTTGCAGTCATAAACCCAAGACAGCTAAGAACACTCTGATCCAGGTAGTAACAGATTTTTGGCTCTCTGCAGTGAAAAAATGTAAAGAGAGGGGGTCCAGAGTCACAATAGTCCCAATACAATAAGAAAATATAAGAACATGCATTCAGAACTGAATAATTTGGATATAAAAATTAAACAACTGAAAGATTCTTACTTAGTACATCTGAGTGCAGCATTAAGGAACACTATTACACAAGTCAAAAGTCAGTACAATATTATCCTTACCAAGAACGCAGGGTATTTGTTATTAAAATCCAGAACATACTATTATACAGTAACTTCGGCAACAAATCAGAAAAAACTTACGGCATACCAAATTAAACAAGAAAACTGTGATAGGGTAATATGTTTCATATATAATTCTAACAGCACCAAAGTTATCACACCCCTATAGATAAATAATGTTGCTAAAGAATATTACACAGAGCTATACACTTTGGTTCCATGTCATAATAGCGACTGTGGAATGGCGCCGCATGATAACAGCGCAGAACCTCGCGACCACATTTGGGCAAAGTGTTTTCTTGCAGCAGGCTTTGCCCCTGTACACCCCTTATTATAGATACTAACTCCTGGGTGGGGAGGGGCAAAGTTGGGGATGGGAGGGAACTGGTGGTTGCTCAGAAGTGTCGGTGATGTGTTTCAGTTGCTGTTTTCATGCTTGACTGTCCTGCAGTCACCATCTTCACTGGATACTATACACTTCACAGAGACTTAAGGCACCAGATGGAATTACAGTTTTTTTATCCAGTATATTGTTACCGACTACATTGGCCCAACACACTAAAAAATTTGAAGCACCATTTACAGAGACAGAAATCAGCCAAGCCATTAAAAAATTACTATCAGGAAAAGACCTAGGACTAGATGAAATTTCTATTGACCTGTATAAAAAATGTGAAACTCTTTTATTACATCACTTGACCTCATTATTCAATAATCTTATTTCTCTGTAAACTCTGCCTGATTCATTTTATGAAGCTATAATTAGTGCATTTCCGATGGCTGCACTGAACAGTTGGTGTGCCTGTAGGGAATGCCACCAGGATCCGGCCCCCTCCACCTGACACTACACCAGAATGGCTGGGATGGTTGGCATGAAACAGGCATGCTAGGATGGGTCTCGTGGCTGAATGTGCATGGGGGTGCTATAGGGGTGTTGAGGATAGGATGAGCATGCCAGGGGGTGATGTAGCACCCGGCGGGGGTGCAGTTAATAGAGCTATGTAGCCACTGACATGTTACCACGGGGAAGGAGGATTCCAGGGACAGATCATTCCCAAGACTGGGGCTGCAGCTAGGGCTGTGCTCACCTGGGGCCATGGTACTGTTTGTCCCTGGACCATGGTAACATGACATTGGAGATACATTTCTATGAATGCCACCCCCACCAGGTGCCTCATCACTCCCTGGAATGCTCACCTGCTCCCCAGCACCTGCATGGCACCTCCTGTACCCATTCAACCCCTGGACTTCACTTTCAGAGCCTCTTCTCTCAAGTCCCCTCTTTGTGTGGCTATGGTGCAAGGGGCTTAAACAACCTCCTAGCTGGCCTAACTTGAGACCCTTGCTGCATCCCTGGTGGGGCTTACAGAATCCCAAAAAAGGGGATGGTACTGCCTGACCAAGGTTAAAGCCCACTTGTGACTTGGCACACCCTGCCTTAGGTCACAAGGGTGGCACAGTGCTCCTTTGGCACAGTGGCTCCCACTTCAGATGCAGACCACATTTCTGAATTGGAAATGCTGCATCTTTCAACACAAGATGCCACTTGCATCATTTATATTTGACTTAGGCACTTTGCATCATTCTTCATGGTTTGAAAATCCAGCCCAGGATGTACAAGTCATAAGGACATAAGGGTGTACTTTATTGAATGAATGATATTCCTAAGAAACAAGACGCTCAATTCACAAAACTTTGCCCTGGAGAAAATCTAGTTCGTACCATGCAAACTGGGTTTTGCACCAAAGTGGTATTCACAAAAGCCCAGTATGCACCCACAAACTGGGTTTGTGTTGGGGCAAAGTTTTGATGACTTGACAATGCAAACGAAGGGACCTGCATATTGGTGCAGTCCCATTCACTAAGCATTTTCTCCATGCAAGGGCCTTTTGTGGGTTCCCTTGCATGGAGAAAATACTGCTGAGGAAAACTTCCTCTTAACTCCATGCAGCTCTAGTGGTTGAGGGAGGTAGTGCAATGCAGCACCCCAACCCACAACACCCATGTTCCTGGTAGTCTAGCGGTCCCTTTCCCCATCTGATCACCCACCTGGTACTTCTAAACTATTCCATGGTGGTCCAGTGTCCCTCCCCTGTTCTCTGATCACCATCCCATTATAGAAAGAAAATGTCTCTGGTAGTCTAATGGTCCCTCCCCCATGCTCTGTTCATCATCCTGTTACAGAAGATATGTCCCTGGTAGTCCAGTGCTCCCTCCCCCATACTACAATTGCCATCCCATTATAGAAGAAAATGTCCTTAGTAGTCCAGTGGTCCCACCCCCCTCCCTAATGCTCCAATCACCGTCTCCACATAAAAAAAAAATGCCCTGGTAGTTCAGTGGTCCCTTCTCCCTCCCTTGTGCTCTGATCACCATCCCTGTATGAAAAAATAAATTCCCTGTTAGTACAGTGGTCCTTTCCCCCTTCCCAATCTCTGATCACCATCCCATTATATATTTCTTAAACTGTCCCTGGTAGTCCAGTGGTCCCTCCCCATCTCAGATCGCAGTCCTGTGAAATACTAATTAATATATCCCTGGTGGTCTAGTGGACACCCCACACTGGCACTCAGCTGTAAACCAATGGGCGCATACTATATGCAGTATGCTTTCCATGACAGCTCAGTCAGCAGCTGACTGTATTGATGAGAGGAGGGCTGTGCCAGTTGCTGGCTTGGTTTTGGGATGGGGAGTGTGGTGGTGGGGCACTACCTGCCAGGGTGGGGGTCCATTAGACAACCAAAGATATGTTAATTAGTATTTCACAGAACAGAGATCAGGGATGGGGAGGGACCACTGAACTACTATAATGGAATGTTGATCGGCGATTGGGGGGAGACCATTGGACTACCAGGGAATTCATTTTTTTTATGTGGGGAAGGCAATGAAGCATTGGGGAAGGAACCACTGGACTACCAGGGAACTTATTTTTTATACAGGGATGGCAATCAGAGCATGGGGGAAGGGAGCAAGACCACTGGAATACCAGGGAATTTTTTTTATATGGGGACGGTGATTGAAGCATGGGGAGGGCAGAGAAAACACTAGACTACCAGCAATTTATTTTATTATACAGGGATGGCGATCAGTGATCAGGGGAGGGAGGGAGGGACCACTAGACCAGCAGAGGCACTATGTTTACATACTCAGGATGGAAATCAGCAAATGGGGACAGGGTCACTAGACCAACAGGGACTGCAGCTGCATCAGGCAGGGGCTGGTAGAGCTCCACTAGGCCATCTGCAGTCAATGTAAATGGGGCCATGATGGGCATGCAAATGGCCACCTAGCATCTTGCATGCTCAATGAGCTAATTTACATGGGAGCTTTAGTGAATAGGAAATAGTGCACCTGCACTATTCATTGTGGAGCCATTCACCTGGTTGGATGTCAGGGCAGCACTATTGGGGTTAGCGGTGACTCTCCTGGGATAGCGCTTTCCTATCCTGGCTCTATTCACAGTTAGATAGCATGGTGTGCTATCCAACTGTGAATAGCAATATTTCACACCTGCAGAACTGCAAAGCACAGCACAAAATTTTGCACTGTGCTTTCAGCGTTTTTCTGAATCCTGCCCCAGATGTTTAGTGTGATAGTCTTCAAGGACCTTGTGATTCTGGAGCCTGTGAGGAATGACAATGGCATCAGTTAGATAAGCTACATTTCTCTATGACTGTGATGAAAGAGAAAGGATTTTCTTTTTCTGGCAAATTACAGGGCATACTGGGAATGTCTGCATACTTGGGATAAATAGTAGTCCCCACAGTTGAAGCAAGGAGTGCCAACAAGTGAAACTTGAATGCCGACTATATACACTAAAAGATCATACCCAGTAAAATGATTTACCCCAAGACCTTAATGTCCTAGCAAGTTTAAGACATGGACATATTTGGAAAAATGTAATGAGGGAAGAAAATGTCCAGGGCACCAAGAAGGAGACATTCTATCTATTGTAATGCAATGTCCTCAATGTTTTTAACTCATATAACTGCTTTTAACCCTGGTGCACTTGACAATGTATCCTTTGGTTTTGTATGCTGTTTAGTGTAACCTTGCACAATGTATAACTATTCATACCTTAGAAAAACACAATTGCACTTTCCCCAATAATGTAAAGCATCATGGGAAGGATATGTAAATCCACATGAAAGAAATTAGACTGGCTTAACTTTAATCAGAATTGCATGGTGTTGAAAAGCCTCACAATACAACAAGCAAAGGTTGAGCACAGCAAAGTCAGACACATGTTTGGAACTCATCAGTTTGTCATATCTCTATTTCAGCCCTAAGGGAGGGAGCCATTCTTAGGAGGGTCTTACTTGTTTGGGTCATGGAACGCCCACAATAGAGAAGCACTACAAATACAAGAACCCCAGAGCAAATGTCCTGAGGCAAGGGCTGCCCTGGAAGGGTATTGGCCATAAGGCCAAATTTCAAAGAAAGACAGAATTGCACATACCCCAATAATGCAAAGCATCATGGGAAGCATATGCTAATCCTCATGAAGGAAATTGGTCTGGCTCAATTTTAAGCAGAATTGGATGGTGTTGAATGGCCTCACAATGAAACCAGTAAAGGCTGAGAACAGCCGACACAGACATGTGTTTCATCCTTGTTATAGTTCATCAGTGACCTAGTCCAGTTTCCTTCATGGGGATTAGTATATGCCTCAGGAGATTTGCTCAGGGATTCTTGCCTTTTAGCCAGCTCAGACAAATACTTTGAAAAACAAAGGAAACATGCAAACTGCCAAACCATTGTAATCATTGATATTGCTTAATATTTAACTGCCTATTAGTACTAAAATACAGGTGATTTAGCTAGGGAGGTGTTTATGTTTTAACATGTGCCTGCAGGGACCACAACTAGATGGTCTAAGTCAATAGGTAACTTGTATCTTGGCATTTGAGCATTTTTGCTCACATACTCACCAGTATAAAATAGAAATTGATTGATTGATATCTAGAATACTAGATAACAGGATTGTCATTGAGTTTTAGCTTTCTAACCCTAACCATGACCTTTAATTACTACTGTTCACACTCTACTCTGAGTAGACTAGTGGTGCCTGGATCCCATTTCCCTCATTTTTTTCCCCTTTCTGCCTCCTCCAGGTCATTAGGGGGCAGAAGTGTGGCCCTTATGATGAACCTGCTTGGCTCCTGCTTTGCAATAGGGGTGGGGCTTCCTCTAATGATTGCCTGTGCTGACTGCTAAGTGGTCCCAGCTGCTCACTGTGCCCCACGATGTTATGCAGCTGAGCCCTCTTTTACTTACTTAAACCTCCTTCTGGGGAAAACAACCCTTCCTTGCAGCCATGTACTGTACAACAACAAAAACAGATTGTGGTGCTCATTACATTTTAAATGTCCAGTTTGGTGCCAGTAGCTAATTTACACAAATGCAGAAAAATGGTAGGAGTATTGTAATACTTCTATGTCACTACTGCACTGACCCCAGCACTACTGATTTCATATCATTTAAAAAAGGACAGCTTACCTTCACTGTGCAAGTTGTTTTATTGTGAAAATCAAGTGCTCAATGTATCACATTACAAAAAGGTTATCTGTACTAATTTACACATGTCTAGCTGCAGAGATGCCTGAGTTATATGCCGATGACATTTTTTCATGAAATGTCCTGAAAAAAATAAAATGAAAGATTTTGAGCACATATAATTTTGAGATGATGCATCATATTGTCATGAAATCTGGCACATTGTTTGAACACCTATCATCAAGAAGTCATGCCAAATTTAAGATCCCAAACCCAATAGATGGTGAAGGTATATGCAGATAGAAAATATTCATGAAATTTCATACAAACAATAAAATTACAACATTTGAGCATCTATTATTTTGAAACTATACTACCAAATTATATGATATAAAGCATGTTTGTGGCCACTGCCCTGAAGAGTATATATTCCAAATTTCAGAGTTTCAACTTGAATGGTTGTTGAGGTATAATCAAATTAATAAATTTTAAAAAATCCACAAAATTCTGACAAAATTCTGTAGAATTTTACAGAATTTTGCCAAATTTCATTGAAATTCCACAGATTCAGAATTTTCCCATTCAGCACATCTCTACTTTGTGGTGTCTGAACCAAAACTCTGGAACTCTCTCTCCCTAAGGAACTGAAACATGTGCGGTCCCACCATATCTTTAAAAATGGTCTCAAAAGCCACTTACAAACCAAGGACAAATACTCTTGTCCATAAACTATATGGAGTACTGACCTGGTTCTTGTCTCTCCCTAAGGTCCCACTAGCATTTGTGGGACTCCCCTATCCCAGCTCACTGCTCTTAGAACCAAGTTGCTGGCCGCTTACCTGTGACTCCTCTATTAGTCCTCTGGGTAATTCTTCCCACCCTTTGTTTCATAGTGGCCTCTGTACTTACATATGATATTTTTATTCCTTACAGTGATGCTTGCCTGTTGAATTCCTGGTACTCTATGTGTATATTCATTGTATACCATGCGTTTATTGTGTACCCAACTGTTTTCTGTGATGTATGCTGTTTGGAACTCCCCTGTTATAATATGCTGGTTTTGTCTGTAACTCTCCCGGGTCATGCCTGAAAGTAGACAATGTTGTTGTTTAGTGCACTTACCTGGTCAACAAAAACTAAAGAAATAAATAAACTTATGTACATTTCTGAGTTCTGCTTTTGTAAGCTTATTCACAGTATACCTGTGATGTACACAATACATGCATGACTCAAGATCCTTTGAAAATAAGTATGGACTGTATCAAAAGGATATTTTGTACAATAAAATATAAGTTAAACCAATAGGAAAGGTCTGATACAAAAAAAGAGTAGGTGACTATTTTCAAGGGAATGTGTAACTGCATAGAACAAGGACGATATCAGGGAGGCCAGAAGTTCCACTGAGTCTGATTAAGCTAACAGAAAGAGAAGGGGGACAAAATAGTCACCCAGGGAGGAACCCAATAGTCACCCAGGGAGGAGCCACAGGACTGTAAACAGTTCAACTCAGCTTATGAGATGAAGTATTAGAGATGCCCAACACTGGTAAACTTCACTTCGGGAATAAATTTGAAGTTTGCCAACTGCATGAAGTATAAAGTCCCAGCTTCGCAAAGTTTTCTGCAAGCAAAGATGCACTTTTTCAAGTAAACTCATACCAATTGACCTGAAAAGTTGCCACTTTGTGATGACTTTACATGCAAACTCATTGCAAAGTTTGGGCAAAGTGAGAATGTTTTGAAGTGATTTGAAAAGGTGAATTTCACCACACTACCAAAACTTCACCAGTGATGTAAAGGTTTGTAATATCTGTAGTAGTGATATGTGCTCTGGCAATGTCAAATTCTACCAGAGGAATTCAGGAGGCATTACCAATTATACTATCATAAATATTTGGAAAATGTTGTCAATAACTTTTGGTATTTCTTCTGTAAATTAAAAACTAATAAAACAGTTTGTTCCAGTTTTCTTGTATACCACAATAAAGTGACACTGAATATGCATGACTAATTACACATCTATAACTGCTGGAGCACAGAAGGTAGAAACATCCATATTTTTCAAACTATTGCACAACATTTCATACATAATTACAGTGCAAACTGCACTATAGCTGATTAATCCATTTTATAGGATTATTTCTGCTATATGCGATATCCAGTATAGTTGACAGCACAAACAGAGATAAAAAGCAAGCATTTGTCAATGTCAAATGTTGCCTTGTTGGTGTTGGCATTAGTAGTGCAGGAGTTAGAGAGATGCATAATAGGAATAGCAGTGAAGTATAGAACTGACGTCAACCCCATCCCACCATGCAGAGAGTGACAGGCATTGGGGTGTGCGTTTGGGTCGCTGGCCATAATGCTCACCTCACCCTACCCTGCAGAGCCTGACAAGTGTTATGTTGTGCCTTGGAGTCATCTGGCCTTATGCTCACCCCATTTCATAAGGAAGTACATTGAGATGGGTGCAGCATAGGAGAATGGGTTGAACTTTGGGGCTGAAGAGTCCAAGGCACACCTTGATGCCTGTCAGTGGCTGCAGGGTGGGGGTGGAGGACCATTGGTGTGAGCAGTACAGCAGACAATCCAAAAACACACCTCTGATGCCTGCTGGTCTGTACAGGGTGGCACATAATGGTTAGAAACCCTAACACCCTGGGCATGTGTTGGTATTTGCACTCTAAATTTTAAAACATGGCCTTTTTATGACCCCACCTCATGAAAGCATTTGGGACCTCTGCTCATGAACAGTGTCCCTGTGATTTTGTTAATCTGTCTCGAATGTTGATTTCCCACAGTGACCGCGCCATTCTGCACCACATTAAAATGTCAGCTGTGCCATTGATAAGGAGGTATGAAGAGATGGCAATGTTGAAAATCTGGAGTGAAAATATTAAACATTGTCGAAGTTACAAACGTGTGTGAAAACTGCACATTGCACGCTCATAACACAATCATTTAGTGGAATTGTTTCACCAGATTTTTAACATAGCCATTTTGGGACCTCTGCTCATTAACAGTGGCACTATGATTGCCTTAATCTGCCCCAAACATTGATTTCCCACAGCGACCACGCGATTGTGCGTCAAATGTGTGAAACTACATTTTGAGCAGGATGTGACAAATGACAGCTGTACTGTTCATAACAAGGTGTACAAAAATGACAATGTTGAAAATCTGGAGTGAAAATATTACACATTCTCGAAGTTATGACTGTGCATGGACACTGCACAATGCATGCTTGTAACACAGTCATTTTATGGAATTTTTTCACCAAATTTTCAACGTAAGCATTTTATGACCTCTGCTCATGACTATTGTTACTGTGATTTTCTTATTCTGTTCTGAACATTGTTTTCCTACAGCGACTGAGCCACTGCGCACTGGATGTGCGAAAACACAGTTTGGGTAGGATGTGGAAAATGAAAACTGTACTGTTCATAAGGAGATATGAAAAAATGGCAGTTGTGAAAATCTGGAGTAAAAATATTAGAAATTATCGAAGTTATGAGAGTGCGTGGAAACTGAAAAATGCACGCTTGTAACACAGTCATTTTATAGAGATTTGTCACCTAATTTTCAACATAGGCATTTTTGGACCTCTGCTCATGAACAGAGTCACTGTGATTTTCTTAATCTGTCCCAAACACTGATTTCCCACAGCGACCGTGCTATTCTGCACGGGAAGTGCAAAAACACAGTTTGGCAAGGATGTGAAAAATGACAGCTGTACTGTTCATAAGGATGTGTGAAAAAATGCCAATATTGAAAATCTGGAGTGAAAATATTACAAATTTGCAAAGTTACGAAGGTGCGTGGAAACTGCGCAATGCACGCACATAGCACAGTCATTTAATGGACTTTCATCGCCAAATTTTCAACAGAGGCCTTTTAGGACCTCTGCTCATGAACAGTGTCACTGTGATTTTCTTAATCTATCCCGAACACTGATTTCCCACAGCGACCACGCTATTCTGCGCCGGAAGTACGAAAACACATTTCAGACAGGATGTAAAAAATGACAGTTGCACTGTTCATAAGGAGGTGTGGAAAAATACCAAAGTTGAAAATCTGGATTGAAAATATTACAGATTCTTGAAGTTATGAACGTGCGTGGAAACTGCGCAATGCACACTCGTGAAACAGTCATTTTATTTATTTTTTTCACCAAATTTGCAACATAGTGTTTTTGAGAGCCCACCTCATGAACAGTGGTGCTGTTGTTTCATTAATCAGTCCCGGAAGGTGATTTCACACAGTCACCACAAAATCATCTTTCAGGTCTGAAAAACGCCATGACAGTGACTTAATTCATGACGAAGGGTCCCAATAACCCAATGTTGAAAATTTGGTGCCATAATTCCCCAAAATGCCTGGAATATGCACCAAATTTGAAAAAACCCTATTTACTGTATGCCGTTATACAGCTTACTGGCATTTCTTCAGTTCGCGGTCAGCTTTGAAGAGTGCAGATGTGTTCCCAGTCAACTGAAGATCGTCGCACCAGGCTCCGGAGGTAAGTCTGGGGTGAGGGGTGTGCGTTGGGAGGTGGGGTATGCAGTTGGTGGGTTCAGGTTGAGGGAGGGGGCTGCAGACAACTAGGGACCATTTTCTACTTTACAGGGTAAAAAAAATTAAACAACGTGGGAAGGTTTTTCCTTTTACGGGTACATTTGACATGCTGGGGTGAGCTCCCAGCGTGTCAATTGCATGTTTTGGGGTGAAGTGGACTGGAACTGATGGGGATTGGGCACCCTGTCAGTAAATAAAAGGTGTTAGGCAGGGGGTATGATGCCGATGGGGATTGGGCTCCCCATTGGCAAATCAACTCAGGAGGGGGGCATGATGATGATGCCAACAGGGGGATTGGGCACCCCCCTCATCAGCTTTTCTGGGGACTGTGCAAGGCAGACGTCGCAGCTGCCACCATGTCTGATTGAAATGTTACACTAGGAAAGGAACGGCCCTGCAATGAGGTGGAGCTCCCTCATTGCAGCGGCCAAAAATGTTTCAAGTTGGTGGCATGCTTTTGCACTGCTGTCATAGACAGTGTGCAATCTAATTTGTGCCATGGAGCCTAGCCCCAAAAAGCAGTGGTGCCACTGGGCACAACACAACTGCACCTCCAAAACCTGCTATTCCAAATTTACTGCAACATGTTTCTTACACACATGCAAGACAACATAAAAATAAACAAAGTTAGTGTTTGACCATAGAATCATGCTGCATGGGTGAGTGTGTGTGTGTGTGTGTGTGTTAGCAGTGATTACAGCTCCTGTTTTCAGTTTAGTTGTTTGCTGTTCCATATCAGTTATTTTTTTAATTTTATTTAACTAAAAAAGTAACAAAATTAGTATAATATCATTCTGATTTCTTTTATTCTTGTGTTTTTGGGTCATCCAGTTTACAGAACAGAGAAGGTTGACAGCAAAAGAAGTTTATGATTATTGTTTGTTGGTGGTGTGCCTGTGTATGGGAAACATAATTTTTCAGCAGCATGTATCGCAGCCTGATCGGAGAGCACAGCCAAATGTTGCTTCATGGCCCTCTGTAGTGCTTTTAGTGCTTTTCTAACTTCACTCATGGATCTGGATCCGTTGTATCTTCCAAGTTATCTGAATGGCTGCCATTATCCTTTCTTGGTGTCATTCTTAACCACTTGAGCTATGATATCCTGCTTCTCTGGCTTAAACAGATCTCCTAAATGTCAAAGCTGCTCAAACTCTTGTTTGGTTAGTCCTTATGGTGTGTGGACTTGTCCAAGGACAGCATCTGCTTTTGGTTCAGGTACGGGTGTCCAGTGATGATGCTGGCTTTGCGGAAACAACATCCAGTTGTTTCTTCAAACATAACATCCCATGCCATCCATATCAGGTGAACACATCAAGAACTTTTATCTTCTTAACACAAAGAATTGCAGTAAGCTCCTCACTCATGTCCATCTCCTTCAGAACATGACTCCACATAGCCTCTTGAAGGAATAAATTGTGCTCATGTCTAAGGGCTGAATTAAGCAGCTGGTGTTCAGTGGTAAGAACATGTTTTATTTTATGTCGACCTGTTACTTGTGGATAACTGGAGAAATTGTCAAACAATAGGCAAGGTTTTCCTCAACCAGAGTCTGTAGTTCCAATACCTGAGCCACTCAGTAAAGATTTCTTTAGTCATCCATGCTGAATGGTTTGCTCAGTATGTTATGGGTAGGTGATGGACATCACAGAAGCAGAATTCCCAGTGACTACAAGATCAAGTTTTTCTGTGCTTGTCTAATTGCAGCAACCAAGCACTGACAGTCACTCTTTAGCTTTCTTTAAACTAAGCAGCTGATCAGATTTAAATGTTACTGGAAACAATAGTGGTTCCGGAGGACTAGAGGAGACCAGACAATGTCCCACTTCACAAGAGCGACTGGAGGGTGGAGGCAAGTAACTACAGGCCAGTGAGTCTCACATCAGTGGTGGGGAAGTCAATGGACACCCTGTTAGAGGAAAGGCTATAAGAGTATCTAGAATTCAGTAGGTTACAAGACCATAGCCATCATGGATTAATGTGGGGACGTCATGCTACAGTAGAGGAATATGATTGATTTCTTTGACTGGTGACCAGAGAAATAGGTCTAGAAAAGGCAGGAGACATAACCTACTCGGACTTCAGCAAGACCTTTGACTCTGTGCAATAAAGAAGACTGATAAAGAAATTGGGCAGTCAAGGGGTGGGATTCAAAATGGTAAAATGGGTCAAAAACTGGTTAATAGATAGGCAACAGCGGGTGGTGGTAAACGGTACTCACTCTAATGATAGGAGAGAGACCAGTGAGGTGCTGCAGGGCTCAGTACAGACACTGCTCCTCTTCAATGTCTTTTTAAATGACATTGCAGAAGAACTGGAAGGAAAGGCATGCCTTTTTGTACGACACCAAAATCTGTAATAGGGTGGATACTCAGGAGGGGGTGGAGAGAATGAGTAGGGACCTTAGAAAACTTAAGGATTGGTCAAGAGAATGGCAGCTGGTGTCCAGTACCAAAATGTGCAAAATCATGCACCTAGGGCATGGAAACCCAAGAACTGAGAATAAAATGGGGGGGGGGGGGAGATACTGACAGTCACCAAGCAGAAAAGAGACCTTGGGGTTATCATATCTGAAACATCAAATTGGCAAGGCAGTGTGACAAGGCAGTGGGTGGGCCAGTAGGATGCTGATGTGCAGACGTGGAAGGTAATGTTACCACTGTATAAGTCACCAGTGAGATATCAAATGGAGTACCATGTCCTGTTCTGGAGGATGCATCTCAGAAAGGACATGCACAGGGTGGAGGGAATCCAGAGGAGAACAATGAAAATAGTGCAAGAGTTACATCAAAAGCCTAATCTGGAGAGACTGAGGGATCTCAACATGTATACCGTAGATGACAGGAGGGAGTGTGGGACATCTTAGAAACCTACAAGTACCACATGGGGGTGAACAAGGCACAGGAGAGAAGGCTATTTCAACTGAGAAAGTGCACCAGGACAAGATGACATGCAATGAAGCAGGAAGGGGGGAAGTACTACTTCACTGAAAAAGTAGTAGACACCTAGAACAGTCTGCTAACAGAGATGGTGGGAGTGAAAACAGTGGGGTGCTTCAAACATGCATAGGATAGGCATTAGAGAATATTGGTACATAGGCAGGGACCAAGGAGGGTTGAAGGAGACCAGTTAGGGTCTACAGAGGAAAAATAGGCAAGTAAAATCTGGGCAAACAGGGTGGACCAAGAAGTCCTTTTCTGCCAAAAACTTTTATGGTTCTATATTCCTATGTGTTCCATAACTAGAGGTCAGCAAAATTATGAAACTTTGCTGCATGGAGAAATTAATGAATCCATCTCAATTCATGAATTTAATCCACCGTGCAAAGTTCTGATTGGCAGTAAAGTGCAAAATGTATGAATGGTGGATCTGATAACTTTGCCTGCAAAGTAGGGCCCACAGGAAACATTTGCAATGTCCCATGGGACTGGAGGTCAAGTGGCACTGAAATGAGCTGTATGCCATTCTTAGGATGAATCCAGTGCAGTCATAATAAAGAGAAAGTTAGAGTTTAGTCTGTCCTTGATTTTCTATGCCCAAAACCCTTTTAAAGGCACTTCTAATGTGAATGTATTTTAAACAAAATACATAGATACATAGATACATAGACAGTGTCAGCAGATAAGGGCCTATGGCCCACCCAGTCTGCCCATTTGAGCTTGTAAGTTCAGTTTGTTTTCCTAGAAGTCTGTTGCCCCTTACCCCTGACCTCCAGAATTCCTTTATGTCTATCCCATGCATTCTTAAATCCTGTGATTGTTTCCAGCCCCACCACTTCCTCTGGCAGGGTGTTCCACTTGTCCACCACCCGTTCTGTGAAGAATTCTTTCTCATGTTTCCTCTCAATCGTCCTCCCTCCAACTTCATCCCATGCCCTCTAGTCCTGGAATATCTTTTTCGCTTAAAAATAGTGTTTTCCTGCACCCTGTTCCTCCCTGTAAGATACTTGCATGTCTCTGTCATATCCCCTCTCTCCCTCCTCTCCTCCAGGGAGTACATGTTCAGTTCCTTCAACCTGTCTTCATAGGACTTGTGATGCAATCCCTGCACTATCTTTGTTGCCCTCCTCTGAACCTTCTCTACCCTGTCTATGTCCTTATGTAGGTATGGTCTCCAGAACTGTACACTGTACTCCAGGTGGGGCCTCACTAGTGTCTTGTATAGCGGAATTATGACCTCCCTTTTCCTGCTGGCGATGCCCCTGCCTATACATCCCAGCATCCTATTTGCTTTACCTGCTGCCTTGTCACACTGTTTCCCTACCTTGAGGTCATCAGAGATGACAACCCCAAGATCCTTTCCTGCTTGGTGCATGCTATATCCTCACCCACCAACTGATATATTGTGCCAGGGTTTTTGTGCCCCATATGCATTATCTTGCACTTCTTTGCATTGAATTTCAACTGCCAAACCCCTGACCATTCTTCAAGTTTCTGCAGGTCACTTCTCATTCTGTCTACACCCTCTGGTGTGTCTACTCTGTTACAGAGCTTTGTGTCATCAGCGAACAGTGAAATTCTGCCTTCTAGGTCCCTGCCAATGTCACTGATGAGATGTTGAATAGGACCCGGCCCCAGCACTGATCCCTGTGGTACCCATGGTCACTCCTCCCTCTATGGAGTGACAGCCATTTACCACCACCCTCTGTGTCCTGCCACCCAGCCAGTTACCTACCCACCACACTACTGTCCTGCCCACACCCATATTCCCCAGTTTGTGTAATAGTCTTCTATGTGGCACAGTGTCAAAGGCCTTGCTGAAGTCCAGATAGGCCATGTCCACTGCCCTCCCCGATCCACCTCCCTAGTCACCCAGTCAAAAAATTCAACTAGATTGGTCTGACATGACCTCCAACTGGTAAGACCATGCTGCCTTGGGTCCTGTAGTCCATTGACAACCAGATGTTCCACCAATCTCTCCTTCAGTAGTGCTTCCATGATCTTCCCCACTACCGAGGTGAGGCTGACTGGTCTGTAGTTCCCTGCTTCCTCTTTTTTCCCACTTTTGTATAAGGGGACTACATCTGCTGTCCTCCAGTCTTTGGGTACCTCCCCTGTTTCCAGTGATCGGCTAAACAGGATAGCCAGAGGTTCAGCCACCACCTCTCTTAGTTCTTTAAGGACCCTGGGGTGCATCCCATCTGGCCCCATTGCTTTATCAACTCTTATTAATTCCAGTTCCTTCAGGACCCTTTCTCGTGTAAAGGGACTTGTGTCCATTTCTGCACCATTCTCACCCCTTGTACTCCTTCAGACCCATTACCCTCCTCTTCCTCAGTAAAGACTGAGCAGAAATACCTGTTCAATATGTCAGCTTTACTGTTGTCATCCTCCATAAAGCCCCCATCCTCCCTCTTCAGTCTCACTATCCCTCCCTTTGTCTTTCTTTTTCACTTATGTACCTGTAAAGGTTTTGTCCCTCTACCCACTGATTTTGCAATGTGTTCTTCTGTCTGAGCTTTGGCTTCTCCTTATGACCTCCTGCCTCCTTTGCTTCTCCTGGTACTTCTCCTATTCCCTTCTGCCTATGTCTTTTGTATTGCCTGAGATGCAATATTTTGGCTTTCACTTTCTTTGCTACCTCTTTGGAAAACCATACTGGTCTCTCTTCCTTTTCCTCTTGCTAACCTGCTTAATGCATAATTCTGTTGTTCTTGTAATCCCCATTTTAAATACTGCCCACTGTTCCTCAACCCCTGATTCCTGTCCCATTCCCCTTAATGCCTCTTTCAAGTATCTCCCCATTTCCCAAAGTCTGCCCCCCTAAAATCCAGGATACATGTTTTTGTGTGGTTTGGTTCTGCTCTTTCTGTGATTTCAAACCACAATGACTGGTGGTCACTGTTTCCCAGGTGCTCCTTCACTGTTACTCCCATAACACTGTCCCTGTTTGTGAGCACAAGGTCCAGTATTGCCTTCTGCTGAGTTGGTTCCATGACCAGTTGCTTGAGGAAGGCACCCTGAAGGGAGTCCAGGATAAATCTGCTCTTAGTTGATGCTGCTGCTGGGATGCTCCAGTCCACGTCTGGAATATTGAAGTCTCAACCAGTACTACCTCACCCTTGTCTGCCATCCTTTGGGTGGCTAGCAACAACTCCTATCTGTTTCTTCCTCCTGGGCTGGTGGTCTATAGACCACACCTGTCGGATGGCTGTCCCATTTTCCTTTCCAGCTTAACCCACAGTATCTCACCCCCATTTTGTTCCTCCTGGATCTCTGTGGCCCTTATGTCATTTTCACATACAGTGCCACTCCTCCTCCCTCCTGCCTGCTCTGTCTCTTCTGAATATGTTGTAGCCAGGTATGGCCATCTCCCAGTCGTGGTTATCATTACACCAGGTTTCAGTGATGGCCACAATGTCCAGGTCTGACTGTACCATGACAGCCTCCAGATCTTCCATCTTGTTGCTAAGGCTCCTGGCATTTGCACACATGGCTTTCCATGATTTGGCCTCCTAGACTGTTTCACTGTTCTGCTCCAGCCCCTTCCTTGGTTGTCATTTATCCCTGGTTCTCCTTGCTGTCTGCCCTTCTGCTGAATTTTGCCCCTTTTCTGCTTATCCACCTCTTGGGCACTAATCTCCATCTTTTGCACACTGCTTTGCAGAGATAGCCACTCCTCTGGTTCACTGGTTCCACTGCTAGCTGTGGGGGGTGAGCAAGTAGGTACCCTCCTTGCTGGCCTGCCCCCCCCCTTTGCTAGTTTAAATGCTTGTCAATGTAGCATTTAAACTTATCATTGAGTGCTTGGATTCCCCTCCAGGATGGATGCAGGCCGTCAGGCTTGAACAAACCTCCATCCTCCAGGTGGGTCCCCAGTCACCAATGAATCAAACCCTTCCTCACAGCACCAATTCTTCAACCATGAGTTAAAGTTCCTGGTGCATGCACTCCTATCTCTCCTTGCCTCTCACAGGTAGTACTTCTGAAAGTGACAGAAGTAGCTGCCCTTGAGACCCCTCCCAGTTTCCTAAACTCTTCCTGAACTTCCTTTGGCTCTCCATTTGCCAGGTCATTAGTACCTAGGTGGATAATGACAGCCAGCTCACCCTCCTGTCTTGCCTTCCCAGTGATGCTCAGGATCTTCCTTCCATCCCTCCATGCTGTGGCACCTGGTAGGCACCTCACCTCCCTGTCCTCCCACTCCTGTGTTCCTAGCTGGATCCCTCTTATGATGGAGTTCCCCACCAGGATTCGCTTCCTCCTCCTCTAGGGTCCACTGCTTTCCCCGCTGAGGTCACCTACTTGGCTAACCTCCACATCCTTTCCTTCCACTTCTCTGGGTACCTCTATTTGGTTGTCCTCATTTGCCAGTGTGGCATATGAGTTCTTGAGTGGAATAAGATCTGGGATGTGCCTCTGCCTGACTGCTCTAACCCTTCCTGAGCCCACTGTCATCCAAGTGCTCCTCGTTCTTGGCATCCTTTGAGGCAGTTGCATTGGACTGGGTGGTCTCTGGATAGGGGTGATGGTACTCCTGACCCATACCAAATCATACCTAAAATTGTGTAGTGCCTCATGCAACTAGATTAGCAATTTGTTTTGGTAGTTTATAAAATTTATTTACTTTAAAGTAGAGTTTTGTTTTGTGTAGTAAAACAGTGCCGTGGGAGAGAGAGGAACTGTTTTAGCTAGCAGTAGGCAAGGCAGCCCTGTCTGAGAGCACTAGTGTTGTTTTCTTCTGTTTCTTCTTAATTATTTTTCCTGTTTTCTGTGATTTGTTATTTTATTTCTGTAGAACAATTTTGTTCATTTACTGAATTATTTTTGTCTGTCTAGTGTTTCTATATTGATTGTAGTTATTTTGTTTAGTTATTGAAGTTACAGTTTTACTGTCAGATGTACAGTAACTTCTTTATAATTACCCCATTGTTGTGTGCCTTCTTAATCTCCGTTGTGTATTGTTAAAAATAAACTTTAAAAAAAATCTAATTTTTGTGTGTTTTTACTGTAGCTACTGTTAGTTCAATAAACTGTTGTGTTATGTTATTTAAATCTCACTGCTCTGGTGAGGTGTTGTAGTGTTTCTGCTCCTGCCTGCATTAGTTTAACTGCAGTACTCAAAAATCTAAATATCAAAATGCTGGAAAGAGACACTAGAGTAAAGTTTGAGTTACCGGTGGCAGTGTTGTCAAGAAGAGCATAAGTTCTGTGGTTCAGAAGAGTGGTGTACCTAAAAGAAACTACACCTGCAACAGGTTCATCAGGGGCCTATAGTACTACTAGAAAAACAGTAGTTGCTGTAAGTGGTGGGGGTATTGGTGTGACCACATTTTGTTTTTTAGTTGTTTAACCAGGTATAGCACACTAAGCTGAAAGCTTTTTACAGGAGTGACCTGGGAGCACAAGGAGGTTAAGTGAGTTGCTCAGGGTCACAGAGTATGCAAGTGGAAGCTGTGGGATTCAAACCCAGGTTTGGTCTGCTGGATGTCACCAAATTTGCAGCTCAGAGTCTTAGACCACTGCGCTATACTGCCTCCACATTTTTCTCTGCCACATCTGTGGCATCAATGCTGGTGGGTGCTGGCATTGCTGGTGATGGAGGCAGTGACAAAAAGATCAGCCCAAGAAGTAGAAAAATGTCTTGCTCTTACAGCTGTGCAAAAAAAAATCTTCCACCATCAGGATTTGTGCAAAAGTCAGACTTTCACTTCTGCAAAAATTAAAAAATCATTTTGGCAACTTTCACACACATTCCGACTTAGAATGGCAGAATAAATGTATGAACTGCAGATTAATGTATTAAACTGCAGAGCAAAATTCCACAGAACTGATCACTGTCAGAGGTCATGCCTGCGGAATTTCTTTCAGCCATTTTTAAGCAATAAGACATGACGGGGTGTGTATTATGGTATGATAACCACACTCATAGAGGTGTAGTCAGGCACGAGGCCAAAGGCTGAGTGCAGTTGTCCCTAGGAGTGCAGTTATCACACCATAATGCGAAACTCTGGAGTGTCTTATTGCACTTATAAAATGGCTCTTTATTATTAGAAGCAGTATTTTTTATTTTGAAACACATTTTTAAATAAGTAAAAATGTAAGTGAATCTGTGCTTCTAACATAAAATAGTCCTTCCACCTATTGGTGCTAGATTAAAGTAGCTTTATACAGTGTGTGCCTCCCTGCCCACTTAAGCTTCATATTCTCCTGCCAGCCAAAACAATTCACAAATGCTATTTTCCTCATTCTAAGTATGACACATAGCCCCCTTACTTTATTTCTTTCTTTCTTCTTGCTCTGTAGACAAAACTAAAAGGAAGCCATAACAGAGGCTTCTCAGTTCCTTGGTGCTGCAAGCACGAGTGTGGTTCAAAACTGCCACACTCACTGCCAGCATCATGAACTGCTCGCTCTGTCCAAAAAGATAAACAGCAGGCTGAGTCATTTACCACCTTTTCTCTTTGTTTATATAGTATTATGGCTTACTTTCTTCATTCTGTTTTTTTTTCTCTGTGTTTCCCCACATACAAGAAATGGAATGTTTTATCATGGAATGTTTACCATGGAACACAGGGACTCAAAATTCTGCTCAGTTTTACTAGCAGAATGTTCTTCTACTACCAAACAGTACACACAGACAACAAAGGCCTGTTTTAGAGCCAGAGACTCAATTATATCACTGTCAGGGAAAGCAGAAGAGATTTCTGTGATGAGCAGGTAAATACAGAAGGGGGATTTTTCACTGTTAGCAAAGAAACAGTCGTAATGAAAACTATAAGCAATACTTAATGTTTCTAATTTGTTTACATGTGTAAGGAGAATGTGATGATCTGGTAAACAACAATTAATGAATTTGTTTTATTTTATATTTAAGGTAGTTTTATTTTTAGGGCCCAGTTGAAGGTTTCCACAGTGAAAGGTGGCAGCCATGTTTGTGGTGGAAGATCAGTTCTGGTTGCAGGGAGCTTGATGGAAGATAGTTCTGGTTGTAGGAGGACTGATTTGCTCGTTTTGTGATGTGGTTTAGGACCAGGATGACTGTGCGAATATAGAGACTTAATGTATGGTCAGCTGATCTCCCTTGTTCAATGAGATTTCTAGATTTTTTCTTGCCATTTTATAAAATACATTAATTCACAATTCATACATTCATTCCACAGTTCAGTGAGTCACAAAACTCTGGAATGAATGTATGAAATCTCTGAGTTATGTATTGCTGGCACCCTAGGTATGTTTTGTTTCCAATTCCTAATGTCTAGTTGCACCCTTATCCTCTGATTGCCAGCCCAATAATAATTTATTGTTACCCTGGTGTCTAGTGGCACCCCTCATCCTCTGATCACTGGCCCCAAAAGAATTTTATATTTCCCTGGTGTTTAGTGGCACCTCCCACCCTCCAATTGCTGGCCCTAATAATTTAACATTTCCCTGGTGTCTAGTGGCGCTACCCCTATGATCCCTGGCCCCATAAAATATAACATTTCTCTGGTGTCTAGTGGCACCCCTTTCTGATTGCTGGCTTCATAAAATGTTATGTTTCTCTCGTATCTAGTGGCACCCTCCACCCTCCAACCACCAACCCCATAATAATTTAGCATTTCTTTGGTGTCTAGCTGCACCCCCCACACACACTCCGATCACTGGCACCATAAAATGTAACATTTTCCTGGTGTCTAGTGGCACCCCCACCCTCAGATCACACTGGCCCCATAAAATTTAAAATATCCCTGGTGTCTACTGGCACCCCCTCCAATTGCCAGTGCCATAAAATGTAATGCTTCCCTGGTGTCTAGTGGCAACCCCACCTTTTAGTTGCCAGCCCCATAATAATTTATTTCCTTGGTGTC
This sequence comes from Neoceratodus forsteri, assembly GCA_016271365.2. Lineage (NCBI taxonomy): Eukaryota > Metazoa > Chordata > Ceratodontiformes > Ceratodontidae > Neoceratodus > Neoceratodus forsteri. The sequence goes on along the minus strand of CM057450.1, from coordinate 627,430,039 downwards.
TACTCACACCCCTAACCCTCCAGTCGCTGACTCCATAAAATGTAATGTTTCCCTGGTGTCTAGTGGCACCCCCCACCCTCTGCTTACTGGCCCCCTATTTGCTGATGTGCCTGCCTCCTCAAGTAAGACACCTGGGAAACATTGCATTGTAATGGGACTGGTGATCCCAGGGCAGGCGCCACTAGACACCAGGGAGATTTTAAACTTTATGGGACCAGTGATCAGAGGGTGGAGGGTGCCACTAGACACCAGAGAAATTTTACATTATTATGTGGCTGATGATCAGAGAGGGGATGGTGCCACTAGACACCAGGAAAACAAATTTTATTGGGCTAGCAATTGGAGGGTGGGTGGGCGCCACTAGACACCAGGCAAATGTTAAATTTTATGGGACTAATGATCAGAGGGTGGAAGTGTGACTGGACACTAGGGATTAGGGAAACTTTATTTTCTTACTAGGCTAGAAATTGGTGGGTGTGGTTGCCACTGTATGTCAGGGAAATGTTAAATTATTGGTGCCACTGACCAGAGGGTGAGGGGTGCCAGTAGACACCAAGGATTAGGTTGACATTACATTCTTACTGGGCCAGTAACTGGATGGTAGGAGGTACCACTAGATACCAGGGAAATATTAAATTATTAGGACCAGTGACCAGAGGGTGGAGAGTGCCACTAGACATCAGGGAAATATTACATTGTTATGGGGCCAGTGATCGGAGGGTGGAGGGTGCCACTTGACACCAGGGAAATATTACATTTTATGGGATCAGTCAATGGACGTGGGGGGGGGTGCTACTAGAGACCAGGGAAACATGAACACATTAAGGTGTCAGTGATCAGAGGGTGGGGGGAGCCACCGAATGCCAGATAAAGTTTTTTTTTTCTAACTAGGAGAGGATGGTACAGAAATGAACTGCAGAATAACTACATGAATTGAGGATTAATGTGTTAGTTCCACAGTTCGTGTGAATTATTCCACAATTCATTGAGAAAATTCCATGAAACAGGGCAAAAATTTGCCAAACACATAAGGAAGATTTTCAATTTCACCAAAAGTGGAAGTTTGGAAAATTCCATGAAAGTTGGTAAACTTTCACAAAAGTTCTGCTAAAGCAGAATTTGCAACTTTCACCCAGCTCTACTAGCTCTAGAAATGTGGTTGAGGCCGATGAGATTGTTGATGTTGTTTGCGTGACCACTGTTTATGTTGGTGGTGACCCTGATCAGGATAATAGGTTCCCATTTCATAAATATGGGTGATGATGAGCTTGACCTTGACTCACAGTCTGATGAGGGAGATCTGACTGTTGCATGCAAGGATGACGAGAAGAAACGAGAGGGTGGAGAAAGTGAGGAGGAAGAGGAGGGCAGATCTCAGGAGGAGGTTGTCAGCCTAGGTGGTGATGGGAATGATGATCTGGACCCTCTATCGGAACCTAAAAATAAAAAAAGTAAGGGTCATGCTGCTGAACCTATGGTGTTGTGTGCACCACAATTATTTCAGGGAATTACAAACCCGCCTGCCCAATCCTCCACCTGTTATTCCTGTTAGCATTGCTGAGCCAGTAACAAAGCATGAGTCACCTATAGTAGCAGTGAAGAAATCATCCTGAAAGACAACTATTGCCACCAGTGTAATGTCCCAGTACCAGGTCCACCACCATTAAAAAACAACAGCTGCAACGTACCTTTGCTTTGAATTATTACATATTGGACTTAGCTGACAAAACAGTTGTTATCTGCAAGCTGTGTCAAGAACTTGTTAGCCATGGGAAAATGGGTAGTCACTAGGCACTGGTGGGCAACACACTCCTCAAGTCCAGGCACCTGTTATGCTGGGCTCACCACAAAATGGAAGTCAGTGCAGGGGGCCTTCTTCCTTATCATCTTCATTGTGCAAGGCATATTGAACTGGCATGGATACAGTGCCAGTGGAGTCAAAGTTGACCATAGAGTAGAGGACTACTACGAGAGATGAGAAGGAGTTGATGGGATTGCCTAGTAGTGGTCATAGTAACAGTGGTGGGTTGAATACTAGCAGCCAGAGTCATCAAAGCACATCAATCCAAGTCCAAACAAACACCAAAAATCACATAATTCACTCATGCAGCATCCCTGCCCCACCCCCCAAGTCAAATGCTACCCTACCATCCATATCACCAGTGTACAAAGTCAAGATGTTTGGTATCCTAACACCCTGAATGTGCAGCGCATACCGCATAGTATGTTTCAGTGTCATATCAAATACCCACCCAATCATGCTATTGCATGGGAACTTAATACAGCAACCTCTGAAATGCTGGCAATTGATCTATTGCCATTGTCTTTAGTGGAGAATGTAGAAATCTGAAGGTTAATGGCATGTGCCTGTCCAAAATGGCAGATTCTGTCATGAATATGTTTCTTCACACTTGCCATTCTTGAATTTTATTAGACTGTGTTACACACAGTAATAAATTCTCTGCAGCATTAAGAATGACTATACTTTGTACGGATATGTGAACCAGTGGCCAGACAGCTAGTAGCTCTTATTTGTGTATAACAGTCCATTGGGCACAGGTACCTGGGGTAGAACCTGATGCTGGAATGAGGAAAAACTGTGCAAAGCCCAACTGCTGTGGCAGCAACATTCTGGGTTTTTGCCACCATGCCATGCTGCCAAAGAAGAGTGTAAGTGGATCACACATGGGCCAGAAAATGTTAGAACTGCTCCTGATTAAGATTGATGAGAGGCTGCACCCACATTCCCTGAATCCAGGTTTCATTGTAAGTGATATTGGCTCAAATATGGTTAAATGCATTAGTACTGTAATGGGGTGTTTCTCAGGGTGCCATGCATAGCACATTGTCTTAATCTAGTAGTGCAGGAGTTTCTATTATACCCTGAAATCAAGTCCGTGTTGTCAGTGGCCCACCATATCTGTGCCCACTTTGCCTGTTCTAGGAAGGCCCATGACCATCTATGGCACCTGTCAATATAGAACAAACTGGCTCAGCACCACCTAAAGCTAGTGGTCATCACCAAATGGATCTTGACACTGTTCATGACTTAGCAATTGTATGAGCAGTACAAAGTCATCTCATAATATCTGCTGCTGCATACAAGCTGTGACAGTGCTGGAGAATCCACATCTCTGTCAGTAGATCAATGGCGACTAATGGCTGGCCTGATCATGATTCTAAGGTCATTTCAACATGCAACGCAGGCTGTGAGGGTTCTGAGGCAGACACTGTTTAATGCACAGCAGGTGCTAGAGGCAGGTAGTTACAGGGGAAGCTGTGGCTTAATGGAACACATGATTCATGTGTTGGACCACAACAGCCATTATTTCCTGCATTCGGCTGCCTGTCATTTTTAGTACTGCCACCATGCTGGACCAACGATATAAACACGGCCTGCCATCAATACCTGAAGGTGGGCATGATCAGGTCCAAAATATAACTGGGGAGCTAAAATGCTGGGTTCATGGGGCACAGATGTTACGATCGCAGTTATGTAAAGTACAACACGAAAGTGATCAGATATCAAGTGTTGCTACCACCACCAGTAAATGTGCTGAGAAAACAGGCCTGGCAACATTAAAAAAAAATGACAATAAATCCACTTTGGGATGTTTTGTGCCAGGTGGAAATTACAGACATAGAGGAAAAGGAGGAAGATGCTGAATAGTTGGTAGGATTGAGTACAGTGCAACACATGATGGATGCATAATTGGTGGACACCAGGCATCTTAACATATTGAAAGAGCCACTGCTGTAGTGGAGTACCAAGGTCACTGACTAGCCAATACAGACCTCCATAGCTGTCAAATATCTGAAGTGTCCACATTCCAGTGTCAGCGTGGGGAGGGTATTCAGTTTGGCAAGGTCCAGTGTGTGAGACTGGCATACAGATCTGTCCCCTAGACATGCTGGCATGCTAACATTTATTAAAAAGAATTCAGGGCAAATTCTGTGCAACACAATCACATCTGTGTTCATATCATGTGACAGTGGTGGTGACAATAAAGAAGAATCAGAACAGTCTGGTGGTATCGGCATTGCAAACTGTCTTCCAGTGAAGTAGATCAAGCGCTAATGGAGAAAGAATTCCAATATGGGGAAAACTCTAGTCTGGAAGACTTTAAGGACTGCTTGAAAGAGCTTCTGGTGCCTTACACCCCTCTGAGACAGCTTCACTCAGCTTACGAGGGGTTGCTGGAGATACCGAGGGTGAATTTGAAGTCTTCTGGAGCCCGTGCTTTTGGATTTGCGGATCCCACCCTCTGGAATTCTCTGTACCACCAGCTCCAAGAAAGTACAATGGTGGATAGTTTTAAGAAGGCTTTAAAGTCATTTTTATGGAATCAGGCATTTCCTGTTGTATTCTAATTGTTGATTTTAAATATTTTATTGTTGTATTGTCAGTGTATGTAATGATATGTTGATGCTATGATGCTTTGTATAGCACCTTGAAATATTTGAAAGGCGCTTAACCAAATAAATTTTATTATTTTATTTTATTATTATTCCTTGATGAGGATGATTGAAGCATAAACACAAAAGTGCTAAATTCATCATTTCCTCCTTATTAGCTCAATCCTGTTTCTATATGATTCAGTTTTGTTTTCCTGTGATTATATTATTTCCTAAGTTGTTCTGCTGTTCTATACATCCATCTGATTACCTCCATCTGACTCTTCTATGTCATGCCCACAGACAAAGTAGAATATCTTTGAAGATTACATCCTGAGATGCATGTTTGTCTTCAGTAACATTTGTCACTGCCACCTGAACCATGTGCATTCAGATTGAAAAACATGGACTGTTAACCATGCAGCATAATCTCCATTGACAGCCATGCAGACCATGCATCCACCAGCAGTAAAGACACCACCTCCCCTGGTCTGCTGCTGTGTCCTCCACATCGACCAGCAACATGGCTACCACTGCCTCCACCACATGCACTCATTCAAGACTGAAAAACACAGACTCTTAAGCCAGCATAAATACTGTTGTTAACAGCCATATAGACCATGCACCCACCAACTGTCAAGACACTGTCTGTTCTTCCTCCTCCTCTAGCCTGCTGTTGTGTCCTTCACATCCACCAACAACATGAGCCACCGACAAATGTCCGTATCCACCTTATGCATCCAGACTGAGAAACAGAAACTTTTCAATCAGTGCAAATGCCATTCCCAGACAAATCTCAACCAAGCCAGCCAGCCCACAAGCCAGCAAGCCAGATCTCAAGCCAAGCCTCCAGCCAGCTTCTCAAGGCAGCAAGACCTGGGACTCCATTTTCAAAGGCTCACATTTGATGTAAGGTTCCTGTGCCAAAAGGAGTTGATACAAGTGGAACCTTGCACCAAATGTTGCAGCAATCCCAATTTTCAAACACAGGCTGTGTCAAAATCGGGAGGTCTTGTGCATAACCCATGTGCCAGAAGTGGTAGTGCATCAGGTCATGAGGGGCCTTGCACCACAGCAGAGCTGCAGCCTCCCCTAATATGGTATTTTTAAAGCCTCACTGAGGGCACCAGTCCCGACTGTGTTTAGACCAGCCAGAAGCTGGTCTAACAGCTGTTGCACTATGGGTTGAGGCTCTGCTGGTTTTGGGAGTGTTGAAAACCCCAGATGCTGTCCAATATGTGGGCACTGTGCCTTGTATATGTCCAAAGGGGCTGTTTGGCTACCGTACCTGTGGTAATGTGGCAATGTGCAGAACACAGCGGTGCCTGGGATGGCTAGACAGCATGGCAGCAGCAGTGTCACATCCAGCAATCTGTACCAGCAGACATGCAGAGGAACCCCCCTGCCATTTTTAAGTTGCGCTGACACCCGCAGACTTCCTCTGGCCACACCATCAGTGGTGTTGTGGTGAGATGGGATTGGATGGGATGGGATGGGTACCCACTGTTCCAGCATACATGCCCCTGATGTGCACATCCTTGTATGTTAGAAGAGATCAGCGATAGATGTCAGAGGACCCCTGCAGGTGGGTACAACACATCCCTAGGCAGGTGGCAGACTGTGTTGACATTAACGATTGCATGGTACAAGAGGGGATGGCCACAGGTGTGTGGCTGCACCTATCCCCCCACCATCTCACACTCTTATGAATACCACTCTGTGGCATGCAAGGTGGGTGGTGACCACAACAACACAAACAGAGCTGGGGTGAATGGTGCCTATATGCCAGTAGGGCTGCAGTGTGGTTCTGAAAGATACACCAGGGCAATTTGACTTGAACCCTATACTACCAGAAGACACTTGCACTGTCACATATGTGGGTGTTGTCATGGCCACCACTGACCATGCTTGCCACACAACAGTGTCCATAAGAGTATGGGATGGTGGGGTGACTGGTGCTGCCACACACCTGTGGCCATCCCCTCCTGTACCGTGCAGTTGATAATGCTGGCACAGTCTGCCACATGACTCCAGATGCATTGTACCCACCCATGAGTTCCTCTGACATGTGTCGCTGATATCTTCCAGCTCACATGGACATGAATTTTATCATTCACTACTAAGCACTTTTCCTAATTATCATCCATTTGTTTCTGGTAAAGTAGCATAATGTATAATTTCAGAGCTATAAAACAGCATACCATACCATGTCTATATGTATAATCCATTTTCAGTGTTTAGGTATCATGCATCATGCTAGCTAGCATCATTTTTATTTGACCCTTTTCTGGAGCTCCAGACACTTAGAGCATTGGCATTTTGAAGACTTGACACCTTGAAGGGCCTGGAAAGGAAAAATTAAAATCACAGAGGGAGATAGTGTGGGGGGTGTCTGAATTTGGCCATCCACACTGAACTGAGAAGAAATAAAAGAACAGTAAAGGACAGGGAGGCTTCAGAGTGCTGTTGCAACAGTCGTTCTGAAAAAAAGAAGATAGTACAGAGTCCCTCCAAGCCTGATAGGGCATGACCCTATCTCAGCAGGTAAGCAGTGACACAGTGGCCATGCCAATCCAGGTTAAATAATTTCTCTTTTTATCTTGACATGTGACAGGTATAAGAAGAGTTAGATTGCACTGTGTATATATGGTGTGGCCACTACAGCGGCCAACTTAGTCTAAATTGCAGTAACACAGCAGAGAGTTGGGAATGGCATTGTGGAGTCCGAGTCTTACCCAGATCTGGTTATTTAATTTAGGAGTGTGTCCTGCCATAGAAAGTAAGTGTTTTTTTTTGTTCTGCTTTTTTTTCTTAAATGTTATCCATATCCACATGTCACTGCATAACTGTTGTCCTGACAGTTGCTGTGGCTGGGAACTCACAGAGCACAGCACCAGCTAACAGCAGCAGCATAAAAGATTTCTGGGAGCACATATCATTTCTGGGCATAGAGAATTTTTCCAGCCTTGAGAATTCACTTCTATTTTCTGGGCAGTAAAGTGCACCTTGACAGTTGTTGTGATTGAAGACTTGCACAGCACCAGTTAACAGCAGCAACAGCAGCATAGAATATTTATGGGAGCACATCTCATTTTGCGGTGTCAGGAGAATTTATACAGTCATGAGAATTCACTTTTATTTTCCGGGCAATAAAGTGCATCTTGACAGTTGCTATGGTTAGTGACTCACATGGAGCAGCACCAGCTAACAGCAGCAGCAGCAGCGGCGGCAGCAAATAAGATCTATGGGAACACATTTCATTTTGGGGTGTCTTGAAATGTTTCCAGCCATCATAATTCACTGATATTTTCAAGACACCAAAGTGCATCTTGACAGTTGCTGTGGTTGGACACCCGCACAGCACATCACTGCACAGAACAGCACCAGATAACAGCAGAAGTAGCATACAGTAAATAATTTGGTGGAGCAAGCACATCTCATTTAAGTATGTCATAAGAAAAATTCATAGCAACAATGCATGTAGCAACATTATCAATTTATTCTGCCACTTGCACCACAAACTATTTGGAAACAGAATTTACAGTATGTATATTGTTCTTTAAAAAAAAAAATCGTACTATGCACCATCATGTGGCATCATGTAGCAACCTGTCACATAGTATACAGTACTTGAGAAGAATTATGGGTCTGCTGCAAGTTAACAAAACTCATCTCCGCCTGTGATGGACACTGCCCTGTTGGAGGATCAGGAGTGGCTGGTGCTTCCACTGAGGTGCTACGGAGGGTGCACTCCCCAAAAACCCAGACAGGGAATCTGGATGGCACCACCACAGGTGCAAACATGTCCACAACCATGACTCTCCATAATCACAAATAAAAAAACAAGGAAAGAGACAGAGAGAAAAGTGACAGAAAAGATTGAAGACAAGGAGGAAAATAGAATAGGTCTAAAAAAGAGATTCAAAATAAAGACTAACTAAACAAATAGTATTCCCTAAGTAAACTACAGCACAAGAAATACAAAAGGATCATGCAACTGCTGTAAAACAACATTTAAAAGATATTTTTATGTTGCTTACATGCATGCGTAAGAAACATGTTGCAGCAGCTCACTGCAGAAGCAGGTTGTGGAGGTGAGGCACTGTTGTGGCCAATGCCCTCACTGCCTTTGGAGGCTTGGACCACTTTCTCCAATGGGGTGGCACGCTGCTGCTGACACTAGTTCAGCCAGCATGCCACCACCTTGAAATGTTTTAGCCACTGCAATCAGGGGGTGCCTCATTATTGCAGCATCAGCCATTCCGCTGCAGTGAGGGAGTGACCCGTCATTGCAGGGTAGTCCCTTGCATGCCCCTGACCCAGTTTGCTGATGGGGAGCCCATTCCCCATCGGCATAATGTCACCACCCCGAAGTTTCTGTTGTCTGTCAAGGGGGTGCCCAATCCCCCTCGGCATCATGTCCACCCTCTTTCTTTGCTGACCGGGTGCCCAATCCCTGCCAGCTTCAGTGTCCCCTTCTCAGATGAATTTGCTGACAGGAGAGCCCACTCTGTATCGGCATAATGCCCCCCCAATGAATTGTGTGCCGAGGGGATGCCCAATCCCCCTCAGCTCTTCCCTGTATGTGCCGATGGGGGTGCCCAATCCCCTGACAGCTACAGGCCCCCAAAACACTCAGGTGGCATGCTGGGAGCACACCCCAGCATGCCAAATGTCCCTGTAAAAAGAAAAACCATCCCACAATGTACTTCTTTTTTTTAAAACCCTGTAAAACAGAAAACGGTCCCTCGTTGAGTCCGTGGCCCCTCCCCCAACCCGCACCTACCCTCTGCGCACCCTGCATTCCCACACACCCCCACCCCATACTTACCTCCGGAGCCCAGCGTGATGATCTTCAGTGAACTGGGAACATGTCTGCACTCTTCAAAGCCAACAGCGAACTGAAGAAATGCCGGTAAGCTGTATAATGGCACAAATAGTTTTTTTTCAATTCTGGTGCACATCTCAGGCATTTTTGGGAATTTTGGCACCAAAAATTCAACATAGGTTTATTGGGACCCCTCCTCATGATTTCAGCCACTGTCATGGCGTTATTCGATCCCAAAAGGTGATTTCGTGGTCACTGTGCGGAATCAACTTTTGGGACCTAGTAATGAAACGACAGTGCCAGAGTTCACGAGGTGGGCTCTAAAAAAGCCTATGTTGCAAATTTGGTGGAAAAAATCCATAAAATTACTGTTTTATGGGTGTGCGTTGCCCAGTTGCTACGTATGCTTGTAACTTCACGAATTTTCAATATTTTCAAGCCAGATTTTCAACATTAGCATTTTTCACACCTTCTTACGAACAGTAGAGCCGTCATTTTTCACATCCTAGCCGAAATGTTTTTTCGCACTTCCAGCACAGAATAGCGCTGTTGCTGTGGGAAATCAGTGTTCGGGACAGATTAAAAAAATGACAGTGACACTGTTCATGAGCAGAGGTCCTAAAATGCCTATGTTGAAAATCTGGTGATAAAAGTCCATAAAATGACTGTATTATAAGCATGCATTGCACTGTTTCCACGTACTCTTGTAACTTCCCAAAATTTGTATATTTTCACGCCAGATTTTCAACACTGGCATTTTTTCACACCTCCTTAAGAACAGTACAGCTGTCATTTTTCACATCCTGGCTGAAATATGTTTTTGCACTTCTGGTGCAGAATAGCACAGTCACTGTGGGAAATCAGAGTTTGAGACAGATTAAGATCAAGCGAGTGAGAGAGAGAGAGAGAGAGAGAGAGAGAGAGACAGTAAACGAGCTCAACTGATCTCTGTCAGGACTGCTGTGGATTTCTTTGTGGGCAGAAAAAGGCACCAACACAGGCAGGAGCCCAGTACAAAAGGGCAGCCTTCGGCACTGGAAGAAACAGAATGAGCAAGTGAGGGAGGGGGAGTGAGCAAGCTTAACGGAGCTCTGTCGGGACTGCTGCGGATTTCTTTGTGGGCAGAAAAAGACACCAATGCAGGCAGGAGTCCAGTACAAAATGGCAGCCTGCAGCGCCGGGAGAAACAGAATGAGCAAGTGAGGGAGGGGGAGTGATCGAGCTCAACGGAGCTCTGTCGGGACTGCTGTGGATTTCTTTGTGGGCAGAAAAATGCAGGCAGGAGCCCAGTACAAAAGGGCAGCCTGCAGCGTGAGGAAAAACAGAATGAGCAAGTGAGATGGGGGAGTGAGCGAGATCAATGGAGCTCTGTTGGGACTGCTGCAGATTTCTTTGTGGGCAGAAAAAGGTGCCAATGCAGGCAGGAGCCCAGTACAAAAGGGCAGCCTGCAGCTCTGGGAGAAACAGAATGAGTGAGTGAGAGATGGGGAGTGAGCAAGATCAATGGAGCTCTGTCAGGATTGCTGCAGATTTCTTTGTGGGCAGAAAAAGGCGCCAATGTAAGGAGAAGCCCAGTACAAAAGGGCAGCCTGCAGTGTTGGGAGAAATAGAATGAGCGAGTGAGAGAGGGGAGTGAGCGAGCTGCAGCTCTGCTGGGACTTTACAGTTGCCCACCCTCCCACCCAGGGTCCTCTGTAGTCCTATGTTACAGCAGGGTCTCTGGAGTAGAGATAAAGGAATGATTGGATACTTTTAGGATTGCTGTAATAATGCAGATTCAGTTCTGTTTAAATCTCTAACTGAGCTAAGTACTGAGCTATGCTGTAATGATTGCTGTAATAATGCATATTTATTTGTTCTGTTTTTATGTTTGCTTGCACGCATGTGCAAGAAACCTAGTGCCATCATCGGAGATTTCAGAGGTGTGTCACCTCCTCCTCCTCCAATTCAGGCAGTGTCCTGGCAGGCGCGGCCCCTGTAAGCCAATGCATTTTCGAGCTGTCTATGACACGCTCCAAAATGCAGTGGCATCTGATTGAAAGGGGAACTACGCATGAGTGAGCAGCGATAGAAGCTGCTCGCCGCAGACTCCCAGCCGCAGGCGTCACGGCGCTCCCGCATGCAGTGTATAGCCGACGGTGCCCAATCCCGTCGGCTGGCTCATCGTCTCCTCCCCCTCAGTACTTGGTGCCACGCTGGGAGCCCACCCCAGCGTGGCAATCAATAATTTGCCAGCAGGGTGCCCAATCCCCGTCGGTTGAAAACCCCCAAAGTCCTTGTGCCACGCTGAGGCCCCACCCAGCGTGGCAAGCAATCCTGCAAGGTTTTCCCCTTTTGCGGCCAGGGTGCCCAATCCCCGTCGGCTGATTCCCAAAGTCCTTGTGCCATGCTGGGCCCACCCCAGCGTGGCAAAGCAGTCCACTGACGTCTTTTCATTTGTTTAACCTGTAAGACAAAAAGCGGTCCAGTAGTCGTCTCCCGAGCCCCCTCCCACAACCCGCACCCATCCACTGTGCACCAGCCTCCCCACACCCCCACACCCCATACTTACCTCGGACTCCGGCGCGGCGATCTTCGGTGGACCGGGAACATGTCTGCACTCTTCAAAGCCGACTGCGAACTCCAGGAAATGCAATTTTTGCGCCAAATTTTCAACATGGGGTTTTTGAGACCCCTTCTCATGAATGATGTCACTGACATGGCGTTATTCGGGCCCGAAGGGTGATTTCATGCAGTGACTGCGAAATCAACCTTCGGGCCTGAATACCACCATGACAGTGACATCATTCCTACCATGAGAAAGGGCCCAAACCCCATGTTGAAAATTTGGTGCCAAAATTCCAAAAAATGACTGTTTAACGAGCGTGCGTTGCGCAGTTCCTACGCAGGCTCATAAGTTCGCGAAATTTCAATATTTTCACTCCAGATTTTCAATATTGCCATTTCACCACACCTTCTTATGAGTAGTGCAGCTGTCATTTTTCACATCTCACCCAAAATGTGTTTCCGCCCATGTAGCGCAGAATGGTGCAGTCAGTGTGCGAAATCAATGTACGGGACAAATTAAGAAAATCACAGTGACACTGTTCATGAGCAGAGGTCTTGAAATGGCTATATTGAAAATTTGGTGAAAAAATTCCTAAAAATGACTGTTTTACGAGCGTGCGTTGCGCAGTTCCTACGCACGCTCATAGGTTTGCAATTTTAAATATTTCCACTCAGATTTTCAACATTGCCATTTCACACCTTCTTATGAGTAGTACAGCTGTCATTTTCACATCTCACCCAAAATGTGTTTCTGCCCATGTGGCACAATGGCACAGTCATTGTCTTGAACTCAATGTATGGGACACATTAAGAAAATCACAGTGTCACTGTTCATGAGCAGAGATCTTAAAATGGCAATGCGAAAATTTGGTGAAAGAATTCCTAAAATGACTGTTTTTCAGTGTGCATTGCACAGGTCCCAATGCGCTAGTAGGTTTGCGAATTTTCAATATTTCCTCCTGATTTTCAACATTGCCATTTTCCACACCTCCTTATGAACAGTACAGCTGCAATTTTCCATATGTCACCAAAATATGTTATCGCACATGTGCGCACAATGGTGCTGTTGGTGTGAAAGCAATGTTTAGGGCAGATTAAGAAAATCACAGTTACACTGTTCATGAGCAGAGGTCTTAAAATGGCTATGTTGAAAACTTGGTGACAAAAGTCCATAAAATGACTGTTATGAGTGAGCATTGTGCAGTTTCCATGCATCCTCGTTAGTTCATGACTTTGTAATATTTTCAGTCCAGATTTTCACTAGTGGCATTTTCCCACACTTCCTTATGAACAGTACAGCTGCCATTTTCACAACATGGTGATGTGTTTTCCACACTTTCAGTGCAGAGATGGTGCTGTGGAAATCATTGTTCGGCACAGATAAAGAAAATCACAGTGACACTGTTCATGATTGGAGGCACCAAAATGCCTGAGTTGACAATCTGCTATAAAAAATCCCCAACCTAATTATATTACGGGTGTGCGTTGCACAGTTTCTATGTACGCTTGTGACTTCACCATTTTTAAATATTTTACTACACATTTGCAACATAAACATTTTACACCTCCCCATGACAGAGTACAGCTGTCATTTTTACATCCTGTTCGAATATTTTGCACCTGTGGTGCTAAATGCGTAGTCACTGTGCATAGGCAGCTTTATACCAAACTGATATTCCCCTGTTCATGAGGTGGGGTCACAAAACAAACATGTTGAAAATTTGGGTGAAAATACTCAACAATGCCTGAGTATTAGGCTTTTCAACTAAATCGCCCAACCCTCTAGAGAATGACAGGAATCAGGGGTGTGACTTGGGATTCTTGCCTGTGATGCTCATACCATTCCACACCCTGCAGTCACTGACAGGCATCGAGGTATGCCTTGGACTCTTGACCCCAAACTTCACCCCATTCTCCTATATGGCCCCATCTCACGTATTTCCTAATGAGATGGAGTGCGCATAAGGGCCAAAGACCCCAAGGAACACGTGCCACTTGTCAGTCTCTGCAGAGTGGGGTGTGGTGAAATGGCGTGGCCGTTATGCCTGGTGACCCAAACGCACATCCCAATGCCTGTCACTCTCTGCAGGGTGGTGGTGGGGTTGGCTTCAGTTCAATATTTCACTGCCATTCCTATTACGCAGCTCTGCAACTTCTACACTGCCACTGCCAATGCCAGCAAGCAAACATTCGGCATTGACAAATGCTTGTTTTCTCTAACTGAGCTGAGTAATACTTGGAGTGCAATAGGATTTCTAACTGGGCTAAGTGAAACTATATGAGAGCTGAGAACAAAAAGTATGGCAGCTGAGGGGTGAAAAACAGACAAGGAGGCTTTAGAATTGCTGCAGTAATACAGTATCTAATGGATGAGATTTGAGACTGAATTAACCCGGTCGGCAAGGGGGCAGTAGGGGGACTAGTGTGGGGAAGGAACAGGAATTTGAGTAAATAGGGGCCTTACAGTTGCAGTAGGGTACAGAACCTGGGGGTAAGAGCCCGTAACATAAGATCTGGGTCAAAATGGGGCAGGTGCCACATGTCAATAGGGCGGGCATCTTTGGAAGGGTGGTGGGCTGTACAGGGTGTGGGTCTGCCATGATCCTGGACTGGGCTTAGAGGATGGGAGGGGGTGTATGGTCTGTAGATGACTGGCTAGTTTGAAGGAGGAACTGTGGAGGTTAGGGAGGCATCTAAGTGGCAGGGCAGATGAGTATGGCAGGCATCCTGTGGGGGGGGTAGGGGATGGCAAAGGAGGACGTAGGAAGAACAACTAGGGAGTAAAACCGACCCCAGTATCAGAGGCACAAACAGAAAAGACAGGAGAAGGGAAGGGGTGCCCGAGGCGAGGGAGGGGCCTCCTGATGGGGGAGGCAGAGACCACAAAGAGTACCAGGGGAGAGAGAAGATGGCTGTGGGTAGGAAGGGACCTGGCGTGGCACGGAGGGGAACAAAGTAGGAGGGGGGAACTGATAGGGGAAGAGATGTAGGAGAGTATCGACTAGGAATAGATTTGAACCTCTGCTATGGGAGAGAGAGGGGGAACAGGAATATAATGAAGGGGGGAGGACAAGCGGGGCATGAGAGGAATGGCAACAGGTAGGAGAAGAGATAGCGAGGACAAAAGTGTACATGGGGGGCAAGTAAGGAAGGAGGGATTGGTGACTGGAGGAAAGAAGGCTACAGGAAGGGGGAAGGATGGGAGGGGCATCACTATCGGGGTAGAAAGTAATGGGAGCTCTAAATCGACAACATTGGGGATAGGAGAGGGGTTGGAAATCAGCAGGGAGGAGGAGAGGTCGACATGGGAAGCCCAGTAGGAATTAGTCAGGCTAGGAAGTGGTTCGAGGGGAATGGGAGGAATAAGGCAGAGAAAAGGGGTGAGGTGGAAGTAGGGGGTACAGATACAGAAGTCACAGAGGGTGTAGCTGGCGGGGGTAAGGGGCAGGGAAGAACAAATACTGGGGTGGTGGAAGGGGCATTAGAAGGGAAAGGGGGTAAGGGATGGGGGGCACTCATCTTGGGGAATTCTATACTGAAATGGGTGAGATGGGGCAGAAAGGGGGAGCAGCACAGCCGTAGTTGGGTTGAAGCTGTCCCCAGGTTGACTGCAGGAGGGGCAGGGCAGGCATTGCTCAAGCGTGCAGTGAGGGGAAGGAAGAAACCTCATTTACTGTTGCATGTGCGTACAAACGACTTGGTGGGGGACACTGTGGAAGCAGTGAGGGGGAGGTTTGAGTAGTTGGGCAGGCAGTGTGAGGGGGTGGGGAAGTCGGTGGCATTCTTGGAGGTACTGTCGGTACCACGTGCTAGCATGGGGAGGAAGGATAGGCTTGAGGAGTTCAAAGAGTGGGTGAGGGATTGGTGCCACACAAAACATTATGGCTTAGTGACTAACTGGGGTAGGGTCTGGAGGGAATAGTGACTTGTATGTGGGGGAAAGGGTACACTGGAGCAGGAAGGGGAAGGGAGTATTAAAGGCAGCATTACTGCCGGCCCACTGGTGCTGAGGGTTGAGGCGCTGGATGCCACACCTGGTGCCACGCTGGTGACCTGGGTTCAGATTCGAGCCCAGGCCACCAGAGGTCAGCAGGGAAGGGATAGGATTGAGCATCTGGAGGACTCCTTTCCTATCCTGGGGCAGGATCCAGGGACCCACCACTCTGTAGCAGCCCATGGTGATGACTGAGGGTGCTACTAGAGTGGTGTAGTAAAGGGAGAGGAGTGTGGAAGACATTGGCACACTGTGCCTAAGTGTCATTGCTCGCCTGCACTCTGCAAAGGGGAGAAAAGTGGAAAATGGGCTACGGTCGGGCAGCATGAGCTTCCGACCCCAGCTGACAGTTCTTAGGCCTAGTACTTTCATTTCCAAATACATAACAGCACATGTAAGCAAGCAATATTTGGCATTGACAAATGCTTGTTTTCTGTGGTACAGAACAAGTTCCTTCTACTCAGTCTGACTAGAAATGAAAAACAAGCAGCAAGACAGGCACAGTGACTGTAGAGAGATGTACCATGTGACCTGCAGAAGCTCTTCCAATTGATCTTTAAACAATCTGGTTATCCAAAGCATTTTTACAAAAATTCACTGCAGTAACATCAAAGGTGAAATTATAGGGAGAAGTAACAAGGCGACATTAGATAAAGCGAATTGCACGCACAGGAAAAAAAATTGCAACATTGTCTGTGAAGGTGGAGTTTGGCAGTCCACCTAAATTTTGCAACATCTTTATCCATAACTGACACATATGAAAAACAATTTCTAGCAAGAGCCGGTATCGCTGCAGCTGTGGACACGGCACTGTCCACCATGTTAAAGATGGCTGCTGGAGTTCATTGCACAAATGTGACCACTTGCAGATGTGCACTGAACTCTGGATCTCCAGTGGCTCGGTCTGCCATGTTCAAGATGGCTGCCAGTGTTCTCTGTGCATGAGTGACAACTTGCGCATGTGCACTGAGATCTGGTGGCCATCTTGAACAAGGCGGAAAGTACCATGTTCCGACCGCCGAAGAAAGTAGTGTTGGTGGATGCCCGGGGATTCATGTCCACCTCCACTACTCCAAAATTAGTACGGTCAGTATCCAGTGAGCTCCCTTAGTCTAAGAGATCGCAAGATGGCTACAGGGCTCCACCCAACTGCTGCTGTAATAACCCATCTCATTGTAATCAAAAAGTGTTCCTACTCTTATGACCAACCAGGATATCGGGCAACACCTCCTCCAGCCAGGTGTTAGCACTAGCCTGATTTACTGTCAGCTTCTCTCCATGGGCACACTAGTACCCAGTGTTATTCACCTGTTTCCACTGCTAGAGCCAATCATCGGTCAGATTAAAATTTGAGCGCCCAGACCATTAGCAAGTTGCTTCACCATTTAAATGAATAGTGGGCTGCTAAAAATAGGAACATAGAAACATAGAAGATGACGGCAGATAAGGACCACAATGCTCATCCAGTCTGCCCATTTTATCTACTTTATGAATGTGCTAAAGGCCTTTACTCTGTCAATGGCCTATTTATTCATACTCATCTGTATTGTTTCCTTATGCCTATCCCATGCATGTTTGAAGCACTGCACTGTATTCATATCCACCACTTCCTGAGGTAGGCCGTTCCATGCATCCACCACACTTTCTGTGAAAAAGAACTTCCTCTCATTACCCCTTAATCGGCCTCCATCTAATCTCATGCTGTGTCCTCTTGTCCTGCTATTTTTCTTATTCTGAAACATGTTAGACTCATTCACCTTGTTAATGCCCTTAAGATATCTGAATGTTTCGATCATATCACCTCTCTCCCTCCTTTGTTCTAGGGTATACATATTGAGCTCTGTTAATTTGTCCTCCTGATGTAGTCCCTGCACCATTTTGGTTGCCCTTCTCTGGACTGCCTCCATTTTGTTAATGTCCTTGTGCAGGTGCAGGCTTGCAGCCTCCAGTACTGCACACAGTACTCCAGATGGGGCCTAATCAGTGTCTTGTAAAGAGGGCTTATTATCCCCCTCTTATGACTTGTGATACCCCTACTAATACACCCCGACATCCCTCTAGCCTTACCTACTGCTTTAGTGGTCTGCTTGTATGATTTCAGGTCATCTGAGATGATACAAAATCACACATGCCCCAACAATGCAAAGCATCATGGGCTGCATATGCAAATCACCACAGAATGTTATGCTGGTCCAACTTTAAGCAGAATTGCAGGGTGCTGAAAGGCCTCTCACACAGTTTGCAAAGGGTGCTACAGAAGACATAGACACGTGTTTCGTCCTACCAGGACTCATCAGTATGCTTCGTCTGTTTGACACCCCAGTGGAATGGACCAGCTACCCTAAGACAGTGTGTCTTGGATATGTTGTGGTGAACCCATTAAAATAAAAAACTATTTAAAAGACAAAGAACCTCTGTGTGCAAACACTGAGGCAAGGGTTACCCCAAAAGGCATTTGGCTGGGAAGCTAAGTTTCAAGAAAATACAAAATCACACATGCCCCCACAATGCAAAGCATCATGGGCTGCATATGCAAATCACCACAGAATGTTATTCTGGTCCAACTTTAAGCAGAATTGCATGGTGCCGGAAGGCCTCTCACACAGTTTGCAAAGGGTGCTAACAGAAGACATAGACACGTGTTTCATCCTACCAGGACTCATCAGTATGCTTTGTCTGTTTAGCACCCCAGTGGAATGGACCAGCTACCCTAAGACAGTGTGTCTTGGATATGTTGTGGTGAACCCATTAAAATAAAAAACTATTTAAAAGACAAAGAACGTCTGTGCGCAAACACTGAGGCAAGGGTTACCCCAAAGGGCATTTGGCTGGGAAGCCAAGTTTCAAGAAAATACAAAATCACACATGCCTCCACAATGCAAAGCATCATGGGCTGCATATGCAAATCACCACAGAATGTTATGCTGGTCCAACTTTAAGCAGAATTGCATGGTGCCGAAAGGCCTCTCACACAGTTTGCAAAGGGTGCTAACAGAAGACATAGACACGATGCCTAAGTTTCTTTCTTCCCTTGTGATTGCCAGTAACTCCCCTCCCAAACTATAGGTAGCTTCAAGGTTTCTCTTCCCTATGTGCATGATCTTGCCCTTCTTTATGATAAACCCCAGTTGCCACTCTTCAGACCATTTTGCCAGTTTTTCCAGATCTCTTCTCAGTCTGCCCCCACCATCTGGATCATCTACTCTGCTGCAGATCTTGGTGTCATCTGCAAACTGACAAACCTTACCCTCCAGTCCATCTGCAATGTCACTGATGAAGATATTGAAGAGGACTGGCCCCAGGACTGATCCCTGCGGTACCCCACTTGTGACTTGCATCTCTTCTGACTGTATACCATTTACCACCACTCTCTGTTTTCTGCCTGCCAACCAGTTTGCCACCCAGTTGACCAACTTCTGACCCACCCTGAGCCTACCCAGCATATTAATCAATCTTCTATGTGGAACAGTATCGAAAGCTTTGCAGAAGTCAAGGTAGGCGATATCAGCTGCACCCACTTGGTCCACCACTCTGGTTACCCAGTTAAAGAAATCTATGAGATCAATGCTTCTCAGCCATGAACACTGCAGAACCAGCTTACCAATGTCTCCTCCACATTTCCATCTTTCCTCTCCCTTTTGTGCGTTAAGAATTTTGATTTGCATGCCACTCTCTAAAAAGCTTCTCTCTATCTCTTAAAAGATCAGACATTGTGACTCTAGAAAGGCTGAAATGAACATCCATGTCCTGAGTTGACGCCTTGGGCATAGAATTGGCTGCATTGAGCACATCTATTTTCTCAGAAAGGGTAAGTGCCTTTCATTTGAATGACATGCATAGAAACACAGAATTTGACGGCAGATAAGGACCGCTTGGCCCACCTAGCCTGCCCATTTTCCTTTTCTAATGGAAAGCTGCTGATCCTAGTTAACGAACAGCCAAATTCCTCCTACCCCCCACTAGAATTGCCTTATGTCTGTCCCATGCATTCTTGAATTCCCACACTGTTTTTGACTCCACTACCTCCTCTGAAAGGTTGTGCCATGTATTCACAACCTTCTCCATGAAAAAAATACTTCCTCATATTACCTCTGAGCCGTCTCCCTCTATCTTCAAATTGTGCCTCCTGGTTCTTGTACATCTCTTGCAAAAGCGGGAGTAGGAACTGCTGAAAAAGCAACTAAACCAACAGAAGCAAAATCACATTAAGAGGCCAGTGTCACAGCTACCTTTTATAAGGAGCTGTCAGAGACCTTTACCCAGGTGTGATTAGTTACAATTGGCATATCATTAGAAATATAGAAACAAAATTTGTCAGCAGAAAACGACTGCTTGGCGTTACAAATCTGCCCATGTTGTCCCTGCCTAGATTGTCTCAAAAGACCTTAACTCATCTCCTGGGACCCTCCCTCCTCCCTGCATATATACTAATATGACCTTATGTCTATCCCACACATGCTTGAAGCCTCCTATTGTTTTTGTCTTCACCACTTCTGCTGGCAGTCTGTTCCAGGCATCCACCACTTTTTCAGTGAAGTAGTGTTTCCTCACATCCCTCCTAAACTTCCTCCCTCCAGCTTTATCACATGCCCTTAGGCCCAGGTGATCTTTCTCATTTGAAAGAGACCCTTCCCTGTACCCTGTTCATCCCCATGAGGTACTTGTAGGACTCTATCATATCCCTGCTCTTTTCTCACTTTCAGGGTGTACATGGTGAGATCTCTCAGCCTCTCTTTCTAGAGCTTTTGGTGCAACACCTGAACCCATTTAGTTGCTCTCCTCTGGACTGTCTCCACCCTGTTTATGTCCTTTCTGAGCTGTGGCCTCCACAACTAGACACAATACTCCAGGTGGTGTCTTTCAAGTCATCGATACAATGTCAACACCACTGACTTCCTCCTGCTGGAGATACCCCTCCCTATGTATTACAGCAACAAACTGGCCCTACCCACTGCTCTGTTGCATTGCTCTGCCTCTTTGAGGTCATCAGATATGATAACTCCAAGGTCCCTTTCCTACTTAGTAACTCAGTACCACCTCCTCCACCCTATACTCAACTTCTGGGTTCCTGCGCCTTAGGTGCAGGATTTTGCACTTTCTTGCTGTGAACCCCAATGGCCATGCTCCTGACCATTCCTTGAGTTTATCAAGGCCCTTATGCATTCTCTCCACTGCCTCCTGAGTGTCCACTCTATTACAGATTTTTGTGTCATCTGCAAAAGGCATATCATCCCTTCTAGTTCTTCTGCAATGTCATTTATGAAGACATTGAAGAGGACTTGTCCCACTACTGAGCCCTGTGGCACCCTGCTTGTCACTCTCCCCTCATTAGAGTGAGTGCCATTAGCCACCATCCTCTGCAACTAATCCATTAACCAGTTTCTTACCCAATCGAGTGCTTTGGATCCCACCCCAGGCTGCTCAATTTCCCTATCAGTCTCCTGTGTATCACAGTGTCAAAGGTCTCACTAAATTTCATATTGGACATGTCCACTGCACTCCCCTGATCTATTTCCCTGGTCACCAAGTGAAATAGATCAATCATATGTGTCTGACATGACTCCTTCCTCTCCTCCCCCATGAATCCATGCTGCCTTTGGTCTTGTAGCACATTGGAGTCAAGATACTCTGCCAACCTTTTTTTCTATTATGGTTTCCATTAATTTCTCCAACAGTGATGCAAGACGGACCAGCCTATAGTTTCAAGCCACCTCCCTGTTTCTACTCTTCTGAAGAGGGACCACATCTGCTCTCATCCAGTCCTCCAGAACCATGCTTGTTTCCAACAAGCTATTGAATAAGGCTGTCAGTGGGACAGCTAGCACCCCTCTGAGCTCCATTAATTCCCTTAGGTATATCACATCCAGTCCCATAGCCATGTCCACTCTAAGAGCTGCAGATCCCTTCAGGACCCTTTTCTCTGAAAATGGACTTGTGCCCACCTGCCACCCCTTTTTTCCTGCTGCTCCCTAATAATCCATCCCCCTCCCTTCTCCCCCTACTGTGAAGACTGAGCAAAAGTATCTGTTCAAGATGTCTGCATTTTCTCAAACCTCTTCTGTCCAGTCTCACCTTCTGCCCTTCCTATTCACAATATCCCTCACCCTTTCTTTTCTGTTCTCACTTTTATACCTGAAGAAAGTCTTATCTCCTGTAAGTAACCCATTGGCTAGCCTGTCCTCTGTCCACACCTTTGCTCCCCTCACTGGCTTTTCTGCTTCTCTCTGTTTTACTTATACCTCCCTGTCTTCCTCCCCCTCATTTCATTATACTTCTTGAATACCACCATTTGTTTTCTGTCAACGGCTTGACCGCATCCTAAGAGAACACTTCTATTCCTGTCCCTTATTGCCCCATTGTTCCTGTGCCCCTGCACGGCAATCCTCACCCAAAGAGGCAGCTTCTGAGGCAGTCTCCTTTTTCTTTCAACTCAACCCTCCTGAAGTCCAGTATCCTAATACTCATACTGTTTTCCTCTATTCTTATCTTAATATTAAACCACACTGTATAGCTTCACAGGTGCCTAGAGGACTGCCCATTGTGATGTCTGCAACGCCATCCTGGTTCATAAGCACCAGGTCCAGCACTGCCCCATCCCTAGTTAGTTCCTTAACTAACTGCCTGAGAAAAGCTCCTTGTAGGGAGTCATGATGGCCCTGCTCCTTCCTGAATCATGCAGACTGAAGTCCAAGACTAACAGCACTTCTTCCTTATTTTCCATCCTGCTAATGGCTTCCCCAAGTGTCTTATATAGTTCCTGCCCCTGTGCTGGAGATCTGTATACCACTCCTAAATCGATAGCGGTCCTAGAATCTGTCTCCAGGATAACACACAGCACCTCCAGTTCTTCATTTTCCTCCAGGTACCACTGTACTTCCCTGGACTTGATTTTCAATCCCTCCTTAATATATAGTACAACCTCACCTCCCTCCCTTCCCTGTCTCTCCTGAACAGAGAGTAACCTGCTATGCCCACATCCCAGTCATGGCTGTCAGTGCACCATGACTCCATTATGGATACCAGCTGTAGGCTAGCCTCTGCCATGATGGCCTCCAGGTCCAGAATTTGATTTTTCAGATTCTTGCATTGGTGCACATGACTATCCATACTTTACACTCTCCCTGTCTGCTTCCCTCCTTCCCCTCCTCCTGAGTTTGCTGTTCTCTGAAGCAGTGATGAAAGTGAACAGGAACACACAGGAACTCAGTTCCTGTACCTTTTTTGCAGCAGGAACTGAGATCCTGTACTTCTTCCCACTGACACTGAAACTGAAATTCTTAAATTAGCAAAATAGTGGCAGTTTCTGGACATGTGCTCTGTAATCAGGGTTTCCATAACAACATTTGACTTGTACAACAATGCTATTTTCCTAGAAATACTTCAATATCTCTAACTGAATCTACTAGTGTCAAATTAGATAGATGTCTCGACACCGTTATCCTTAAGATTGAGGATCTTCATTTCTGCATTTCATAATTGCCAGTGCGTGAGTTCCTGTACTTCTTGTCTACCACTTGCACCACTGCTCTGAAGCCCCCCCGACCCCCTCATCCCTTGTTACCTTCTCCATTATCTATCTCATTTACTTTCTTCTTGCTTTCCTGATTTATATCCCCCTTGTCCTCTGCCTTGTCCCCACCCCTGTCTCCTTTTGACACTGCCCTGGTGGAGTTTACTTTTATCAGGTTGTTCCTCCATTTTGCATCATCATCCTGGGAGGCTATTGATAGCTCACTTGGTTTTACAACCTCCCTAATGGTAAGTTTAAATGTTCATTCATATAGCCTCGAAATCTCCCACTTGGGACTGTGGTCCCCCTCCTGGAAAGACGAAGGCCATCTCTCCCATAGAGGCCCGTATTCTCCCAGGCATGTACCAATTCTCAAAAGCCCTGGATCAGAGTATCCTGTCCTCTTCCCAGCCATGTACAGTAGAACACTTTGACAAAAGTAACTGTGTGGGCCACCTGGTTGAGGCCCCTCCCCAGCTCCCTGGAATTTCCATGCACTACCCCTGCCCTATCCCTTGCAAGGTTATTTGTCCCCAGGTGGATAATACATCAACTGCAGTTCCCTCCCATTTACTGCAGCCCTAGCAATCTTCTGGATCTGCTCTTCATCCCTACAAGATAAAGTACCTCCCAGCTACTTCTCCTCCCACTCACTCCCACATTCCCAAGTCTATTTCCCCTAGCAATAGAATCCCCCACTTGCAGCTGTTTTCTCCTTGGCTTGGGCCTTATCATCCCTCCTTGGGGCCTTCCTTCTGAGGAACCTCAGTTCCTCCCCTCCCACAACTATGTGTGCCTCCTCCAGGCTACCCCTCCTACCAGTAGAGTGAAGGAAGATTGCATTGGTACAGACTGAGGAGTGTGTACCTTGCTGCCTCCTACACCCTCCCAGAGCCCACCAATCTCCAACCACTCTGCATCTACCTAGGCATCCTCTAGGGGAGTGGTAGTAGCTTTGGTGATCCCTGTATGGGGCAAAAGGTTCTCTGCACTCTTGGCAGGTCAGCTTCGAGTTCGGCAACCTCTGTGCTCAACCCAGAGAGGTGAGTACAAATAGGGAAGCACCTCAGTCTCCAGAAGGTGTCCCAAAAAACTGCGGCTTCACTTTCATTGCATTGCACTACTTACATGCTGTTTCCCCAGTTCACTCATAATCATTTTCATACAACTAGCAATGCCTCTTTTCCTCTCTGTGAATAACTGTGTGACTGTCTGATGGAATGGATTCATACTACTATAGCAGAAACTCTTATCCTTGAACAGTTTGGACTGGTTTTCCCAATGTCTGTTGTTCTCATAGTTTCCAGTAATTGGCACACTTGAGTGATCCAAAAATCATGGAACCAATCTTTGGGTAATGATGAGTTTCATTTTGTATCATAAAGGGTTACATACAGCTACATGCTTAGCCATTTTTTATGAACTGTCACATTGCTTATTACTAAACAAATGTCTTCAGTAGTATATAGTGTACAAACAAAGATCAGAGGCACACTGCTTCCAGAAAAAAAAACTCAAGAATAGGGTACTTTCATGTTCAGATTATAAAAAGTTATACTGTCAATTTGTAGTTTAGGGGATTAAGAAAAGAACACCACCAACAGAATGTAAACTTTTTTTAAAGTACGAACCCCTGGAGTGACTAAATCAGTTGACTGGCACCATCTTTCCAGTCAGCAATAAATCTGTCATGTGTTGAAATGAGGCAAGAGTTATCCAGCTGATAAGCCATACTGCAACTGACAGCAAAAATAAAATCAGCGAAGAGCTCATCTGGTGCAGTCAATGGTCCATTCACTTCATAAAAGAGATTCCCTCCAGTAAAGCTGAAATCCTGAGAGAGAAAACATGGCGGGTGGTGTGGAGTTCTTTTCAGAAAAGAGAAGCACCTCCTGAACATGCTTAGATAAACAATCTTGTTTGTGTGGATGCAGTGGGATAGTTCTAGTCCCTGAGCACATCATGTCATCCTTACTAAACAAATACATCTATGCACTCTTTTTTTTCTGGTGGAAGCAAAGATTTTTGAATGATTTTCTATTCAGAAAGTTGTGTTTATTCTCACAAAAGAATGCTATCAGCCATACCCAAGTGTTCATTCCGAAGAACCTTCAGCATAAATTTGTATTTCTTCAGAGTGATATCTGTTTTCATGAGCATGACATAATCCTGCTTTTAAGGGAAGGCTAAGTGGCCCAAAGGCATGTTCAGAATTTGATGTTTTTTCTCTAGAGTACACATGGTGTCTTCTATTTATCAGACTGTTCACTGCCTCTTTGTTTTGTTTATGCACCCAAATGTTCCTATGGCAAATGCTCATCACCTACCCTATGTAACTGTCTACTACTTTACATTAATAAGGATAATCAACTGAGGATACACTTCAGCCTGAAATATAGAAATGAAAACAGTCTACAAGGTCATAACAAACAGTTCCCTAGAGATTTATTTATTTATTGGAATTTCTAAAACAACCTTTGAGTAAGAACACTTTTACAAAGGGTCCACGTACGTTAAACAGTACAAATACAGACACTACTGAATTCACAGTACAAATAGAGACATAGTTGAAATATCAACTGATAACTGAATTCACAGTACAAATACAAACATTGTTGAATTATCTATCAGTACTGTCAGTATCAAAACATAGAAAACAGCTAAGAGTTTCTTATGAGTTTCATTAAGGGTGTAATACCGAGTGCTGCACGGTATAAGGAAGCATATGAGAGAGGAAAATTTGGGATAGTGAGAGAGTGGTTAGTGAATGGAGCGTGGGGATAGAGCAGCCCAGAAGGAGCATTGTCACATTGCATTGCAGCTTTGGAGATGAGGAGCTGGGGATGGTGCACATGAGTGTAAAAACTAGCAAAATAAAGTACTATTACATACAAAAGGGTAATGAAAATTTGGAAATAAACAGCACAGATATAATTGACAGTAAAAAATATTAAAAAAAAAAAATGAGATCAACTGCTATATGAGGGACAAAATATAAAAGGATACATCCACTGAGACAGTAGGGAGCAGTCATGGTGTACCTCCTGGTCTTCTACTGCTTTGTTTCCACAGTTTTACCCACAGTATTACCTATGTGACCTGCAACACACACACACACACACACACACACACACACACAAACTCTCACATCCAATATATTGGTATGACTCTGCTTACATGTAAGAAAGGCGTACTGTAACATGTATAAAGCTATAACGCTGTAAAGCTTTAAAGACATGCTCTAGCCAGAATATTTTAACATCAATAAATTCTAAATTAAGATTGGCAGATCCCCAAAAAGCATCATGTCAAAACTGTGATTTCTAAGTTACTTAGTTAAATAGTTGCAAGCCTGTTTAGCTTTCATTATCATAGGTGAAGGGGGCTTTAGAAATCATCCCTACTCTAAAATGAGACTGCAATGATAATTTTACTACCCATGACACCATAACATTTGATGTCCCTCCACCTGTCATTAGCAGCATAGATCAATTAGTCCATCTGAGGACTAATATACTAGCACTATGTCTGCCGATTATAATTTCTGTTTCTCTGGCAGTTAGTGTTAAAGTGGGAAAACCAAGTGGCCATAGCAAGTGGCAGAGTGTCAGATTTTGCATTCTGTATGCAAATAAATTATGCAAATGTAGTTGCAATTTCATGCTCTGATGCCTAACCATAATTAACCATGGTTGATCATTGTGGTGGGAAGATTCAGAAAACATATTGGGAAAGGCCATAACTTGTGAAGGTGTGTCACAGGGTGCCCCTGTAATGAGTACAGGGCCTAATATTCTTCCATATCTTCCCCTCCGAGACCTACTTGCTGGCAATACTCTTTCAGTAATATCACCTTTCTGCACAATCTCTTTGTCTTGAGATTCATTCACAGAAGACTGCAGACTGATATTTCTGGGTGCCATGTGTTCATTTTGCATAGAGGCTTCCTGCATACTATTGGAAGAATCCTTTTTGCTTGTTACTGCCTTACTTTTCTGTAATTTATTCTCAAGTGCAGCAGATTCTACTGTGTCACTGCCTACCTCTGCATCCTTATCCAATTTTCCTCTTCTTGATTCTCAGAATTACTATTTGAATCTTGTATTTTCTTTCTATTGATCTTTGGGCTTTCAACAGATTCTTTAACTTCAATATTGGCTGCAGCTGTTCTGCGCTTCCCATATTTCTGTGTTGCTGCATTATCTGTACATTCTATGAGAGAGTTCTTTGGAGACTGGTCAGAATTACTCTGGGGCATGGTCTTTTTCTCGACTAGTAACTTTTTTAGTTGTATTCTGTCAGTTCTTTTAAGTTGACTTCAGGATTCACAGAATTCAGGAAAATAAAGTTAGTTCAGTCATTTTCAAAGTCTCAACAAAATAATGATAAAGCTGTCAGCAGTAGAATGATAGGACCAGCTAAAACTGATGATCCTGTTGAGGCCCCAGAAACAACTGTTGGTAAAGAAATTATTCCAAGGCGAGGTGGGCGTGGAAGGCAACCTCATACTGAAGAAAGAGGGCAAAAAAAATCCACTGTCTACAGAGTTTCCTAAAATGAATAGTACATGTGCAAAAGAAAGCCTAGAAAAGATTGCTCCTGTTCTACTTCAAGAACAGCCTGAAGACTTAACAGCAAGAAGTAAGGAATATTAGGGCCTGTACTCATTACAGGAGCACCCTGTGACAAGGTGCTTAAAGAATTTTATAGCAACTTTGGTCAAGAGCAGCAGCCTTGTGAAAATAAAACAGTTTATTAATAGACAAGGTCTTCTGATAAACTTGAATTTTTAATGGCTACAATTTACATGTACTTGCGTACATGGTATTTACTTTGAAAAATTAAACAAAAACTATACACTAAGGCTCGGATATTCAGACTGCGCCTGGCAGTGGTGTAGGCATGAGCGTAGCGCAACTGGGATGCACCGGGGCCAGGGCCAGGACCAGGACCAGGTGATATTCAATGGTGATGCACCATGGTGCAGCAGCATTGAATATGGCAGGGATAGCACATGGTTCAGTGGCACTGTGCATGGCGCAGTGGCACTGCACCAGTGCAAGCCACAGACAGGGAGCACAGTGATGCACCAGCACAAATGCTGTTGTGCTGGGCACATCACCACAATATTCAGCAGAAGGCATGCAAATGAGGCCATAATATATGCAAGGTGCAAATGGAGCCATTTGCATGTCATTATGGCCCCATTTACATGCCTTGCACAGGGCAGCCCAGTGACTTGCACCTGGTGCCCTGCACAGCATGATATGTGCACTGAGGAGTCCCAGGATATCCCCCACCCTGTAGCCATGATTGTAGGTATGCTTTTGCCACTTGATACCTGGTGGTCTACTGGTACCCCCCCTCCTGTTTCCCTGTTCACCGGTAAAAGTAGGTACAAACATTCCCTGGTAGTCTAGTGGTACCCCCCTCCTGCCCATTACCCCAATCGCCAGCAAATCTAGGTAAAAGCATTCTCTGGTGATCCAATGTGGCACCCCCCCACCCACACAGGACCCCTTGCCCACCCTGCTTCCCCACTGTCATTGGCGGGTGGCTGCAACCCACCAGCATACTGCCTGGCCGCCCACCAAATGACAGCTTATAGTATGTGCTGTAAGCCCATTGGTCCACACTGTGGACCAATTTGCTTGCAGGGCATACTGTACTAGACAGTCACAAATATATGAATGAAGTCATACTGTAAGCTGTCATTCAGTGGGCAGCCAGGCAGCATGCTGGCAGGCTGCATCCACCCACTGATGACAGGGGGCAGCAGGGTGGGTAAGGGGTTCTGTGTGGGTAGGAGGGGTGGGGGTTATTCAACGGGGTTGCGCATGGTGCAACAGAGTTGCGCCAGCACAGCCCCACACTGCGCCCTGGTGAGATATTGAAAAGGCTGCCAGGCACAGTGCAAATCCCGATGTGCTGGGGCACAATGGTAATGTATGTGACACAGATGCAGGGGGCGTGCCTGTGCATGTGCGGCACATCCTGATATTCATCCCAGGATGTGCAGTGCATATGCTAGCACAGCCCTGCATTGTGCCACATAGGGGGGTGCGAAGTTGAGCCCATGAATAGGAGGAACAACTCCTGCCCACCCATAGGCTGGCTGCTGTATTGCAGGATGCAACACAGCAGCTGCCAGCCGTGGGTGGCCACTCGCTGGCCCAGAACACCGTACAAAAGCACCCATACCTTCCTAGTAGTCTAGAGGTACCCCCCTCCCTCCAGTTTCCCTGATTGCTGGTAAAAGTAGGTAAAAACATTCCCTGGTGATCCAGTGGCACCCCTTCACCCCTCCTACCAACACAGAACCCCTTACCCACCCTGTTGTCCCCTGTCATCGGCGGGTGGCTGCATCCTACCCACATACTGCCCGGCTGCCCACCAAATGACAACTTGCATTCATCATTATCAAATCATGCTGTAAATCATGGGGCAGCAGTTCTACAATCAAAATGTTGCTGTCATTAATCACAATTTATTTTGTTGTGTAATTTGGACTAGATGTGCATAATGTGCATAACCCTCCAGATAGTCTACCATATCTTTTCCCCTTTCTGCCGGCTTGTTACAACTTTTATACCCATCTATGTGTATCATGTCATTAGTCCAAGTTTCTTGTAGATTAATGACTTCAAATTCAGTTATATATTTTGCAACGTCTGCATCCATAATTTTATTTTTTAACCCTGACATATTCCAGGAAAGTATATTTGGCTATATTTGTCCTTCCTTCATTGTTTCCCAATTTGGTTGTCAACTAGCTTGTTGTTCTTGTAGATTTGTGTATCTATTTACAGTTTCCAGTTCTTTTTCCCATTTTGGTTTACTTTCAGTCACTATCTTTTCCCTGTTTCCCTCAACATTCTTGTAGGTATAGATTCCAAGTGAATCCAGTTCACTTTGTTTATCCAGTAATTTCCTATACCAATCATTCCCCTTGATCCAGATTAGGATTTGATCATTTGATTCCCATCTTAATGCTTTAATGATCTGATTGCTAATATGGGAGATTTTTAATACTGATTCTTTACTTTAACCATTGAATCTGTCAGTTTATTCACTATAGAGGTAAGGCTGAAAGGACTGTAATTCACCGGTTGCTCCTTGCTGGTATGCCGACTGCACATCAACACTGCCACAGTGAAGATCATCACAGTGACAGAATTTGATAAAAAGTATCAGGTCACTGTGATGGTACCCACAGACACCGGAGGTACATGTCTCTGTGTTTCATCCCCTCCCTGAGACAACTCTGACTCAGAGTTGTATAACTAGAAACAGGGAGGTTCGGGGGCACAGCCTCCCAAAGAAAACACACTGACATTCCTGACAGTACAATGCCAACACTCAGAGTTGTGTCTGTCACTGTTGGGGTTGTTGCAGTGCTATAGGTAAACCCTCCTTGCCCCCCCCCCCATGTAGTGTGGTTAAGTCTGCAAGTCTGCTACCCTTCAATCTTTTGGAATTATCACTGTCTGATTTGAGCTGTTGAATAGCCCTACTAAGGGTTCTGCCAGTTCTACAGCCAAGCCATTGAGCACCTGGTCCTGGGGCTTTATTTATCTTCAGGGCTTCAAAATCTTTCTGGATCTTTTTTTTTTTGGTACATTCTGGCTGCATAATATCAGGAATACTCCTGATGGTTCCTTGATGCCACTTTCAGGCAGGGGACCCCTGTCTTCCCTTGTAAAGACAGAGCAGAAGTAATCTATAAGGATGGCTACTTTTTGTACATCTTTCTCTAGTACCCCCATAGGCTAATAATACCCTCACCCTACTTATTTTTTCCTTAATATATCTGAAGAATTATTTTCCCCATCCTTGACCCCCTCTGCAATAAAAAAAACTTCTGTGTCTGCCTTTGCCACCCTGACTGTCCTCTTTGCTTTCCTAGTTTTTATTTGATACTCTTCTCATTCCTCTTTCTCCTGCTTTTCCTTGTACATGGTGAAAGCCTTTTTTATGGCCCCACTGCTTCTCTAACTCCTCTGAGAACCATATGATCTCTTTTACCTGTTTAGTTTTGCTGCAATTCTTGTGAATGAGTTTGCTGCCTCGAGGACGATAACCTTCATCACCCCTCATCTTTCCTCTACACCTCTGGTGCTGTCCACCCTGGTCAGGTTTGTCTCAGATCAGCTCTATTATCTAGCTAAAGTGTACTCTTCTGAAATCTACCACCCTCTCAATGAAGAAGAACTTCCTTGTGTTCCTCTTGAATCTACCACTGACAAGCCTCCACTCATACCCCTCATCACTGTGCTTCTGCTTCTGGTGAACAGATCCTCCTCAGGAACATGTATGTTTCTGTTATGCCACCCTGCCCTCTGCTGTCCTCCAGTGAGTGCCTGTTTAGGTCCACTAGCCATTCCTCATCTGATATACAAGCAACAATTCTCCTGCTCATATGACATGCCCCGTTGGTGCTTAATCATCTTGATGACCCTGCGTTGCACAGTATCCAGCCTATCTTTGTCCTTCTAAATGTGTGGGCTTCAGAACTGGGCAAGTGTTCTAGATGAGGCCTCACTAGAGACCTACACTGGAGCAACAGAATCTCCTTCGTCCTACTATTAAATCATCTCCCTATGTATCTCATCATCCTAGCTACCTTGTTATATGCTTTGTTCCACTGACCTGATGACTTGAGGATGTCACTGATAACAACCCCAGGTCCCTTTCCTCTATTATTGTTGGTAGCTGACCCCACCATACATCCAGTACTCTATTCTATGCATGTGTACTTTCTCCCACTGTGCATAATTTTGGGACTGTACTTCATTTACCATACTAGGGACCACCTGTCCAGCATTTCCAAATCCTTCTTCAAACACCTCACATCTTCCTCACAGTCCACTCTACTACAGGGTTTAGTATCATCCACAATGAAACATATCCTATCCTGGATACCTGTTCAAGTTCAAGTTCATTTTATTGGGTGACTTTCAAAGCCATTGGAATATACAAATTAAAAAAGACAACATTCCAATATCTCTATACAGCATTTGTTGTTATCCACAAGAGACTTTAATAATACAGAATTGCTGATAATTAATTAAATCATTTATTACCATACCAAGAGCCAAGACTCATATCATGTAGTACTTTTTAAATTAAATCCATACATTAACTTAGTCACCATAAGGAGGGAGGATACTAACTGGTGCTTTAGTTAATTCAGAAATGTGGAATTTAAAAAGGACGTCAGAGGATTTGGATCTGGTTACCAACAGGTAGATATCCTCCTGACATATTTTTTTGTTAACAAATTTTGTTGAAAGAAGCTTCAAATTTACAGTCATTATTCAGAACATACACACATTTTTGTGCATACACATCATGTTAGTACATACAAGTAATTTTACAGTACATCCTAATATTACATTTAGATATGCAAGAATTTTATAATGTTAGGATGTTTACAACCAAAGCTCTCAGTGGAACATAGAGATAAAAGGATCAGCTAATACATGATGTGCAACAATTGTTTGGATACTGGTGCTGTAAAGTTATATATATATATATATATATATATATATATATATATATATATATTACTAGGCAGTTATATTGTGCTGTTGTTATGTTATTTGAGCAAATCCAGGTAGCCATTTTTAGACATTTAGGATACCTTTCTCTATTGCCAAGATAAGGGGTTGGCATGTTTTATGAAACAAACTTTCCTGGGCATTTGTCATCAGCTGGCACCTTTCTAGTTTCATACATACAATAACATTATCTTATTCAACCAATGTGTTATACTAGGCAGTGACTCACTAACCAAATGCTAGGCAATTGTTTTCCTGGCATTGGTTAGTGCTTTGTCCCAAAATCTCTGTATAGGTTGTTCTCCAAACTCTCTGGGTTCAATTCCTAACATCAGTTCTAAAGAAGTACTAGGAAAGGTGGTTCCCATCACTTTTTGCATTATAGCATACACAAGGGGTGGTACTAAATAATTCACAGTGAAAACAAAATTGTTATTCTCTTACTCAGGATCTTCTATTTCCATCCACTCATCATCTCTTCCTCCCTAGGAACAGTAAAAAAGAAATATATAGGTTTTTGGTAGCTCCCCCACACACAGAACACTCTGTTTCCATCCACCCTTCCTCCCTAGTGACAGGAGGAAGAACTACATAAAACAAGAAGAGAAAAAACTTTCCTTGTGTTCTGCCCTAAGTACAGATAAGAACTTTTGTATTTTCTGATCCCACTCAGGTGGGATTTACTTTCTGCATAGTCCATTCACAGCATAGGGCAGGTCTTATTTTTTTTTTTTCATTTGGCACCACTCTTTGGGAATATGGGCATTGTAAACTACACGTATTGTGGGACCCTAGTCAGCAAAGCTTATACATTTCAGGTGGGGCATTGTTGTACATGCTCTGCCCTCGATGACCTATGTACTCCACTCCATGCAGCATGGGCCAAGATAAACTACCTCAGGGTGCAACTCGACCATGCAACACAGAACAACACTTCAACATATTCGACCGTTGTGCCAACCACAAACTCCACTCCCCCAGAAGACCAGTAGACCAGGGGGCTGGTAGTTGGTGGGAAATCTAAATGCTCAACCAAATAGCTTGCCCAGGGTGACTCCAACACCAATCATCTTGTCAAATAAGTTCTCTCCACTGTCATCTGTTCCTACACTTAGGGCAAACATCCAGAAGAGGAGGCCCTCATGCAATGCAATGCATAGAGGGTCAAACCAAAACAAATATTGCCGAACACAACAAACATTCGTACTAATAATAAGAGACTCTATGGTCCATGGAGTAGAGTCTCACATCCACCAAAGCAGCCCATCAGAGATTGAGGTCAGATGCCTCCCAGGAACATTGGCATGGAGGGACACAAACTGTGTTGAGGGAATTGTGTGAAACACCAAGCAAGATACTCACATACTGATCCATATCGGTACAAATGAACTAGCTAGCCACTCTGTGGAAGAAACTAAGCAAAATCTTTCAAAACTAGGACAACATCTAGCTTCTATTTCATCCAGTGTCTCCTTCTCAGAGCTTCTGCCAGTGTGGGGAAAGGGAGCCAACAGGCAGAAAATCAGAGAGAATGACATCGGTGAGCTTAATACCTGGCTTAAAAATTGGTGTCAAGAAAAAAGGCATGGCTACATCAGGAACTGGCAGAACTTCTTAGAAAGGGAGTTCTTTAGATTCAATGGCCTGCACCTTACAAAAGAGGGGACATAAGCTCTTGATCAAAAGTTCACATCTTCATCAGTCATTTAAACTAATAGGTGAGGAAGGGGCTCCCGCACCCATCATGTCATATGGGCTAGCAGAAGCTGCTGCTCCATCAAAGGTTATTTGGTCAGAACCAGGACATTGCATCAGAAGCAGCACGTGTGACACAATTTGCAAAATCCCACAAAGATATTCCAAGTGCATTAGGGATATACAGTATACTATGGACACAGGGAAGTAAAAAGAGAAAACTACTCCAAGGAAGACAGAAGTGTTATGGGAAAGAGGTAATCTCAATGATATGGAGCCAAGGAGTTCTGTCATGGAAACTATAGAAAGGAGGGATTCAGAGAGAAATCATGCTTATAAAAAAAAGGAGGGTAACACATGGAAGGGAATGGTAACTAATGCCAGAATCCTGGCTAACAAAGTCCCCAACCTCATGGCCAGTATAGCAGAGAATGGACTAGACTTAATGGCTGTGATGGAAATTTGGTTCACAGGGAGCCAGGGATGGGACATGGCCACACCTAGATTCAACATGTATAGGAGGAACAGAAAGGGAAAATGGGAGGGAGTAGCATTGTACATCCGGGGGAAAATCAGAAGCAGAGAAATCCAGGGGACCCTAGGTTACACTGAGGCACTGTGGGCAACAGCTGAGATGGGGAACAGGGTAGCCATTAGGTTAGGCATATCTACAGGCCACCATCACAGGGGGAAGATGGGGACAAAAAACATTGGAGATGACTCATAAAATGGTGAACAAGGGTGAGACAAATATAGTAGGGGACCTTAACTTACCAGACATTAACTGAGGTTCGAAGACAGCATCGATAACAAGAGGCAAGGAATCTGTAATGGCCCTACAGGGTGCAAGGCTGAAGCAACTTGTTGATGCACCAACCAGACGTGGTGCTGTCTTGAACTT
This sequence comes from Neoceratodus forsteri, assembly GCA_016271365.2. Taxonomy (NCBI): domain Eukaryota; kingdom Metazoa; phylum Chordata; order Ceratodontiformes; family Ceratodontidae; genus Neoceratodus; species Neoceratodus forsteri. Next base: position 627,394,609 of record CM057450.1, on the reverse strand, counting down.
GGTTCTGATCAACAGTGACAGGGTAGAAAGGGTTGAAGTAGGGTGCCATCTTGGCAACAGCGACCATTGTATGGTCAGTTTCCAAATCAACACAGCTATGGATACCAGCCATTCCAAGATCAGAGTTTTGGACTTCAGAAAGACAGACTTTTCCAAAATAAGAACCAGCCTAGCAGAGAAACTCAGGCATGTGGTGAGGAAGGGGTGAAGGAAATGTGGGGGAACCTCAAGAGAGCTATCAAGAAGGTAACTGAGCAGTGTGCTAGCAGGATTAGCAAGGCAAATAAGAGAAGAAAACCCCCTCTGGTTCTCCAAGGAGGTGGCTACTACATTAAGGGAGAAAAGAAAGGCCTACAAGGCATATAAGGCATCAAATAAGGGTGAAGACTGGGAAACTTACATAGTTACAGAAAGGGGAAGCAGGAAAAGTCATAACAAAAGCAAAAGTTCACACCAAACTAAGGATAGCACAGAGTGTTAGAGGGGGAGATAAAACCTTTTTTTAGGTACATAAGAGAAAGACTAAAGCTGGCATAGGAAGGCTAGCAGTTTCGGGAGGGGGACTAGTAGAGAAGGACAGTGAGAAGGCAAAAGTCCTAAATAAATATTTCTGTTCCATGTTCACTAGGCAGAATGCAGGGGATGGCCCAAACCTGCAAAGCAGTTGCACCCAGGACCAGGGGTAGGTTTAAGTCCCTTCACAGAAAGACAAGTCTTGGAAGCCCCAAATAAATTAAAGGTGGACAAGACCATGGGGCCAGATGAGTTTCACTAAAGAGTTCTCAAGGAACTGGGAAGTGTGATAGCAGCACCTCTGATGGAGTTCTTCACCAAATCACTGGAAAGTGAGGTAATGCTTGAAGACTGGAAGAGGTCAACAGTGGTCCCACTTCATAAATCCGGGAGCATTCAGGAGGTTGGACCTTACCATCCAGTGAGCCTCACATTGGTAATAGGATAGTTGAAGCAGTATAGCGTAGTGGTTTAAGGCTCTGAGCTTCAAATCTGGTGATATCTAGCAGACCAGACCTGGGTTTGAATCCCACAGCTTCCACTTGCATACTGTGAGACCCTGAGCAAGTCACTTAACTTCCCTGTGCTCCCAGGTAGCTCCTGTAAAAAAGCTTTCAGCTTAGTGTGCTACAACTGGTTAAAAAAAAAAGAAAAATGATGGAGACACTGCTCAAGAAAGACTAGTAGCACATTTGGAATCCATCAGGCAATAAGACCCAAAACAGCATGGTTTCATGGCTGGAAGGTCATGCTAAACAAACCTGGTTGACTTTTTTGACTGGGTAATGAAGGCAGCGGACCAAGGGGGAGCAGTGGATGTGGACTATCTGGACTTTAATAAGGTCTTCGACCTGGTTCCACACAGAAGGCTGATAAAGAAGCTGGATCACATCAGCATAGGTAAAGAAGTGGTGGGTTGGGTGAGCAACTGGCTCAAGGGAAGATGGGTTCAGGTAAATGGAGTGGTATCAGTGGAGAGGGAAGTGACTAGTGGATTGCTCAGGGGTCAGTTCTGTGGCCCCTACTCTTCAATGTGTTCATAGTTGACATTGGTAATGGATTGGAATGTAAGGTGTGTCTGTTTGCAGAAGACACCAAGATCTGCAACAGAGTGGACACCACAGAAGGAGACAAGAGCTTGGAATCAGACATGAGGAAGCTTAAGGAGTGGTAGATACCTGGCAGTTGAAGTTCACCACCAAAAAGTGCAAGATCATGCTCTTAGGCAACGGAAACCCCAAGGTGGGATACTGCCTGGGAGGGGAGCACCTGGCATTCAGCAACCAGGAGTGAGACCTAGGAGTCATTATATCAGAGGACTTAAAGGTGGGAAAGCAGTGGGAAAAGGTGGTGCTAAAGGCCAGTGGTATGCTGAGCTGCATCGTGAGGGGAATCATGAGTTGCAGAAAGGAGGTGGTGCTGCCACTTGACAGGGCACTGGTGCACCCCCACCTGGAGTACTGTGTACAGTTCTGGATGCCATACCTTAGGAAAGACATCGATAGGATTGAGACAGTGAAGAGGAGAGCCACAAAAATGATTCAGGGTCTGCATCAGATGGCATGCGAGGAGTATACAAAGAGAAAAGGAGTAAAGGAGAGAGAGGGGGAACATGATTGAGACATTCAAGTATATCAAGGGAATAAATAAGGTAGGGATACAGGAGCTTCTTCTGGAGAAGAAAGGCACCAGAACTAGAGGATACTACGGAGAGGCTTCTGGATGTGGTGTGGCTTCTGACACAGAATGACACCAGTTGTAACTAAATCAGATCTCTGACACTAAATGCACTGGAGGCTTAGATCCAGAAGCATGAGCAATCCAGGAGAAGTTGTAGAAAACTACAAGTGGTGATTTATTGTACGCAAAACAATTTACTAATTGGAGAACATTTCAGCATCTCTCATCTAGTCTCTTCAAATCATAAAGCAGCCTGTCCTGGCTCTGCTGAAAATCCCTCTCCATATCCTCACACATCTGAATAAGACAGGCTTTTGCAGTTGCTGGTTGTTAGGCATACGATTGTGACCCGTCTAGGAACTGTTTGTTACTAGGCCAAATACTGTGATGCATCTTGTAATTTGCCGGAACATTGTGACAGATTACATCAGTCTGATGTCACACTCTGTCACAGCTGTCTGTCTCTGCCATCATTACACTATCTCTATTTTATGTATCAGGGAACCCAGCAAGGTAGAAATAAGGAATTAGTACAGTAGAGTAATGACTGTGCAGTCTAATAAAGAGTTAAAAAAAAGAGATAGTAATAGAATCCTTGCTTCTGGTTCCCTCCTACATAACACAAATGGGACAGGACCTAGCTTAGCCCCATCACATAAATCCCTCCCCCAAGAGGGAACATGTTTTTCTCTTTTTCTCTTTAAAACAGGTTTCCAAAACCATCCCTCACTTTAATCATATACATATTCTAAATATCACTATTTTCTTCTGTTTCAAACTTTTCTCACTTCTAAATTCCTGAATCACAACATGACAAAAAAATCTGCAGTAGCATTCTCTTTCCCAGAACAATGCATCACTTTGAATTTAAATGGCTGTAATGCCAGGTACCATCTCATGATCCTGGGATTTTTATCCCTCATTTGATTCAACAGAGAGGATTATGATCAGTTATGAGCAGAAAGTCAGCTCCTAGGAAATAAAATTGAAGGGACTCCTTTGCCCATTTGGCCACAATGGCTTCTTTCTCAATGGTGGAGTACCTTTTCTCCCTGTCATGCAACTTCCTGCTGACATATAAAATGGATGCTCCTTCTCATCTATGTTCTGACTAAGTAGCAGTTGTAGTATTAGTAAAAATGTTTATTCATAAAACATATGAACAGGGATAAAGAATACTCCATTGAGCAGAGCTCATTTTAAGGAGGTCCCTAAAGTACAGCTACATGTTTCACATATAAACAACAGTACAAAACAGATATTTCATTTCAGGTGTACAGGCAATTTTACATAGAAGTTGCAGTTCTTAATGAATAATATCACAAATAAGCCTATGCAGGTAAACAATAGTATGACAAATTTAAAACATACAAATGAAGGCTCAAAACTACTTGGCTTAACCTAGAGTAAGGTAAAATTACAGCCCTGTGTTCTCTACTTTAGGCAACTTGGTTTTGTTATTTTGATTAAATTGGTGAACCATTGCTGTATAGGTCCTAGATGAGTTGGTACATTCAGCCCTCTAAGGTGAAGGGATAATGTGGTCCACAAAAGATGGCCCCTGTAACACAGTGAAGATCTACCTATCCCCAAATTAAATTTCAGAATAATATACTGTATTGAAAGCCCAGTGTGGATCTTAATCCCTCCCTCAATTCCCTTGCCCCAAACATATCCAGCAGTTACAGTAGTTAGGTTGTTTTTGCCTCCTAGTTTTTTTTTTTAATTATATTTCTTTATTATTTTATATGAAGGTAATATACCTGAGACAACAGTACGGGGATTGCACAATATGACCAATGACATAAACTGTATAGCAGCTTCAGAGTGACAAGTTACAGCATTTTACAGAAATCCCTGAATCTGGAAAAACAATGAGATTGCCTCCTAGTTTTGACCATGAAGGCTAAAAGGTGCCAATTCTTTCTGTCTTATAGGCTGCACCAATTTAGGACCTTAAACATGTCACAATGATGTGTTCTCCTGTGGCATTGAGGAGGAAGTGGGCAAGCCTGTTGTACATTATTTGCAGCCTTGCTAGTTCCATCCCCAAGGCCCCTGCATACACTAGGTCACCATATTCTAGCACCAGCAGGATCATAGCATCTGCAGTCCTGTGACGTACCTCAGCAGTTGTATAGCATTTCATTCTGTACAACAGGCCCAACTTTCTACTTAGGTTGGCCTCAAGTTTATCCAAATGAATATCCCACTTGAGCCTATGATCTAACCAGACCCCCAAATATTTATAGTGTGTTACCTGCTGAACATGTCCCCCAGTCTTGGGTCTTATCTCTAGTATCTGGTCCAGCCCCTTACTACCCTGGAAAAGTACCACCTGTTTTCTGTTTTTACATTTAGTATTGATTTATGTGATTCCAGGAAAGCTAGGAACCTGAGAAAAAGCAGTTTGCAATTTGGTAGAAATGTTTTCCACCATTCTGCCTTCGATATAAATTAAAGTATCATCAGCATAAATAAATACCTTATTTTAGGATCCTTGAACTACAGTAGTACCACTGAATTACTCATGGGATTTTTCTGGATTTTTAAAAATCCCTATTGAGAATTGTGAAATCTTTTGTTAGGGATTTTCTTGTGTTTGTTAGCGTGTTCACTGCTACCCGGAGAGGGTGCGCTCATCTGATAATATAGTTGAAAATCTAAAAGATGGCACTTAAGTACTGTAATAGGAACTTACCCTTTTCTGTAGGTATAACACAAAGAATTTTAGAGGATTTTATTCCCTAAATTTTGTGAAGGATAAATAGGGAATCTCACAAAATTGCACAACAAATTTGGTACTACTACTGTAGATATTATTTATGTAAATATTATAAAGCAGGGTGCCCAGTATTGAACCCTGGAGCATCCCTGACTTGATAAACAATGTTGATGATTTATATGGACCTAACTCAACCATCTGCTGTCACCCTAATAAATATGTTTTTAACCAATTTTGTTTGATTCCCTGTACCCCAATCTCCCAGCACCTGGACAGGAGAATATCATGGTTTAAGGTGTTGGAAGCTTTTGATAAGTTAATAAATAAGGCCCCCACTGATCTTCTACTGTCCAGGCTCATTTGGATATCCTCCACAGCCTTCACCAGGGCAGTCTGGGTACTGTACATAACCGAAACCCAGATTGATATTTATTCAACAGGTCAGCCCTTGCTGGATACCTCTTCAGTTGATTGGCAGCCATCTTTTCCATGATTTTTGATACCTGGGGAAGCAAAAAGATAGGTTGATTGTTTCTGATCTCCAGTTTGGATTCACCTTTATGTATAGGCATAGCTTTTGCCACCTTTGATTCCTCAGGAAAATCCCCTGTTGAAATGGAAAGGATAAGTATGTATGTTAGTGGGTAAGCTATACATTGCGCTGCATATTTTAATAATCTAGATGGAATATTATCTAAACCCATTGCTTTTGTGGTGTCCATATGTAGCAGTTCTTCCATAACTTCCTTTACTCATAGACTATGAAATTTAAAAACTTCTTGTGTGTCTGTTCCCTGTGTAACTTGATTAGTTATATGCCCTGTGTTAAATGCCTGGGATGAAATTGATCTCATTGTCTGTGTCCCTATTTCATTAAAATATTTACTAACAACATTAGTGACATCGATACTTGTGGGTAGCGAATGGCCACCTATTTGTATTTTATTTATTTGTTGGCTTTTGATTTTCCTCATCAAGTTTGTCACGGTGTTCCAGAAGACTCTCTGATTTTGTGTACACTTTGTGTGCAATTTAGTTTTTAAGTAGCTTTGCTTTGCCTTCTTGAGCTCTGCTACATAATTATTTCGTGCTTGTCTATAGAGACTCCAGTCGCTACTTGAGACTTTTTTTTTGCCTTTTGCCATTTTTTATTTCTATTAATTTTTAGTCTATGTAATGCTGCATTATACCATGCAGCATTAGTATTTTTTACCCTCCTTACCTTGATAGGTGCATGAGAATCACAAATACTTAAAAATTACTGATAAAAATAGGTTCATGCCTCTGAGACATCTGGAATTAGCTCCAACCTCTTCCATCACATGCATTCTACTTCTAACATAAACTTAACATAGTCAAAGCCTATAAAACTTTGCCAATGAGTGAATAAAGTCTGTTTTTGTATTTTGGCAGTTTTATGAGTGGCATAAGTTATTTGACGGTCTGAAAAAGCTTCTGCAAGAACCCCGCTTTTTGAATAGGCATCAGGGTAATTAGTAAAACTGAGATCCAAGACAGTAGAATGTTATGCATTTTATTTAGTTTACTCATTTATTAATTGAACAAGGCCCAAGCTTTCTTGTAGGTCAGTTAAGATATTTGTAGGGTCAATTTGCTTCCAATTAATATTAAAACCTCCCATTAAAAGTAGTTGATTTGTATCCCTGTATTTCATACAAAAATCTTGTAATAAGTTAAAGACATCATTGTTCTCCTTCAGTGGCTTATAAACATCTACAATCAAAATGGGTTTTGTATGCAGTAGCTTAATGACTATAGGAAGCATTTCTTAACCTCCCTCTATTTCTTTATTATCAAGCTCTAAGGTTTACAGTTCAGAAATTATGTAGATTAATATTCCTCCCCCATTCTTACTTCTGTCTTTTTGGAACATTTGGCAATGTTCCAAGTCTACTGCTGCATCACAAGTTCTATGATTTAACCAAGTTTCGGTGGACACAATAATCTGTGGCCTATATTCCCCTACCCAGTCTTGTACAAGATCAAGGTTCTTGCGGATGCTTCTGATATTAAATTCCCTTTCATTGTACATTTCCCCATCATCAACTGTCGAAACTGGTCCAGGATTTGGGTGCATGTCCCCACAAACCATCAAGTGCATAATCAAGCTGACAAACCATAACCTCCTTTTTGTACCTAATTTGCTTTGCCACAAAAATATTTGCATTTTAACCAATTGAATATCTTGTATGCCAATTTTACTTACCATTAGATGTTGTGTTCCCCAAATCTGGGCAAGACTCACCAATGCTGTAAAACAACTTACTGCTATTTGTCCAAGATACACATTATAAAAGGCTAATGAGAATTTATTTAAGCCCTCTACATCAGTACCCCCATTGCTGATATTCATGATCTTTACATAATACTCTGAATTTACAAACCCTCCAGTGATGCTTGGAATTGAGGCCACGAAGCTGAAATAGACTATGACAAACCAGGAACAGTGCATAGTTGCAATCATATAAAATACATTAAGGAGCACACCTAAGCCTACTTCCGAGGCATCTGTTTGCAATAGAAATTGCTCTTTGAAGTCTGGGCTTTTTAAAACAGGGGCTGAACATAATGCAGCCTTAATGGCCCTAAAAGCTTTTTCACTTTCTAGGGTCCATTTTACATTATTCAGATATCCTTTCTTTGTAAGTTCAGTGAGGAGAGCAGCTATTTGAGCAATACTGAGGACAAATGTCTGGTACTAACCAGCCAGCCCTAAAAATTACCTGCCATGTTTCTTTGTTGTAGGGACAGCTTCTATCTTAGAAATTTCTGGTTTTACCTCCCCATTACCCAAAATATACCACAAATATCTGGTTTCCTGCATGTCCAATGCACATTTGGTAGGATTAATGGTCAGACCTGCTTTTTAGATGGCTTGGATAATTGCTCATAGGTGATCCAGATGGCTTTTCCAGTCTGGACTGTACACTATGACATCATCCAGGTAAGCCACACAATAACCCAAGTGTGAAGTTAGGATTATGTCCATATACCACTGGAATGTGGCAGGTGAACCATGTAACTTAAATGGCATGGTGGTGAAATGATAGAATCCAGTTGGCATTGGAAATGCAGTTTTGTCCCTGGATTCTTTTGCTAGGGGAATCTGCCAGTAACCCTTGGTAAGATCGAGGGTACTAATGTACTTAACACATCCCAAACCATCCACCAAGTCATTTATCCTGGGCAGAAGGATAACTGTCAAATTCTGACACTTGATTGACTTTTCTAAAATCAAGGCAAATTCTTACCCCCCTTCCCCTTTCTTATTTACAATCACCATTGGTGATGCCCAGGCACTTCTTGACTCCTCAATGATACCAGTTCTTTCATTTTCTTTGTTTCCTTTACTACCCTTGCTCTTAACCGCTCTGGTATCTTATATGGCTTTTGTCTAATAGGGTGAGCACAACCTGTTCTTATTACGTGCGCAATCCCTTTTGCACGGCCAAGTAACATAGTAAAGGTACTATTAAATGCTTTTACCAAGTTATGCATTTCTGCAGTTTGCTCTGGGGTTAAGGAATCATTTATCTTTACTGCATCTGAAGTTTCAGTTTGTTCTAGCCTGCTATAAGCTATGTCTATATATCCCTTTTCAGTTTCTGGCAATACTAACAAAGCAGCATGTGGTGTTTTTTCAACCCAATTTTTTAGGAGATTAGAATGGTAAATCTTAGTAGGGTTTCTGTGATCAGGGGTCTCAACCTCATAACTAACTGTACCAGTACACCTAAGCATGTTATATGATCCTTGCCACTTCATTAGCAGTTTGTTTTCTGAAGTAGGTAATAATAACAATACTTTTTCACCTGGCTAAAAAGCTTTTTCTTTTACTTCATGATCACAGTACATCTCTGTTGGTTTTGGACCTCTTCCTGGTTAGTATGAGTAATTTTAATATACTTGGCTAACTTTTTTCTCAGCGCACACATATGTGTTGAAATAGATTTTTTTTGGGAGGAGTAATCTTTCCATGATTCCTTTATAACATTTAGGGGCCCCTGGGTTGTCTACCATACAGCATTTCAAATGGTGAAAATCCTGTTGATGCCTGTGGCACTTCTCGATAAACGAAAAGCAAGTATAGTAGATACTGGTCCCAATCTTTTCCTTCACCATTTCACAAACTTTTTTAGCCTGCATTTTAGGGTCTGATTAAAATGTTCAACAAGACCATCTGTTTGGGGGTGATAAGGGGAGGTCCTTATGGTGGTTGCACCTAGTAATTGGTATAGCTCCTTCAGCAAGGCAGCACCATAATTACAGTACTACCTTGATCGGCTATAATTTATTTAGGTATTCCCACCCTGTTGAACATTTCTGCAAGCTCTGCAGCCACTTTTGGGACTGTTACAGAGTGCATAGGCACTGCCTCAGGATATCTAGTACTATAGTCACATACTAACAAAATGAAACTTTTGCCTCGTTTACTTCTATCTAAGGGGCCTATCACATCCATTGAAATCCTTTCAAATGGTACATCTATCAAAGATAGCAGCTGCAAGGGCATCTTGTCTCTGTTAGACACTGGAGCTACTTTCTGACATCCAGGACAAGACCTGCAAGAAGTAGTTACATCATCATGGATCCCAGGCCAGTAAAACCTATACAGCAATCTGGCAAGAGTGTGTTCCCTCCCTGAGTGTCCAGCCATAGGATTATCAAGTACTATCTGTAACAACTCATTTCTATACTTCTTTGGGATGACCAATTGCTCTACCTGTTCCTGTGTCTGAGAATTGGCACAAACTCAGTACAGTAGCCCATTACACTTTCTAAAAACAGGGTCCCCCTTTTAGTTTCCCCCCCACCTGCTTAAAGTAATCTTGGAGAGAAACATCATTAGTTTGTTCAGAAGCAAAATCACAGTTAGTTGTCAGTCTGGTTTCGGGATTTTCATAAATTAACCCCTTGTTGCCACTGCTGTTACAGGCATCTTCTTTCCTACAGGATTTCAGGATCTTGGAGCTGGACTGAAACAAGTATTGCTCAAAGTTACCAAAGGGAAAACTGCCCTCTTCATCCAAGTTTATCTTTGCTTGAGCTCTTGTCATCACAGCTGCTGAAACTACAGGTTTGTCTCCCTCTGTGATTAATTTAGCAAAGCCTGGAAAGTAATTTCCAATTATTACTGGTACAGGTAACTTTGGTACTACTCCCACTTTTATTTAGTGTGACACACCATTAATGTTGAGAGTCAGTAGAGTGGTGGGATAGTAACAAGTGTCCCCATAAATGCAGATGACCCAGTACCTGATTCTCTTACACAATTCTTTCCCAAAACTTCAGCATGCACAAGGGTCTTTCTGCTTCCAGATTCTATGTCCTTTCACAGCCTTATCTCCCACCTTAACCTCTGTTAAATAGTTGCCCCAATTTGCTAGGGCCAAATCTGCTTCATTGTTACCTTTCTTATTTTTATGGCAGTTTCTTGCAATATGGCCTGGCTGATTGCAATTATAACAAATATAGTCTTTAGGTGTAGATTTGATACACCAACCAGAGTTTTTATCTGACCTGGACATAGACTGGGAAAAAGAGGGTTTTACCAGTCCTGGTCTACCGCCTCCTTGCTATGGCATCTGTCTAGCCATCTGAAAGTCCTCAGCCAAAGAAACAGCCCTTTCTCCATTTTCCATTTGGTACTCTTTTACCCAAAGCTGCACGTCTGTTGGCACGATATTGATAAACTGCTCCATTTTGAAGATGTCAATAAGCTAGGGGACTGATTTGCCCTCTTGTTGTAGCCATTTAATGAGAAGTTCTTTGAGTAGGGTATAAGCTAATTGGGGATTGTCAACTGGTGCGCTCTTTATAGACCTTACCAAGGCCTTTAATCCAGTGGACTACAAGCTGCTAATCTCGCAGCTCAGATTCCTTGGATTGGACAACCACTCACTGCAGTGGTTCACCAATTACCTGCATGGTAGATCTCAAATAGTCAGATGGCTGGGGCAAAGTCAGACAAATGCTCCATCTCTGAAGGGGTCCCCCAAGGTTCAATACTGGGGCCCCTCTTATTCTCCCTATTAATCAATAACTTGCCTAAGCACTGTGAAGGTGCCAAGGTGACCTTTTATGCTGGTGATGCCTTTTTGTGCAGATCAGCTCCGGATGCAGCACAGCTAAATCAGCTTCTGAACCAGGACTTTTCCATATTGGAAAACTGGTTCCTGACTAATCAGCTAGTCCTCAATGTGAAAAACCAAAGCCATTGTATTTGGACCCAAAAGACTTGTCCCTGATAGATCATGCTTACTGTCCCCCCTGCCTGTCCAGTGGTTCTTCTATAAAGGTTGTGGATTGCATTAAATACCTTGGTGTGTATAGTGATCAAGACTGTTTCTTCAAGGTTCATGTTGATCAACTAGCCAAGATGCTGAACCAGAAGTTTGGCCTCTATCATCTGAGCCCTTTCCTCACTCAGACATCTAAGTTAAGGGTAGCTCTTGCCCACCTTGTTCTATGGGGCCCCAGTGCTACACTCACTGCGAAACATGGAGATGCAAAAACTGAGAATATTATATAACAGAGTCTGGCACTTTGCCCTGGGTGCTCCACCCCTAGAACACCACTGTAAAGTATTGCACTCGCTAAATTGGCCTTCCCTTGAGGGTAGACTAATGTACCTTTCCCTATGTCTGGCCTTCAAGCTTCTACAAACTAATGCCCTCCCCCAGTCTGAGTTGCACCTTAATGCTTAAACAGCCTGGAAGAATGTTAAGGTCTTCTGATCGGCAACTCCACCATGTCCCCAGAGTCTGGACATGTCAAGGTCTTCGGTCTTTCGTGGCTTACATTCCAACCCTCTGGAATGGCCTTCCTCATAATCTCCAAGACTGCAGCTCCCTTGGTGGCTTTAAAAAAGGCCTCAAGACCTACCTTCTGGGGCTAAGCCTCTGTGCATGCTACCGCTGAGGATCAGAACACTCCATATTGGGACCTTTACCATTTGATAAGCCATTTGTAACTGTAATTTTTGTGAAACTGTTCCATTTCAATGAACAATGTGTGACTGTCATTTCTGTGAAACTGTTTTACTCCTCATGATAATCCTCAATTGTACCTAACCTGCCTGTGAATCGTACATGTTCTGATTGTAATGTCTGTATTACTCTATTTGTCTTGAGTTGTTTCTGCTGTTTATTCTCCTGTAGCCTGTAATTAATCCCAGGTCACCCCTAAAAAAGGGTCTGTAATGGTCTCAGTGGGCCTACCCAGTCACCAAAATGTTAAATAAATAAATAAATAAATGACCGGTACTTCAGGGACCAAATGTTCTGCCTATAGGTCTCTCCTGAGACATCATATCTCTTCAATATCTCTCTTTTCACCAGTGTCCACATTACTGTAGGCTAGTTGGGCTTTACCTGTGAGATGAGGCACCAGCCTGATAGCCCACTGCTGCTTTGGCCATTGGTATACTCTGGTGACCCTTTCGAATGTAGTCAGGTATGCCTCAATATCATCCGAGGGGCACAGCTTTCTCAGTTTAATATCTTTCAAATAACCTGGGTTTTGCTGATCTGTGGGGATTGTACCACTTCCTCCATCTTTAATAGCCTGCAAGGCAGACAGCCACAGTTACATGTCTTCTTTCCTTGATGCCTCTATTTATTACATGTCTTCTTTTCTTTCTTTCTCTCTCTGTCCTGCATCAACTCCTCTCTGTATCTCTAATCGTTGGAGGTATTTTTCTTTCTGCTTCTCAGTCACTATTTGCTATATCATACACCATTTGCACAAATCAGGCAGACTTCCTGATTCTGCTGTTGCTTTATATTCTTCTACCATCTCTGGTGGCTTAGATGACATACTCCTGGTGGTTACTCCATTTCTGTCTTTGACTGGATCCATATCTTTCTGCTGTGCTTCTCTGGTTCCAGCTCTTAACCTTAGCGTATATATGGCTTAAATTCAATTATATCTGACATCAAATGTGAGAGGCTTCTGGATGTGGTGTGGCTTCTGACACAGAATGACACCAGTTGTAACTAAACCAGATATTGGAGGCTTAGGTCAGGAATCATGAGCAGTCCAGGAGAAGTTGTAGAAAACCACAAGTGGTGATTTATTGTACACAAAAAAATAAACTAACTGGAAAAATTTCAGCATATCTTATCCATTTTTTCCAAATCATAAAGAAGCCTGTCCTGGCTCTTCTGAAAATCCTTTTCCATCTCCTCACACATCTAAATAAGACAGGCTCTTGTAATTGCTGGTTTCTAGGCATACGATTGTGACTTGTCTAGCAACTGTTTGTTGCTAGGCCTAACACTGTGATGCATCTTGTAGCAGGCTAGAGCATTGTGACAGATTGCGTTAGTCTGATATCACACTCTGTCACAGCTGTCTGTCTCTGCCATCATTTCGTTATCTCTATTTTATGTATCAGGGAACCCAGCAAGTTAGAAATTAGAAATTAGGAATTAATACAGTAGAGTAATGACTGCACAGTCTAATCAAGAGTTAGAAAAGATAGAGATACAGTAGTAATAGAATCGTTGCTTCTGGTTTGTTCCTACAGTACATAACACAAACAGGACAGGGCTTAGCTTAGTCCTGTCACTCAGGGAGGGATTTTCAGCAGTGCTAGGACAAGCTGCTTTACTTCCTGCTGGAGAGATTGATTTGGAGAGACTAGATGAGAGATACTGATGTGTTCCAATTAGTTTAGTTCCCAGGTTGCTATCTGCTGGAGGATGGAGATGCCAGCATAGATGTGAGCAAGACCCCCGATGAGACTGTGATTAGGGATATGATATTTGGGGTAATGACTCCAATTAAGAAAGAAGAAGCCTATATAAACACTGAAGGGAATTTTGCTTGTTTTATGCCATCTGTTTCTAGTCACAGTAATGTTATTCAAAATATTACTAACTGAGGTAGGCTTTAAGCTGGGGATGCTGCTATTGGGAAATGATTGCAATATGTAAAAGTTAAAGAAAGTGTACCTGTTAATGGTGGGTTGGGCATGAGACAGTCCTCATGGTGTGAAGTGCAAAGGGCTGTTCTTTACCATATGAGGTCCAATCCCCATACCCAGAGAGTATATGCTCAGGTAGTAGTACAACAGACTTGCCAGCAGCAGGTGATGGAGAATACACACTCTAGTACCTGTGGAAGGCATTTAGGAAGATGAGGGACACTGGCTAATTTGTTGCCCCACTTTTACTGGCCAGGCATGTACAGACTGGTTGCAGCCTAGTGTGAGGCCTGTTCTGTCTGCCAGTCTGTGTTGATGACTACCAGGTTGGCCCAGGAAAAAGTGTCCCTAGGTAGAAAAGGTACTCGTATACTAAGAGGTGGAGGTGGCATACCCAAGGGGTAAAGCCAAAAGGTTAACCTTCCTCCTTGGCTGAGTGGTGCATAAAAGCAAAACCATTTCTTAACTAAGGTTGAAAGGCTGAAATGAAAATGGATTGGCAAAGGTTTATGAAACTGGTACATGGTAAATGACGAAGAGTTCAAGATAAAAAATATTAAGTGTTTTTTCATATTTATAAGGAAAAACCTACATAGGAATAAGTAGGTGGGAATGTTAACAGACCTTGCATTGGGGTAACATCACTGCTTACTCTCAGGTGTCTGAAACTGTAAAGGAGATAAAAGATATTGTGGGTTTAAGTAGTGGGTGGAAACTAAGGAAAGGGAAAGGGCCCATACTTAGTACCAACATATCTGGTGGGGATGGCTAGGGCAATTAGCCACCCCTGGTAAATGTGCTTCATGTGGCAGGTACACATAGATTGTGCGGGCAAGACCCTGAGTATATGTCAAATGTTTGTTTAGAAGGTTATGGTTAGGAGTTGGTTAGAGAGAGGAAAACCAACGCTTCCCTTATGGTTTTCCTCTTAAGCGGGGGGGGGGTGCGGTATGTGATAGACTCAGTAGGTGATCTAGCACAGGTAAGGGTTTATAGTAGCTAAAATATCTTATTGACTACTTAAGGCAACCAGCAACCATGTGGATAAAGCTGCTGCTCAGCAGCTGTGTCTGTAACAATGCTGGTTGTGATGTCATACTAATTGTGACATCATACTGTCTTTATAATCTGATGTTCTTGACTGAATTGGTCATTCTGTGAGAGACTCAACTAGTGAGAGCCAGGACATGCTGCTGTATGTAAGTACCTGAAGAGAAATGGCTTTCTGTTCAGTGGACGTGACCTAGTGAAGAGATGCAGAAGACATGCTGCCTCCATGTCTTGAATTGTTTTCATTTGTTTATTTTTATTATTGGTTATTTTTTGTAAAGACTGAAAATAAACGCACACT
Source organism: Neoceratodus forsteri (assembly GCA_016271365.2). Classification (NCBI taxonomy): domain Eukaryota; kingdom Metazoa; phylum Chordata; order Ceratodontiformes; family Ceratodontidae; genus Neoceratodus; species Neoceratodus forsteri. The sequence continues at coordinate 627,379,390 of CM057450.1, read as the reverse complement.
GTTAGTGGCTTACTTGGTAGCAAGGTCTATCTATCACTCACAGTCTCCTACACATAGTAATGTCACAGACACAATATGAGGCTCAAGGGTGAGTGATTCAGGAACAATGTTAGGAAGTTCTTCTTCATTGAGACGTTGGTCGATCAATGGAATTGTCTGCCCCGAGAAGTGGTGGAGGCCAAAGCAATACACGGTTCAAAAACACCTGAGACAGGCACAAAGGTATCATTTCAAAGAAAGGATAGAAGATGGTTGTAGTTACCCATATCGGGCAGACTAGATGGATCTTGTGGTCCCCTTTTGCAAGCAATTTCTATGATTCTGTGTTTATCCAGAAAGTGGAAACCTTAGTACACACTAAAGCCAGATGCAAAAAGTCACCTCTTTTTATGTGACATTTAAGGGAATATCTCAGGTCTAGATTGGTTACATTTATGTAGTTTAGTTGGGGTTAGTTAGATAAGTCCTATTTAAAAAGTTGTACTGTATCCTATGAAGGGTATTAGATCATGAGCAGATATGAACAAGTTTAATGGCCACCAGCCATGAAGCATAATCAATTACAGTATCTAAATCATTTTCCCATTCTGCTCTGGCCTTAATTTTCAGTTTAGGTGTAGCTCCAATAAATATTTGTATAGTGCAGTCAAAATTGATATACCTGGATGTGGTCTATAGAGGACTTCCTCATGTAAGGAGTGATTAGGGCTTTGGTTGTCTAAATAGTGCCTGATTCTTTTTTTTTTACTTTCTTATCTTTATTAAATAGTGCCTGTTTCTTAGGCAGGCAAATAAATGTTCCACATGTATGCAATAGTGCTGTCTCAGATTGGTAAAAACATAAGAATCCCCCCATAGAAAAGATCTTGCACATGTTCAACTCCAAGCTTTTTCCAGCATACTAATACTTGGTATTAAAGCACCTTGTATCCATTCTGGTGTACAAAACTAGCATGAAGTATAGCATTGGGAGAGAAGGACTTTTGATGTTCAATGTATTGACGGGCACCCCTTCAGATTCCTACCAATTGTTGTGTAAAAGGGTTTGTTATCTTGGGAAGAGTGTGTTTGTATAAACTAGGTGATAAAAGGCCCCAAAGCAGTCCTCCTGGAACAAGATCTTCCTCCAGCTGTCACCACATAGGAGACATTTCTGGGGTAGGGTTGTATAGAAATGCTAACTGAGCTGCCCAGTGCTGCAGTAGTATTTGAAAGTAGGCATGGCCATTCCACCTTCTTTTAATGGTAACTGCAACATAATCTGTTTGATCCTTGCAGCTTCCCTTTCCATAAGAATCTGTGTACAGTACTGTTAGGCTGCCTAAAAAAGGAGTTTGGGAACCCTCATAGGTAGATTTTGAAAGAACTAGAGACACTTGGGCAGGATAGTCATTTTAATTGTGTTCACTCTTCCTATAAGGCTAATTGGTAGTCCTTTCCATCTCTCACAATAGAAACATAGAAACATAGACTTTGACGGCAGATAAGGACCACTTGGCCCACCCAGTCTGCCCATTTTCCTACCTACTGGATAAGCTGCAGATTCTAGTTAACAAACAGCCTATTTCCTGCAACCCCCACTATAATTGCCTTATGTCTGTCCCATGCATGTTTGAATTCCTCCACTGTTTTAGACCCCACAACCTCTCCAGGAAGGCGGTTCCATGCGTCCACCACTCTCTCTGTGAAAAGAATTTCTCACATTACCCTTGAGCCGTCCTCTAACTTTAAATTGTGCCTCTTGTTCTTACACTCTCTTTTCTGAAAGATGCTACCCTCCTGGACTTTGTTGATTCCCTTGAGGTACTTAAAAGTTTCTATCATGTCCCCCCTGTCCCTCCTTTCATCAAGGGTATACATATTAAGCTCTCTCAGTCTCTCTTCATATGGTTTCTGATGTAGACCCTGCACCATTTTAGTTGCCCTCCTCTGGACTGCTTCCATCCTGTATATGTCCTTGTGTATATGAGGTCTCCAAAACTGCAGGCAATACTCCAGATGGGGTCTCTCCAACTGTCTGTATAGAGGGATAACCACTTCCCTTTTTCTACTTGTGATGCCCCTCCCTATGCATCCCAGTATCCCCCTGGCTTTCCCTACTTACTTCTCACATTGCATACCCACCTTTAGGTCATCTGATATGACTACACCCAGATCCCTTTCCATTATTGTTGTTGTTAGTAACTCCCCTGCTATTGTGTACTCTTCTCCTGGATTTTTATTTCCCAGGTGCATTACTTTGCACTTCTTTGCATTGAATCTAAGTTGCCATATGTCTGACCATTCCTCCAACCTTGCCAAGTCCCTTCTCATCCTTTCTACCCCCCTTGTGTATCAACTCTGTTACAGATCTTTGTGTCATCCGTAAAGAGGCATACCTTTCCTTCCAGACCCTCTGAAATGTAACCTATAAAGATGTTAAAGAGGACTGGACCCAGTACTGAGCCCTGAGGTACTCCACTAGTAACCCCCCTTTCTTCAGAATGTGTTCCATTCACTATTACCTTCTGTGTCCTGTTGTGCAGCCAGTTTTCTACCCAGGCTACCACCCTGGGACCCACTCCCAGGCTGGCTAACTTGATTATTAATCTTGTGTGCAAGACTGTGTCAAATCCCTTTTCTAAAGTCTAGGTAGGCCATATCCACAGCCCCTTCCTGGTCTATTACTTTGGCCACCCAGTCAAATAAATATTTTCTAAGTATCTAACAACACAGTATAGTTTTCTTTATAATGTTGTGATGCTTTACTAGGTATAAATATAACTAAGTGCTTCAAGGAACCTACTACTTTTGGTTGGAAAGGTATGTTAGTGAGTAGATTTTGGTTGGTGCCTCCTAGGGTAAGCTTTTCACCTTTTGTCCAGATTATCGTATGGCTTGCAATATTCCTAAATTCCATTAAGATATTCTGGAGATCAGGGAAGCGTTTTGGCAGGTCTTTTAGGTAGACCAACCGGTCATCTGGAAAAAGAGCTACTTTATGATGTTTATCTTCAACTGTAACCCTTCTACTTTGTTGTCTCGACATATTACTTCCTCTAAGGGTTCTAAAGACATTTCATACAACAATGGGGAGAGTGAGCAGCCCTTCCTTGTGCCCCTAGTCAGTTGGAAGGATCTGGTTAGCATGTCATTAACTAAAATTTTGGCACTAGGCTGAGTATATATAGTGCGGATCCACCTGTATAAATTTCCCCCTATTCCAAATTTTCTAAGAAATTCAATCATATACCCAAACTCCATGTGGTCAAAAGCCTTTTCTACATCTAGACCAAAAAGTGCAGCTCCTCTATTGGTAAGCCTCCCCACCCAGCACCATTCGATATTGTGCGTTCTTCTAATATTTTGTTTCCCTTGTCTACTTTTTAGGCAAGGCAAAGGCAAGGCAAAATTTATTTCTTCTGCGCCCATTTCTGGAGGCTATGGGTGTCTTATATAAAATTATAAATGGGAGTAAAAACATACAGCAAATGAACATAAAACACATTACGCACTAAAATAGCTACAAAAACAATAATTAATACAGATCAGTGTCTTTATCTCATATTTAAATAGCTATGTCTGGGAATGCCAGTGAAAAGAGATGAGCCTTAAGGCAGCCCTTAAACACCTCAACTGAAAGGGCCTGCCTGATAATTAGAGGAAGTGAATTCCACAGGATGGAGCCAGTGACACTAAAAGTCCTGTTGCCGGCAGTTTTAAGTCTCATCCTGGAAATTGCCAGGAGGCCCCTAGAGGAGGAGGAGCAGAGGGAGTAGACTGGGGCAGCAGGTGTTAGGAGATCACACAAATAGCCAGGGCCTAGTCCATGTAGGGCATTAAAGGTGAGTAAATCCACCTTGAAGATAACCCTCCACCTGACCAGCAGCCAGTGCAGTTCATGCAGCACCGGAGTTACATGACAGAACCTTAAAAGGCCTGACAGCAACTTGGCAGCTGCGTTCTGCACCAGCTGCAGTTGCCGGAGGGTACCTCCAGAAACACTGAAGTAAAATACATTACAGTAATCAAGCCTGAATGTTACAAAGGCATGGACTAGAGTGGGTAGGTCCTCAGGCAGAACTAGGGGTTTGATCCTAGCAACATTTCTCAAGTGCTAAAAACCACTTTGGACAACCAATGACACCAGAGATTCAAATGTCAATCCATCATTCAGGAACACACCAAGATCTCCCACCCTAAAGGAAGCCATCAATGGTGCTGGCTCCAGGAAAAGTCTAGTTGCCACATCGGAGGCATTCCTTTAAGACCTTCGGCCCGCTCCCACTACCAGAACCTCTGTCTTGTCCGGATTCAGTTGCAACCAGCTGGAGGACATCCAGTCATTGACCTTGGCCAAGCAGGTGTTAAGCACATTCACAGCGTCAGATGTTCCAGGGGCAAAGGACAAATACAGTTGGGTATCATCTGCATGGCAGTGAAAACCCACATTGTACTTCCTAATGCACTCACCCAGTGGCAGCATATACTGTACACTGTGAACAACATTGGTGACAAGATCAATTTCTGGGGTACTCTGCATGACAGGAGCATTGGGGAGGAGGAAAAATTCCCCATCACTACCTGCTGCTTCCTGTCAGCAAGATAAGACTCAAACCAGCGAATGACAGTGCCAGCAAGCCCACCGTACTCTCTGATATAATCAAGTAGCACAAAGTGATCAACAGTGTCAAAAGCTGAGGAGAGATGGAGGAGAATGAGAACAGACTCATCTCCTCTATCTCTCACCCTAAGGAGGTCATTGTGCACCCAAACTAACTGTGTTTCCATGCTGTGCCTAGCTTGGAAACCAGACTGGAATGTCTCATAGATATCAAAGGTCATGAGGTGCTCTTCAAGCTGTTGCACCACAATCTTCTCAACAATCTTTCCCAAAAATGGAAGGTTGGAGATAGGTGGATAATTCACCAAGATGTCTAGGTTGAAAGATGGTTTCTTCAGAAGAGGCCTTACCAGAGCCTCTTTCAAGGAATCTGGGAAAACTACCTCTGACAATGAGCACCGGACAATCAGGGGAACACTGGGCCAATGGAATCAATGCATCCTATTAAGAAATGCGTTGGCACCGGTTTCAGTTCAAGTATGTGTGCTTCAGCTTTGAGGCAACCTCAGTGACCTCACCTACCAGACAGGTGGAGTGCCTCTGCTACCTCCAAGGTGATCACTGTGAGTCACAGAAGGACTCACTGGCAGGATACCCTGATGGATAGAGGACACTCTATCAATGAAAAACCAAGCAAACTTGCCACACAAAGTGACAAAAAAAAACTTTCTTGGCTGCAGATTGACCGGGTGTAGTAGCCGGTCTATAGTCTGAAAAAGTACAGCTGGTTGGTTCTTCCTAGCAGCAATCTCTCTGGACTAGAACTCTGCCTTCTTATGGTTGATTGTCCCCTGGTACTCAGCATAGTGGGTACACAGGTCCAGTTTGTCCTCCTTCAGCCCGGTCCTCCACCAGCAACACTCTAACTTCTGATTCCTAATCTTCATTGCCTTGAGCTCTCTATCAAACCAGAGAGACCTCAAGTGAGAAGATCTGGGTCAATCACAGACCAGTGTGAGTGCATCAAGTGCCATGGACATCACCTTATTATAGGTGGCAACTGCCACACTCTTGCCATTCACTCGTGCAGCTGCTACACTAGATAGATCAGCCACTGCCATAAATCCCTCCAGGGACCTTCCCCTCAAAAAGCGATAGCTGCCCATCTCAACAGGGGGAGGGCTCTCGGGGGGGCCCAAATGAGAACCTAGCTGTGCAATGATCAGACCAAGCGACCTGCTCAGTCTTGAGGTTATGTACCTCAAGCCCCAGTTAGAGTGCCAGGTCCAACATGTGGCCACTGTGGTGAGTCAGGGAAGTAACCTCTTGTGCCAGACCCAGAGATGACATCATCTGGAGGAGGTTGGAACCAAGCCTGGAGGATTCATCATGAGTCCAGGCATTGAAGTCCCCAGTACTAGACTTCTGGGGGACTCCAACACCTCCCTGATAATGAGATCCACCACCTCCTGCAAGAACTCTCCTCTCACCACTGGAGGGTGGTAAATAAAGATGACCCTGCAGCCTGTACCCAAACCCCCATGTATTGCTACAGAGTCAAAGGACCTAGTAGTTCCCACTGGGTGCACAGTGAATCCCAAGTCGGGTCTAAAACAAAGGGCCACCCCCCTTCCTCTGCATTCCACCCTATGGCAGTGCACTACAGAGTTCCCGGGGGGGGGGATGGCTTCCTTCAAAAGTGGCCCAGCATCATCACCCACCTAGGTCTCCATAATGCAAGCCAGATCGAATGAGAAATCAAGTCCACTATAATCGCGGTCTTGTTTCTGATCGATCTGGCACTGTAAAGCACTGCCCTAAGGGGACTGGTAGGCACTGCATCCTCTCCAGCTATCTGCCCACTTGGTCTGGTGGGACCCCTGTGGATGGGAACCAAATACACCTAGCCTTCCTCCAGATCCCATCTAAACCCAGGGTGTCTCCTGCACCTAACTACCGCTATCCTGCTCACCTCTGTCAAACCACCACCATCCTGTCACAGCCGACCATTCCAACTTCTCTGAGTCCCAACATCATGACAGTGCCTCACTGTCATTGCTGACACTGAGAGGTTGGTGAAGGGCCAGAGATAGCACAGCTGAGATGCCTCTTAAGTTATTCTTGCCTGCCCTAGACCCTTACACATCCCTGATGTACAAAAAGGAGTCTATCTAAAACACTCCCAACAAATCCTATAACTCAACCAACATAGCCATACTCAGATTCACACCTAATACACAACCTAGACTATCCACACACGTACACCAGTCACTCACCCCTAACCACCCCAACCACTGCCAAATAAATCCTAAGGCTTAAAACAACTCATCAAAACCACCCCCAACAGGAGAACATAAAATTTCAGTTCTCTTAGAGAGTAAATTCAAAACTGCCACAGAAAATATATACGCTTCTATAAAGGAGCAATGTCCACAAAAACTGATTTAAATGAACAGAATGATCAGCGATGCTAATACAGTCAGTCATTCTCAGACAATCACAGATGAAGCACACTCTCACTGCTCCCAGACTCAGGGCCAACAGGTTATTCTTACTGAAAAAGTCAGTTACATAGTGGGGGAAAATTCTCCACAGGCAGGGACAGTACTCAGGAAAGTCAAATCCAGCCACTTCTCTTACTAGTGCCGGACAACACTTAACAACAGTCACAGAAGGCCGAGGAGAAACTCACTGAAATAGCAAGCATGGCATAGCAGCCAGTACCCTTCTCACAGGTGTTGAAAGGTCCACAGCTGAAAAGACTTGCAGTCAGCAATACACTGAACTGACCCTGGAAGATAAGGTCCAGAATCCAAGGCAGGACCAGAGACCAACAAACAATGACAGGCCAAAGCAGAAGATGGCAGTCACTACTGATGGCCAGCACAAGTCCATTGCACACTCACAGACCAGCAAACACTCCTTACAAGCCATGCACACTCCAAAAACAGAGGACCCTCACCTCGAAGATCTTCAGCTTACAACTTGCTGACCTGGGAAGCTATCCAAGAAGCAATCAATCTCCTCCCCACCCCGGAAGCAATAAGTCTCTGGATGACCAATAGGAGGACTGAGTCAACAGACACCGTTCACAGCCCCACACTCCCGGTCAAACCTCACAGATGCTGGCAGCAGAATTTTGCAGCTTCCCCTTTATCCAACCTTTGTAGTCCTCCAGGTAATTATCCAATAGCTGCACCAAATGCACAGTCCATGGCACATTTTATAGCTATCTCAAAAACAAAAAATCTGGCTCCTGCACCTTACTCGCTGACCCGTCCCTGCCTAAAAACTACAGCCCTAAACCTTGCCGCTAACTAAACACTGAAAATTTTGGACTTGGGAGCAGGATGCTGCCACAAAGTCATGCACAACAAATATATGCTCTACTTACTTAAAATTCATAAAAAAAACAAGCTAGGAGTAAACATTTTTTTCTCTCAATTCAAAGAGCCTGCAGACAATAGACCAGCATGGCCACCATCTTACTCCCTTCTGCTAGCCAGTACCATGTGTGTTGTGAGGAATCCAGTTTGGTCCTTGTGAATTATTTTGGGTAGGACTTTTCCCAGTCGATTGGCTGTAATATGGGCAAATATTTTAAAGTCAGCTGTAAGAAGCAATATTGGATGATATGAGGAGCACTGCTGGGGGTATTTGCCCACTTTGGGGATAATGGTAATAGTCACAGACTGTATGGAGGGGAGGAGGACTCTGACTGTCAAGGATTCCTCAAGCATTTCTGTTAGAGAATCTAACAGTTCCTGTTGGAAACTTTTGATGAAATCAATATGGAATCCAGCTAGCTCTGGGGCTTTTCCCTATTTAAGGTGTGAGGTAACAGATTTTATCTCATCCCAATGTAGGGGCTTCTCCATCTGCTTTTGACTGTTTAAATCTATAACAGGCAAGAAGGCTTTAGTGAGGAACTGCTTTATTTGGGCTGAGGAAGGGGTTGCTTCTGAAGTGTATAAAATCTCATAGAAGGGTCTAAAGCACACACCTACCTCTACATCATTATGAGTGATTGTAACCTCAGCAGTTTCAACTTTAGAAGCATTTTTGGCCCATTTCCTACTCTGCAAGTACCAGGCAACCATTTTCCCCTAGCATCCCCATCAAAATAGTTCTCTGCTTGTGTTAAAAGTAGGGCTCTCTCTAGTTTGGTTCTATGTAATGTATAGAATTCCCATTTTAAACACTGAAGGTTATGATACCTTTCAGGGTTGACAACTCCATATGTGCTTTTCCAGCTTCTTGTATTTTACTGTCTAGGTCCATTAGCTGTTTGTCTTCACTATGTTTCTTATGGGTTGCATAAGAAACAATGGCACCCCTCAGTATAGCTTTAAGGGCATCTCATTTAACAGATGCAGTGGTCTGACCCCTAGGATTATGTTTCAAGTATTCTGTGATCCTGTCTTTTACAAAGAGGCGGAAGTCAACCTTTTTTCAGAAAGGTAGTGCTCAGTCTCCACACTCTATTTATGACTCGAGTTCCCATCCCTGAAAAGGTTATACAAACAGGTAAGTGTTCTGAAATAATCACAGGACTATCAGTGATTAATTTAGTTGCAGTTATCAGGGTCTGAGATATACTATAGGAAGATCTAAGTGTGCATAGGCCTTCGCTGAGTGGGAGCAGGAAGTGTATTCTCTACAATAGGATTTACTGTAGGTACCTCCATGAGTCTATTAGTCTGTGGTCATGCATTAACATTGATAAGGTTTTAGCTCTCCTCGATGTGGGTCCTCCAGACCTAGAAGTGCGGTCCATAACATTATCAAATACACAGTTAAAATCTTTGCATAGTATCCATGGGCCCTCAAAATGGAACATTTCCATCAAGAGTCTATTGAAAAATGCTGGGGTCTCAATGTTTGGCCCATATATAGAACCCATAGCAATGTTTTGCCATGAATTAAGTTGCAATTGAATTAAGGTGTACCTCCCCCCAGCATCATCCAGGCATATTCAAGTTACTGCCCTTGAAAAGCTTGGCCTAAGACAGATCATAGTGCCTCTGGCCTCAGAGGTGAAACAGGAAGCATGCCACTCCCCACCCCGAGTTTTAGCTATATGGTCACCTTCACTAGTTGACATGTGCTTTTCCTGTAGACAAAGAATATCAGTTTGCATGCTTTTAGGTTTCCCCAAGACTTTTTTTCCTTTTGCGTGAGTTTTTAACCCATTAATATTCCAAGAGCATATCTTAAGAACATTATCCATTCTTTAAGATGAGTATAATGCTTAGAGTTATATCAGGATGACTGTTGCATAAAAAAATATTAAAGTTTGTAAGTAGAAGCTGTTTTTTTTATAAATACAACAAAAACAACATTTTAATAGAATACACTTAACCATCCACAAGAAAACCTTGGAACCCCCCACCCTAGTGCTCAGTGTGGCTTGATTATGCACCTGAATCAAACTTTCATTAATCAGTATAAACAGTGGTTACATAACCTGTGAATACATTTGATAACAATCCCCCTAACATTTGAGAAAGCTCAACTATAGCGAAAACAATAGAACATGGAATAGAGATTTGCTATTTCTCCCCCCTTCCCTACACAGTCCATGTGCCATGACCCTCTAGATGTGACTGGTGGTAAAACATTGAACTATAGGTATAGGAAATCAATTACAAACAATCAAAAAGAAAATATTTACTGCAAACTAAATTATGAGACTTGTACTGCAGGGTCACTGACCCTGGTAAAGGTAGAAACACATGCAGACATTTACATAAACTGGATGGAAACAATAACTATTTCAATGAATACATCAGGATACATTTCAATTATCAATGTATAGTATGATTTAATACTGCACATAATGCATTTCCCCCCATAATCTTTTACAATAAAAGTGATCATAAAATGGCCTTAAAAAGCAGAAGATTGTACTGTCGCTCCCTTTACTTTTATTCTGTACATTCAGGCATCCCTTTATACCTCAACTAGATAACAGATTGTAACAAAATCCTCTCCTTTTCCTGGACACCCTCTCTTTTGGGTTGCACCTGGAAATAAGCCTCGGCTCAGTGTGCCTCTGACAGTTGCCAATGTTTAAATAAAATAAAACAAATGAATAAATGTTGTTAATGAGCATGTAGAACAGGGCCATTCACAGGGCAAGCTCCTTAATTAATCTTATTTACCAGTACCCTATAGTAAGAAAGTCCAAATTACGGCACAGCCAATCTTAAATAAATGAACTAGTAAATGCTTCATCCACCGGGAGAGGCCAAAACCAGTCAGAGCCAAACTAAACACAGAAGATTGGAATAAACAAACAACCCACCCAACTATTAAATAATATAAAATTTATTTCATGTAACATCCAGACACAACTTGTCCTATGTTTTGGGAAACCCCTTCAACACATCAGAGAGTCTGGTTCAATTTCAACAACATAAAATCACCATTTTTAATAAAATATCATGCCTATCTATTACTTCAAATATATATCATAAAGAAAACAAAGGCTTCATAACTTACTTTAAATTCATCAAAAAAATCAGTACTGTCTCTTTCAGAGTCTTTATTTTAAATCTTTTCCATTCCCATCTTCTTTATCTAACATATCAAATACAATGTGTCAATGTATTTTGGTTTCTTAACATTTTTAACATCTTAGTCAATTTTCTATACATGGTAACATGACTCCTACCTCTAAAAGGGTGCACAAGTCCACAGACAATTCATCAGTTTTCTCACTGCTTAACTCATTTCTTCATAAGTAAGAACAATATATTTACAAGTCATTTTAATGTTATACATTCATTTTTAAAGTATTCCTTTTTAAATCCTTTTGACAGCTTAAAATTTGTACCTGATGAATCTACAGTAAGTATATTTCATCGAAACATTTAAAACTTTCTTCATTTTTATGTTGGCTTGCCGCAGGCACAAGCCAACATGTAGGGACAGTGCAGATTTGGGTGTGCGGCCACTGTTGGGCAAATGCAGGGCATGCATCAGTAGGTGCATCCCTCATTCCCCAATCAGCCTGCATGCCGGCGCCACACCATGCATACATAATGGGGAGAGCACATCTAAGCAAAGGTCCGCTGCAATCTGAGCAAAGCTCATCATATGCAGTGATCCTTTGCTTGCATGCTCGCTGCCATTATGAGCATGGTCAGCAAGCGGCTTATGGCTGTCGACGTCGGGGGTGCCCAATCCCCCTTTTGGTAACCCCTCCCTGCTGTTTTACTGTGCCGACGGGAGAGCCCACTCCCCATCAGAATACCCCCCTAATGTGGAATTCAGAGTGGGGTGACCAATCCTCCTCAGCTGGTGCCCCCCCGCTGTCTTTGTACACCGACGGGAGCCCACTCCATCTGCATCACCTCTCCACCCCAATTGTTGAATGCCGAGGGGTGCCCAATCCTCGGCTGGCATCCCCTCCGCTTTTCTTTGCTGACAGGGTGCCCAACCGCCGGCATTATCGACCCCCCATGTTGTGAGCCGACGAGGTGCCTAACTCCTACATCGCTACTGACACCCTTCCAAAAAACAAAGTTAGGTGGCACACTGGGAGTCCACACTAGCATGCCAAATGCCCTGCAACACAAAGACTGTCCAACAATGGTTTTCTTTTTTTTCCTGTAAAACTAAAACCGTCCCTCGTAGTCTCGATGCCCCTCCCCCACCCGCACCCACCACTGTGCACCCTGCCTCCCTCACCCCCAACTCCATACTTATCTCCAGAGTCTGGCACGAGGATCTTCAGTGGAGGACCGGGAACACATCTGCACTCTTCAAAGCCGACCGCTTGAACTGAGGAAATGCCGGTAAACTGTATAATGGAGTGAATAGGGTTTTTTCAACTTTGCTGCATATCTCAAGCATTTCTTGGAATTTTGGCATCAAATTTTCAACATGAGGTTTTTGGGGCCCTTCCTCATGAATTCTATCACTGTCATGGCGTTAATCAGCCTCAAAAGGTGATTTCGCAGTCACTGCACGAAATCACCTTTTGGGGCCCATTAATGAAATGACAGTGGCAGTGTTCATGAGGTGGCCTCCCAAAAAGCCTATGTTCCAAATTTGGTGGAAAAAATACAACAAATGCCTGTTTTATGAGCTGCAAGCATGAGTTGCACGCAGGCTCGTGAATTTCGCACATTCACAATTTTAACACCAGATTTTCAGCATTGTCATTTTTGTACACCTCCTTGTGAACAGTACAGCTGTCATTTTCCACATCCTGCCCAAAATGTGTTTCCGCACTTCTAGCGCACAATAGTGCAGTAGCTGTGGGAAATCAGTGTTTGGGCCAGATTATGAAAATGACAGTGACACAGTTCATGAGCAGAGGACCTAAAATGCCTATGTTGAAAATTTGGTGATGATACTCCATAAAATGACTGTGTTACGAGCGTGTGTTGGCAGATTGCATGCATGCTCGTACCGTCGTGCATTTGTGATATTTTCAGTCTGGATTTTCACCATTGCAATTTTTTCACACCTCTTGATGAACAGTACTGCCGTCATTTCACATATCCTGCCCAAAATGTGTTTTTGCACTTCTGGCGCAGAATAGCGTGGTTGCTGTGCGAAATCACTTCTTGGGACACTTTGAGGAAATAACAGTGACACTGTACATGAGCAGAAGTGCTAAAATGCCTATGTTGAAAATTTGGTGCTGAACGACCATAAAATGGCAGTGTTGCAAGTGTGCATTGCATATTTCCCACGCATCCTAGTAGCTTCGCAAATTTGCAATATTTACATGCCACATTTTCAACACTGGCATTTTTTTACACCTCCTTATGAACTGTACAGCTGTCAATTTTCACATCCTTCCCGACATGTTTTCCTGCACTGCACTACCAAACACCCAAAGGGACACCCTAATGGCTGTCACTCTGCAGGGTGGGGGTGGGTTGGCATCAGTTCAATACTTCACTGCCATTCCTATGATACATCTGTCTAACTCCTGCACTACCAATGCCAATGCCAGCAAGGCAACATTCGGCATTGACAAATGCTTGTTTAATACAGTGAGGGGACCCGTAACTCACAAGGAGCTTAGGAGTCCTCAATCAATTCATTGCTTGTCTGTTGTATTAGTTTCTACATAAGCAAGCAAAAAAGTCATATTAATGACCTTAACTCATTCATTATTTAAACACCCTTTATGTTGCTTTCTCTCACACTAATGTGTACTGACCTTTTCTGCACTCTTGAAGGTAACGTTAGGAGCAACCTTAACTCATTCATTATTTAAACAAACTTTATGTTTCTCTCTCTCTGTCTCTCTCTCTCTCTCTCTCTCTCTCTCACACTAATGTGTACTGACCATTTTTACTCTCTTGATGGTAATGTTAGGAGCATCTGCTGCCACAAAGCAGCCTTATATGTGATGAAGTACACACCTGAATCTGGCACCGTCATACTTCCAGCACCATAGAACTGGGGCGTGTACATGAGAATGTGCATGATCAACCTGTGTACCAGACCTGCCTACAGCAACACCTATCTTATTGAAGTGTCAGGTGCAGTTATTTCTATCTTTTTAAATATTATCACATAAGTTGTTTTCTTTTAAGATATGATGTAAATCTACAGAGTGCCACCACTTCCCCCTTCAGACTCAACGAGTCTCATATTCTGAAAGAACAGAAATATTTACAGAGCCAGGAGGAAAAAAGAAAGAAAAACTAAAACAGCCAATGCAGGTAACAACAAGGTCTCAGATAAAAATGTATTGAATGGCAGCTGATTTTGTATACATATATCCAAAACATTTTGTAGATTGAGAGATCATGGTTGATATAGGTAGGGTTACCACCTGTCCTGATTTTCACAGGACTGTCCTGATTTGGGCAGCTGTGTCCTGTAAAAAAACATGAAAAATACTAAATGTCCTGACATTATAGTAGAAAAAATATTTTCTGATTTTCTTCTAAATGCTGCAAAAAACTATAATACCTCACCTAAAAGACCTTAAAATGATAAGAAACACTAGAAACAACTAAAAAACTACAACATATATTCTTAATTCTGATTATTTAGAGAAAACAAGTCTGATGCATTGATCGAGGTTACATATTGTCCTCCGAAAAATCATGTTTCAGTTAGAAATGTCCCACTTTGGGCTTCCTAAAAGGTGGTAACCCTAGATATAGGTGTACAGTATCCATTGAACAAGAAGCGGTTTGGCTGACCTCGGCGGGGGGGGTGACTATTTCAGCATACTAGGAGACAGTTAAGTTATTTAGGGCAGTTCACAGAAATCTGGAGATTATTTACTAATGGTTAGGAAAGATGAGTATATCCATTCATAGAGAATGGAGGGAGTATAAAAATACTGTATGGGAGGATAAAGCACTAGAGGCATTAGTAGGAAATAGTACTTGTTATCGTGTGAAAATGTTTTTTAAAGGATAAAATTTGAGCACAGAAATGTATAATTGTTTGTTAATATCTAGATTAGTCACTATAAATATTGATAGATAGTTTGATTTACTTGTTATAGAAAAAATGTTGTAAGAATGAATAGAAGTGGGATTCTTAAAAGATGGTGGATGGTGGTTAATTTACACAAAACTAAATAAATACATGGGGTGGGATATTCAAAGGAGTTGGGCATTGCGCAACCCACGAATGTGCTCTGGCGCGATATTCAAAAGGATGGGTTGCACTGAGCAACCCCCGATGCACCGGGGCACACCTGCAATGTATGCGGCACAAGTGCTGGGGGCGTGCCCATGCATATGCGGCACATTCTGATATTCAGCCCGGGATGTGTGGCACATATGCAGGCACAACCCCACCTTGTGCCACTCAGGGGGGTGCAATGTTGTGCCGGTACAAACAGGGAACAAGTCGGGAACACCCACAGGTGGGCTGCTGTATTGCTGGGTGCAACACAGCAGCCACCTGCCATGGGTGGCCACCCGACCTCCCAAAACACTGACCTCATGCCCCCTGCCCAGGGAGTGTTGTGCTCCCCTGCCCCATTGCCCAATCAAGGATATCAGTAACAGACCATCCTGGTGGTCCAGTGCACTGATCCCCATCGCCCAATCATGGGCATGACTTGAATATCTCCTTGGTGGTCCAGTGGACCACTATCCCATGCCTGATCGCAGGCATGTAATGAAAGAATCTCTGGTGGTGCAGTGGATAGATATCCCTTGCCCAATTGCGGGCATGTAATGAAAGAATCCCTGGTGGTCCAGTGGACCGATATCCCTCGCCCAATCATGGGCATGTAATGAAAGAATCCATGGTGGTCCAGTGGGCTGATCTCCTTCACCCACTCACGTGCGTAAACACTGGTGGTCCAGTGGTGCCCTCTCCCACCCACCCACTGAGGTCCCCACCACTCTGCACCCCCGGTCAGTGGCATGTGGCAGCTCCCTCCGCAGCTGCCCAGCCGCCCGCTGACTGACAGTGTATTATAGGGCTGTACACCTATTGATCCACTGCATGGGCCAATGGGCGTGCAGACCATACTGTACTACACAGTCCAGAATTGTGAATGAATGCTCATTTACAATTCAGGACTGTGTAGTACAGTATGGTCTGCATGTCCATTGGTCCACTCAGTGGACTAATAGGCGTACAGCCCTACTGTATGCTGTCAGTTTGGGGGTGGCTGGGTGGCTTGCTGGTGGTGAGCTGCTGCCTGCCACTGGACCATGGGGAGGTGCAGGTGGCGGGGACTTAGTGGTGGTGTGGAGGGGGATACCACCGACCACCAGGGTGTTAGACAGATACCCGTGGAGTGGGCAGGAGAGATCAGTCCACTGGACCACCAGGGATCTTTCATTATATGCCCGTGATCGAGCAAGGGGTATCGGTCCACTGGACTACCAGGGATTCATTCACTACTTGCCCAAGATCGAGCACGGGGTAGTGGTCCACTGGACCACCAGGGAGTATTTCAGGTCATGCCCATGATTGGGTGATGGGGATCAGACCAATGGACCACCAGGGCTTCTACTTTCACATGTCTGTGATCTGGTGAGGGGGAGTGGATCCCGCCGAGGGGCAGGGGGGTTTTGGTCCCCGACGGCTGCAGCCTGGCAGGGCACCAGGCGCAAGTAACTGGGAACTGGCACACAGCATGCAAATGGGGCCATAATGACATGCAACTAGACTCATTTGTGCCTTACATGCACAATGGTCTTATTTGCATGCCCAGTGCTGAATAGCGCGGTAGATATGCCTAGTGCAACCGCACTTGCCAGGTGAATTCTCCTGCTCCCCTTCTGCCACTCATGCTGGAGCAGTGCGTGCACCCTCAGTGCCATATAATATCACCTGGACCATGCCCTGGCTCAACCCATTTGCTCTGCACCCAGGCTTGCACCCCTGCCTGGTGCAGTCTGAATATCCCACCCAAAGACTGAAGTGGGATAATGGAGATTTAAGATTTTCACGAAATATGAAGCACATTGGGTCTGAAGGGGGAGTGGTGGTACTCTGTAGATTTACTTCATGTCTTAATAGAAAAAAAACGTGATGACATTTAAAAAGATAAATAACTGCACCTTACACCTCCATAAGGAAGGTGCCACTATAGGTGGGTCTGGTACACAGGTTGATCATGCACATGCTCATGTACACACCCCAGTTCTATGGTGCTGGAGGTGTGTGGGTGCCAGATTCAGGTGTGTACTTCACCACATATAAGGCTGCTTTGGGGCAGCAGATGCTCCTAACATTACCATCAAGAGAGTAAAAATGGTAAGTACACATTAGTGTGAGAGAGAGAGAGAGAGAGAAACATAAAGGGTGTTTAAATAATGAATGAGTTAAGGTTGTTAATATGACTTTTTTGTTTGCTTATGCAGAAACTAGTACAGCAGAAAAGCAATGAATTGTTTGAGGACTCCTAAGTTGCTTGTGAGGTAGGGGTCCTGTCACTGTATTAAAAAGTGAAGAAAGTTTAAAATGTATTGCTAAAATGTACTTAGATATGTCAGGTACAAATTTTAAGTTGTCAAAAGGATTTAAATAGGAATATTTTAAAAATGAGAGTATAAAGGTAAAATGACTTGTAAACATATCTTACTTATGTAGAAATGAGTTATAGCATATGGTTAAGGCTTATTGTGGATGGAATTCTGATGCTTTCTAAATCTTGTTATAGGACAGTTCAAAGGTCAAAATAGCTGTTGTACCGTTCTGATGTCACACTGAGAGTATAACAACTTTTGAGCCTTTTTCTGCCACCAGATTGGCTCTCCTGACAGGTCCAAAGGAGAAAAAAGTATAACATGTTGGCCTGATTCTCCTACTCTTGGCAATGCTGGCAATGCAGTCTTTCTGTTCTTGAAAGGAAGAGCCTCCCACAACTTCAGGTCAAAAAAGTAATTTTTATAAAATTTTAAAATAATCCATGCTGGAAAAAAGAGAGAGAGCGAGCTGGTGTGGGAAGAAGCTGCTGTGGAGAGAGTGAGAGTGAAAGCGAATGGTAGTGAGGAGAAGCTGCAGTGAGTGAGATCAAGGAGAGGCAGCAGACGGAGCAGGAGCAGCAGTAGGAGACAAAGTTTGTCTGTGTTTTGTTTCAGAACTGCTACAGCAAATATGTTTAGTGTGCAACCATATACTATATAAAACAGTGGATGGTTGTCCATCCACAACTAAGGCTGCGTTTCACTCTCAGAAGTTGATGACATCAGTGAGACCTCTCGAGTTTCGCTCTTGAGGTCTCTATGATGTCATCAGCTCTCTCGAAGGAAACACAGCCTTGTTGTGGATGGTCACCCATCCACTATTCTATATAAGCAGTGAGAAAACTGATGAATTGCCTGTGGACTTCTGCACTCTTTTAGAGGTAGGAGCCATGTTGTCATGTATAGAAAATTGACTAAGATGTTAAAAAAGTTAAAAAGTCAAAATACATTGACACATTGTATTTGATATGTTAAACACAGATGATAGGAAGGGAAACTATTTAAAAGGAAGACTCTTAGAGACAGTACCCCAATTTTGATTAATTTAAAGTGAGTTATAAAGTTTTTGTTTTCTTTTTTGATATATATTTGAAGTAATAGGCATGATATTTTTAAAAAAATGGTGAGTTTATGTTGTAGAAATTAAACCAGACTCCCTGTTGAAGAGGTTTCCTGAAACATAGGACAAGTTGTGTCTGGATGTTACGTGAAATACATTTAAAATTATTTAATAGTTGGGTGAGTGGGCTGTTTATTCCAGTCTTTTTATGTGCACTACCCTATGGTGTAGGATGGAACATGATGAACAACAAAATTCAGTGACAGAACAGAGCTGTTGTCATGGTTTATAGCTGTCAGTAAACTTTTGTGTATAGGAGTGGTCTGCTGTTGTGCATGGGTATCATAGCCAATCAGAATCATACAGTTGACAGCTGGCAGAATATTAACATCCCACAGCATTCCACAAATTGATAGACCATCAGCATTCTGCAGCATTCTATAAATTCTAACAGTTTACATTTAAACAGTTTTTCCTCTGTGTGTTTTACAGTACATACTGTAATTTGAATGTTTTATTGCTTAATAATTTGACATTTTCCCCCTCACTGTTTGGTCTTTAGAAATGTACATTAAATAATGTTTAACATTAGTTTTGCTTGAACAAATGTCCCATGTTGTCATACAATATAACAAAACAACAGTGCCTGGTAGGGGTGTGCAAGAAGTGAATAGTATTTCCTGAATACCACAAATAATGCAGTTTTCATTATTTGGATCTGCATAATGAACAGTAGTACTATTCGTCCCCTATTCTGAAAATACTGCCTTATAAAAAGGAAAAGAAACAGCCCCCACCCTTCTCTCTAGCCCAGTTCTTTTAAAACAAACAACCGCCCTGTCCACCACCTTCAGTAAGAACCCTAATCTCACCCTCATCCCACCAGCACTCAGATGTTGATAATAACTTTAATTTTGTAATTAAGATGCCATTGATGGGTGACCAGCAAAATTGGCCCTCTTCCAAGATTGGCTGACAACTTTCAGTGCTTTGCAATACACTATAAAAAATATGGATTACCCACCACCCGACCACCAGGGCTGCAGCACACTCCTCTGCTACCCCTGCACCCAGTTCTGAAGGGGTGACAAGGAAGAAGGCAGCAGACAAAAATCATTTACAACAACCCTATAATAAAGAAAAAAGTCTCCTTATGATCTGTTGCTTGTCCTTTGGTAACCAATGATAATGGCCCATGAATAAATAATAAATGATGATGTCTTTGCTCCTAGTAAAACCTGATTGGCTGTAAATTCAGTCAATCATGTTACTAGGAGCCAACAGGTCATCATTCATTCCTGTGCCAGTGCCATTACCAAGAAGGACACTGAACAGAGCAAATACTAAGTACTGAGAGACTGTTTTCTTTATAACATGATCACTGTAAATGATTTTTTCTGGGTGCTGGTGGGGGAGGAGGGTGGTGGGGTGCAGAGGTGATTGGGTGGGGGTCATTTTGTGAAATAAGGTCTGTTGTCTGGGGTGAGGTGGGGAATGTGTTTAGCACATAGGTGGTCAAAGGGTATATATTTATTTATGTATTTAAAAGTTTCACAAGGAAGAGCGTACTGAGCACCAGTTGCTCATTTCCAAATGTGTCCTGGGGGAAGGGGAACAGGTGGAGAGCATTCAGACAAAATGAAAATGTATACAATAAATTGTGGTTAGGAATACAACATGGAAGTGTCAGAGAACAGTTAAGGGATAGAGTACAGTTCATTGTATGAAGTGCAAAATATGAGCAAGCAAAACAGAAGAATACATAGGATTTAAAATTTTACAAAGTTATTTACAGAACTTACAGAATTATGATTTGCAATTTATTTACAGGACAAGTTCAAACTACAACAGCAGGGGCCAGCATGGCAGGATGCATACAGATAATAAAAGTGAAAGACAAGAGGGTGACAGACTGGGGAGAAGGTGCCAGGGGACTAGAAGCAGGTGCAGGAGGTGTAGAAATGGTATTTAATGAGGGAATTACAAACCTGAGGGGAGGAGGTGAAGTGAATGGAGTCAGGGAAGGAGTTCCACAGCATGTGAGAAGTGTGAGACATGTAGGAAAAGGTAGCCTGGCCTGCTGAGGTGGTCCGATGTGGGACAGATAAGATGAGGGGGTCAGAGTTTCTAAGCAAATGAGAGAGTGAGGGAAGAGAAGAGAGGGAGGAGTAGAGGTAGGATGGCAGGGACTGGGACCAGAATGTAACCAAGAAGCTGGCACAGTGGATACGCTGCCCATCGTTTAAGGAGGGGAGGGACAGGAATTGGTAAAGGGTGCAATTGTGTGTGTGGGGAGGGGAAGTCTAGTGCAAAATGGCAAAAGGAGCAGAAGAGTGTGCCCAGTCTGGTTAAGGAGGAGAAAGGAGGGGCACTGTAGACCACATCACCGTAGTCAAAAATGGGGAGAATCATTTTCTGCAGAATGGCATGGTGAGCTGGCAGTGGAATACAGCCATGGTTGTAGTACAGAGCACCCAGTTTGGGGTGCAATTTCTTGTGAATGGTCTCAATGTGTACAGAAAAGGTGAGGTGCCGATCAAGCCAGACCCCGAGGTATCTAAAGGAGGAGCAGTCCTCAAGCAGTGTCCTATCCAGGGTGTGGAAGGAAGGGAGGGAGGGATGGGAGCTGAGAGAGAGTCTCTGCCTAGTGTGAAAGGACATGGAGACTGTTTTCTTGGCATTCAGGAAAAGTTGGTTAGAGTGGAATCAGAGCTGAACACTATCGAAGTCACGCTGGAGTCTGGGTGCCACATCAGTGCTAAAGGGAACAAATGCATAGAAGACGGTGTTGTCAGCATACAAATGGATAGAGGTATGCAGACAGGCAGAAGGTAGGTAATTTGGGAAGACAGAAAACAGAAGATAGCCATGGATGGAGCCTTGAGCACACCAGAGGCGATGGGGAGAGGGAGGAGAGCGACTTCCCAATCCAGATGGATTGTGACCTACCTACTAGGTAGGAGTGGAAACAGCTGGTGGCCTCCTTAGATAGCCCTTCATTGGAAAGCTTTGATAGGAGGAGAGGGTGCGACACAATGTCAAATGCCTTTGCAAGGTCAACGAAAATGGCAGAGGTGATGAGTCTCTGGTCCATGCCTATTTGGATGGTGTCAGAGATGCTCAGTAGGGAAGTGATGGTAAAGTGGGATCTCCTAAAACCAGACTGATAAGGCAAGAAAAAGGAAAAGAAGTTGAGGAAGGAGGAAGGCTGAGACAGAACTAGACATTCCTGCAGTTTAGCAAGAATGGGGAGGATGGAGATAGGGCCTTATTTGCCAAGGGAGAAGAGGTCACTACCTTTAGGGAGAGGGACAACAGTTGCATGTTTCCACTCTGCAGGAACAGAAGCGAGAGTGAAAGAAAGATTTAGGAGAGAGACAAGATGGGAGGTGATAGCAGGGGTGGATAGGTAGAGCATTTTGGCATCCAGCCCTGAGTGGCACTTGCCCTTGGCAGGATTGAGTGTAAGAAGTGCATTGAAGACCTCCTCAGGTGTAAAGTGGCTGAAGTCAAAGGAGCGGGATGGGGGATAGGTTGGGAGGAATTGGGAAGGGCATGACCAACAGAGGCTGGGGGGAGAAAGGATAGCAGGGATGATGTGCAGTAGGTGAAAAAGGAGTTGAGCTCCTCTATTATGGATTGAGGGTCTGACAGTGAGCAATTGCCAGTTTTGATAATGGGGGTAGGGGACTGGGATGGGGGTGGTATAGAGCTTGGACCACCTTCCAAAACTTGAGGTGGATTTATGTTATAAGGAAGGTGTCCTTATAAATAGTCTGCCTTTGCAAATCTGATTGCCCTGGTGCAGGCATTTCGAAGTGTTCAATATTTTTGGAAGTCAGAGGGAAGGCCGGTAGATTTGTGGGTCTTCCACGCTTGGTCTCTAGCTTGAAGGCAGGCCATGAGATCAGCGGAGACCCAGGGCAGATGATTACTACACACATGAATCCTTCTAAGCTGGGCATGTTTGTCCAATTAAGAGAGGAATTTTGATTTAAAATAAGCAAGAGCAGAGTCGATGGAGGGAGCTTGGGAGATATAAGACCAGGCAATGCTAGATTGATTGTTTAGGAGAGCAGCAATCTCCAGGGAGTTATAAACCCAAATCAGCAGGGTTTTGGGGGGGTTCAGGGGAGATGGATTTTCCGAACTTCGTAGATCAGATGGTGGTCACTTAATAATTCTGGGACTAGGCCAGCTGCCAAAATTTGGTGCAGGTGGGATGAGAGATCTCAGTCTATCAGGGAGTGGTTGAGGGATTTGGTATTTAAGCAGGAGGGTTCATTGAGCAACTGAGTGAGGCTTAGCACAGCTATGTCTTACTGAATTTTGGAGTGAGAGGGAGTGAGCCAATTGATGTTGAAGTCACCCAGGACATGGAGTTTGCCACCTGATGCATGTATTTGTTGGGTGGTTAGGAGGTCGGTAATCAAACACATGGGGGCACTGGGGCATCAGTAGGTGCCAGTGATAAAAATAGGAATGGTGCAAGGAAAGTTGAGTTTCAACAACAGGGGCTCATGAGACTGGGGCAGAGATGACACAAGTATAGGAGTGAAAGAGAGAGAAGAGGCAATGTACATGGCAAATGTATTTCTTTTGAACATGTTAGGTGCCAACAGAATAGAATGTGAGTGTCTACTGTGGTCATGCATACTCTTTTTGCATTTAGTCAAGCTCAGAGGTACATTTTGTGTGAGTGATTCAGCTGGATGATATCACTGATGATGTCAGTGATATGATGTTTATGTTCTGACATAGGGCTTCAAACCTATAAGCCTGGGTTTAATCCCTAGTGTGGAATATTGTTTCTTTCTCACAACAATTTTGGTTGTATGAAAGAAATTGTTAGACACCCTTGCTGATGTTAGTGATATGTTTCAGCAAAGTCTGGAGTTCTGCATTGTTGATAACTTGAAAAGTTCCAGGTGAGACTTTCAGGTTTGAATGCATTAATTCAAATTGCCAGACTGGTGCATTCCTAAATTTTGTTATGGTTTTAATGAGGTTTTATTATATGTTTTAATTTATTGCTGTATATTTTACTAATGTTCAGCGCCCAGAGCCTCTAGGATTGGGCACCTTATAAATAAAATTGTCTTGCCTTGTCTAAATCAATTGCAGCTGTTGAGGTGAAGGTCTATATTCAGTATTGGATGTTCTTTGCCACAGCATGCATTTCCTGTCAATGTACTTCAGTGCAGCAGTATAGCTACAGACTACCCAGCAGTACTGGGTAGAGGATCCAGGTTTGATTCTAGTGTGGGACATTTATTTTCTTACTCAATTTCTGGAGTATGAGAGAAATTGTTTTCTATTATTGCTGTTTTAAATAATAGAGTTTCATCAAGATGTGAAGTTCTGTATTGCTGATAGCTTGAAAATTTCCAGCTGAGACTTTGAGGTTTGAATGCAACTTGGGAATATTACTTCAAATTGACTGATTCATTACTAAATCCACTGCAGCTCTGTGTGTGTGCGGTGTGTGTGTGTGTGTGTGTGTGTGTGTGTGTGTGTGGTTGTCTGCACTTAGTGCTAAATGTCCTTGGTCACAGCATGCATTTCCTATCAAGGAGTCTTTGTACAGCTGTAGAGATGCAGGTTACCAAGCAGTAGTTGGTGTTGGGCTTGGGTTTAATCCACAGCGTGGGATGTTTCTTTTGTTCTCACAATTTCTGTAGTATGAGAGAAATTGTTAGATGTCATTGCTCATGTCAGTGCTAGAGATTCAGCAAGGTTTGAAGTTCTATACTGCTGATAAGCTGAAAAGGTCTAGCTGAGACTTTGTGGTTTTAATGCAACTTGGAAACATTACTTCAAACTGAGAAAAGATCGTGCCAACTCCAGATGCCCTAGAGCATGAAATGATCAGGTTAAATGTCCTGAGTTTGTTTACTGTGTGGGTTAAGCTTGTTTAATTTTTATGGTGTATGTATGTACTTGCATGCATGTATGTGTCTGTAATGTGCAGCATCGGTGTGTACATTGTGTAGCATGTATAATATATGTGCCTTTTACTACACAAAAATGACAGCTCTGTACTTGGTGCTGCTCAGTACCATTGGCACTTTGATTACATTAATTCAACAGGGCAGAGTTGGGAGAGTATGGTGCTAGCAAGGAGAAAGGAGGGGGTTTATGCAGTTTAAATGTGTTTTGGAGGTGGGAGGGGTGGCATTACACCACAGTGGGTGAGGGGAAAGATTTTATGCAGTTTTAGAGTTTTTGTTTTTTAAATAACTGGAGAAGTTGGTGCTCCCACCAGCAAATTCACAAAGCTTCACAAATTGCAGATTTTCCAAATTCATACCAACTTCACCAGTAAATAAAAACTTTGCAATATCTCTAACCATGATATTCATCCAACCTTACATCCCCCCTTGCACCTTTCTTTGTACCTCATGAAGTCTCTTCTCTTGGCCCCTCAGTGCTGTGCTTCCCCACCTCTTTGGAAAACCATATTGGTTTCCTGCATATATTCCTCTTGGTAGATGTCCTCATGCATGAGTCCATCAACACTGATATGGCCTTTTTTATTTTAACTCATTTATCCTCGACTCCTGCCACATCCCTCACCAGCTTGTCCTTGATCATGTCTTTCATACTATCAAAGTCTGCCCTCCTAACATCTAAAATCATAGCCTACAAAGTAGATTCACAACTTCCTGTGGCTACCTCAAACCTGGTCACTGAATCCTAGTGACCCCTTCATTTGTACCCTTCCCATTAACCTCTGAGTTGAACAGAACCAAATCAAAGATGGCATCTTATCTTGTAGGCTATCTGTTCCATGGTATCAAAAAGCACGTCCTGCATTATGTACAGCAGTGATTGATTTCTTGCACTGTTGACTAGTGGAGTTGTACAATCTATGTCTGGCATATTCAGATCATCCTCAACCATCACCTCCTCTTTTGCCACCCTTTCCTGATCTCACTACCAACTCACTAGCACTATTCCTTCTGCTCTGGTGGCCTTCAAACCACTACCATCCTGCTTTTTTCCTCTCTACTGTTTTCAGCTGCACCCAACTCAACTCCACCTCCTCCATCCTTAATAGTGAAATCCTCTGTGTCCACCATGCCTTCTTTTATGTAAAGGTCCACACCGCCCTTTTGCCCTTCCCTCTATTCATACTGAACAGGATATAATCTTGGATAGCTAGATCCCATTCATTATTTCCTGGTGTCCACCTTTTCATTAGTCATGTTGAGGCAGGCATCATCTAGCATTTCTTGGAGCTCACTGATTTTGTATCAGCAGCAGTTGGTATGCACACATTGTATATAATGTGTAGTGTTACTGCCTACTGCTAAAACTGTTAGATCCTAGCTTCTAACTATATAGGGTAAGATAATAAAGCATGCAGACAGTGGGGCTGTGTTGCAGTTGAGGGTGTTACTGATTACTGCCAGTACTGCTAATCTTAACTTCTACCTATACAGAAAGGATGGAGGAGGTGAGGTTGATTTGGGTGCAGTTGAAAACAGTAGAGGGGGAAAAAAGCAGGATGGTAGTAGTTTGAAGGCTAAGTACCTGATAACACAATAAATATCTTTGTTGTCTGTGAACTGCACATGGACACAAGAAGTGCTGACTGAGTGCTAAGGGTTTCGCCATGTATGGTAGTATGTTTGCTTTTCCAAAAAGCTAAAGGGAAGAATAGCTGTAGCAATGAAATACTGCATAAATACAGTACCAGTTTTGGGTCTCATTTGACTCAGAGCGCATGGTAAGATTGGGGAGCTACCCTCTTGCATCCCAGGGACTGGTATGTAATTTATTTATTTATTGAATTTTGGTGACCGGGTAAGTCCACTGAGATAATTGCAGTCCCTTTTTCAGGGATGACCCGGGAGAGGTAGAAAACAAAGCAGAAAGAATAGAAATAGGTTATACAAGGTATTGAAGTAAGGTTACCATTAAATATGCAGTTTAAGGTACATAAACAATGATACAAAGCATGGGTTAGACAATAGCAAAGAAGGAAAAGCATTATTTACAACAGTCTTAAGACCTGCCAGGCAGTATAGTACAGAGTAAAAGTAACAGCTTGCAGAGGCAGGCTAGCAGGAGAGCTAAGCATTATGACACAAAACATTTTTTACAAAGTACAGGCTGGTATGAACATATATACAAATTATATTTTGTAGGCTGGTATGTACATATATACAAATTATATTTGGTAGGCATAGCATCCATGCATGACAAACTCACTCTTTAAGCAGTTGACATAGCTGCCAATAAATGCTTTATGTGCTAATTTGTGTGTCTCTTTGTGATGTCAGAACTCGCCAAACTCTAACAAGGTACAGACCCAGAGTTTTCAATCAATCAATCAATCAATCAATCACTTTATTTAACCAGGCATAAACTCCATTGATCGAGCTCATTTTCAAGGTGGTCCTGGGCATTGATACAATACAGTACACTTCATAAGATTACAATTATGATGGACAACGGTGCAAAAACAAACAAAACAATGAAACATTGTGAAGGTGCTGGTCAATATGGGCCTATACATACCGGTTAACATAATTAATATGCAAAGGCACATAATGATAAGCTTTACTGGAATGAGAAGAGACAACAATCCCATATAGTCTCTGCTAAATAAGAGCTCATACCTAAATGATAAAAAATGAGGAGGTATTAAGGAATAGGGTAGAAACTGAGGTGAAAGTGTAGGCAGCCAAGAGGGAGGCCAGAATAGGTTAAAGGTAAAGAATAGGCAGGGCCATCTCAGATTAAGGGAACTAGGCTTGTAGGTCCTAGGTGTCTGTTGTTAGGAATGTGGGGTGGATGAGATACTTAGGCGTAGGATTTGAGAGTGGCACCCAGGGCTTAGGGGTCATAGGCATCTGAAACAGTTGCATGATTTCTTAAGATAATCCGTTAATAGATCTTTGATTGAGAAAATGCTTGGAAGTGAGGATAATTTTGATGAGTCTTGCATAGTGTTCCAAAGTGATGGAAGTGAGAAGTTGATTGCTGCCAAGCCAAGGTCAGTTTTCACTCTAGGAATCCGGAAGCAGATTATAGATAAGCATCTCAGGCCATAGGAACCTATAGCCCATTTGAAGAGGTTCGAGATTTATGCAGGGAGGTTATCAGATAATGCTCTAAAAAACCAGAAGAGAGCATTCCTTTTTCTCCTAGTTGAGAGTGAGGTCCATCCCAAAACCTGGTATAGACGACAGTGATGTGTACCACAGGGTAGATTTAGGATAAATTTTAAAGCCCCGGTGGTAAGGGGTGTCCAGTTTGTTTAGCATTGTTGATGGAAAATGATTGTAAAGGAAGTCAGCGTAGTCCAGTATAGGTAGGAATGTAGTTTGCACTAGTCTCATTCTGGCTTCTAATGTAAGTAAGTGTTTAATGCGATAGAATAAACCTGATCGCTGTCTTAGTTTCTTCGAGGTTTCATTTAAGTGGCACAGAAAGTTGAGCTTGTTATCCAGCCAGAACCCTAGGTATTTAAAGGTATCAACTACTTCAAGGGGTTCATCTAAGAGTGTTCGGATCTGTGTGATATGTGGACATCCGGAAGTAGACTTTGGCGAGTGAATCATTGCTTTAGTCTTTTTTGGCATTAAGGAGGAGCTTATGCATGATAAGGTTGTATTGGAGGGTGATGAAGTCTTTCTGTAAGTTCTTATGGGCCAAATCCAAGGATGAATTTGTGGTATAGAGTACAGTATCATCTGCAAATAAGTGCACATTGGCTGTGCCCAGCTGTGAGTCCAGATTATTGATGTATATTGCAAAGAGGACAGGGCCCAGGATGGAGCCTTGTGGGACTCCTCATAACAAGGATTTTTGTGTGGACAGATCTCCTATGGCTTTGACTTGTTGTAACCTATTGGTTAGGTAGCTGGTGAACCATTTAATGACAGAACTATCAAGTCCGATGTTACTCAGTGCAGTAAACATGATGGTATGATCCACAGTATCGAAGGTCTTACTTAGAGCATGGAAGAGGGCAAATACATGCTTCTTAGAGTCCAAGGCCATTTGCCAGTCTGTAGTTACTTTGGCAAGAGCCAATAGTGTACTGTGTTTGGCTCTGAAGCCGGACTGAGCCAGGTTTAGCAACTTTTGTGAATCCAAATGTTCTCTAAGTTGGATGTTGACAATTTTTTTAAGTAATTTAGAGATGATGGATAATATAGAAATAGGCCGGTAATTGTTCAGTTTTGTACAAATTTACATTGGCACCCCAGTATGGGACATCATTAAGGAGAACACAAGACAACATCAGTGTAGGCAAGCATTGCAACCTAACTATTCCTGCTTTTATACATTGGCGGAGAAAGGTATTGGAGCCCCGACGCTAACTGAAGGGACATAGCATGCATAGCTTATGCTATAAAGTGCAGCTTAACTGTGACTTAGCAGTTTAACTGTACGTTTGCAGAACAAGATGGGGGAACCTAATTGCTGACTGAAGGCACATAGCATGCCAAACTTTCTGATTAACTACAACATTAACGTCTGATCTGATCTGATTTTACGCTCAAATGGGGATGGAGAAAGAATCTCAGATTTAGAAGTGGGTAGCCATCTGGGAACAAGCGACCACCAAACAGTGTGGTTCACGATAAACACAGCCATACAATCAAGCCATACAAAAGCAAGAGTACTGGACTTTAGGAGGGCTGATTTTAGGAAAATGAGAGAGTGCCTCAGAAAAGCACTAGCAAACAGGCAAGAAGGAGGGGTGGAGGAACAATGGGGAATGATCAAAATAGCTATCACAGAGGCAACAAGCCTTTGTGTAAAGCAAATCAATAAAACACAATGAAGGAAAAAAACGCTGTGGTTCTCAAAAGAGGTGGCAGGGAAGGTTAAGGAGAAAAGGACAGCATTCAGGAAATATAAGGAAACACAGAAGGAGCAGGACAGAGAACTTTATCAGTTAAAGCAGAAAGAGGCTGGGAAGTCAGTCAGAATAGCAAAGACCCAAACCGAGGAAAGGATAGCCAATTCTGTTAAGAAGGGGATAAGACCTTTATAGGTACATTAGGAGCGAAGAAAGACCAAAGGAGGATACTGAAGCTTAATAAGGGAGGAATGTGGGTAGAGGTGACAGTGAAAAGCAGGGATACTGAACAAATATTTCTGCTCAGTATTCACAAAGGAAGAGGAGGGGGAGTTACCTAACCCAAACAAGAGAAACACTCTGAAGACGAGGGCCGATACCAGTCCATTTACAGAAGAAAGGGTTCTGAAAGAACTAGTAAAATTGAAGGTGGACAAAGCAATGGGGCCTGATGGAATTAACCCACGAATTTAAAAGAACTAAGGGTAGAACTAGTGACACCGCTTGACTACTCCCTTTAACAAATCATGGGAGGATGGGTGGTACCCAAGGACTGGAGGAGGGCAGATGTGATTCCTCTTCACAAAGTGGGAGCAGGACAGAGGCAGGAAACTACAGACCAGTTAGTCTGACCTCAGTGGTAGGAAAATGATGGAATCACTCTGAAGGAAAGAATTGTTGAGTACCCAGAGGCCAGTGGAGCACAGGACCCAAGGCAGCATGGATTCATGATGGGAAGGTCATGTCAGACAAATCTAATAGATTTCTTTGACTGGGTGACCAAAGTAGTAGACCAGGGAGGGCCTTGGACATGGCCTACCTAGATTTTAGCAAGGCATTTGATACAGTCCCACACAAAGATTAATACACAAGATAGCCAGCCTTGGAGTGGGTCCCAAGGTGGTAGCCTGGATAAAAATTGGCTAGACAACAGGACGCAAGGGTAGTAAATGAGTACACAGTGAAGAAAGGAGGGTTACTAGTGGGCTCACAGGTTCAGTACTGGGACTGGTCCTTTTATTGTCTTTATAAGTGACATTGCAGAGGAACTGGAAGGAAAAGTATGTCTCTTTGCAGATGACACAAAGATCTGCAACAGGGTTGATACACAAGATGGAGTGGAAAGGATGAGAAGGGACTTGGCAAGGTTGGAGGAATGGTCAAATGTATGGCAGCTCAGATTCATGCAAAGAAGTGCAAGGTAATGCACATGGGAAACAAAACCTGGGAAGCGTAGACAGTGGGGGATGAGATACTGACAACAGTAAAAATAGAAAGGGACCGGGGTAATTATATCAGATGACCTAAAGGTGGGCAAGTAATGTGAGAAGGTAGTAAGGAAGGCTTGGGGGATACTGGGATGCATAGGAAGAGGCATCAATAGTAGAAAACAGGAAGTTGTTATCCCTCTGTACAGACAGTTGGTGAGACCCCATCTGGAGTACTGTGTGCAGTTCTGGAGACCCCATCTCCGCAAAGACATAGACAGAGTGGAGGTTGTCCAGAGAAGGGCAACCAAAATGGTGTAGAGTCTGCACCAGAAGACATACGAAGAAAGACTAAAGGAGCTTAATATGTATACCCTTGAGGAAAGAAGGGAGAGAGGGGACATGATAGAAACTTTCAAGTACCTCAAGGGAATTAACAAAGTCCAAGAGGGTAGCATCTACCAGAAAAAGAGATGCAAGAACAAGGAAGTACAATTTGAAGATAGCGGGGACGGCTCATAGAGGTAATGTGAGGAAGTATTTTTTCACAGAGAGGGTTGTGGATGCATGGAACAGCCTCCCTGAGGAGGTAGTGGAGTCAAGAACAGTGGGGGACTTCAAGAGTGCATGGGACAGGCATAAGGCAGTCCTAGTGGGGGTAGGAGGAAGCAAGCTGTTGGTTAACTGGGATCTGCAGCTTATCTGTTAGGTAGGAAAATGGGCAGACTAGGTGGGCCAAGCGGTCCTTATCTGCCATCAAATTCTATGTTTCTGTGTTTCTATGTTGATCATAATGGCAGATTACAAGTTTGCTACCAGCATTGGGTTGGAAGATTTTGTATGGGATGCAAAACACCAGTTCAATCCCTGGGCATGGGTCAAACAACAGTTTGTAGGTCTGGATCAGGAAAAGAAACTGAAGATAAAACAAAAGAAAGATTGTTGTATTCAAGGTTTGTACATGGTATGCCAAGCATTAGACATTAAAACGAGATGTGTGAAAAACAATTTGACCAAAATTAAACAAATCTTTTCAGACAAAGACCAGAATATCAAGTCCATTATGGACAAGTTGACTAATTTAACAGTGGTCAAAAAAGCATTACCTTGTAGCATAGATGACAAACAAAAGAGATGACTGTGCATGTAGAGTGTTTATATGACATACTATATCAAGTTTCAAATGACAAAGGTTAGGTGTACAAAGGAAAATATCAGCATGCCAGATAACCTCTAACTTTTTTCTATATTGGCTGCAGTCTCACTTTCTTCTATGCTACAGTATAACCTATATTTTCTTCCCTGGTATGATCACCCAGGGTAGAAACTTCTAATGCTTTTCCTGACTTTTCTCTCACTATGTCCCCCCACCAATACACACCCACCCATCGTTAAGTATTTATTCACATAGGCTGCTTTAGAACAATTACAGTGCAAGAGAAGTGTGTTGGCTTTGGTTTTAGTGTAATTTTTATTTTAGAATTGCTGTTTGTAACATGTGGTACCTGGGATCGAGATTACATAAACAAATAGTATGAATTGTATGTTATCTGAATTGTGTTCTACCACAGGATGTTGGGTGAATTTGAACTGAGATTTTATTTTTCTTCTTGGAGTTAGAAGTCCTCCAAAAAGATGACCTTCAAGTACTGTGAATCTTTTGAACAGAGTTATCTCAGTTAGTGAGAGAGAGAGAGAGAGAGAGAGAGAGAGGGAAATGCACAGTGACATTTACTTTATTCAGAAATTGCATTTGGGGAAGCATTTTGCACTGTGGTTTATATCCTTTCCTTGTATGTGTTACAGTAGCAGCCACAGACACTGCCAGTTATTTCCCAAAATTTGTGTGATGTTTCCAGAAATATCTCATGCTTTCTCCATTTCCACAAAAGGGGCAGCAGAGAAATTTCATGAAATATCTGGAAATAGCTGGCAATGTCTGTGGCTACTACTGTATATAGTAACAAAAAGTTTGTGATGGCATGACTATGATCAGAAGTTAAACACTTCTAGCCATATTTCCTGGTTTGAACCTGGGACCAATTAGTCCCTTGAATCAGGGTAATCACTTCAGTTATCAGGCAAGCAAATAAATTGTGTTAGACTGGACAAAACTGTTCAGGCAGCTGTCCCACCACCTTCACTGATTTAAACATCGAGAGGGAGAGGGCACAATACCTAATAGTGAAAAGAAAACACAAATCTCCTTCTGCTGATATGTTGCTTGTTTATTTGGAGTCATTTGTAGTTTTTCCATTGCCTGACACATTCATGCCATTTCATTTGCAAGGGAATCCCAACTTATATCATACCCATATTATGTTACCCTAGAAAGCTACAGGTGTTTCTTCCTGTACTATAATGATTGTTAAGCACAACAAGCTCTGAGGTAACTGTGGAAATAGCAAAATCTCAACTCCTTTAGGCACAGTAACTCAGTAATCTATGTACCTGATATTTTTCCTCCGGGAGGGCAAGTTTCCAAAAGAAGAGCTCTAACTAAAACTGACTAAGGAAGGGTTAAATTTAACAACCTTCACTTCTTGAGTTGCTGAAAGGAAAGAAGCTGTCTATAATACTGTTCACAGACAACAAAGATATTTATTGTGTTATGAGAAGTGCGGGCACTCTTTTTTCTGCAAGAACCTTCAATAAACAGGGAAACGAAGTGTGTATATTCTGATACTAACCATGATATGTCAGCATCTATTGTTAGGGGGTAGACTTGGGGGCATATGGAGTGGGAGAGAGGGAGGTTAAGTGCCTACCCAGTACCATGGCTTGGAGGGATGGAAAATGCATTCAGAGGATTGCTGGGACAGCAGGACGGGAGGGAGAGCTAGACATCATTGTCCACCTGGGGACAAATGATCTGACTGGTGATGAGGTTAGAGTAGTGCAGGAGGACTTCAGGGAGCTGGAAAGGGGTCTTTGACAAGTGGCACACACTGTAACCTTTTCAGAAGTGTTACCGGTCAATGACAAGGGGGAGGACAGGGCACTCTGCATCACGAGATTCTACACATAGTTGAAGAACTGGTGCAAAGCAGAGGGCTTTGGCTTCACTGGTGACTGGGGTCCCACCTGGAGGGATGCAGGCCTATACAAGTGGGATGGACTGCATCTATCTGGGGGGGGCAAGATCCTCAGTCAGAGGTTTAAATGCTTCATTGGCAGGCATTTAAACTAGCCAAAGGGGGAGACAAAAGTAGGCAGGAAGAAGATAACTGCTCCCCCAACAGAATGAAGCAGTCAGTAGGGAGGACCCTAGGGTTGGGAAATCAACACTAAAAGCAAAAGTCAAGATAGGTAGAATGGCAGAGATAAGGAAAAATGGGAATGAAAACAGGGGGCACTGGAGGGAAGACATGGGGATAGGAGGGAAGCTACTAGAAGAGGAGGTTGCAAAATGCCCACAGCCCAGGAAATAAAATCCTGGACCTAGTGGTCTTGATGGCAGAAGCAGACCTGGGCATTGTCACTGTTACTGAGACATGGTACACAGGGAACCATGAATGGGATATAGCCATACCAGATTACACTCTATTTAGAAAAGACTGGGTGGGAACAAGGGTGGTGGGGTGGCTATCAACATCAGGGAGGGAATGAAAGTAACTGAAGTTCAGGGAATGCAGGAGGGAAGCACTGTGGGTCACCCTGGAGAGAGGAAATGGTACCGCCATTCACACTGGCATGCTCTACAGACCTCCAGCACAAGGGGAGGAGAAGGACAGGGTACTAATGCAAGCCATCCACAAAAAGACAGTCAAAGGTGAAGTGCTGCTGGTGGAAGGCTTCAATTTGCCTGATATGGACTGTAGCACCCAGGCTGCAGCCACATCCAGGAGCAGAGGAGTCCTGAATGCCCTGCAGGGGGCGTGCCTCAAGCAGCTTGTTGCAGAATCCACCAGAGAAGGAGCAATATTGGATCTGCTACTCACCAATGTGGACAGAGTCACCTATGTAAAGGTGGGTAGCCTCCTGGGGTCCATTGATCATCGTACGATGTGGTTCAATGTGAGAACAGTGGAGGAGTCAAAGCACACAAAAGCAAAGGTCCTGTATTTCGGATGGTTCAGCTTTGCAAAAATGGTTGAATGTCTCAAGGAAGCCCTGGCAGGGACAGAAAAGGGGCCGATGTAGAGAAAGGGGCTAACCTTAACGGATCCATAGCAGATGCAACAAGCCTTTGTGTTAAGCAACTAAGCAAAACAAATGAGTAAGGAAAAATCACTATGGTTCTCAAAGGACATGGCAGGGGAGGTAAGAGAGAAAAGGCTAGCTTTCAGGAGGTACAAGGAAACATGGAGTGGGAAGACACAGAACTGTATCTGGAAAAGCAGATGGAGGTGGGGAAAGCAGTCTGGAGCCCAAAGGTGCAAACGGAGGAAGAAATTGCCCAGGCAATTAAGAAAAGAGAGAAGACCTTTTTCAGATGCATTAGTGAAAAAAAGAAGACCAGGGGTGGGATTGTGAGGTCAAAAAGGGAGGGAGGTGGGTGTAGGCTTTTTAGTTCTTCATATGAGTATCATAGTCAGATGTTTTCCAGGTCCAGTTTTCCCTAGGGTCTAACTACAGCCCCCTGTGACTGCATGTAGCCCAGGAAGCACAGCGGGAGCAGCACAACTAAAGAGCAGATCTTACATAACTTCTAACAAACACTGCAGGCTATTGAATCTTCTCACCGGTACCTACTGCTCTGATGTCAGCTGTAGTGGATTATGGGATTTGTCGTGAAAGAAGATAGCCTAAAAGTAAACAAAATTAGTCTGATATAATCTACTAAATTACAGTAAACAGTAAGTAAACCAGAATGTTTCTGCACAGAAAGTATACATTTGGACCAGTTCCACTCTTCAGAGGTCCTTGGTGGTGACTGCTCATGTTTAAGGCTGATGGAATTTCTTAAATCACTTCGAAGAGGTGATTTTAAAGAGTGACAGTGAAATCACATTTCACATGTAATTTAAAATAAATTACACCTCCCTGGTTCATGAGGTGGGGTCCCAAAAAGGCCACGTTTAAGATTTTGGGCAAACATATTGAAAAATGACAATGTTATGAGATAAAGTTTAAAACACATTAAAAAGCCATTAACTGAACTTACTTGTTATCAGTCAGTTCATGGTCAGTTTTGGAAGCAGCAGGATGTGCCAGCTGTCAGATGAAGACCCCATAGGTAAGTGAGGAGTACATGGTGGGGTAGTAAGAGGGGTTCAGTGGGAGTGGGGGTTGGAGGGTCAAGGGGTCAAAATACATCAATAGACCATTTTCTTTTCTACCAGTTTGACAAAAAAAATAACAAAGTCAATGAGGACGACAAGGGACCATTTTTTAATTTCAGGGACAGAAACTGAGAATTGGGCATCCCTGTGCTGGTTTGTCATTTGATTGTTGTTTGGCAGCACTGGGGTGGGCACCCAGTGTCACACGCTGTTGTTGGGGGTGGGTGGAGGGGACACTTATGGCTACCAGGATGGAAACAGAGCATGGAGGCAGGAAAGAATGCAGAGGGAGGGAGCATTTGCTGCAATGAATGGGGGTACCGGGGCATAGAAACATAAAAATTTGACAGCAGACAAGGACTGCTTGGCCCACCTAGTCAACCCATTTTCCCTACCTACTGTAATACCGCAGACCCTACTTGATCTCCAGCATTCAGTATCCTTCCCTTCCTTCCCTAACCACTAAGGTTCTCTTATGCCTGCAGCCTATTCCATGCATTCTTGAATCCTGTTATAGTTTTTTCCCCCACCACCTCAGCTGGAAGACTGTTCCAGGCATCCACCACTCTTTCTGTGAAAAGGTGCTTCCTCACGTTTACCCTGAGTCTACCCTCCTCCAGCTTCATAGCATGCCCCCTTGTTCTTCAGCATCTCTTCTTCTGAAAAAATTATTTCCTCTTGTACCTTATTTATACCTGTGAGGTATTTAAAAGTCTCTCTCATGTCCCTCTTCTCCTTCCTTTCCCCCAGCAAGTAAATATTGAGGTCCTTTTGTCTCTACTCATAGAGTTTCTGGTGCAGACCCTGCACCATTTTAGTTGCCTTCCTCTGTACCTCTTCTATTCTACGCCCTTCTAGAGATGTGGTCTCAAGAACTGGACCCAGTGCTCAAAATGTGATCTCACCAGTGACCTGTACAGCGGCATCACCACCTCCCTCCTTCTGCTGGTGATACCCCTCCCTATGCACTCTAGCATGCCACTGGCTCTCTCCACTGCATTGTCACACTGCTTGGCCACCTTTAGGTCATCAGATATGATTACCCCAGGTGTCTTTCTGATTTGGTTGTCATTAGTACCACTCCCCCCATCTTGTACTCCACCTCTGGGTTTCTGTGCCCCAAGTGCATGATTTTGTACTTCTTAGTATTGAGACTTATTTGCCACACTCTTGACCACTTCTTAATCTTTCTTAAATCCCCCCAGAGTGTCTACCCTACTGTAGATCATAGTGTAATCCTCAAAAAGGCATACCTTCCCCTCTAGCCCCTCTGCAATTTCACTAATAAAGACATTAAAAAGGACTAGTCCCAGTACTGATCCTTGTGACACCCTACTGGTCACCCTTCCTTCCTCAGAGTGAACTCTGTTTACCACAACCCTCTGCCGCCTATCTCCCAACTAGTTCCTTAGCCTGTTTACCTCCTTTGGACCAACTACCAGACTGCCTAGATTGTTTGCAAGTCTCCTATGTGAAACAGTGTCAAAGGCCTTACTGAAATCGAGGTAGGCCTCATCTACTGCTCCACCTTGATTTACTTCCCTGGTCACCCAGTCAAAGAAATCTATCAAATTTGTTTGACATGACCTCCTCCCAGTGAATCCATGCAGCCTCGGATCCTGTAAGCTGCTGGATTCAATATATTCTGATATTCTTTCCTTCAGTAGTGATTCCATTAATTTCCCCACTACCAAAGTCAAGCTGACTGGCCTGTAATTGCCAGCTTCCTCCCTGCTACCACTTTTGTGAAGTGGGACTACATCGGTCCTCCTTCAATCCCCGGGAACCACTCCTGTCTCCCGTGAGTGGTTGAACAGGACTGCCAGAGGTGCATCAAGCACATCTCTGAGCTCCTTCAATATCCTTGAATGTATCTCATCTGGCTCCATTGCCTTGCCCACTTTCAGATTTGCGAGTTCCTTCAGGATTCTGTCCTCTGTAAATGGGCTTGTGTTTGCCTCCCTTCCTTTGATGCTCCCATCACTTACTTGTGGTCCCTCACTTTCCTCTTCCTCTGTAAACACTGAGCAAAAATTTTTGTTCAGGATGTGTGCTTTATCCTGGTCCCCTCCACACACACTCCTCCCCTACCCTCCTTAGTATTACATTCCCTCCCTTGGTCTTTCTCTTTTTACTTACATACTTGAAGAATGTCTTGTCCCATTTCTCTACTGTCTGTGCTATTTTCTCCTCTGTTTGCGCCTTTGCACTCCTAACAACTTTCACTGCCTTCCTGTGCTTCTCCTGATACATATCCCTCTCCTCCTTCTTCTGTGTCTCCTTATACCTCATGAATGCTAACTTTTTGACCTTTACCTTCCCAGCCACCTCTTTAGAGAACCATGGCGGTCTC
The DNA here is from genome assembly GCA_016271365.2 of Neoceratodus forsteri. Taxonomy (NCBI): domain Eukaryota; kingdom Metazoa; phylum Chordata; order Ceratodontiformes; family Ceratodontidae; genus Neoceratodus; species Neoceratodus forsteri. The sequence goes on along the minus strand of CM057450.1, from coordinate 627,341,256 downwards.
TTTTTCCCTTTTGCTTTTGCTTACTTGCCTGATGCAGACATTTGTTGCCATCACTATGGCCCCTATTAGTTTCGCCCACTGTTTCTCCACTCCACCCAGCATGCTCAGAAGTTGGGCAGGAGTAATGGCAGCAACGCTGTGGTGATGTGTCAGCTGCAGACTGGCTGATGGCTCATATGAATGGATGCGGCTGCACTGTGATAGGTGCGGCTGTGTCCTTTCATATGTGTGAAGTTTTCACAAATCAGCCAGCTCAGTAATGTCAGCAGCACCCCTGTCAAGATTCAGTGTTCATTCACACACCACCTGTAGGCTCAGGTGCATTGGCTACTTACCGCACACACCTCCCCAGCCTCTACTTTGCCTGGAGCAGTTCCAGTATGTTTGTTTTGCACATGTGTGCAAGCAAACATAACAAAGTGCTTCAATTGGTTGCACAGAGTTGAAACAATATACAATATAAGGATTATACATTATGTAATGTGCAGATACTTGTTTACCACTTAGATTATAATGATAACTGAGGGAATGCCATGATTTCTAATGGACTGTAGAACACAGTACAGTACTTGTCATTTGTATCTGCTGAAATTGCTTCAACACCTTCATGCCACTATTGTTCGACTGTAAGAAATAAATATGATTTGATCTGTGTGAGTACAGTGTTTATTACAGTGATGCCCCCTCTCCTATTGAATAACAGCATACTTACTAGAGCCGGTCAAATAGTGCGTTCAGTATGCTGCCCACATTCCCTGGATAATAATATCTGTATCTGCTTCATTCAATGGTAAGTTAATGCAAATAAATATTAAATTTGAGTATTGAAGTATCAGGATTGTGGTATGGATTATCATGAAAATGGAATACATAATCCAGTCAGCTCTAGTATGTACATGATACTTACATAAGTGGATACCAATAATAACAAATGACCATAAAAGAGCCAGTTTGGTGGTACTGTGGTAGTGCTACTGCTCACAACATTGGCAACCTGGGTTCATTGGCTCATCTAAGTCATGTGGGGCTGTCCAGGGGAGGAGGATTTGGCATCCTGGAGGATGCTCTCCATCTCTGGAAAGGGAGGGCAGCATGCTTTGGTGCATTAGTACCACCTAGGTGATCACAGGTGAAAGTGCACTCATAGGCAGCTCAGTGGGTGTGGAGATGCCAGCAGATGTTGGGCACTGCACACTTGCATTCATGTTTTCATTACATCCCCTGGTTTACATCTCAGGGGAGGGAGAAAAGAGGAAGAAAATGTTGGCAGGTCTGGGGCAGAATGAAGGATACCGACCCTCTGCAGGCACCGTACCACTGATATGGTAGTCCTCCCAGAGAACCAAATCTAATTGTAGCAGTTGGGACCCTTCTGCCTTGCCCACAAGGGTTAAGCTGTGGGGGCAGACATCAGAGTAGGTCAGGTTAGCCCACAAGATGCTGGGTGACAGGGCTGGGGAGGTTGGTCTGGATGGGGACACAAGCCTGCCAGGAGACACAAACAGAAAAATGCAACAAACTGTATAAGTAACATTACTCATGTTAGTATGTATTAAAGATCAGCTGACACCATCTGTACAGGCAACTTATAGTATGGAGCTTCACTTCCATTAATAATTCATTTTTTATGTTGAACTTCTACAGGTGGTTACCTTGGTCTTCTATGTTTTTTTCATATTTCTCCTTAGGATGATGAAGTGAATCTACCATACATCATTCATACCAACACAATTAGAATGAGGTGCAACATTTGACCATGTGGCTTAAAAAAAGAAGTGAATCTCTACATTAATTGACTCTTCCTTCTGTTCTTTTCCATTATGACATTTTGATAATATATTTATAATGCATTGTAAATGAATGCATATGTATAAAATGCAGTCATTTTTGCTTTATTATGTTCCAAACAGCTTGCTCATGGCACCTGTAGTTAACAAAATCTATTAACTATGGGCTGCATGCTCACAGCTCTGTACAGGCCAGCATGAGACTAACATTCAGTCACAAATGGTCCCTGCAGTGACATTCATGCTCAGCCTAAAAGTTCACAGGCAGCAACTTTACTTTTTAAACAGGACAAATTGAATTTTTAAAATATAATACGACTTCAGTTACATCAGCAGACTGTAACTTTGATTTTTTATGCAAAATAGAGCAGTTAAGCACCTGTAGCTTGCCAAGTCCGGCAATGTCCACTCCAATAAATGCCTCAGAACAACACTAAATGCGTTATATTGAATAAACTACATGTTACTGAACACCAAATGAGGATGTAATGCTATCTTGGGGATCTGGTGACCAGTATATACCTTTCACTTTCTGATTTATAAATGCCACCAGAACCCCTTGATAGTTTTACAACCTTATTATGGGGGCGACCACATTTTGTCCCATCACTGGATTATTTTTCTTTATCATGTCCTCTTCACTAAAACTAGATGGATCACAAGGTCCCCATCTGCTGTCATCTTCTTATGTTCTTATGTTAGAGCTAAGTCCACACCAGAGAGGTGCCGGGGGTGCTGTAGCTGCTGCAGCTTCAGCAAATTAAGGAGGTTTCTATTCTGTGGCTATCTCAGTCCCAGCAGGGGCTGGTGACTCCTCTGTTACTGCTCTCTGTGCACTAGCAAGCAATAGAGGCTCTGCTACTACCTCCTCCACAATTTCCTTGATAGTCACTTAAGACTCTTCTTTTGCCTCTCTTTCAGTTTCCTCTGCCTCATTTGGTTCTGGTACTCTTACTGTTGGTGCCACCTCCTGTGGGGAAGATATAACAGGGAGCTCAAGAGCTGGTACCTGAGGAACAGTGCCTCCCTAGGTGAACTCAATCCCCCCTCCCCTGTTTCATTTTGGTCCATGTGGGAGCAAGGGAGATCCTCTCCACTGTTCTTATACCGGACAATTCCTCTGAGGCAGTAAACCTCTCCTCCCCATCTGAAGGCCCCTTGAAAGGAACAAATAGGCCCCAGTTCCAACCACTGAGGACCAGATGGGGAGTCATTGAAGGAATGGCATATGCACTGACTGGGGTCCTCTTAGCTACATCCATTACTGATTCTGATTCTAGTCATGGGCAGAGAGTGGTGGCACTGTAGGAATATGGGGAAACCATGACATCATGCACTACTTGTGCATTCTGGCATGGGACACAGATGGAAGGCTAACACCCCTGGATTGCCTCACTCCACATTGATCACATACAGGACACCACCCTATCTTTTGCTGGGGGGAGGAACACCCAAAGATCTTTGCCAAGCTGATTGTACTGCATGCTACATGTCTGTTTCCTGCTCCTGTGATGATACATCGGTAGGAGCTTCTACTGGTATTGACCCATTCTTCGGTATTTTTAAAATCCCCAGAGGCCATTGCCTGCCAATTAGCATGTGGCAGATAGGGGCTAGCCCAATTGCTGGGTATGGGGAAAGGGCTGAACACAGTTTCAATCAGAGCTGTATGTATCATGTGGCCATTGACTGTTAGACACTGGCTGTTGAGCCTTGCTTGGCTTGTACAGGGTTTTTTTCCCACAATCCAAATGCCCAAAGTTGTCCTCTAACTCTGGGCCTTCTGGTGATACAATTCGCTTTACCCACATTCTCACTTTTTAAAATCACTTCAATTCACTGCTCTTCTGTTTCTCGATCTGGCTGTCTTACCTAGCTGGCTGGCTGTATTGATATGCAGGACGCCTGATTATGCACTGTCCAATCTGATACATTCTCAGAGTTCTTACTTGTACACAGTCCTGTCCTCCTGTACTTCTCTCGCCATACTGTGCTATAGCAAAATAATTAGACAGCACCTTATGTGTTTGCAAAGGCAGGGAGGTAATGATGGGAGCAGCTGGTATGTGCAATCATGCTCCTAGGTGGTCACTGTCTCATTCTCCATTTAAGCGGTGGGTTTCAGCACTCTGAACTTCAGCAGCAGCATTGGCAGGCCATGTTCTTTCATTAGCTTTCCTGTTTGGTCTCTGGTGGAATGGCAAGGAAACCAGGCTGACTGAGTGGGGCTCCTATGAGGTTTGTTGGTCATCTCATAATGATGATCAGTGCTGTTCCCTTGAGGTTAATGGTCATCCTGTGAGGATCTATGATGGTGCTCCTCCTCTGTGCTCAAGGAGGCACATTTCTTAGCACATGGATGATGAGCAACCTCTCTTCAACCCTCTTCAGCTTACATGTATTTTTACAAGTTCAGCTATGCTGTTCTTTAATCACACAGTCACATTCTAATAAGGTGATGCTAGCCCCCCGTCCCCACCCCCACAGCTCCTCACATGCTGGCAGTCTTCTGGATGCTGGAAAACAAAGTGTGAAAACTGCTTTTTTTCTCCATGCAGTTTGGACATTTTTAGACTGATTTTGCTCAAACTGTTCTTAAAGTGCAGTAAATAATTTGGGGACCCCAAATGCACCCCAGTCCCTGTTTGGGTGTCATTTTGTAACCAGTTTCTCAAATGAAAGGTACTATGGACCTCTTCCCTTGAAGGTACTGTAGGAAACTGACCAGGTATTTTTTTTTGTTAATTGTCTGAGCACTTGGACCAACCACAGGGTCCCAAGTAGGGATGGAAAAGTGGCCAAAATTCAGTTTGCAGGCCGCCTGGCTGCAGCGGCTCAGTTCCTCCCTGGCTGTCTATGCTCTCCTCACCCACCTGCAAGCTGTAATCAGGTATGCTTTCAGCCAAGAGCTGTCCCACACCAAATTGGCTCCTGTACCATCAAGCTGCCCATCTATTGGCTGCAACACCTTGCTGTAGGCACGCTATTGGCTGCTTGGATTGTCTTAAATTTTAAGGACTCCGGCAACCTGGGGGGGTCACAGCTTTTTCCCAAAAACTACTTTGCTGTAAGACCTCAGTCTGTTAAGCTAGTATTTTGAACTGTATTGCTGCTAGTCTGTATACTAATTGTCTACAGATACTGCCTAAATATAGAGATTGCTAGCCATTGATGTACTGTGATTCAGTGAAATGCTAGCCTAAGAAACATTGTGCTTGAAACTGCTGGAATTGATAAAGTCTGCACTTTTCTTCATCTCTACTCTTTCTTTTCAGCCTGTTTCTGCTGTGAAGCTACCCCTCTACTTGTATTTCTGCCAAATCACTGTACTTTCTTGTGGTGTGGAAGTCCTACACCAAGGAACATTCCCTGCACACACACACACACACACACACACACACACACACACACACCAGCACTCACCTGATCGGTCTGATCTGTGATTAATTTCCTGCTCTTTAAATTCATTCTTGTCTACCAGCCCAGCCCATTGTTCTTCTCTCACCTCTGGTGCCATACAGCCAAGCACCCCATGAACTTTCTCGCTGTCTCCTCCCCACCATTTTTTTTTTCCAATTGTTTTAATCAGGTGAGACAGACTAAGCTGAAAGCTTGTTTACAGGTGCAACCTGGGAGCAAAAAGAAGTCAAGTGACTTGCTCAGGGTCACACAGTATGCAAGTGGGGGCTGTGGGATTCAAACCCAGGTCTCCAGATTTACAGCTCAGAGCTATACGTCCACTTGTCTCCACTTAGCCTTTGTCTCCACCTTTGTCACTCCCACCAATTTAATTAACTTCTTGGCTCTTACTCTTAAGAGGAGCCTAACCCTCTGCATGTCCTTCTTTCAGGTGAAGCCCTCCCAGACACTACAGGCCACCCGGCGGCAGTGGCTCTGTTTCTCCCTGGCTCTTTATGCTCTCCTCACCCACCTGCAAGCTGCAATCAGGTACATTTTTGGCTGACAGCAGTCCCGCACCCGATTGGCTCCTGTAACATCAAGCTGCCCATCTACTGGCTGCAACTCCATGCCGTAGGCACGCTATTGGCTGCTTGGGTTGTCTCAAATTTTAAGGACTCTGGATACCTGGGGGCCATGGCTTTTCCCTGAAAACTACTTTGCTGTAAGGGCTCAATCTGTTAAGCTAGTATTTTGTCCTGCCCACCCTCTCTGGCCCCAATCTTTATTAAATACACTATTGCCCACCCTTCTGCCTTCTCTAGCCTCTCATTGATCCTTTTGCACTGAACCCATGCCTGTCTGCATCTCTGGAAACATCCACCCAAATCCTGGCCCATCTCAGAACAGTCCCACTGGCAACTACAGAATGGGGGTGCTCACCCTTTCTAGCATCAACATCTGCAGCCTACTCAAGAAGCTTGATGCACTCATGATATGGGTCTCCCAACATAACCCAGATGTCCTAACAGTGTTAGAGACATGGCTGTCCCCAATGATCCCTGATAAAGCTATAGCAATCTGGGGGTACTCAGTTTTCTGGAAGGATAAACTTACAAAAATAGGTGGTGGATGTGCCATTTATTTGAAAGAGAACATTATGGGGCCTGCTGTGTCTATGCCTAGCCCCAGGCCTGAGATTCAGTTCCTGGCAATCAAACAACTACTACTCGGGGCCCACAACAAGGCCCTGACTGTAGCATCAGTCTACATCCCTCCCAGGTTGTCAGACTTGGGCCTAAATGCTATACTTGACAACATCCATAACTTAAAACACAACTCTGAGGTCATAATGTTGGGGGACTTTAATTTAAATTGGCTTATGCCCCAGGCAAGCAACTACAAGGATGCCTTGGCTGCAGCTAACTTCACACATCTGGTTCAATCATCCACAAGGACTAACTACAGAACAGGGACCAGTACGCTGCTGGATTGGGTGCTCACAAACCACCCCAACCATATCATGCTTACTGAAGTACTCCCTGATACAATAAGTGACCGTTCACCCATCTTGTGTCATTGGACAAACAGATTCATTAAACCCCCTGCAAAGACCATTAATAGCAGGATACTAATCTGAGGACATTTAGTGCCATTAAAAACACTTCTGCAACAACAAGACTGGTCACAAATTGACACTGCTGCAGATGTGGATGCAGCTCTAGACTTTTTTATCAAAAGTTTTAATGCAACATGTGACACCCATGCCCCATTTAAAAAACAGAAATTCAGGGGAATTGACAATCTCTGGATTACTTTTGATCTCTTGCAATGGATAAAATCACATGATCATCTATGGTATAGAGCAAGGGATACAGGCAAGAGCACAGAAATTCAAACATACAAGGCAGCAAGAAATGCATGCACCAGGGTCATCCGGCTGGAAAAAGTGAACTACTACAGAAATATCCTAGCCAACTCCTGGAAAGATGGAAGGACATTTTGGGGGTAACCTTAAGAAAATAACTGGGAAAGACTCTAGAGCCACACCTTCCATGCTTAACATAAATGGCATCACAATCCATGACCCTAGGCAAACTGGATGGGCCTTGTGGTCCTTATCTGCCATCAACTTCTATGTTTCTATGTTACCCTGCAACTATTGCCAACACCTTTAACTCGGCATTCACCGATCTTAGTCATATCCTATCCTCACACGTCCATGAATCCACCTCCTATGACAGCACTAATGTCATGCCTGATACTAAGCGCATGCATCCTCCTTTCTGTTTTAAAGTAGTGACTGAAAGTGAAGCAAAAAAGTACTTACTAAAAGTGCTCTAAAAATCCAGATCTAGTGGGGACTCCCTAGAACTGAAATTCATTGCCCTTGTGCTTGATGTTGTCCTGTCCCCCCTTAGTAAGATACTCAACAAGTCTCTCATCCCCTCCCAATTCCCCCACAAATGGAAATTAGCCCAAGTGACCCCTATCCATAAAAACAGAGATAGGGCTCTCTACGGTAACTATAGGCCCATCTCTATTATTCCCCCTTATCAAAAGCACTCGAAAGAATCGTGGCCAATCAGTTGGTAGAGTACATGGAGAAATACAGCCTGCAATGTCCCCAGCAACATGGATTTTAAAAGGGCCACAGAACCACCATTGCACTTCTTGAATTCACTGGCCATATCCATCAAGAACTGGACCAAGACCTTCTTATCGGCACCACCTATATAGACCTTACCAAGGCATTTAATACGGTCAATCATCCATTACTGCTACAACAGTTAGCTGTGCTAGACCCATCAACTGACACCCTAAGATGGTTCAGCAGCTACCTCACAGATCGCTCACAGCTGGTCAAGATAGCTGATGCAGTCTCAACTAAGCTACCTGTCCATTCTGGGGTCCCTCAGGGTCAATCTTGGGACCACTACTCTTCAACATTTTTCTCATCCAACTACCGGCCTACTGCTTGGAACAAACACTCCTGTATGCTGACGATGCAGTAATTTTCACAAAGAACTCTGACCTAACCCTTCTAGAGAACCAGCTCCAGGAAAGTTTTACAGTTGTAGAGGATTGGTTCATTGAGCAGAAACTAGTGCTCAATTACAAAAAAAACAAAAACGATGCTTTTCCATGGTCCACACAATAAGCATAAATATAAACAACTTACAGTCCGTAATCACTCAGGCCTCCCCCTTGAGCAGACTTCGACTTTTAAGTACCTTGGTGTGACATTGGATAGCACCCTGTTCTTCACCAGTCACATGGACATCGTAGCCAAATCTCTGAACACCCACATAGGTCTCATTTATAGGCATAAGCACTGCCTAACTGCTGAAGCCCTTAAGCAAGCAATCCAGAGTGCGATTGTCTCCATAATAGACTACCGGCTCGTGATCTGTGGATCTGCTTCAAACACTGCCTTAAGAAGTATTTCAATTGCTCTAAACAAAGCCTACAGGCTTCTCACTAGGGCTGCACCACAGATGCACACTTGCGACCTCTATGAGCAGGCTAATCGGCTATAGCCTCAGGGTAGATTGTTTTATCATACCTGCCTTGTAGTAAAGAAGGCTTCCCTTGGCCTCTTGTCCCCAGGTGTGCAGAACCTTCTCAGCCCTTCCTGCAACACCCACCACACCAGAAGTATCAATTGTTCAACCCTCCAAGTTCCTCGTTGCTGGACTATGCAAGGACAGCACTCATTTTCAGCTAGAGCCCCAAAGTGGTATAATTCCCTGATCAGTGAAATTACTAACTCAGCCACTCTGAGCTTATTTAAATGTAAGCTTCATGAGTCACTCATGGCTAAAGCTTCCTGTGATTGTTTCATTTAAATGCCACAACCCCCTTAGCCTACTTCCTACCCAGCCCCTACAGCACCCATTCTATTCCCATTCAACCCCTCTCTTCTGCCCAGTGGATTGGATTCTTGTGTACCCAGTCTCCTGTCATCCACTGAGCACTTTTTACACCATACCCTCTTCTCCCTACTTACACCACCTTACCTTATCAAGTGACAATCTGCCTCTGGCACAGCTTCTCCTCTCTCTTTCCCCAGCCCCTGTCCATTTCATACTTTTCCTATGACATTTGGCCACCTATTTGCTCACTTTATCTGACAAGGCCATATGGCTGCTCTGTTCCTCATTGCAGCTACTTATTTTGATGATTGTTTTGTTACTTCCTGCCCAGATCAATAATCTAAAGTAATATTCAATGTGTTACTGTGTCTCTTCATGTGCATTGTTACTTTGCCTTTCTTTCTATGATGTGTTCTCTCTGTATGTGTACTATGACATGGAACCTGTGTAAAAGAGCTGCTGGCTAAAAGGTGTTAATCTGAAATTTAAATAAATAAATAAATACATCTTAACTTCAGAATTAAAGCTTCTTATCAACCAATTGATGAAATGTAGCTAAATCAAAAAAAAAAAACTTATAATAAAAGTTATGTTTTATCGGGGGAGAGAGAGAGAGAGGAGGAAGAGAGGGAAAGGGTGTGGGAAGGGAGGGTTAGGGAAGGGAGGGGTCTGAGGGTGAGTTCAGGGTTTGATGTCAGAGAATAGTAAGGGTGGGGTCTGGGGTCTCAGTGTATGAGTGGGGCTGGGGCTGTGGTCTGAGGAAGGGATGGTGAAGGATTAGGGTTTGGGTGGGATGGGAAAAGGGGTTGGGGTCTGGGGTGGGACTGGGGTTGAGGTCTGGGGGATATTGAGGGGAGCGGGGGGTCTGGGTGGATAGTAATAGGTGATGGTATCTGGGGAAGGAGGGAAGGGGAAACCAAAATAAATATATACAACCTAAAACCCAGCAGGGCCAGTGTACTTCTATTGGAAGACTGGATTTTAAGGGGGGGGGAAATGGATTACGTTACAGAAAGAGAATAATACTTACATACAAAATTCATTTAAAGAGAGAGACATAGGAAATACCACATTTTTCTCCAGCAGTCTATCCAAAGTCTCTTGACTGGATATAGACATGAGAGGGGGGAACATGATCCTCCAAAAATTTGAGACCATCTGAAAAACAAGAATTTCAGAAGGAAAATGGTATAAGATTAATTGTGCCTAGACAAATACAAACTACTGAAGTTCACCTGTCAACCAGAAAAGGTGATAGCTCAATTTGGCCATTTAAGCCTTTTTCTGTACTGCATGCTCCTAATGTATATATTCAAAAGGCTTATTCTCTTCTTTAAAGCCACTTTTCTATTCCCCCTCTCTGTCCCACACATTCCTGTTTTAGCACAAGAAAGGCTGACTCATGTTCCTTCTTCATCTCTGAATTTTTTATATGTATAGCTAACCCATAGTACAAACTTCCATTTCTAATTGCTCTGATGTAGTCACCACTTTTTTCTTTCAATTTCCTTTTAGTTCTGCCCACATAGTATGCCCCACATGTACAAATGGCTATGTAAATTACAAACATTGTGTAACAATTTGTAAATGTGAAATGGTCATATTTTCATTTGTTAGGGTTCTGAATGTGTTACATTCCCATATGTGATGGCATTATCATCATCAAGAATTTTATTGATTGGCTAAAAGCCATTACAATATCAAAAAGGCAAAAGGTACAAAATCATCCATTGCAGAAATAAAAACATACATCATAGAAATAAAACAAAATGCAATACAATCTCTGCTCTTGAGCTATTAAATTACATATAATTCATTAATTTACCTGTGGGTTGTACATTTAGGTTCCTAAAAGCCTACCTACAGATGCATGGCATTAAAAAGTGCACCATCTTATCTAAAATCGACTTGCTATCTGACTTAAGGAGAAATTTCATCATTTGTTCAGGTGGGAGGTCGAGACCACCCATGATGTCACCCAACCACTTGGTCCTCTGTGGACCATAAAGAGGACATACTATTAGAATATGTTTAAGGTCATCTTCTACATTATTCCCACATTTACAGAAAGGGGAGGTAATACCTGGTCTCTGTTCCCTGAATTGAACGTATTGCACAGCATAAATTTCCAACCCAAATCAAGTTAACAATCTTCTTGATTTCGAGTTGGTAATGTTAACCAGATAGGTTTCCAAAACATGGGTAGACTTAATTTTTTTGTACAATCTAAATAATTTGATTTCCTCTAATCATTCAAAGTGCCTAGTTCTATCCATATTTCTCAGCCTAGTTTTAATTGTATTAATGATATCCTCCCATGGTCTGAGATAAATGTTCCAGTCCACTAGGAAAAAAATGATTTCCTAATTATCTGCATGATGAGAGAGTCAAATCCCATGGAGGAGTGATATATTTCTTGTCCTAGGTATCTCCTTGGTAAACAAGTTTCCTGTAGGAGAAAAAGCACTGATGTGAAAAGAAGTTGTATTTCCACTACCAAGGTATGGAAGGAGAGCTGGCATAGTTCTAAAGGTAAAATAGTGGCTGGAAGAGCTTGAGGCACCATTAAAATATATCTATATACTTTATTAAAAACTATTTCAAGCTTCTCCAGCTCTGTATTTCTCCAGATTTCCACCATGTAGAATGCACAAGTTTTAATTTTTGCATTGAGAACTCTTAATAACCCAGAGACTGAATTTCACCCTATTTTAGCATTAAAAAGTGTTGAATGCATTAATAGCAGTGGTCATCTTGGATTGCATTGGTTTAATATGTTCTTTCCTATACCTGTTCCTATTCCTATATTCCTATATTTTCTATACCTGGTTAAACAACCAAATACAAAAAAAAATATATATATGTTCTTTCCAACCCTGATTTTGTTCGAATCTTACACCCAAGTAGTCATAGTACTTCACCACTTCAATTGTATCTTTTTTGATCCAAAAATGTGGCAGTATTTTTTTATTTCCAAATATTATAATCTTGATTTTATCCTTATTTACTTTTAATTTGTGGTTAGCACAAAGGGCTGTAAAGGTGTTAGCTTCCTTCAAAGTCCCACCACTGAAGATGAGATTAAGATCAAATCATCAGTGTATGCCAAGCAGTTCACCCTTGTGTCAGCTATTTTGGGGGCATGACACTCTGGATTGTCAAGACTTCTCAGTGTGTCATTAATGTAGATATTAAACAAGGCAGGTGCCAACAACAGGTGTCTGACCCCAAGGTTGGTTTGGAAATCAACAGTAGTATGGCCAAATGTATTGTACTGAACCTTAGCCAAGGTATTTTCATGAAGTTTAATTAGAATGCTAAGTAGTTCCTGTGGTATTCCTAAATTTAGCAATTTCTGCCATAATATATGTTGACTTATGCTGTCAAACACAGATGAAAAGTCCACAAAACAGCAGTAGAGTTTCCCTTTTTAACTTCTACATATTTCCATACAAGATGTTTCAACACATAACAGTGCCGAATTGTGGATCTTGTACTCCTAAAGCCATTCTGTGTTTCACTAATAATATCATGCTCCTCTAACTAGGCCAAGAGCTGAGACAGAATAATTTTCGAAAAAATTATTTGAGAAATATCTATCAAATTAATTGGTCTGTACATCTTTGGATCTTTTGGGTTTTCTTTTTTAAATATGAGGAAAATTATACTGCCCTGCCAACTTGTTGGGCATGTATGTCCTTGTATAAGTATGTTAAATATTCTCTTGAAGATAGGTATCCACCAATCAATGAAAATTTATATATATATATATATATATATATATATATATATATATCTCCCATGATTCAATGTGCACCTGGTGCTTTATTAGAAGCCAGTTGATTAATGGGCAGGATGATCTCTTCCTCTGATATCCATATTGGGAGAGGGAAGATTGAATTGCCCAGATCCATTTTATTTAATACAACTAACTGAGCTTCTTTCTGGGAGAAATAACGTTTTGAAAAATAGGCCATCCGTGTATCAGGAGTGATACAGGCTTCCACTTGATTAGAATATTTATTGTATCCTTGGCTCACTAATTTCCAGAACTGCTTACCATTTCTGGAAAATGTGCCTTCCTTAGTTTTTCCCAAAGTTCTGCAGCATGTTCATGAGGTCCCTTTTCCAATATTTTCTTATACCGCTGTCTTTCTTTCTTTATATTTTTAGTATGCAACTTGTTTTTTTTTTTATTTGCTTATATTGTTTAAGCTTTTGATTAAATTCCTGTTTGACTTTCCTACAATTTTGGTTGAACCATGATTTATCTTGAATGTTACATTTAGAGATACTATTTTCAGTTGTGGTCCAATTAAAATATTTAATTCTTGCCAAACTTTAAATGTTTCAGTGGAATCAATGTTCCCTGAGATTTGAGTCTGAGGGTCATACAGTAATCCTAAGTGAAATAAATAATCAAACTGTTTTATAACATTATTACCCCATTTAATTATTTTTCAGTTTATTATTTCCAGTCCTTCCTTGATGTGTCTCTCTAAATGTATTCTTTTGGTTTGTTTCATATTTAAGCAGACTTTGACCAGAAGATGAGAAGATTCAAACTGATCAATAATTTCCATAATGTGAACCAGTTTCAAGGCTTCTATATTGGACCAAACCAGGTCAATGGTTGATGAACTGAATGGTCCAATATAAGTTAATTTTCCATCTCTATCCTCTGAAAGACAACCATTTAAAATGCACATATTTTGTGCATAGAACATTTTCTGAACTTCTCTCCCTCTGGTATTACTTTTAGTATCATTTGAGGTCCTGTAACTGGTTACCCTTGGATTTATTACAGGAAGAAAGGAATTCAAATCATCTGAATTCTTTCCAACCTTAGATTCCACTAGAAATCTTGCATTGCAATCTCCTACACATAGGATGGCCTTATCATTTGCTACCTTGCTGGCATTCTCCAGTATAGTTTTAAGTTGAATAATTATATTGTCTTATGTCCCTACCCCAGGTGGGCAGTACACATTTATAATTAACATTTGTAAATGTGAATATTCGCAGTCAGCCTTTATTGCCAAAATATTTTCAAAAAGAATTTAACCTGCTGACCTTATAATTTAGAGAAGTCTTGACATATTCATTAAACCCCAATTATATCTGCCATACTTTTTGTCATTGGTAGCAGGTTTGAGATATTTAGTGTATTCTGGTAACTTAGGGGCCCACTGTCTTTATACCAGGTCTCCAGTAAGCACAAAGAGCCCTATTCATAAAAGGTGATGGGATACACACCACAGAATTCCAGTTACAGCCTAATCCTGGGTACATATTGACACTGTACCCCCATCATGCTATTCATGTCCCTACTATGCCCCTCCTACATGGCTGGCACACTGGCCAAATGTGCAGCTTTGTATGGGGAGGGCTGGGGACTGCGCAGGGGGTGTCCACACTCCACACATTCACAAAGGAGTGGGTGCCGTGCATGGGGGGGTGATGGCTATGTCTTCTGCAAGGCAGCCATAAGTGGTACATGCCCCCGATGCTGCTGCTGGTTGCAGCAGGGATGACTGGGTCAATGGACTCCTCACTATGGCTGCCCCTGCCATTGGGGCACATTGGAAGGGAGGGGGACTGTCATCTGGGGGTTCCCCACTCCTCAGTACTGTAGGCATATTCAGGCCTGTAGTTAACATGTTGCCAACAGGCTCAAGGGATCCAATGAGGGTCTCAGGACAGGCAGCTGATTGGCTGCCTTCCCGAGTCCACAGCTCCATGCCTGATTGCCCCCATGAACCTGCATGCCAGGGGACTCACGGCCATGTAAGAGAGCCGGGCAGGGACCGGTGTTCATGAATTTGGTTCCCATATGGATCTCCTGTGGATGTGGAGCAGCATGGGGGGATACTTGCCATTTGCACGTACCCCCTGCCATGTTAGTGAATAGAGCCCAATATATTAAATAATTCCAGATAGTTCTTAACTTCTGGATCTGCTAATTTAAGGTGTAACCCTTCTGTATTCCAGGATAATATCATAACCTCTTGTATATACAGTAGGTCTCTTGAGTGTCTTTCTTTCTTTGTGTTCTGCTCATTCCAAGTCAGTCTCTCTCTGTTAGAGATGTTGCAAAATTCAGTTTCGTGAAATATTTCGCAAAATTCCACCTTTCTGCAAAATTTTTTGCTGGGTGCGAAGTTGCAAAATTTTGTCCATGAAACACAGAATTTTGCCTCAGAATGCACAATTTTGCCCAAAACGGCAAGTTTTCACCCAAATTTTGCCATTCCATGTGTGTAATTTCACATTTTGAGTGCAAAATTTCACATTTTGCCAGCAGAATTTCACATTTCACACCCATGAAATATTTCACAAAACACACAAATTTCACAAAATATTTTGCGTAATGAAATTTCCTAATTTCATACATCTCTACTGCCTGTGTGTTCCAACATGGAAAATCTGTTGAAGCTAAGCAGATTTTTCTATAAAGTGGGTAGTATGTTGTCAGCATTTTCTGATACTTGAGCTCTCTCTTGTGTTTCTCTTATTTGGGTCATACTATCCCAGCCTTGAGGGGATGTAATATAGATGCCAAGAGCATCTAGTTTATACCCATTCTTCAGCAAAGCTTTAGCAGTTACTGTGTTTTTGAATGAGATATCTAGCTGTGAAGTTTCATAAATGTTTATATAACTTAATGGAAGATATTGAATTTCTGGTGATATTAAGGTGCAGGGATCGGTGCTAAAAAGGAGTAGAGATGCTGAGAAATAAAATTTGGCTAGTGAAATTGGCAATTGCACTGCACTAAATTTTTTGTGAAATCTCAAAATTTCACCCGCAATTTCACCCACTGCAAACTCATTATAATTATATCTCCCTGGTGTCTAGTGGACCCCCCCACCACCACTCACTGGCCCAAATTAGAAATTAAATCTCTATTAAATCTCTTTCCCTTGCATCTAGTGGTCCCCCCAGCTGATAACCAGTGCAAACTGAATAAAGTCACCCCCTCTACAGTTAGCTCATTATTATTTATGAGATCCCCAGATCCCCTAGCCCCAATCCAAAAAAAAAAAACAATTAAATCCCCACTACTCCCTGGTGTCTAGTGGACCCCTGTCATCAGATAGCACTCACCCTGCTCTCTAATTTGGGCCGGTGAGCAGCAGGGGGTGGGGTGGACCACTAGACATGAGGGTATTTAGTCTTTGATTACTTGTGACATTTCACCCACGGGAGCAAAATTTCACCCAAGATGGTGAATTTTGCCTGTTCACACGCCAAGTTTTGCTTGCTTCACAGGAGAAATTTCGCATTTTGCCCCACGTAATATTTCACAAAATGTACAAATTTCATGAAATAATTAAATTTTGTACAACACTACAAAGGAGGATATTTCCCCCTTAATTACTCCAGATAGTCTTTATTTGATGTTTCCCATCCAAAGATCAAGACAGTCTTACATTCCCATTCCTCCAATTGTTTGGCCTCATACATTTTTATTGTTTTAAAGATTTCATCTATTTCCTTCCTGTTATTATTTTCTCTCAATTTCTTTCCTTCTTTTGCCTTTTCATCTAACCATTTGGCCTCTAGTATTCCATCTTTATGAACTATTTTTGGGTATTCTTGAATACTGCTATAGATGGGGACAATTTGTGGAAAACAAAATATACCTCAATCTCAGGATATGTTACTTTTCCCATATGGCCCTTGCCAGTTTCCCTGAATGTGAATATAATAAGACACAGTCATGGAAACTGGCATTAGGGGGTCTAGTTGTAAAAATGTCCTTTCCCTCATTAGTTGATAGATGCAGGAGATGAACCATCCTTTTATGTAGTTTCTCATTAGTCTCTAAATTTAACTTTTGTATAGGAATGCAGTGAAATTTAATTTTGCTGATGAAATTCTGGAGAAATCACCAATTTTGCTGTGTAAAACATTTCGCAAAATTGGGCCCTTACGGTGAAATTTCGCCCTCAATTTTGCCAGTAAATTTTGCTTTTGCCAGTACATTTCGACTTACCTTAGTATCAGTGAAATAAAATGCTTGTCACATGACTTACTCTCTCTAGCAGACTGCTTGTCACATAGGTGACTGTGCTTAGGCAGGAAGCCAGACTAAATCTACTTCCTTTAGAGCTTTTGCTGCCCGTAGGAGAGAGGAGACAGTAGCAGGAGAGCATTGTTTTCAAAAAAAAAAAAACAGTGTGGTTAATGTTTGTGTGTGTACTGTCTGTTATTGAAATCTCTTCACCACTTTATTTTATAAAGTAAATTGTTTCTGTTAGGGCATTTCCTTTAGTGTTATTTTTTTAAATCTTTATAGTGTGTGTGTGTGTGTGTGTGTGTGTGTGTGTGTGTGTTTGACTCCATCCCTGTATCTTTCTTTCTTTTCATTTATTTCCTTTAGTTTTCTATTAAGAAAACATTTTTTATGATGGAAAAAGGGATTGGGAGCAGTACAGCAAGGGGGAGAATGGCAGGCATGCCACCAAGAGGATCTACTGTCTGCCTTAACTGGCGGGTGTTTTCAAAGCAGCCCCCCACAAGAGGAGCATGTGCCCATTTCTCCACCAGCAGCAGCAGGTCCCCCCTGCCAGTAGCAGTAGGAGCACCTTGCAACCCCCTGCAGCATGTGCCCCCCATCCAGAAAGAGCACCAGGAGCCCATTGCCCCCACAGAGCATGTGCAGCCTGGGCCCCCCAGCAAGAGCAGCAGCAACAACAGCAGCAGGTCTCAGATGAGATGGCCCCTGCTGGGATATCAGATGATGAACCCCCCCCAAGGTCTCTTTAGTTTGGTCCTTTTTTCCACAAAGGTTTCAGATGACACTGTTGTCATCTGCAACCTTTGTGGTAAAGAAGTAAAAAGGGGGAAAAAAGGAAAGGGTTCCACTTTGCGACGGGTGGACAAAGGAGCCACCTACAGCACCACCATGCTGCAGAGTGACTCTCCAAGCAGCAAGAAGCTGCAGCAGGAGGCAGTGATGGGGCCAACCAGGAGGAAGGCATTCCGTGACCTAGGGGGCACTGCAGTAGTCACAGCAGGAGACAGCAGCTGAAGTCCAGAAGGAGTGGTACACCCTCCACCCACTGGTAGCAGCACCAATGTGCTGCACCTGATTCTGCAGCTGCATCCTCACAGCCTGCAGCAGCTCCTCCAGCAGGTCAGGATGTCAGCATGGAGGACCTGGAGGCTGTGTGCCAAGAGGTGGTGGCAGTGCACAGCGAGGTGCAAGGACTCTGGCAGCAGTTGGACGAGTTCTACCAGGAGGTTGGGGGGGATCTTGACAAAATAAAGGAGGACCTAAAGAAGGACTTGGACCTCCTGGCAGAGTTGCATGGTGGTGGTGGTGGCGGTGGCAGTGGCACTGGTGGAAGTGAGTAGTGTATCTACTTTTTTTTTGTCATTTGTCTTCTCCAAATCTTGGTCTTCCTTCTCTGCACCCCCCAAAAATAAAAATGCCCCCCCCAAAAAAGTAACAAAAAAAAAATTTCTGTCCTCTTTCTCATCTATATCCTTTTTGTTCTTTTTCTTATCTTGTCCAGTGGTTTTCTATCCAATTTGTTATGTTTTATGTAATGTTTATGCTCCCTCCCTTTCCCCTCTGTCTCATATGACTACCCTTACCCTGACTGAGTCTGACCCTGCATGTCCCCGGCCCAGACTCGTAGTACTGTGCCCGTAAACTGTATACCTTTCTGCTTGTTTAATGTTACTCCTTATTTATATGTTTCCTCCTATCCACAAATGTCAAGTGTAATAATTTGTCCCAAAGCTATGTGAAGTTGTCTATTGTGTGTGGTAAGGGCTGGTGGCAGTTGCTTTGACTGTGTGCAGCATCAGTCTAAATATGTACACAACAGTGATAGAAACAGTTACATAAGCACTTTTATTGCGAAGTTAAACATGAATATTTTTGTTCTGCTTAAAAACACATGTCCCCTTGACCTTGTCACCTCCACAAATGTTAACTTTGTGTCCCTTCTGTCCAGTCATGATAATGTTTTGTTAATACCCACTGTGATGTAGACAGCCAGCTCTGAGTGCTCTGAGTACTGTATTAATTTTTTTTTATTACATATAAAATATGTGATGGGAAGGTCAGTTTGAGGAAACTACAGTCTTGATGAACTGACACATCCCAAAAAACCCAAGGATAAGTTCAAAGGACAGGAGGTATTTTAAACTACAGAGATCTGAGGTTCAATTAGTATGTTAAATTTGCTTTGATCCCAGGAAATGAAATTAGCCTTTCATGGCATCCCCAGGGGAATCCTTTGATTTTGCTCTAGGTGTCATATGCTTGTGTTATGAATAACCTTCCAGAAACCAGTTCATTTCATCAAAAAGGTTGATGGCTGGGCCAAACAGAACCCAGACAAATTTGGAAAGCCAAATATACATTCCCAGGGAACTCTTGAATTACATCAGAGAGACCTTTGAGGTGCAGATTCCAAGGTCCAGATGGGATTAAAAAGGCAAATATACTTTTGCTTTGAATACAGTGACTTAGATCAAAGAAACTTTTGAGATGTATGTGTAGCAGAGCACAAACCAATTCTGACCAGTTAACCTGAGGAGAGAAAAATTGAGTATGTCACTTATCATTTTTTTAAAATCTTGTTGGAACATCCTGTGCTTTAAAATATAACTTTTAATACTCCCAGGCGGAGTTTAATGACATCATGAGAAGGCTGGCTCAGAACTGTTTTAATTGCTGAAAGAACCCTGACAGAGACACACAAGACAATGTTTCTGACTGAGAGAAGAGAGACCCTCAAAGCAATGAAAGAAAGTAAGCATTAGATTAGACCAGTCTAAATGTATGTATTGTAGAAACAGTACTTTTTCCTGTTTATTTTAAGGCTGTATGTGTTGGGATATATATTTTGTTCTGTAATTATTGTTCTGTTTTGATATTTTTAAAGTAAAGAGATATTTTTACAACAGAACTGTCTGGAGTGCCTTGACATTTTTTTTTATTTAAGTGGAGCTTTTAAAAGGTTATAAGCAACACTGTGTATGGGCTTATTGTATCCAAACTGGGAAATGGATAGAGTTCTCTAAAGTGTTGCATAGAGTTCTAAAGGTTCATTTGAAAGACCTGGTTGGGTGCTCGTAGGCAAAGATATCTGGCTCCCCTGAAGACAGAATTATCTGAGCCTGATAATTGGATACGCTAACAAGAGGTTATCATTTTGAATCCCTCCAGAGTTTGAGACTAAGGTGACTTGAACCCAAAAATCAGACAAGAAGGCTACCTTGTTCTGTTCACTGTACAAAAATCATATGCTCAGAGGTGGCACTTTGGGAGTAGAGGGCTGACTGGCTGAGTGAATTTGTGAAAGACTGGTTGGCAGCGGTGGCATAAAAAGTTTGGTGGTATAAGCTTCATTGTTCAGTGTGTTAGCTTGAAACTGTTAGCTCACTTGAAAAAAAGAAAGGCAGTGTTTTATTCAAAAGGAAACAGAACTATATCCCTTGACTTACAGTTAAGTTTCTACCCATTTTTTTTCTGAAGTATCAGTCAGAATAGTATCAGTAGTGAGGGAAGAAGAAAATGGCTTCCAACTACAGTAAGCACACTGTAGATTTCTTAAAGAAGTTGTGCGGGGACAGGGGAGTCCTGTTTGGGGTGAAAGCCAATAAGCAGAACTTCATAGAGACCCTGATGGTAGCAGATACCCAGAGCAGTGAATCACCAACTGTGACTGAAAGGGACCAGACCTCAAGTGTGGAAGACTAGTGGCCAGTGAGGGGTCCCGTGCCAATAAGGCAGACAGCAGGGCCACCGTCAGTGAAGGGCCACAGCAGCAGGGGAAGGTCACCAGTATCCTGAATCCAGAGGTGCTCAAGTTGCAAATTGAGTTGCACAGGATGGAACTGGAGGCAGAGTGACAACAGAGGAAGGCAGACCATGAGGAACGTGAGTACCAGCGAGAGGCAGAGGAGCAGAGAGAGCAGGAATGCAGAGCTGCAGAGGAGAGAGGAGCACCAGTGGCAACACAAACTGGAGAAGCTGTGACTCCAACCAGTGGCACCAGGGCAGGTAAGTGGCTTGGATTTAACTGGGACTGCAGGACTGGGTTACAAATTGAACTCTAAATTAATAGCTGAGTTTAAGGATGGGGAGGACAAGGATGCCTTTTTAAATTCTTTTGAAAAAGTTTGTATTCAGGCTAAAATTCCTAGAGAGTCCTGGAGCTTCCAGCTATCCCCGCTACTTACCGGAAAAGCTCGGGATGCATTGGGTCAAAAGGACAATAAAGACAGTGATGATTACAGCAAGTTAAAAGCTGCACTACTAAAAAAGTTTGAATTAGCTGCTGAATCATACAGAGCTAAATTCCGTAAGCTCAGGAGAAGCCTTGATATGAGCTATGAAGAGCTGGCCATGAAGCAATGTCAGTTTTTAAAACATTGGTGGGAAGGAATTGAGGCAAACACTGTTGATAAAATTGAAAATGTGATTTTATTAGAACAGTTTTATTGGACATGCCCAGCAGAGTTAAAAATCTGGCTAGAGGACCGAGATCCAAAAACAGTGCAAGAGGCTGCTGAACTCTCGGACCGCTATGCCAAGACAAGACCTGTTCTGAGAGTGAATGGGGCAAGTGTGGCAGTGCAGAAAGGGAAAAGTGTACCTTCAGGGCAGCTAAAACCCTCACTGCCTCCACCAAAACCAGTTAGCGCCAGGTTTCAAAGAAAACTTTTCTCTAAAGCAAGAAATGTTTGTTGGTTATGTAAAGAAATTGGGCATATTGCCAGACAGTGTCCAAGAAGGGCAAGCAATAATACGCAAAGTAGTGCCAGAAAGGAAGTGGTTTGTGTGTCCCTGAAGCATGCCAGTGAACATGAGGGAACATATGCCCCCAGTCATGGTAAATGGCATACAGACACAGGGGTTAAGGGACACAGGGGCATCCCAGACATTGGTAAAAGGGGATCTGGTACAGCCTGGTCAGCTTATACCCAATAAATACATGACTGTACAAGACTTTGTGGGTGAAAAGAAAACATTGACACTGGCCAGTGTTCTCCTGGACGGGGTGAAACAGGGGGATCTGTGCAACAGGTGGCTGTAGCCAACACATTAGCAGTGGATGTGATCTTGGGTAGCTATCTCCAGCAGGTGGTGGTATGTGCAGTTATCCATAACCAAGTGGCCAGGGAATATTGTAGTTCCCTGAGCCCCCCAGAAGCCATTGGGGAAGATACTGAGAGGCTGATTCCCCAGCCTGTGTCTCCAGAGGGGGAGACTGATAAAAAGAGGGTAGAAATTTCCCCGGTAGCAAATAACCACATAGCTACAGAGGGTTACTCCAAAGAGGGAGGGGTGACCCCTTGTCAGAGGGTAGAGATTGACAGTGATCCAGAGGACCCTGATGCTAGTGCTAGGGATCCTAGTTTAGCGAATGAAGGGGACCTGTCCCATGCCTTGGGAAGGTGTGAGGGGTTTGCAGCTGCTCAGAGAAGTGACCCTAGTTTAGAGAAGCTGAGGGCTTGGGCAGACTCGGACGGTGCACAGGGAGGTGACAGAAGACATAGGGTTTATTGGGAAAATGCACTTATGTATACACAGTCAGTACAGACAGAGGGAGAGATGCTAGGCAGGCAGCTTGTCGTTCCCCAGGGATATCGTGAGCAGTTGCTCAAGGTTGCCCATGATATTCCCTTGTCTGGTCATCTGGGAATCGCACGCACAACACAGTGGTTGGCCCAGAATTTCTACTGGCCTAACTTCCCCTAGCAGGTGAAGGAGTATTGCAGGTCTTGTCACTGGTGCCAAAAAATAGGGAAGGTTGGCAAGAAAACCCAAGCCACCCTGATCCCCTTGCCCATAATGTAGGAGCCATTCCAGAGGGTGGGAATAGATATTGTGGGGTCTTTAAATACCCCCAGCTCCTCAGGGAAGAGATTCATCCTGACTGTGGTGGATTATGCCACCCGGTACCCAGAGGCAGTCACCCTTTCCTCACTGAGGACAGACAAAGTGGCAGATGCCTTGCTTGGGATTTTCTCCCATGTTGGGTTTCCACAGGAGGTAATCACCGATCATGAGGGTTCCTTCATGGCAGACCTAATGAAGTGTCTATTGAAGAAGTGTGGGGTGGTGCAGAGATACATGACACTGTATCACCCACAAGCCAATGGGCTTGTGGAATGCTCCAATGGTACCCTAAAGTCAATGCTCCAGGCATTTGCTGAACAGCATGGGAGGTACTGGGAGAAATTCATTCCCCACCTGTTGTTTGTATGCAGGGAGGTGCCCCAAGAGTAGACAGGATTTTCCCCCTTCGAACTCTTGTAGGATACCAGGTATGTGGGCCCCTAGACTTGATCTGGGAGGACTGGGAAGGAGAGCATGCCACCCAGGGAACTCCCATTGTGGATTACATCCTAAGGTTTAGAGAAAGGCTGAAGAAGCTTATGGGGACAGCTCAGAGCAACCTGGCAGCTGCCTAACTGAAACAAAAGGTATGGTACGACACAGAGCCAGAGCTCGCTTGTACATAGTGGGTCTGGAAGTCATGGTCCTTATTCTGGTCCAGAAAGACAAGCTGCAATCTGAGTGGGCAGGGCCGTACAAAGTGGTTAGGAAGGTAAATGACATAAACTACATTGTGGAGTTACCTGACCATAGATAGACAGAAAGGATGTACCATGTCAACATGATGAAGCCATATGCAAATAGGGCTGATATGGTGTTCGCAGTATGTATTCATGGGGATGGGACGGAAGAAGGAGACCCCTTCTGGACTTGCTGGAAGATAGTAAGTGGGAGTCCTCTGTGAAGGCAGTAAAATTGTCTCCCCAGCTGACCCCGAGCCTGATCCAGAAAGTGAGGGAGGTATTAGCAGACTTTGCCCCCTTGTTTAGCATCAAACCTGGACTAACCCCCTTAGCAACACACGATGTGGAGACAGGAACACAGACGCCCATACAGCAGACAGCATATTGGGTGTCAGAGGCTGCCCAAAAGGACATTAGGAGGGAAGTGGAGGAGATGCTGGATTTAGGGGTAATCCAGAGATCCCACAGTCCCTGGGCCTCACACATAGTCCTTGTACCCAAGCCAGATGGCTCAACTCATTTCTACATAGACTATCATGGACTGAATGCAGTCACGAAGTCAGACGCCCACCCGATGCCCTGGATAGATGAACTCCTGGACAAGTTGGGGGGGCGACCTACCTTACGACCATTGACCTGACAAAGGGGCATTGGCAGGTAGAGTTGATAGACAGAGCTAGGGAGAGGTCGACCTTCATCACTCCGATAGGCTTATTTGAGTTCAAAGTAATGCCTTTCGGAATGAAGAACACCCCGGCCACTTTCCAAAGGTTGGTGAACCAGGTGTTAAATGGTGCTGAGGAGTACACCATGGCTTACCTGAATGACATTGCCATCTTCAGTACCAGCTGGGAGGAACGTCTGTCACACCTTAGTGAAGTGCTGGGCAGAATACAGAGGGCTGGGCTCACTGTCAAAGCTGAGAAGTGCCAGGTGGCCATGGGAGAAGTGGCATACCTCGGGCATGTGGTAGGCCGGGACAGCTCCGTCCTAACCGGATAAAAATAGAGGTAATGCAGGCATGGCCCAGACCAGAAACTCAGAAGCAGGTCAGGAGTTTTCTCGGGACAGCAGGGTACTATCAAAAATTTGTACCAAATTACAGTGCCCTGACTGCTCCCCTATCTGACCTGACAAAGAAATAGATACCTAAGAAAATTACCTGGGGTCCAGCCTGTGAGGAAGTCTTTACCAAACTGAAGGAGGCACTGTGCAGTGCTCCTGTCTTGACAAGTCCAGACTATAGCAAAACTTTTGTAGTTCAGACGGATGCCTCAGATGTGGTTTTTTGGCAGTACTAAGCCAGACATCCAGCGAAGGGAGGGACCACCTGATAGCCTACCTGAGCCGAAAGCTGCTCCCCAGGGAACAAGCATACTCCACAGTGGAAAAGGAGTGTCTTGCCCTAGTGTGGGCCCTAAAGAAACTGGAGCCATACTTGTATGGGCAGCCTTTTGTGGTGCAGATTGACCTCAACCCCCTGGTTTGGCTAACACAGATGGGGAAAAACAATGGCAGACTGCTCAGATGGCGCCTTGCTTTACAAGGGTATGATTTGAAAATCATACATAGGGCCAGACCCAAGAACCAGAACTCAGATGGACTGTCTAGGGTCTATGAGGAGTGAACCGATTTGGGAAGCTCATCCCATGTAGGGGATAGAGCCTCCAAATTCAGTCTAGGTGGGGAGGAGTGTGATGTAGACAGCCAGCTCTGAGTGTTCTGAGTTCTGTATTAATTTTTTTTTATTACATATAAAATATGTGATGGGAAGGTCAGTTTGAGGAAACTACAGTCTTGCTGAACTGACACATCCAAAAAAAAAAACAAGGATAAGTTCAAAGGACAGGAGGTATTTTAAACTACAGAGATCTGAGGCTCAATTAGCATATTAAATGTGCTTTGATCCCAGGAAATGAAATTAGCCATTCATGGCATCCCCAAGGGACTCCTTTGATTTTGCTCTAGGTGTCATATGCTTGTGTTATGAATAACAGGGACCAGCTCATTTCATCAAAGAGGTTGATGGCTGGGCCAAACAGAACCCAGACGAATTTGGAAAGCCAAATATACATTCACAGGGAACCCTTGAATTACATCAGAGAGACCTTCGAGGCGTAGATTCCAAGGTCCAGACAGGATTAAAGAGGCAAATACACTTTTGTTTTGAATATAGTGACTTAGATCAAAGAAACTGTTGAGATGTATGTGTAGCAGAGCACAAACCAATTCTGACCAGTTAACCCGAGGAGAGGAAAATTGAGTATGTCACTTATCAATTTTTTTTTAAATCTTGTTGGGACATTCTGTGCTTTAAAATATAACTTTTAATACTCCCAGGCGGAGTTTAATGACATCATGAGAAGGCCAGCTCAGAACTGTTTTATTTGCTGAAAGAACCCTGACAGAGACACACAAGACAATATTTCTGACTGAGAGACGAGAGACCCTCAAAGCACTGAAAGAAAGTAAGCATTAGATTAGACCAGTCTAAATGTATGTATTGTAGAAACTGTACTTTTTCCTGTTTATTTTAAGGCTGTATGTGTTGAGCTATATATTTTGTTCTGTAATTATTGTTCTGTTTTGATATTTTTAAAGTAAAGAGATATTTTTACAATGGAACTGTCTGGAGTGCCTTGACATTTCTTTTTATTTAAGTGGAGCTTTTAAAAGGCTATAAGTAACACTGTGTATGGGCTTATTGTATACCAAACTGGGAAATGGATAGAGTTCTCTAAAGTCTTGCATAGAGTTCTAAGGGTTCATTTGAAAGACCTGGTTGGGTGCCCGTAGGTAATGATATCTGGCCCCCTGAAGACAGAATTATCTGAGCCTGATAATTGGATACGCTAACAAGAGGTTATCATTTTGAATCCCTCCAGAGTTTAATACTAAGGTGACTTGAACCCAAAAACAGACAAGAGGGCTACCTTGTTCTGTTCACTGTACACAAATCATATGCTCAGAGGTTGGCACTTTGGGAGTAGAGGGCTGACCAGTTGAGTGAGTTTGTGACACCTACTACCACCACCAGCCAGGTGACCAGGTCCAGAATGTGCACTTTGGCCAGTTTAACACAGCCTCTTGCTGCCATACTGTGCAGAACAGGCATGCTAAGACGAGAAATATGACAAGAAAAATTGTACATAAAGTTGAGACAGAAATATGATCTGAGTCATGATGTGATGTGGTGCCCCCCCATCACCACCACCCAGACATTAAATAGATGTTTTGGGCCCTGTTTACCAATGATTTCAGCATGAATCTTGGTGCTGCTAGTGCCAAACAGGGCCTACAAGTCCATAAATGTTGCCAAAAGAATGTTGCATTAAATTCAGACAGAAATCAGGTCTCAGCCATGTTGTTATATGGTGCCCAAGCCACGACCCGAGGAAAAACATGATCTTTAGTCCACTGTTTACAATTGATTTCATGCCAAATCTTGTTTCTGCAAGCATAGAACAGGCTGTACATGTCCAGAAATGTTACAGGAAAATGATACATAAAGTTGAGACAGAAATATGGTCTGAGTCTTGAGGTGATATGTTCCCCCTCCCCACCCAAACATCACATTGTTGTTTTGGGCCCTGTTTACCATGGATTTCAGCCTGAATCTCAAGGCTGCTGGTGCCAAACAGGGCCTACAAGTCCAGAAATTTTTCCAAAAAAATGTTACTTCAAATTGAGACTGAAATCTGGTGTCAATCTTGATGTTAAATGCTGTGCCACCACCTTACGGACCTGAAAATGTAGCTTCTGCCACTGTTTACTAATTATTTCAGCCTGAATCTCAGTGCTGCTGGTACCAAACAGGGCCTTCAAGTCCAGAAATGTTTCCAAAAAAATGTTACAGTAAATTCAGACAGAAATTAGGTCGCAGCCATGTTGTTATATGGCACCCAAGCCACCACCCAAACAAAAACATAGTCTTTGGTCCACTGTTTACAACTGATTTCATGCTGAATCTTGTTTCTGCGAGTGCAGAGCAGGCTTTACATGTTCAGAAATGTTACAGGAAAAATGGTGCATAAAGTTGAGACAGAAATAGTGTCTGAGTCATGATGTGATGTGATGTGGTACCTCCCCATTCCCCTTCCCCCAGACATTACATTGCTGTTTTGGGCCCTGATTACCAAGGATTTCAGCCTGAATCTTGGTGCGGCTACCTGCTGAGGTGTGCAGAAGTCAGAAAATGCATTATACAGTAACTCCAGAAAAAAAGCAGGGCAGAACTGTGAGTGAAGGGAGAAACAATTATGGTGGGATTTATTAAACAGCCAAAAGAGGTGCCATGCTGAAAAAATGAATTCCTCCTGCAAAATGCTGCTGCTACTTGCAATTGTTTCCTCTTGCTGCTGCTTTTTCAATTGATTGAGAAATGTAGAAATATAATTTCCCTATGCTGGTTTCCTGACTGGCTGTGTTGACTGACTCTGTGGTTGTAACTTGCCTGGCGGTGGGAAGTGAATGACATTTCGGGGCACTGTACCTTGCTGCCTGCTGTTGTCTCTGACTACTACCTGCCAAGTTGCCACCTGAAGTGCTGTTGTGGATGGTTTATGATGCATCATCTTCACAGAGTCCATACTGCTGCTGCCTGCACACGTAACTGTCTTTATTGTTTTTCCTGTGCAAGATAAGGGTGTTGATGTGTTGGTATTGTGGCGTCTTGAGTTCTAATATGTTTGTACTGCTTTTATATTATTTTTCAGTTTACTGTGGATGACATCATCATGTCAGGCAGGGATTAGGTTCTAGGGATGTTAGAACGCACCACATTTCCCAATGCAGACGGTATTTAATTTTTCATTACTAGTGGGGTATGTCTATTACTGCCATCTGGATGTCTGAGTTTGATAGTAATTGTGTTCTTTTTTGCTTTTGTCAACATCAGGAATTACAGGGAAGTTAACTCTCGCTCCTGCTGCCACTGCTGCTGCTGCTCAACAAGATCTGGGGGATTTATTTAATTGTGCAATGATTCCAGTTTCACAGTCCATGAAGTAAGTATTTCTTCATTTTTTATGTTCTTCTGTGGGAGTGGGGATGTTGATGTTGGTGGGGGGGGGGGCCCGAACTTTTTACAATATTCAAAATGTGTTATTTTATCTTATTTACAAGTACACAGTGCTGTTAGGGGAAGGGGAATACCTGCTACTGTGCTTCATCATGGTCAGAAATCATGTGCCCTGCCCAGCATGTTCCTTCTGGGGCCAGTTTCCACAGGTTTAATGACATCACGGGGTATGGTAAGTATATACAGTGCCTTCAGAAAGTATTCACCCCCCTTGGATTTTGTCACATTTTGTGATGTTGCAAACTCAAATTAAAATACATTTATATGGGATTTTTTTGTCACGTATCTACACAAATTACCCCATAATGTCAAAGTGGAATGAAACTTCTGGAATATTTTGTACATGTAATTTAAAATAAAAACCTGAAATGTCTTGATTTGATAAGTATTCACCCCCTTTGCTATGACACCCCAAATTGAGCTCAGATGCATCCAATTTCCTTGTGAGATCACTCTAAAACTTTGAATGGAGTCCACCTGTGGTCAGTTCAAATGGTTGACATGATTTCAGAGGAAATACACCTGTCTATATAAGGTCCCATTGTTGACAGTGCATGTCAGAGCAGAAACTCTACCATGAAGACCAAGGAGCTGTCCGTAGAACTCCGTGATAGAATTGTGAGGAGGCATAGATCTGGGGGAGGGGTATAAAAAAATTTCTAGGGTGTTGAAAGTTCCCAGGAGCACAGTCAAGTCCATCATTAGGAATTAGAAAGATTACTGAACCACACAGACTCTTTCTAGAGCAGGCCGTCCTCCCAAACTGAGCAACCGGGCAAGAAGGACCTTGGTCAGGGAAGTGACCAAGAACCCAATGACCACCCTGACAGAACTACAGAGTTCCATGGCTGAGATGGGAGAACCTATCCAGAGGACAACAATCTCTGCAGCACTTCACAAATGTAGCCTCTATGGGAGAGTGGCTATACGGAAGCCACTCCTGAGAAAAGGCCACATAATAGCATGCCTGGAGTTTGCAAGAAGAAGAAGAAGAATCAGCATTTATATAGCGCTTTTCATACATCCAAAGTGCTTTACAAGCAATGCTAGACTGGTAGTGAAGTGACTGAATGTGTGGTGGCGGCCATATCTCACATCATCACCCACACACAGCCTGGATAATTGCATGAACCGGTTTATGGGAAGGGAAATGTTGGCCAGGACACCGGGAATGCTCCCTACTCTTTGCTAAGAGTGCCCTGGGTTCTTTTATTTCCACCTGGGCACCCACCAGGAAAACACCAGGATGGGCAGAAGAGACCTTGGTTTAACATCTCATCTGAAGGATGGCATGCCCCAACAGTACAGCACCCCCCAATACTGCACTCAGATGCCAGCGATTTTTAGGTGCAAGTCCAATCCCGGTGTGGGACGAGAACCCATGACCTTCTGGTCCAGAGGCGGATGTGCTACCAACTGAGCCAGGCTGACACCTAGAAGAAGGCACATGGCAGACTCTGAGACCATGTGGCAAAAGATTCTCTGGTTTGATGAAACAAAAATTGAACTCTTTGGCCTGAATGCAAAGCGCTATGCCTGGCGCAAACCGAACACAGCTCATCACCCGTGTAACACAATCCCTACCATGAAGCATGGTGGTGGCAGCATCATGTTATGGGGATGCTTTTCAGTGGCAGGGACTGGGGCATTTGTCAGGATAGAGGGAACAATGAATGGAGCCAAATACAGTCACATCCTTGAGGAGAACCTGCATCAGTCTGCAATAGACCTTGGACTGCGGCGAAGATTTACGTTCCAACAGGACAACGACCCCAAGCATACAGCCAAAGCAACACTGGAGTGGCTTCAGAACAAGAAGGTGAATGTCCTTGAGTGGCAGAGCCAAAGCCCAGACTTGAATCCCATTGAGACTCGGTGGAAAGACTTAAAGGGGACAGGAAATTTGTGCTAATTGACAGCTGTTTATGAAGTTTTTATTCTCAGAAACTATATGCATTCCCCTAATTTATCTATGTTTAACTGTACCTGAATAAAAAGTGATATGAAAAACTGTATTTTACATTGTTTTGTTTTTATGGACAGCATTCTGTTACAGTTCTCTTCATGGAACCAGTAATTTGGAGTTTTTACTATGTCACGGTTTGTGTACAGAATGCTAATTATCAGCTGTTGGCCTATCAGAGCTATGCTTAGAGTTCTGTGCACAAACTGTTACATAGTTAAAACTCCAAATTATTGGCTCCACGAAGAGAACTGTTGCAGAATGCTGCCCATAAAAAGAAAACAATGCAAAATACAGTTTTTCATATCACTTTTTGTTCAGGTACAGTTAAATATGCAAAACAAAATGGTTATATTAAATGCACGCTGAAAATAGAAAATAGAGTTAAAAATCTACGTTTCAACCTTAGGTCTTCTTCAGGAAATATCTAAAAGAGAAAAAAAAACAAGTTAGTGACAAGTTTGTTTTTTTTTTTTCTTTTTTTTCTCTTTTAGATATTTCCTGAATACGACCTAAGGTCGAAACGTAGATTTTTAACTCTATTTTCTATTTTCAGCGTGCATTTAATATAACCATTTTTTTTGCTTTTAGACCACATGCTGATGCAGCGCCTTGTTTTTGTTTTTTTACAGTTAAATATGGGTACTTCAAGGAAATGCATATCATTTCTGAGAATAAGAACTTTATAAACAGTTGCCAATTATAAGTGATTTCCTGTCCTCTTTAAAGATTGTGGTTCACCGACACTCCCCATCCAACTTGACAGAGCTTGAGCAAATCTGCAAGGAAGAATGGGTGAAAATCCCGAAATCCAGATGTGCAAAGCTGATACAGACATACCCAAGAAGACTCAAAGCTGTAATTGCTGCCAAAGGCACTTCTACAAAGTTTTGACTCGGGGTGAATACTTAAGTAAACAAGATATTTCAGTTTTAATGTTTCATAAATTTTTGTTATATAGTAAAATATTTTTACCCCTTTAAATTGTTGAGTATGCTGTGTGAATCAAGGGGGAAAAATAATTTCAATGCATTAAAAATTCTGGTAGTAACACAACAAAATATGACAAGATCCAAGGGGGGTGAATACTTCCTGAAGGCACTGTATTTTTTTTCTGTGCTTGTTTTAATTTGCTTGCTAAAACCAGGTATGCAGATTGACGAGTATTAGTCATTTTTTCTTATCTTTGTTCTTGCTTAGGTCATTTTCCTCTGTTGAGGTTTCATCCTTTCTCTGTATGATGATTACATCCATCCAGACCCTGCAGGAGCTGTGTTGCATGGAAGATAAATGGTGTTGCTTGAAGTGCAGTGTTGGCCACTGGTGTCCATATCATTAATAATTAAACGCCACCCACATCCAGGGAGGAACTATATGTAGAAATGGATGGTTGAGATAGTGTTTAGTAAATAATTAGGTGGAGGGGCTAATGTCTTGTCTAATCATTTGAGGTGGCAGTGCTGCAGTAATCATGAAAATTTGGAATTCAAACCGAGGGTAGCAAGCATCTCCCCCTGCCCTGACCCCCCCCCCCAGGAACCATCACAGTTTCGGTACAAGAACTTTAACCTGGCAGTATAGCATAAGTAACCTTTTGGTGGAATTGGATGTTGTAAGTTGTTAAGCCTTTTCATGATTACTTTTGTAATTAGTAACTCATATCATTAAAGATGGCCACCATTCACCATTTCTCAAAAGCTGTTCAGCTTGTGGTGTTAACAGTAGAATGACCGTGTTACATTCATACGCTACTTGTGCTAGGAGTCAGGGTTCTTCAACATGTCATGGATAGTAAGTGCCAGAAAATATTTTTTGGGTTGCATGGAGTGCATGGGTGTATCAGGTGGTGGAAAGGAGGAGGGACGGTGGGTGGTGTGGCATGTGCAAGCATGAGAATTTTAAGGACATCGAGACAATGTATCTTGCTGTAAGATGGGGTTAATAGTCGAATTGAAAAGTAAACTGTGTATCTTGATATTTTTGGCAGCAAAGCATTATGGTCCAGATTCTAGAAACGTTATGCCTGGCATAACAGCACTTGCACCAAGTAAAATGGTTCAAGTAGCAACTTACGATGGCAGTTGCAACTTGCACTATTCTACAAAGTGGCTTGTGATATGTCGCAGACCGCTAGCACTGAACAGCTGTTATGCCGGCAGTTGTACCATAAACCACCTGTGACATGGCTCTAGGGGGTTTACGGCAGCAGTTGCACCCCATTCCAGAAGGGCAGCCACAAAGTCCTCACGGTCGGGATTCTACAAGAGCCCCTGGAGGAAAACCAGCAATGTAAGTTACACCTGCATTTAGCTGGTGTAACTTACATCTGTCCTCTGAGGGTCCCGTAGACCCAGGCCATGTGCCCTCCCCCATGCCCAGACCTCCTCTGTTGTTGCCCCAGTGGGCATCGCAAACTTCACCCCATCCCCGTTGAGTACATCCTCTCCCATACCCCCACACAGTAACTGACCCCAGGGCTGCCCACCCCCTGCTCCCCACTCTGAATTTTCCATCCCGCAGGGCTTCCCATATCCCCTGCTCCCCCGAATCCCCCAGTGTATCACGCACCACAGGGCGGCACTGTCATCCCCCCACCCGTGCCCCAACTCCTGAGTCACCGGCCGAAAATGCAGCAGATACCCAATACACCCTGGTAGTCTAGTGGCCCCCCACCCAGCCATGCCAGCCCACCCTACTAGACTAGACAGCTACTAGTTAGAAGAATTGTATTTAGGTCTGTAGATTTTCTAAATAAAGTAGTACCTACTGTTCCATCCTGTTTTCTCTGAATTTTAATGACTAGAGTGGAATTTCATTCTCATTCACATTACAGTTAAATGTAAGATTTTTGTTGCTCTCATGTAGATACCACATGAAAGCTTCCAGCTCTGTCATATTTCCCCATGACACTATACAAATATTATCAATATATCACTTCCAAACCCCAGTTTTATTGAAAAGGGGTTTGTATACTGATTCTGTATGTCAGACTGGCAGTATAGCCTAGAGGTTAGAGTAATGCGCTGTGAATGAGTTTGGTACATCCTGCAGACCAGAACTTGGTTTGAGTCTCACAACCTCCACTTGCATACTGTGTGACTCTGAGCAAGTCACTTAACCGTCCAGTGCTCCCAGGTCACTCCTGAAAACAGGCACTTGTGCCTAATGGGTCTTACCCGGTTACCAAAGACTAAAATTAAAAAAAAAAAAAAAGACTCTTACTAGTAGCCCAAATACAAGTTTGTGTAATGGAAAACAAGACTTGCACCCATTGCTGTACCCTTTTCTTGAGCTAAGAATTTACCTATAAAGGCAAATGTTTTGCTCTCCAAAACAATTCTGGTAATTTCAGTAAGGAAGTCGGTATCAGGTCTTGCATTCTTACCCATTTCTCCAACAAAAATACTTCAGTGTTCTCAGACGTCCAGAATGGTGAATGTTTTTGTGTACAGTGCTTCTATGTCGAGGGTTACTAACGAATATACACCCCCCCACATTTGTTCCTTCTAGTACTCTTAACATATCCCCTGTGTTTGACACAAAAGAAGGTAACTTACAAACCAGTTCCTTAATACTGTCATCAACAAAATGTGCAAGGGGCTCTGTAACACTCCCTATGCCTGAAATTATGGGTCTCTGTACTGTTTTTTTCCAGTGATTTGTGGATTTGGGGCAATATATACATTTGTGCTCTCAGAGGAAAATCTACTGTCATATATCCCTTCTCCTTTTTACACTCTATAGCTGACCTTTCCTCCTTGCTAATATTTATAAACTGGGAACAAATTCCTCCTGTCTAAACAATTCCAAATCTTTTTCCAATTGTTTTTAGAATGTAGTAACTGCTGCACGTTGCGGAGGGCAGAAAGTGGTAGTTTTTTTCTACTACTGACCAAATTTTCACTCTGACTCTCATTTGTTAACAGGTGTTTTCACTGAACCCAGTATGGGCATCAATTACCCCTCGTGTATCCAGTATGACTGGAGTCTCCCCCTCTACTATTGGAACTAATTTATTGTCCTGAACAAGAGTTTGCAATATCTCTGTATGCCCCATATCAATGATCTTTGTATAAAAACAATATAGTCTGAGAACTCTACACAGTCTGCATTTATCAATGGTGGTTTGAAAAAAGTCTAAGTCCATGATAGGCACAAAGATAAACTCTTGTTCACTTCTTGTAATGCAGTATTACTCGGAATGCAATCTGATAGGCTGATCACATTGTCCACTTTATTTACCTGTGGCCATAGAGTCTGTGGTATCTCTTCAGCTGATTGTAGCTACCCTTGTATCCTCCTCTTGGACCCCAGTTTCCTCCGTCTTGTCCTCTTACCCTTTCTTGGCAGTGGGTCCTCCATGTATTACACCTGAGATGGTTGTCCTGTTCCTGCTCTAAAAAGACTTCCGACATTTACGAGTCCCTGGTCTCACTTGTTGCACTTTTGTCCAATGCACTTGTAGATGGAAACTGTCTGAGGATGGAGTTAGTGTCAGACAGTACTTTGTTTCCTTTTGTGCCCACTTGGTGCTTACCTTTTTTTTAATCATTGAATATTTTCTTACCTGCAGCCACAGTCCTGCTAATCTCCAACCACCGCTCATCCACTGCCAACCCTGAGGCTGTCATGCCCAGCTGGCATAGGCAGCTATGCCATCAATAGGGGCTCGCCAAGCCCTCACATCCAGCGAGGATCCACTACTGGCGCACTACCTCCAGGCATCATTGGGTTAGTGAACTGCAGCCATCAAGCTGCCGCGGAGTTGTGCTGCTGCTTTTCCTTGTTCTTCCCCCAAGGAGGGCAAGGGCATGCAATGACATCCATGCACTAGTGTGCAGACGTCTGCCATGCTCCCCCTCAACCTTGGCTCCTGCACCCCTGCAGTACCACCGGGCATCCCCAGGGACCACTAGGGCACGGTATGCACCCACTCCTTTCCCCAGGACTAGAAGAGCTGTTGTCGGACGCTCGATCCTAGTCCACCTCTGCCAACCCCCGACAACCCGGGCTTGTTCCCGAACCTGGGTCGCTGGTGTGGAGTGAGGTCTGGTGACCAGCGCCTCAACCCTCAGTGCCACCGGGCCGGTTGGTGCTTACTTTTTGACCAGCTGAATACATTTCCTATTTTGTAATCATTCTCATCTCTTAAAAACTTTCTTTTCTTTGTTCACAGATTTTTCTGTCCTGATTCTGTATTTCCTCTTGCAAATTCTACTTTAAACAATTCATTGTCTCTATTCCACTTAAATGCATTCGGTAATTTTTCTTTATCTCCCAGTTCCTTTTTGATTTCCTCTTGTGCCCCTTAGTACTTTAAGTATAAGCTGCATCCATTTTACTGAGGCTTCATGATCAATTTCTCTCTATGCACCTGTAAATTCCTATTTGTTCTGGTCACCTGTAGGAGAGTTAACCATTTTCAGCTCTCTAGGTACATGATTTACCTGTAAATATGCTTCAGGGTATTTTATTTGCCAATGCAGCCTCTGGGTTTGGAGTGCTACCAAATGTCTCTAAATTTCTTGTTTGTATTGACTCCCCCTTCCATTTGTGACTCTGTTTTGGTTTCAGGAAAAATGGATTGCCATTGTTTAGTCCTAAAAAGATGCTCTTTGTAATACCTGCTGTTCCCACACTGTTATTCTGGCTTTTAAGTCTCTGTTGTGCTGTGCTTATCCTCAAGTCACTGCCATCTCTCACCAGCTGCTCTGCAGGAGTATTCCACAGGTGTTGCTCACATGAAACGAGTTTGTAGTTAAGACAGACCCTCAGTGGACAAGGTGCCAAGTGACAAACACAGGAAGAAGCAAGCAGTCAGTCAGTGTACTCACCTCAGTTATTAAATAAAGGAGTCCACACAGCCTCTCCTCCCCCTCCCCATCTCTCCACTCTCCCCCTTCACCACAACAAAATGTAACTTTTATCATAAGGTTTTTTTTGAGGGAGATTTAGCTATGTTTCAACAATTGGGTGATGATATGGAAGGGAACATTTAAGTCAAAAGTTAAGATTTAAGAACCTCACAATATTTATGTGCTCCCCCTTAAAAAGTACGTGCTCTCTATGCCTTCTGATAATTATGCCTTTTTTGTAAGACAGTCAAAGCATGTGTCCATATATTATTTTTGAATAGGCAATTTAATATGGAAGGCACTGAATTGATGTAGATAGGTGTTCTATATATATTTAGAATAGGAGTATACTGTGTTGTCTTTATTTTTATCGCACTCTGTAACTTTAAATATGAAATGATACAGCTGAAATTTGCTATAAAAGCAGGTACACTCTAGAGGGCATCATTATTTGAAAATGCCTAATTGATAAGGTGAAATATTAGTAGTTACCCGTTCCCTGCTGCTGTGGCTGTTGTTTCAGTATGTCTATCACTTGCAATAAAATAAGGGATTAAAAAAAAAACTGCAGTGATGATGTGGACTCCCTTATTTAATAACAGAGGTGAGTGTATGGCTGACTGCTTGCTTGTGCCTGTGTTTGTTACTTGACACCTGGTCCACTGAGCAGCTCTCTTTTTTTTATATGTACTTTATGCTCCTCCTTCTCTGGCTGCCCCCTTCTGACCAACTCCCAGCCCCGTCACCCTGGAATCACTGGGACTTACCTTTCTGCACAGTCTGGGTGCAGAGCCTGTGGACAGTCAGGTGTCATCCTGCAGCAAGAGTGTTTCTCCTCTGTTTTTCTCCCATTCCCCATTGCTGGGGTGCACACAGCCAGCTATGCATGCGTGGAGGTGCATGCACATCAGCAGATGTTCCACAGTACTCTCCTTTCCTCTGGCACTCTCAGACCCATACCACCCACAGGCTTCCACCTGGGGGCAGTCATTTAGTTGCAGCACCAGTCCTCCCTCCCTCCCCAGAAGAGGAGAGCTGTCCTCTGGACGCTTGATCCTCTCCCTCCCCAGCTGACCCCCAGCGGCCCACTTGCACCACAAACATGGGTCAACGGCATGGCAGGAGGTAAGGCATGGATGCCTCAACTCTCCTCACCACTGGGCCGGCTCACTGAGCAGCTCTGTTAACTACAGAGTGGGAATAGCAATAGATGTTATTTGTTAGGCATAAGAGTAATCAAATTGATAGCAGAAGTTGAAAAAGAGAAAGGCTAAGAATAAATATTCTAAGCCTCGAGTGATGTAATGAGGCAATATCTCAAGTTGTGCTGAAACATTCTTCTGAATTGGCCAATGTTGAAAGGCATCTGAGAAAATACAAAGCTTGTTTAGCCCACACAGGGCACTTGGCTTTCCTGTCTTGCCAATATTTGATGGGATCACAACTTTGGCTAGACAGTGGATCTGCTAAATTAGTCTCCATCATGTACTCAGGAGCGATGTCTGTGTTTTCCTTCTGTACTATGCTGGCAGCCAGTGTCAAAAAGCTCCCAAAAGTCCTAGTTGTCTGTGGAGTATCATTATCCAAGTCACATTCCATATTGTCATGCTGATGTCTGGCACTGGAAGCATGCAAAGTCATTTGAGGAAGAGGAGCATTGTGAGCAGGAGGAGGTTGATTCTTCATTCTTTCATTATGTTGTCTGTGCTGTTCCATTTGAATGATATGTAATTGTGTCTGCTTAATTTAGTTGATGCATCCAGGAGAATGCACATGGTTTTATATCTGGCATCCAAAGGTTTTACCATGCCAAACTGTTTGCCCAATCTAATGTTATCAAATATAACTACAGTTTGTATCAGAAACATCTGTACCATTTCCATAATTAGTATTGTAACCTGCTTGTGATACTGTTGAGATAGACTAACTAGTGGAGCTGCCACCACCATCAATCATCATCGCTATCATCACCACCACCATCATCACTGTCATTCTCACCAATGCCACCAAGGCTACCGCCTGGCGACTGCTGCAACCACTAGCCTTGCTTTGCTGGGTTACTGTAGAAGATCTCAAATAATAGCATTTGTATTGCTTAATTAGCTCACCAAGGAATGGCAAAGGCGAAGAACTGTTGATTCAGCACAGACATCTATGGTGGTCTGCTTGTAAGGTCTCAGACATAGGACAAGCTGTAGCAACACGTCACTGCACCTTGGACAGATGTCCACCATGTGCACAGCAATAAATTCTACAGCACAGAATACAGCTTTCTGTTCCACCGGTCTTTCCACCATATAAAATATGACATTCCCCCTTATTGCCACTGCTTTAATGAAGCAATTCTTCAGAAGACTGTGCTTCTGATGGTACTGGCAGAAGAGCACAGTGCATTTGGTGGAACAATGAAAATATCTAATGATGTCCCATACCGTTTCAAATATTTCTTTTAGCTGTGAATGTTTGTCAAGCACATGATTCAACACCATATTTAGTGAATTTACTAAACAAGGTGCATGGCAGAAATCCTCATCCTTCATTGCCTCTAGTATGTTACTCCCACTGTCCCTCATGAGCACTCCCATCTTCCAGTCGTGGTAGCGTATTGTGTTCAGATGTCCTGCAGTGACTGAATGAACTGAAGAATTTTTCATCACTGTGATTCTGCTTCATAGAAGGCAGTTCCTTTGCTGGTGTGCCTCTGTGTGGCTGTCTGCTTCAGTATATCTACTGCAGGTGGTGGTGGTGGAGTACGGGTGGGAAATAGTAATGGTGCTGTTTGATGTTGGCACACGCCAGTGGACAATAAGGCTTAGGAAGCTTTGGTTTGCACTGCTCCAGACAGCACCAGTCAAATGTACTCAACCTCCACTGCATCCTTGAAGTGTTAACATCTAAATGCATATTAATTCATACATACTGTACCAGGGAGAATATATGTGAAAACCTGAAGTGAGATTGAAAATTGTATTTGGGCTTCAGTTCATGAAACAGTCTTTGACAGCTGGTGGTCTCTACAATGGAAAATTATTGATGATCAAAGGCCATTATCCCCAGTTAGTTGTGTACATCAGACAGATTGGGTGACTTTTGAGAGGTTTAGTATGGGCATTTAATGACTCCTCAGGCAGTGTTTATTTTGTTGCTGGTGGTTGTAGTGGTGCTTTTGAAGCAGTACTAGTACCTGGGAATGTATTGCATAGCTACCATTGTTGCCATGGTGGCTGTATTACTTAAACAAACACTCTTAGCCCATCACCCATACCCCACTGTTGCTGTTGCCATTGCTGCTGCTGCTGCTGGCACGAGTGACCTTCGGGAGACTGGGAATCAATGAGACTGTTAGAAAGATGCAATGTTCATACTTTAGATGATCAAACAGAACACTGGTTCCTAATATCCGAGTAGACTGACCCTTTCCAATGTCTCTGTTACACAAAATGTCACATGCTCTCAGTGAAATTGTGGAGTCTTTGGTAAAATACTCCTCACCACAGAAGATCTCTTGATTTTTGTGATACATGACTTGACTGCTGGTATTCTTTGGGAGCAATAGGGTGGTGACATCATTGTTTCTGTCATGGGAGGAATGACAAAGCTGGGATGGATGCTCCAAGGCAATATGGGCAGCAGCAGCACTAGGATTACAATGAAGCTGATTATAAGGGGGCTGGGTGAAGGTCTGGTCTTTAGATTTCCTGCCTTACTGTGCCAACTTGCTTTCTTGCTTTTCTCTTTGCATTGTTTTTTACTATTACTCCTTTGATGGCCTCCACTCCTTTGTATCACAATCATCATCAGAATATGATTCTGTAACTGGCTGCCCACTTTAGCCTCCAGTGCTTCATCCCTCCCTTTCCTGCATGTGACCTCTCCCTCCTCTCCTCTCTCTCCTCTCCTCTCCTCTCCCTCTCTCCTCTCCTCAGCTCTCCTCAGTCTCTCTCCTCTCCTCATCTCTCCTCCTCTAGCTTCTTCTTCCCTTCCATATGCCCCTCCCATCTTAGTCTCAAGTGATTTTTCAGATTTTCTCTGCCATTTTACAACCTCCTCATGTGGTTTTGCTTCCTCCTGCTCCACCACCTCACTCTCATGCCACCCCTGTTCTGACAGCTCCACTTCCATTTTGTCCTCACTGGCATGCTTCTCCACCACAAACCACACTGGTGGTGCTACTAAAACTGTCCTGACCCACAAGCTTCTCAACTCCTAATCACCCTAACCCACAAAATCCCACTTTTTCTCATCTGGCAGAATAACAGTGTTAGTATTAGTGTCAGATTCAGACAAATTGCCATCTTCCTTATGCAATGACTGGGTACTCACTGGGCCTGGTGATGTTACTGCTGCTGCCTGATTTGGGGGCTAGGGCAGGGGAGGACATCATTTGAAGCCTCAAGGTGAACAGGCAATCGTCCATGCACATGGCATAGAGATGGCTATAGTGGTGCTGGTGCCACTAGCACTGGCAGCTGGTGTCATTCTACTCATACAAGCCAGATGGGGGGATTTTACTTTACAGGATGAGATGGATCTTATATTCCCATCGTTAGAGGAACTCAATGTATTTGAAGAAGGAACACTGGGAGACCTATGTTCACCCAAGGTGCTTTTTTCACCAGATGTAATAGACAGCTGGGACTGGATGGGAAAGCTTCTGTTTGCAGTGGGCATGGAACCAGTTGACTTTGGGGCTAATGAGCCCTTTTTTGTGGACTATCACACGTCTAGTTCTAGTCCGTCTCTCAGGTGTAGCACCTGCCACACCAATATGACTTCCAGTCCCTGTCCTGATACATTCTCCGCCACCACCACCACATACAGAACTGGTACATGGTGAAACTGGTGTAGAAACATACAAACATAGAAGCTGTCAGCAGAAAAGGACCTCTTGGCCCACCTAATCTGTCCTAAAGTCCCTACCTACTGTGCTACCGTAGACCCCAATTGATCTGTGGCATGGTGGAACCTTTCCCTGATGCTTTCTTCCTCCTGTATCTGTTTCTCCTCCAGTTTTTTCCACGTTTTTATGGGAGCACATCAATTTTCTTTGGGTGATTTGCCACACGATAGTTCACAGTCCTCTCCCTTCAAAATGGAATACCGCAGCA
The DNA here is from genome assembly GCA_016271365.2 of Neoceratodus forsteri. Lineage (NCBI taxonomy): Eukaryota > Metazoa > Chordata > Ceratodontiformes > Ceratodontidae > Neoceratodus > Neoceratodus forsteri. The sequence goes on along the minus strand of CM057450.1, from coordinate 627,299,636 downwards.
TGATTTTATTTATAATTTTTTAACCCCATAGTTAACTTACCTTACACTTGGAAATGTTCACTTTCCTGTAATGGTTCCCGAGATCTGGAGGGAGTGAAATGTTGAGGAGAAAATAGGCCATAATGGATTGTCATATAGCCTGGCTTTACACCCTATTGTGGCAAATGCCCACACAAACATGCCCATCACTTTACCCCATGGACATCCTCTTAATTCCTCTACACTCGCTGAGAGACCTGCAATAGCAGGCTTCACTTTTCACACATGAACAAAAGCAAAATAAAGATGGACTTCTGCTTTCTCACCACTCACAGGCAAATTACTTGTTCAATAAATCCTTCAAACTTCCCTGAACCTTTCCCAGTCTTTTTCAATTCACTTTGCCTTGTTCCTGCTGCAGGAGGATATAAAATTAGAAAACTAAAGATGGATTTCTGTGCCTCTTAGTAAAAAATATTTTTAAATAAATATTTTACAAAACCCCACTACACCTTTCCCAGCCTGTTAATTAATTCTGCCCTGCTCTCACTGCAGGGCCTATGGCTGCCAGTATAGGCTTACACCGTGCATTCTCTTCTTGCCAACATGATTTACTAGCCTGCCTACCTGAAATAACAGTTGAATGTACTGAATTAGCTAACTGGAATGATGATGTAAGATTCTTCTAACAATTTGCAAAGTTTTTGGATCAAGAATCACTGTTAGTCTGTTTGTAAAAAAGAGCTCTATGCAGTAGCCATGTCCTTCCCTTTGAAAAAGAGCTGGAAATGGCACTTAGATGCAGTATATAGCAGGAGTTTTAAATCTTCAATATCACCAATATTGGAGAGCAGGTCATGTGGTTTGTGAACAACTCAAAATGAGCAATGTGTGTACAGTTCTTCATGTAAAAGTTCTACATCATGATGTTGAAGTACTGAATTACCAAAGGAAAACAAAGTTCCTTTGAACCTGCTTCACCGGTGGCCAAAATACTGAACTTTGGCACATTTGCTCAATGCCAGTTCAGCCTTCACAGTGTGTAAGCCCTTGTTCTCAGCCCTCAACAGTCACTCCCATAACTCTGTGTCACCCTCTACCTTCCCAGTAAAGTATAATTTTCTGTCTTTAGTATACTGTGTAACTGTTTAAAATTGTGCCCATTATATTTCGAGGAACTTGCAGACTGAGTTTTTGTTCCCTTTGAAGTGATACCTTATTGTCGGCACTACTTCTAACCTTTTACTTTCAGTACCAACCCAGCATACAAAAGGCTGCCTCACTACTCCTTCATTTGCCAATAACAGAAGTCTCTTTCTTTCCCAGTCCACTATAATTTCAACAGTGCTCACTGCCTCCATAAATTAGCACACTATGTCTTTTTAACCCTCTAAAAGCACAAAGCTAAAGAGAAAGCGAGAACTGCTCTCTTGCTCTCGTTCTTGTCGCATCCCAAAAAGACCAACTGCAGCCAGCCTGCTTTCACTTACATCCCCCATCCTTTGCCAGTTGCATTGCATTTTTCCTCATTAAGGACAAAGTGCCTGGTAGATTATGTGGTAAGTCCTGTCTTTTCTTTGCTGGAGCAGTTCAGTTCAAGTAAGCAATAAGACATGACAGAGGGTGCATTATGGTGTGATAACCACACTCCTAGGGGCGTAGTAAGTCAGGAGGCCAAAGACTGAGTGCCGGTCACATGTAGAAGTACGATTATCACACTATAATTACCAGGGAATGTTTTTTCCATAGGGAAATCTGGTTATAATTTGCCCTTATAACAAGCTGATTATAATGGCAAACATGCACTGGGTTTCCCTCGCCCACACATGTGCTAGTCAGCCTTCTTCTCGCTGTACCGCTGAAGACTGCATCACCACCCTGACCGCCACTCACTCTCAGCAATAAGTGTTTCAAAACAAAAAAAAACAGAACTGCCATGACGATTAAACCTTTTTGTTAAACAACCTTAGTTGAATTTAAAAAAACTAAATGTAAGGTTTCAAGAGCTGCAGACCATGCTACGCACAGACAAGACTGTGGCTGAACAGCAATGTGTTTTTATTTTATTCAATTGCTGTTGGAAAAAAATGCTCCCAATCAATTATGTAAATGAAGGCTGGGTATGTAAAACCGATCTATTACACACACCCTCGTGTGGATGCCTTTATAAACCTCATGGCATCCCACACCTCTGGGTGTGTGTAAAATTCTCATTATAACCCCCTACCCAGCCATTATTCTGTGTGTAATGCACACCCCTGGAGTGTTTTATTGTGCTTATAAAATGGGCCTTTATTTTTAGAAGCAGTTTTTTTCTTTTTATTTGGAAACATTTTTCAGTCAGTAAAACTGTAAATGAATATGTGTTTTTTGCATAAAATAGTTCTTCCGCCTACTGGTGCTAGAGTAAAGCAGTGGTTAAATTACTAATAAAAATAAAAAAAGTATTACTAATAATAAGACTAGTAACTACTGTTATAGTGAATACATTTGCTGCTGATGGTTATAGAGGTACAGCAAATTTAATTTCTGCCAGCGAAGTGAACGCGAAGTGGACACTTCGTGTTGCCACTCCGCTATATGGAGTGGGCAATGCAAAGTGCTCACTCCGCCTTGTCATTACCTTTTCACATTAAGGCAGAATGTCAATGCTAAGTAAGGCGAAGTCATTGTTTTTAATGGACTTCGCATTCCTCATTATGATTCTAAGTGATCCACTTGGTGTTTCAGACTTGGCAGCCCCCCCCCCACACACATCACATGGCTTGCAGCACTGTAAGTCACATGTTCTTTAGCTAGGCAGGAAGGAGTGAGTCATACAAGCAGACACTTTTACTTTCTCCTGTGCAGACGGAGAGAGAGAGGAGTGTGTTTTTTGACTGCTGATACTTTGAGATCAGAGCAAGAAGATTTAAACTTTGGTTTAGACCCAGCAACTTTTTTAAAAGCTAAATTTTTTTGTCTTTTCTGCCTATACTCTTTTTTACTTAATTTGTTCTTTCTGTAAATTTTATTTTTCTTACCTTTATAAGTAGTTAGTTGTTTGTCTGTGTGACTGTGTGTGTGTTGTGTGACAGTGTGAGTAGTGGTTGCTTGGACTGAGGGAGCTCAGTAGGACAGATGGACCAGGGTGAGGGAATGTCTGGGGCAGGGACAGCTCTGGGAGAGTGTGGTAGTGGTAAGCATCTTACTGTCTGCATGCATGGGGGGCATGGGCGCCCATTCCTGTTGGACCGCTCAGAACTTGTGAGTGTCTCCCCCCCAGAAGCAGGACCAGCAGTGCCTCCTGTCCTGACTTTGAGGCAGTTGAACCACCACCATCACCACCACCACCATCACCACCAAGTCCAGCACTAGGTCCTCTGGAGCAGGATGTGTCTATGCCCCGGGCCCAGGTGTGGATCCTATCCTTGTTCAGCACCATGACCAGCCAGCTGCCAGTTCATCTGGCCTCCCCTACCTGTGCCTGGTCCTACCCACACCTCCATTGTTTGGCAGTTTTTGACTGTTGGGGCGGGACAGCAGTGTGGTCACATGCCACCTATGTGAGGTGGAGGCACACCTTGGCCCCCCAAGGGACTCACCTTGGGACTGGGGGCCAGTACACCCATATGCTCAATCACTACCAGTTGGAGTGGCAGGCTGCCACAGTAAGGACCATGCCTGTACCTGCTGGCCTTTCTGTGGCAGAGGGTGCAGCTGTGCATGGTGGCATCCCTAAGAAGATGAGGGCCACAGCAGCACCTGCTGCTCCACCAGCACCCCCACCACCACCACCACCAGCAGGTCAGCCTGAAGAATGTGTGGACCCCAGAGAACTGTGTGTAACACAGGCTGACTTGGCAGTTCTCTGGAGTGCTGTCAAGGAGAACAATGAGAGAGTGAGTTCTGTGGAGGAGTGGCTGGATCACATAGAGGGACATCAGTTGCAAATTATGTCCATGCTGGAACTGCTGCTGGATTACCATGGGATCCCACATTAGTTTTTTTTCCTCACACCATGTGCCCCCCCACACCTTCCTTGCTGTGTTATAAAATATATTCCTTCACCATCCCCGACTTTTGTATGTAATCATGCCCTTTTTTTGTTGTCTTCCTTATGTATTCTGAGCAGTGCAAGTATACTGTGCTAAACTGCATGGGTGCAGTCTTCTTTTCTGTCTGTGTATGTACTGCAGACACTGTCCAACTCCCTGACCTAAAAACAGTTATTAATGAGTACAATGGTGGGATTGTGAAACCTGGAGAGATAATACAAAACAGGCTTACAAAACATCCAAGTAACTAGTAGAAAAATTAATGTTGTGATTTGTGACGTGATCGTAAATCATGATTTGTGACTGCATTTGTGACCGTGATGATGAAGAAACGTGAATGCCTATGGCTGTTCTTCCCTGGGCCCCGATGAGGTGTGGCACAATACTCCCAGACTTAAAAACACTCATCAATGAGTACAATGGTGGGGAGGTGAAGCATGGAGAGATACTACAAAACAGGCTTACAATACATCCAGGTAACTACTAAAAAAAAGTATTGTTGTGATTAGTAACGTGATCATAAATCATGATTTGTGACAGCATTTGTCACCGTGATGATGAAGAACGTAATTTGTGTCACGAGTGACTCATGATGATGGTCCTGACTTAAAAACATATATTAATGAGTACAATGTTCATGCAGAATTATGCACCACACCTGTCCAGTACTCTGAAGGGAAGCCAAAGAAACAACTATGACTTAAGTTACAGATGGAGATTGGGCCCTAAAGAGATGCAAATGCACAGACAGATTAAGATTGCGCTAAGACTGAAGAGATACAGATGCAAAGACACAACACCACCCAGTGCTCACCATCAGAAATTCAAATCTGAAAAGAATACTTTTGCCGTTGAGCGGGCTGGGGGCAGTGTACCAGACTGCTGCAGTAACAATCACTAGTGCTAGTACCAGTAAAGATACCACAGAAACATACAAAATTGTACAGCTGCAGTGGATAGCAGGTTCACATTGCTGAAATTATGTGGCACAACAAAAGGTGTCTGATTTAATGAAACGTCACACACATACTCACACACACACTAAGTAATCAGTAGCAAATTGAAAACTTCAGTAATATAACCACATATTTTAAACAACCTGAAAGTATGCACGGCTGCACCACAAAAATTGGCAAAAAAATAACAAGAATTATTGAAAATATTACTGTGTGTACATTAACACAGTTATATAAAAATATATCACCAAAACAGAAAGCATTGTCTTTTTCTCCAAGTTAATCTACCTACACCACAGATATGCCCCTCCCCAAAGCACACTTCCACTGTCTCTCAGTACACAGACTGAATGTTGTACATTAACATTCAAGAGCCACACACAAACAATAAATGCTCGATGATATGAGCACAGGAAGGTTTCCTATAATCGATGAACTAAAGTTTCAGCAAAAAAAAATGACTCAAAAAGGCTTTTTTAAAAGCTTTTAGAAGGTTTGAATCTCAGACAGCTTCAGAGCAGATTGTCTCCTATAGCTTCCCACACACTACCCCAAACTGAGGCTGTGCAGAACAATCTAGAGCCATGTGATCTGAAATACCATGAATCACTGCAAAATTCATCTTTGGATCTTGAAAACAAGGAGAAGTTAGGTGAAGTACATTGTTTTCAATGTACTTTGCCTTAAGAATTGGTGGAGTAGTGGTTTGGGAAGGCAGAGTAACTTGAAGTCATTGTTTTTAATGGACTTCATGTTACCCATTATAACGCAAAGTACTCCGCTTCGCATTGCGGATCACTCCACTAATTCGCTTTCACTCCGCATTCCACTTAGCGGAGCGAATTGGAGCCACTTCGCTCATCTCTACTGATGAAGCTTTTCAACATATTGCCTTTTCAATTTCTGAAGATTTTCAACATTTCTTTTCTCTTTGCTTCCTGTTAGCCCTACTGTCCCAGACTTCTTAACCTGAAGGAAAAAAACACTAGTTTTCTTTAATTTGGTGTGTCCAAACATCAACCCCACTCACTCTATCTATACTCACATGTTAGCAACAGTCATGAAATCCAGCAATCAGCTCACAACACACTCTACACCTCCTACTACTACTACTGACAGCTACTGACCCAGACTTTCTTCTGAAGCTTTTCAACATACTAGTGAAAGTATACACTGACTGAGACATTCACCCGCCTCGCCTCACCACTGCACTTTCCTCACTCTTAATTTTTTATTTCTGAAATTAGTAATTGTGTTAATCCACAAAGCAAAGCCATCAAACAAGTGGGCACCACAGAGCAGAAGGTAGCAGTCTGAGAACCATAAACCAGAGACTGTGCTGTATGGTGGCTGTAATGGACATGTCTTACGTTGAAAGTAATGGGCTGCTGGCTGTAAAGTAGCTAAAAGACAAACAAATACTGTATTTTTTTGTGCTGCTTCTACATGTAGAGTACTGCTGCTTGCCTGTCTGCCACAGAAATACATTATATTTATTTAGTTAAAATGTTAGTGGGAAAACAATGGTAGCAGCAAACTTTTGAATCATTCTAAATAGAATGCTTAAATTGAATCATTGAGCCATTAGGTTCTGTGCTCCAGCAGTTTCACTGGGACTAGTTATTTGTAGTGCAGCATTGTCCTATATTGCACTGTTAATAACCAATCAGATTCCACCATTGTTCTCTGCCATTTTATAACTCGCAATTTTAACCACCCCACCAGCCACTTGCTGCACTCCCTCCTGGAACTCCCCACTCTGAAGTGCACTTTAACATTCCCACATGCTCATGCATGTGCTTTACTTAGAAAAAGTGTTTTCAGCAAAGAATTTCAAAAAGGGCACACTAGTACATAAGCAATACTGCTTATGACTCTGTTGCCAGCTTCCTTCTTCTCCTCCCTGTTACATTGATCACCATCTGTAATATCTTAGCTTAACCCAGTATATTTCACAATCCAGTTATTTTAGCACTTTTGGTGGGCATGATTATCACAAAAATAAAAGGGTAGTGAAATATTTTAGTTATACAGTATATTTTATATAGTGAAGGCACTAGCTAGGTACTCTATAAAGTAAAGCAGGTTCATCACACTCAGAGTAGCAACAGATAAATTGTTAAATATTAAATACTGTGCATAAATGCAAGTGTAGAAATATAAACTCACCATTGCAGTGCTGTGCTCAAAAAATGCCTTCACCAAAAATGCTTCCCGATATATCAATGTGCAACCACATCTTCATCAGGGTGTGGTGAGAGTATTTGTCTCTCTGAGTCAAGAGTTGAGATGTGAAATTTTACTTTGTGTGTGAAGTTTCGCAGATTCACAAAATCTTCCTCCCGAGCATTTCACAAAATTGCCTTGCCAGTGGAAACTTTGCCAAATGCTTCAATTTGCTTTGGGATAAAAAAAAGCAAGCCACCTCCCAAGCTGGCAGCCGACTTCACTCCTTGTGACTAGTGGCTCCCACTTATCTCCATCACATTGTTTCACTGTTTAGTGCCCCCCTCACCTGCCACCCATTGTGTTTACAAACAAATTAATACAAAAATAAAAAAAATATATAAGGGATATACAATGGTGAGCAGTCAGATAAATGATTTATCTACACAAGTGCTGTTTGACCTTGGGTAACTTCACGAGTGGCATAAGCCATGAGTGAGGTGTCCGAGGTCAAGCAGCACAAGTGTAGATAAATAATTTATCTGACAGCTCACCATTGTATATTTCATTTATGCAATAGGAATGCTTCTTGTCAGTGCAGGAACATTTGGTTTTGACTGTTTATCTTCTTTTTTTTTAAATATTAATTTCTGGGACTTTCCAGGACTTTCGGTTAACTTTCCTAGTGTATGTCCACCTAGCATGGTGGCTGCTATTAAATGAAACACCACTCATTTTGTAGAGAACTTCTTGCTGAAAAAATGTCATGGTCACAGTATCATGCTACCTTTTTTGTTTTAAAGTTATTCACATTTGTTTGTCAAAAAAGTGAAACAAAAATTGAATTTTATGCTTTTTTTTGCTAATTATAAAAAAATTAAAAGGTGTTTATTAATGAAACATCACTCATTTTGTAGATATTTTTGTGCTGAACATTTTTTTGTGCTCACAGTATCATGCTATCATTTTTAGTTTTAAAGTGATTCACATTTGTTTGTCTGAAAAGTGAAAAGAAAATTAGATTTTATGCTGTTTTTTGCTAATTATAAAAAAACTAAAGGTATCTATAAATGAAACACTACTCATTTTGTAGATATTTTTGTCTTGAACATTTTTGTGCTCTGGTACTATGCTATCATCTTTCATTTTAAAGTTATTCACATTTGTTTGTCAAAAGTTAACAAAAGCTTTTGATTGACAGTTTGCATTTATCCCTCATGTGAGATAAATCTAGGGTGGTTAGATTGATCCCACATATGTTGAAATAAATGGATTTATGCAATAGGTGCAAACTGTCAATCAAAGCTTTTTGTTTACTTTTTGACAAAGAAATGTGAATAACTTTAAAATGAAAAATGATAGCATAGTACTGTGAGCATGAAAATGCTCAGGACAAAAATATCTACAAAATGAGTGGTGCTTCATTTATAGATACCTTTTAGTTTTTTTTTTATAATTAGCAAAAAAACAGCATAAAATCCAATTTCTTTTCACTTCTTTTCACTTTTCAAACAAACAAATGTAAATAACTTTAAAATGACCATTTTATAACCATTTTGTTTTGCTTTTAGACCACATGCTGATTCAGCGCCTTGTCTTTGTTTTTTTACAAATTGTATATCCCTTATATGTGCAATGGGGGTGAGGAGAAAAAGTCACAAATAACAGCAGTATTTTTGGCTGGTCAGACCTACAGTAAGAATATCATATTTATCCTCAGTGTAGGTAATAACCAGGCACTATCTGCACTTTAGCACAACTGCTCACAAAGATTTTGATTGGTGGGAGCTGGCCGCATGAGCAGCACAATCAGAATGCACCTGCTCACTTGCATTCCAGCTCCCACTGGCAGTTTCATTTCTCTCCAGCAGCACACAGAACAGTTTCATTTTCTCCCCTGTTCTTTCACTGTAACTTATTAACAAAAATAAACTTTCAGCTTCACACAATGTTAATTACCATTTCTCTTAAAGGTCCAAAATACCACACAAAACACAATGCATTTTTCATTGTCTCCCCACATTCTTTCACTTCAAATATTTAAAAAACCTTTAGCCTCACACAAAACATTAACTTCCCTTCAAACCCCAGCACACAAAAAGCAACCAACTTTCTCTTTTTAATCTTACCACTCTCCCCAGCAGCACAACGGCACAGCATCCTGATGCAAAAGTTCAGTTTTATGGAACACAATGCTCAGTCATCTGGAAACAAAAAGAAATAAATAAAAACATACCTATTTAAAAAAAAATGAAAATTACACCTATGAAAAAACTTGGCCCATTGCATAAATGGAACATACAATGCCCCCATTAAATATATCTTAGTTACTTTTCCCTCGAGCAGTCTGACCTATGGCATCACTCGTGGCTTTGCCACTTGTGATAGCAAATGTCAAATCAGCACTCGGGAAAATATCAGAGATATTTTCAATGGGGCATTGTATATCCTATATATATATATATATATATATATATATATATAACCTTAGTTAGGGTTGAGGAGCCATTTACATGTTAAACCTAAAATTTTGCACCTTAATACCTTTGCAAACGCTCAATGGATTTGTGTGAAATTTGGAATACGTGATCAAGAATCATAGATCTTGGGATCTGCCAACTTGTGTACTGTTTGGATATACGACTGCAGAATTATTAAGCGTGATCTGTGCATGTGTTTATTCCTTTTGGAATTCTGTGATCATCTCTACAGGTCACACAGTTTGAGCGATCGGTCTGAAATCTTCAGGAATGTGTGGTTGAGTACCTGATGTGCCTTTGAAGATTTCATGAAAAATATTAAACGGTTCAAAAGTTATTCAAAACATGTTCCCATTATAAGTCAGTGGGAAAAGTTAAAAAGTTTGACAGTGTCGCAAATGCAGTGTTTTTTCAGAAATGGCCTTTTTACTGTCACAAATCCACCATTTTGTTTTCAGTTGGTCATCACAAAATGCTTGGCATTTAAATTTGGGACTCTCTAGCAACCTAATTATTTTGTATTCACCTAGTCGGACCCTGAGGATGCTAGACATGTCTTTATTTTGAGGGTAAAACTCCCCAGAAATATGTTTTTCAAATTTCTGGAAAAAGTACTTTCATAAAGTACTTTCACATACATGTTACTATCGAATGATTTCACAGCTTTATGAAGTTCAACAGTACTTTCAAGGCTGTGGGAAAATGATAGCAATTCTTTGGCACCTTGCTGTAAAAGAACAGTTTGGTCTTTGAGCTGCAATTTGAGGAATGTAGCCAACACCTCACCAATGTGCCTTTCAGTGTTTCAGTGAAAAAATATTACAAGGTGGCAAAGTTACAGCACTCCAAAGTTGATGTTTTTCCCATAGGATAATTGTCTGATTGCCATGCATTACAGGAATCCTTTGGCCCTGCTGCAAAATAATGGTTTGGTCTTTTGGGCTGAAAGTTGGAGGGAAGAAAGCCAACATATCACAGATGTGCATTTCAGTAGTTTGGTGAAGAAATATTACCAGGAGCCAAAGTTATGGCACTCTGAACTTCTCTTTTTTTCCCATAGGATAACATTACGGCGTTCGCCGTGCCTTTCAGGGCCAATTTCTTGGAAACGGTGAGAGATATGGACTTTTTAAAATGGGCTAAGTACAAAATTAGCCAGGAAAGTCATAAATCATATGACTTTTAAATTTTTTTTCTACGTCGTAAGGTTTCTGAGATATAAGCAATTTAGTATTCCAACTCCTCATTTTCTGCTCCGAGACCCATTACTATGCATACATTCTTTGTACTCACTGTCTGTCTCTATGCAGCTTTTGGGGAAAACCAGCCTGTGTGCTTACGTTACTGTTACCGCTGCTGCTTGCAGTTCTGTACCCGTTTCACTTATCGTTCCCGTCTACGCCACCATGTGACGTTACCCTTTGCATTTCCATTTGCGCTTGCGTTTGCTTTATTTTTACCATTTGTGTCTACAGTACTGTTTCTCTTTCTGTTTTGCTTTGCATCATCATGCACATTACCATTTGCGTTTGTGGGCACCATGTTACTATGTGACAAGACATCACATGGCTGGAGCGCGGAGCCCAAAGGGCCCCGCATTCCCGATGCCGCAGTACATTCACTATTTCTCATTATCATTCTCAAAAAGAAGGGAAATTAGAGGCACAAAAACTCCTTTTAATCGGGATGCACACTGGGGTTGTTGGTCCTAACTCTCACCCCATTCTCCTATACCTCTGCTTCTTTACATGTGTGATGGGTGAGAGTTATGGCGGCAACCTCAATGAGCACCCCAATGCCAGTACCAGGTGATAGAGAGAGCTGTCAGCCCCATGGCATCTAGTACATAAATGGGATGGGAATTTCCCATTCTTTACTGCTTAGTAGGTAAAGTATAAATTATGCATTATATTAAAGGGTACTAGTCGGAGTCGGTCTTGCTTAATATATTTATACAAATTCACCATGAGACTTTCCAGAGCTTCCCATCAGCTGATATGAAGCTCTTGAACCCAATAATAACAAATACCCAAAAGGAGCAGAGTTCAGAGATTGAGATACTTGTATAAGGCCAACACCACATGTGGTAGCTCTGACATGGACAATAGGGGAGCTGATGCCCTCCAGCGTGTCGCATCTCAGGGTTTGGGACCCAGAAAGGAAAGTAGCACATTTTGAGCTGTAAAATTTAAAAGATCTCAACTCTGTAATTGGAATCGAGTCTGTAAGTTACGAAGGAAATTATCCCATCTTAGTGTACAGCCATGCAACTGTTGATAAAAGAAGATGGAATGGGATGGTGGCCTATCTGAAAGTGGGGATTATTAAATATCAGTTGGGTAGTTGATCCAGAGTAGGGATAAATATGTTTGGCATTGGTACCATGCTTTGAGGGATCATTCTACAGTGTAGAACTCAAGGCCGAGAAAGTCGGGAGGGCCGCAGGTAGAGCAAACTAGTCAGAAAGCAGCCCGTTTTAGTAGCTAGGACTCTTTTGATGTCCAACCAGAGTGGAGTATATTTGGTGGGATCAGGTTGTGTGAAGCCCAAGCTGAAATAGTTTGCTAGCATGCTGGGTCCCATAATACAAAAATATAGAAGGTAGGAATAATTCCCCTTTCAGTTTGGGTGCTGTTAGTTTAATGTAGGCTCTATGGACCACTGAGTCCTTCCAAAGAAAAGAGTTAAACATCCTTTGGAGGTGGGTAAACCAACTCTTAGGGAGACATAAGCCCAACATACCCAAGAGGTAAGATGTTCATTTTGAGAATGTTGATCCATCCCCATAAGGATAAGGAAAGTACAGACCATCTGTCTAAATCTAGTTTAAGGACAGAAAATAGTCTGGACAAATTTTCTTTAGTCATTGTCAGGACTGAGCAGGAAATTTTTATACCCAGGTGTGTCAACAATCTTGGTTCCCATGAGAGTCCCAGATCAAGAATGTCAGCTTTGGGTACCCTACTGTTAAGGGGAAATACTTTTGTCTTGTAGAGATTCACTTTATAAAAGGATACTTTAGAAAACATGGCTATTTCCTGAAGTAAGGTCAGAAGGGATGCTTGGGGGTTCTCTAGGTGAAGGAGGAGGTCATCTGCATAGGTAGAAAGTGTGTACCACCTACCCTCTAGCAGGACACCCTGAAGAGCAGGTAAACTACCCAGCCTCTGTATCAGTGGCTCCAAATAGAAATTAAATAGAAGAAGAGATAACGGGCACCCCTGTAGTGTGCCACGCTGTAAAGGCAAGGTGATTGATAAACATCCACTACACCAGACCCTGGCAGAGGGTATAGAGTATAGGAGTTGAACCCAGGTGATAAAATCTGCAGGGACCCCGAAATGGTGCAATGTCTCGAATAGGAAATTCCAAGCAACCTGGTCAAAGGCCTTTTCCGCATCCAGGGAGACCAGGGCCACTGGGAACCTGGTCTTCCCAATGCAGAAATCAAATGGAAGAGTTTCCTAAGGTGGTCCTTGAGAATTGGCTGACATGAAGCCGACCTGTTCTTGACCAGTAACAGGCCCATCACTAAAGCCAAATTAGTAGCAGAATTTTAGAGAGGGTTTTCAACTGAATTCAAGAGGGAGATTTGGCGATACTTCTCTGCAAGGAAGGGTTCCTTGACAGGCTTTGGTATAACCATGATTAGTGCTTCTAGAAAGTGCATCACCAATTCCTTCAGTAAATCAAACATTAAAAACATCCACTAGGAGTGGGGCCACCTGAGTAATACATGTTTTGTAAAAGTTATTGGTTAAACCATCCAGCCCTGGTGCTTTGTCAGGAGGCAGTTGCCCAATTACTTTTTCCACTTTGGCTAACATGACCAGGACACCCAGATGTGCTACTGAAAGTGTGGATAATACTGGGAGAGGAACAGAGACTAGGTAGGCTGAAATGGCCTCTGCAGGAGGGACTAACCTTGGATCTACAGCATAAAGGTTTTGGGAATAGATACCGAAGGTCATAACCATCTGTCTGGAGTTAGTTATAACTGAGGTGTCAGTGCTAGTCTGTAATCCTGGTATAAACTTGACCATCTCTGCCTGGTATAATCAGACAGAAAGGAATTTTCCTGCCTTTTCTCTGGATTCAAGGTATTTTAGTCTGGTACGATGCAAGGCAAGCTCGTCTTTTTGCGTCAGAATATCTGCATATTGAGTTTGTAGAGAGTGCAGTCTAGCTCACTTGGTTTCAGGGGAGGAATGAGTCAGAGAGTATTCCAGGTGTCTAATTTCATTCAAAATCTCCTCTAATTGTGCCCTGCCCTTCTGGGAATGGACAACAGAGAGACGAATGAATTTGCATCATAGTGCACACTTAAGTGCCACCCAGATCGTATCCACCCTGTCCACTGAGCCTCTATTGGCATCCAGGAAGGTGGTAATAAAATGTTGAACATGGGATAAAGAGTCAGAGTTTTGTAATAGCTGTGTATTGAGGCACCATAAGGTATCTCGGTACACCCATGTGCCCAATAATTAAGTGATGCTAAAAGGGGAATGGTCAGAAGCACTCTTGAGTGAATGCCTGCTGCCAGTATACCTGGCAAGCAGAAGGAACTCACAAGAAAATAATCAATTCTGGAAAACGTTTTATGGAGAGGGAAGTAGAAAGTGTATTGTCTAGATGTAGGGTTAAGAATTCAACACACATCCACTAACCCAGTCTCACTCATTAGATCTCGGAGGGCCTTCTGAGCTGGAGACAGGCCGGCCATTTTAGCGTTAGATTGGTCTAGGTCCAACCGGGGGGCTAAATTCCATCTCTGCCCAAAACAGTAGGTAATTGGGGTCAAAGGCTAGAAGGGAGTAAGTTGGGAAAAGAAATGAGGGAATCAGTATTTGGGCCATAGACTGAACCAAGGAAAATGGAGTGAGTGTCGAATGTACCCTGAATTATAATGTATTCTCCGAGGGGTCCCATAACTCCTGCTTTAGCTGAAATGGAATTGTCCTAGCTATTAATATAATGACTTCCCTCTCTCTTGGAGGAGATGCTGAATCTGAAAGCTTGACGTACCCAATCCTGCCTAAAGAGGGAAATCTCTTTCTGTGGAGATGGGTTTCCTGCAAATAGACATAGAAACATAGAAACATAGACTTTGATGGCAGATAAGGACCGCTTGGTCCACCTAGTCTGCCCATGTCCGCACCGAAAGGATAAGCCGCAGATCCTAGTTAACCAACAGCCTATTTCTTCCTACCCTACACAAGAATTGCCTTATGTCTGTCCCATGTATTCTTGAATTATCCCACAGTTTTAGACCCCACAACCTCATCAGGAAGGCTGTTCCATGCATCCACTACCCTCTCTGTGGAAAAATACTTCCTCACATATCCCCTGAACTGCCCCCCCTCTTTAAATTGTGTCCCCTTGTTCTTGCATGTCTCTTTTTCTGAAAGATGCTACCCTCTTGGACTTTGTTGATTCCACTGAGGTACTTAAACATTTCTATCATGTCCCCCTTCCCTCCTTTCCTCAAGGGTATACATATTAAGCTCTTTTAGTCTCTCCTCGTATGGCTTCTCTTGCAGATCCTGCACCATTCTAGTTGCCCTCCTCTGGACTACCTCTATCCTGTCTATGTCCTTGTGGAGATGGGGTCTCCAGAACTGCACACAGTACTCCAGATGGGGTCTCAGCAACTGTCTGTACAGAGGGATAACAATATCCTGTTTTCTGCTGGTGATGCCTCTCCCTATGCATCCCAGTATACCCCCAGCTCTTCCTACTGCCTTCTCACATTGCTTGCTAACCTTAAGGTCATCTGATATGATTACCCTCAGGCCCCATTCCTTTTGCTTTTTGTTACTACCTCCCCCATTAGGTAACCTGCCCTGGGTTTTGTTTCCCAGGTGCATTATTTTGCACTTCTTTGCATTGAATCCTAGCTGACATACTTCCAACCATTCCTCCAACCTTGCCAAGTTCCTTCTCATCCTTTCCATGCCTCCTTGTGTATCAACTCTGTTGCAGATCTTTGTGTCATCTGTAAAGAGGCCTACCTTTCCTTCCAGTCCCTCTGCAAGGTCTTTTATGAAGACATTAAAAAGGACTGGACCCTGTACTGAACCCTGTGATACCCCACTAGTAACCCCTCTTTCTTCAGAGTGGACTCCATTTACAATTACCTTCTGTGTCCTGTTGTTCAGTCAATGTTCTACCAAGGCTACCTGGGACCCACTCCCAGGCTGGTTAATTTGACTATTAATCTTTTGTGTGAGACTCTGTCAAATAGCTTGCTAAAGTCTAGGTAGGCCATGTCCACAGCCCCTCCCTGGTCTTGTACTTTGGTCACCCAGTCAAAGAAATCAGTTAGATTCATCTGACATGACCTTCCCGCTGTGAACCCATGCTGCCTTGGGTCCTGTGCCCAACTGGCCTCTAGGTGCTCAATAATTCTTTCCTTCAGAAGTGATTCCATCACTTTCCCTACCACAGAGGTCAAACTGGCAGGTCTTTAGTTTCCTGGCTCTGTCTTGGTCCCACTTTTGTGAAGGGGAATCACATCTGCCTTCCTCCAGTCCTCAGGTACCACACCATCCTCCCATGATTTGGTAAAAAGGGTAGTCAGTGGTTTCACTAGTTCTCCCTTTAATTCTTTTAGAATTCTGGGGTGAATTCCATCAGGCCCCATTGCTTTGTCCACCTTCAATTTTAGGAGTTCTTTCAGAACCCTTTCTTCTGTGAAAGGACTGGGATCAACCCCCTATCCAGAGTGCTTCTGTTAATTGGATTAGGCACCTCCCCTCCTCTTTTGTGAATACTGAGCAGAAATATTCATTCAGTATCCCTGCTTTTTCACTATCCCCTCTGCCCACCCACCGTTCATTCTATTCAGCCTCACTATCCCTCCCTTGTCTTTCTACGCCACTGATGTACCATAAAAGGTTTTATCCCCCTTCTTAACCGAGTTGGCTATCCTTTCCTCAGTTTGGGCCTTTGCTATTCTGACTTCCTTCCCTGCTTCCTTCTGCCTTAACTGGTACAGCTTTCTGTCCTGCTCCTTCTGTGTTTCCTTATACTTCCTGAATGCTATCTTTTTCTCCCTGACTTTCCCCACCACCTCTTTCGAGAACCATAGTGTCTTTTTCTTTCATTTTGATTTGTTTATTTGTTTCACACAAAGGCTTGTTGCCTCTGTGATGGCAGTTTTGATGATTCCTCATTGTTGCTCCACCAGTCTTTCTAGCCTGTTTGCTAGTGCTTTTCTGATGCACTCTCCCATCTTGCCAAAGTTGGCCCTCCTGAAGTCTAGTAACCTCACTTTTGTATGGCTTGATTCTGTAGCTGAGTTTAACGTGAACCACACTGTTTGATGGTCACTTGTTCCCAGATGGCAACCCACTTCTAGATCTGAGATCCTCTCACTGTCCCCATTTGAGAGTATGAGGTCTAAGATTGCTCCCTCACGAGTGGGTTCCGAAACTAGCTGTCTGAGGCATGCCACCTGTTGGGCATTGAGATTGGCCCTGCTCTTGGATGTGGCTGCAGCAAGTGTACTCCAGTTAACATCTGGCATATTCAGGTCTCCCATCAACAGTATCTCCCCTTTCTCTGCCATCCTAAGAATGCCTTCTATCATATCCTTGTCCATTCCCTCCCCCTGACCTGGGGGTCTATATACAGCCCCTGTGCAGATTGTGGTGCCACTACCAGTCTCTAATGTGACCCACAGTGCCTCCTCTCCTCCCTGTTTACTCCTTTGTTCAGTTGCTTTTATCCCTTCCTTTACATAGAGAGCTACTCCTCCCCCTCTTCTCCCCTCCCTGTCTCTCCTGTAGGTTACGTACCCTGGTATGTTAACATCCCAGTCATGGTTCTCTGTGTACCATGTTTCTGTGACTGCTATGATATCCAGGCATCCCTCTTCCATCAAGACCACCAGTTCAGGGAGTTTGTTGCCCAGGCTATGGGCATTGGTACTCATTAGCCTCCATTTCCTGATGGCCTTACTCCTTTTTGCCCCATCCCTGTCCTTCTTGCCTTCGTCACTTTCTCCATTTACCCCTGCCCTTCTCCTTATTGACATCTCTATGTTGGTGTTTACTGCACTTACTACCATGACTTTTTTTGGGGGGGGCTAAGATTTCCTGCTCCTTTCCAGTGCCTCCCCCTTGGCTTGTTCAAATACTTGCCAATGAAGCATTTAAACTTATCACCTAGGATCCTGGTTCCCCTCCTGGACAGATGCAGCCCATCATGCAAGTATAGGCTTGCATCACTCCAGGTGGATGCCAGTCCCCAATGAAGCCAAATCCCTGAGCTCTGCACCAGTTTTTCAACCACTGATTGAATCCCATGGTGTGGAGCACCCTAGCCTCTTGTATGCCATAGACAGGCAGCACCTCCGAGAAGGTTACTGTGCGTGCTACTTGTCTAAGGCCCCTCCCCAATTCCACAAACTCTTTCTGCACTGCTCTGATCCCTTTCTTAGCCAGGTCATTTGTCCCTAGGTAGACAATGACATTTAGCTCCCTCCCCTGTGCAGCTGCTCAGGCAATCCTGAGGATTCGCTCCCTGTCCCTCCAAGCTATGGCACCAGACAGGCACCTTACCTCCCTCCCTCCCTCTCCCCTTCCTCCCCCAGTTCTACCTTCCTAACAGTGGAGTCTCCCACCAGGAGTTGTTTCCTTCCCTTGTGTGGTCCCATGCCACCCTCCTGTGGGTCTCCTTTGTGGAAGCTCCCAGCATCCTCCTTAGTCTCCACAGTGGGTGCCTTAATAGAAGAACCACACTTTGCCAAAATGGCATAGGAATTTTGGAGAGGTACAACTGGAGGGATGCATCTCTGTTCCACCACCCTCACCCTTCCTGAGCCCACTGTGGTCCAACCGCTCCTCTTTCTTGGCAACCTCTGAGGCAATGGCAGTGGCCCTGGCGGTCCCTGAATGGAAGAGGAGGTCCCACAAATCCTGGCCAACTCAGCCTGGAGATAAGCAACCTCCCCCCTCAGCCCAGAGAGGTGCCTGCAGATGGGACAACACTGCATCCTCTAGAACATCTCCCGTAAGACTGCTGCTCCACAGCCACTGCACTGCACCACTCCCATCATGTCTTATTTCTGGCCCCTTCACTATTGTTTGAAATCCTTACTCTTTCCTCTGTTTTTTTTTCCCTTCTCTCACTACTTACTTACTGCCTCTGTGCCCTTTAAGCTCCTGATTGTCCTGTTCTGAGACAAGAAGATCCTTTATTTCTCAGTAGACCCCTTACTTGCTTAGAGGCAGACCTCCAGCAGGTAGAGGGGGCCAGAGAGCTACTGTTGCCCTTCTAGGATGGTGCATCTTTTGTGGCTCTGTGATCACTCACTTCCTGCTCCCAAACAGGAAGTTCCTGTTGTCAGTCAAATCCTGTGCCTATAAAAGTAGAACTAGCTTTGGTGGGAGGGTGGAGGGAAGGAAAGGTGGGCAATATAGTTTTTTAGAAGAGTTCTACTTCTTAGTCCCAGTAGAAAGTCCAGTCACACAACACTCCTTCCTTCTGGTGTCCTCTGCCAAGCCTCTGACAGAATCTTTCTAAGGCAGTGTTTAAATCTAGTTTCCTTCTAGCTAAGCCACTCCCCCTACTTACTAGATCTTTCTACAAGTAATTTAAACTGCACAGCAATCAAGCCCCTTCAGCCACCTGAGATTTACACCTAGATAACTGTTCAGATAAGCACTTTAGCTAACTGAGACAAACACACTAAATTTTTGTTTGTTTGTTTGCCTTTTTACCCTAAATTAAAGGTCCCAGTAGAAGAGTTCTACTTTTAGTCCCAGTAGAGAAGTCCAGTCACACAGCACTCCTTCCTTCTGGTGTCCTCTGCCAAGCTATTCCTGCTTTCAGTTGTTTAAGGTGACGAAGAATCATTGCACATTTATGCCTATCTTGTGCTCCTTTAACATTCCAACTAAAACAATTTTATAGTCCACTTAGTATGGCCTTAAATCTACTAGAACCATTGGGAGAGCATAGTTAGGTATACTCAGTTTAAACGTAGTACTCCCAGAGACATAGTGCAGCATATATAAGGTCGCAGACACCTAAACCCACCCCCTCTCCTTCCCTCCCCTAACCCCCCCATTTGCCCACTCCCAACCATACTCCCCCCAACCATGACCCAGCCCTGGCAACAGAAAATAAACAAGCATAAACGACACTATCCCCAGTCCTAATGACTGCACTCCTCACACTTCCCCATCCATGATGATTACAATTTCACACTGCCCAAAAATCATCCCTCCCCACTCGCTTAATAAGTGAAAGAACACTAACCATTAAAGTGTGTAATTTTGTCAACACCAATAAAAACAAAACAGTAAAAATATTTTAACAGTAACAGTCCTACAAGAATATAACCTGGTCAAGCATAACCTAATTAAGTAAACTAAAATACCCTCCTGAATGTCCCCCTGTGGGGAAACCATTAGGAAGAAGGAGGGGCGCAATTTTGATGCTGGTAATCAGAAAGGGAACTCCCCCAATACAGATGCCCTACTCAGTATTAATAAAATAACATAAAGGAGTTCGAAGTATAGTGGGACATTATAAACAGTTAAGGGGAGAAAAGGGAAAAAAACAAACAATAGCCCTAGCACTTGGGCACAAAGGATATTTCCAAAGAAAAACATTTATTACTGTATTGTTGCCCCCACAATACCAAACATAAGTGATCCATAGGTCTAAAGTCCCAAAAAGTCTTTAATGAAAGTATATCGCAAGAAAAACTTAAAGTAATAAGTCTGAAAATGGGACCTAAACAGTCTTCACACAGTTTATGACTAACTCACCCCTCCTACTCCAGATCACCTTTGTAAGGGGTGCAGGAAGCCATGATAGAGGCGTGATTGCAGAGACATGCAGCTGTGTAAAAGTCACTTCCAAAACAAGGGTGGCAAGGAGACTAAACAAAGTAATCTGCAGGGTACAGCCACATCGGATATGCAATCTTTGGGGGCAAATGCACAAAGCAAAACATGGAGTGAAGTCCCATCTGTAGCCAAGCCATCAATGAGATCAAGGAACATGTGCAAGGTACAAGGCACCCCCCACAAGGGAAATTAAAGGATCCAATTTAAAACCAGACAGTTGGGGCACACCTTGTGAAACCACTGATTAAAGAAGGAAGGGAAATGAATCATCAAGTTGTTGGCAGAGAATATATTTGGAGACATCCCAGGTGATGAGCAGGTCCTGTGCCAGCCCATAAAAACAGGCAATATTCTCCTAGACTACACACATGCAAAAACCAAAATTTCTGATTCAGGGTTAAAGCCACAGCAGAGAAAGAAACAGAGTTCTCACTTAAACAAGTTGTGGAATCAAACATTGAGCTCCATTGCAGCTTAAGTTGGGGTGTCCAGGGAGTGCCATTTACCCTCATACATGACTTGCAGGATGGCGGGGAATAGAACTTTAAATGGTTTCCCTGCTGCAATAAGCTTAGACACTAGTGGGTGTAGATCTGTGAGCCTGGCTCTAACTGATTGTGGCAAGTCCTATGCCAAATGGAGACGGTGTCCTTCCCATAACAAGTTCATCAATTCTTGAGTCTTGGGCAGGATATGCTGTTTGTCTAAGAAGTTGAGCAGTTTAAAGATGATGGGTCTGGTGGAGATCCCAGTGGTGGTGTTGGGTGTAAAGATCAGTGTGCTCACTCTGCAACATACTGCGCCCATTGGGTGAGGACCTGACACCCATTCACAAAATGTCTGAACAAATAGCACTGCATTATTGCCTTCTTTTCTGGCAATCCAAATATAATAAGGTTTGTATGCTAGCTCCTGCCCTCGAGGTCTTTCAATTCACCCTCGAGCGGTGGAGCCTTTGGCACTGTGAAGACATATTCACATCTGCTTTGGACCTTCATTGTTCCACCGAGGAGAGGCGGGCTTCTGTGTCTGTCACTCACGTTGTGAGGAATCAACAGAGGAGCAAAGCCATTGGAGCTCCTCTGTGAGGAAGAGATCATCTGTTGCAGGGCTTCATCTCCCAGGAACCTTTCTTCCATTAGTGCAGTCCCCACAGCAGGAGATTTAGTAACTGCAGCCTGTTGCTTAGGCTTCTTGGCATTTTGTCCACCTCTGGTGTCGGAGAGAGTGTGATGAGGCATTGGATTTTTCATCTCCGCGTTCCATTTCTTCTTGCAAAATGGGAATAAGTCGGTCACTGAAATGACTGCGGACCCCACGAGGTAAGTCAAAAACTCATGAAACAGCCAAAGTATGGAAAAATAGTGGAAAATTAGCAGACAATAGTGGATGGGGAGCAGGGAGGATATGCACACGCTTAGGCAGCCATCATGTGATCCCTCCCTGTCTTTTTATAGGGTGTGTGGATGTCATTGGCCCAGTTCAAGCAGAGTTAATCTGGTGCTCACTTGATGCAGATGAGTTTCCTAACTCCCTGAAGGAGGCTGTGGTAACACCCTTCTCAAGAAATCTTCCCTTGACCCGGATTGTCCTGCTAACTACAGATCTTTGTAGGGAAGGTTATTGTGAAAGTTGTTGTGCTGCAGCTAGAGAACCATCTTACCATCCATGACATCTATGATCCTCTCCAGTCTGATTTCATAAGAGACATAGCACAGAGACTGCTCTGGTTTGGGTGCTCAATGATCTCCTGATTGCAAGAAACCAGAAGTGCCATTTCATCTTGGTGCTTCTTGATCTTGCATCAGCCTCTGACACTGTGGGCCATGGGATGCTGCTGGAGTGCCTGTGGGTCATATGCAGACTATCTGGTATGGTCTTCAGATGGTTTCACTCTTTCATCACTGGCAGGTTGCAGAGAGTGGTACTGGGGACTTGTTCCTCTGATTCATTCTTTCTGCCATGTGATGTCCCACAGGGCTCCGTGCTGTCCCCTATGTTGTTCACGGTGCATATGCTGCCATTAGGAGACATTGTGAAATGGTATGGGCTGAGTTATCACTGCTATGCAGATGATACTCAGCTCTACCTGTCCTTTGTGCCCGACCAGGACAGTGCACTCTCAGTGTTTAACAACTGCCTCATGGAAATCCAGGACTGGATGAATACCAGCTAATTAAAGGTCAATTCCTACAAGACTGAGGTGTTGGTGGTGGAACTGGGTCACTGGATAGAGGGGTCGGCAGCGGGATGTCCCTCAGGGCTTTGGCTTGGGGGTACCCAGTTGCTGACCTCTGAACAGGGGTGGAATCTGGGGGTGATATTTGATGATGGGCTGACACTTCATTCTCAGGTGTCAGCTGTGGTCAAGTCCTCTTTTTACCATCTGAGGAACATCGCCCGGATTAAGCATCTTGTTCCACCCGGTGACCTTCCAACCCTGGTCCATGCCTTTTTGACCTCGCACCTAGATTACTGTAACTCCTGTATCTAGGACATCCATGGGTTGATATTCACCACTTGTAGCTGGTGCAGAATGCTGCAGCCAGGTTGTCTGGATCAACTCGATCCAGTCACATTACACCTGTGCTGCATGAACTGCACTGGCTGCCAGTTCAGTGGTGGATCTCCTTCAAAGTAAGCTTGCTGACCTATACATAGAAACATAGAAACATAGACTTTGATGGCAGATAAAGACCGCTTGGCCCACCTAGTCTGCCCATTTCACTATCTAGAGGATAAGCTGCAGATCCTATTTAACCAACAGCCTATTTCTTCCCACCCCCACAAAAATTGCCTTATGTCTGTCCCATGCATTCTTGAATTCTCCCACAGTTTTAGACCCCACAACCTCATCAGGAAGGCTGCTCCATGCGTCCACCACCCTCTCTGTGAAAAAATACTTCCTCACATTGCCCCTGAGCCGTATCCTCTATCTTCAAATTGTGTCCCCTTGTTCTTGCACATCTCTTTTTCTGAAAGATGCTACCCTCTTGGCCTTTGTTGATTCCACTGAGGTACTTAAACATTTCTATCATGTCCCCCCTCTCCCTCCTTTCCTCAAGGGTATACATATTAAGCTCCTTTAGCCTCTCCTTGTATGGCTTCTCTTGCAGACTCTGCACCATTTTAGTTGCCCTACTCTGAACTGCCTCCATCCTGTCTATGTCCTTGCAGAGATGGTGTCTCCAGAACTGGACGCAGTACTCCAGATGGGGTCTCACCAACTGTCTGTACAGGGGGATAACAACTTCCTGTTTTCTGCTGGTGATGCCTGTCCCTAGTACCTAAGTACCTCAGTGTAATCTTCCCCTGGGTTTTTGTTTCCCATGTGCATTACTTTGCACTTCTTTGCATAGAATCCAAGCTGCCATACTTCTGACCATTCCTCCAACCTTGCTAAGTCCCTTCTCATCCTTTCCATGCCTCCATGTGTATCAACCCCGTTGCAGATCTTTGTGTCATCTGCAAAGAGGCCTACTTTTCCTTCCAGTCCCTCTGCAATGTCACTTATAAAGACATTAAAAAGGACTGGACCCAGTACTGAACCCTGCGGTACCCCACTAGTAACACCTCTTTCTTCAGAGTGGACTCCATTTACAATTACCTTCTGTGTCCTGTTGTCCAGCCAATGTTTTACCCAGTCTACCACCCTGGGACCCACTCCAAGGCTGGTTAATTTGACTACTAATATTTTGAGTGGGACTGTGTCAAATGCTGTGCTAAAGTCTAGGTAGGCCATGTTCACAGCCCCTCCCTGGTCTACTACTTTGGTCACCCAGTCAAAGAAATCAATTAGATTTGTCTGACATGACCTTCCCGCTGTGAACCCATGCTGCCTTGGGTCCTGTGCCCCACTGGCCTCTAGATACTCAACAATTCTTTCCTTCACAAGTGATTCCATCACTTTCCCTACCACAGAGGTCAAACTGACAGATCTGTAGTTTCCTGCCTCTGTCTTGCTCCCACTTTTGTGAAGGGGAATCACATCAGCCTTCTTCTGGTCCTCAGGTACCACACCATCCTCCCATGATTTGGTAAAAAGGGTAGTAAGTGGTGTCACTAGTTCTCTGCTTAATTCTTTTAGAATTCTGGGGTGAATTCCATCTGCCCCATTGCTTTGTCCACCTTCAGTTTCAGGAGTTCTTTCAGAACCCTTTCTTCTGTAAATATCTGGGATTAACCCCTCTCCAGAGTGCTTCTGTTAATTGGATTAGGCACCTCTCCCACTTCCTCTTTTGTGAATACTGAACAGAAGTATTCATTCAGTATCCCTGCTTTTTCACTGTCACTCTCTGCCCACCCACCATCCATTCTATTCAGCCTCACTATCCCTCCCTTTGTCTTTCTGCATTCCTGATATACCTATAAAAGGTTTTATCCCCCTTCTTAACCGAGTTGGCTATCTTTTCCTCAGTTTGTGCCTTTGCTTTTCTGACTACCCTCCCTGTTTCCTTCTGCCTTAACTGGTACAGTTCTCTGTCCTGCTCCTTCTGTGTTTCCTTATACTTCCTAAATGCTATTGTTTTCTCCCTAACCTTCACTGCCACTTCTTTTGAGAACCATAGTGGCTTTTACTTTCATTTTGGTTTGTTTATTTGCTTCACACAAAGGCTTGCTGCCTCTGTGATGGCAGTTTTGATATTTACCCATTGTTGCTCCACTCCTCCTTCTAGTCGGTTTGCTTGTGCTTTTCTAAGGCACTCTCCCATCTTGCCAAAGTAAGCCCTCCTGAAGTCCAGAACCCTCACTTTTGTGTGGCTTGACTCTGTAGCTGAGTTTATCATGAACCACACTGGTGGTCACTTGTTCTCAAATGGCTATCCACTTCTAGATCTGAGATCCTCTCACTATTCCCATTTGAGAGTATGAGGTCTAAGATTGCTCCCTCATGAGTAGATTCCAAAACTAGCTGTCTGAGGCATGCCACCCGAAGGGCATCAGGAATGGCCCTGCTTTTGGATGTGGCTGCAGCAAAGGTGCTCCAGTTAACATCTGGCATATTAAGGTCCTCCATCAACAGTATCCCCCCTTTCTCTGCCATCCTAAGTATGCCTTCTATCATATCCATTAAGGTCCCCCATCAACAGTATCTCCCCTTTCTCTGCCATCCTATAAAGCCCTACATGGACGGGGTCCATGTTATCTGCAAGAACTTCTGAATCCTTACTGTCTCCTCTGACCGCTCTGCTCAGCCGACAAGGGATTGCTGGAGATTCCCAGAGTATGTTTAAAAACTTCTGGAACTCAGGCATTTACATTTGCTGCCCCTACCCTATAAAATTCTCTACCTTGTCGGACATGAGAATGCCTGACAGTTGAGAGCTTTAAAACCACATTAAAAACACATCTTTTTGGACTTGCTTTTGCTGAATGCATTTAAATTGGTGTGGATTAATGTGTTATGATTTTAATTATATTTATTGGTTTTAAGACAAGGTTAGGAATTGGAATGTTTTCTTATGTTTTAGAATTCCTACTAATTTTAAATAGTTTATTTTATTCCTTGTACAGCACTTTGTTACATAGTGAATTGCACTTAAATATCGATTATTATCATTATTATATATATATTTTTTAAAATGTTTGTGTTAATTTGTGTGTGGACACAATGGGTGGCAGGGTGGGGGCACTAGATAGTGAAACAGTGTGATCGTGGATCAGTGGGGAGGGCCACTAGTAGACACCAGGAAATTATATATGGGGGGGGAGCATTGGCAAAGTCTCTGACTGTGCAGAGTGTGGAATTTTGCAAGCAAAATTCCACATTTCACCTTTGATCCTGCACTCCACAATCTGTGGATTTCATAGATTGAGCTTCATGGACTGAGCACAATCCATGAAATTTTCCACGGATTGAAGTTTGTGCACTTCACACATCTCTAGTCAAGAGTGGCAATTGCAGGGCTTCTAATGTTCCTAATAATGAGTTTAACTTTGAAACACTGTAGGGAAAAGCATATCGTGCTTCTCACTGTGATGTTTGCATAAACAAAAGCCCCAGAGCTGGTAGATATCCTGGGTAACTGCAACTTATAAAAGAATGCAAGTTGCCTTTGTGTGACTCTCACAATATCTATATTATCCTCTCCAGCCCTGAATAATGAAATCTGGGTGTATATAGAAACATTGATGGATAAACTGAGCAACTTTAATTATTTCCCTACGTACGTTCGTGAGGTTTTAGAAACATATTTACTTTGGCAGAACGTTTGGCAAGTTGACAATGTCATCTCTGATTTTTTCTGGATAGTATCAGTGGTGATGTCATTGCAGTCATTTCATTGTAGATAAAATGACTGATTACAGTATGTCATCATGGCCATTTGTGGTGTGGATAAAATGCTTGTGCCAGTTTACTGTGGGATAAACTTTAGGTAACCTTGCATTTTGCTCTGGGTGAGTATCTACATATACTGTAGTAAAATGTAGAAGCAATGTACAGTAGTACTCAATGAAAGATTATTTTGCAACTAAAGATATGCTGATAGTATTATGACTATCATCTACCAGTGGACCCCACCAGAATGCAGCACAGTACTGCAGCATTCTGTAGCAGAATTATTATACTACACAAGGCAATTTTATTGCCAGTGAATCCATTTTGTCATACAGGAATCTGTGACATTTTTTTGCATCCTGGTGAGCTCCACTGTAGACTGAACTAGTTATAATAATAGGACATGATACTATGTAAGATGTATCACATTCATAGGATTCATCACAGTAAACTGGAGTTACACTACTGAGAGTTACTGACTGTCTTGTCATGATGTGCCACAAACTATCACTGATCCTCACTTTAGTGTAAGAGAAACAGGCACATCCCTTCCTGTTCTTGAACAGTGCCCTGGTATGTTTAGTAATATTTGAATCAACAGAAATGGGCAGAGAATCACCTTAGCTTACATTTCCATCCAATGGATGGCATCTCCAAAAAGAAAATAGCCTACTTTTAAACGTTGAGTGTCAGCCTTTCTACCCATGTCCTTGTATGCCACTTGAACATGTGACTTTTTTGAAACATGTTTATTGAATTTCATAACAACAAAACTCTGTCAGATGCAATAATATGGCATACATATATGACAATACAGAAGCAGAATGATACATCCATACCAACTTCACTGTGTTACTCTGATTAATCGTTTAGGTAATCTGATACCTGGACATAAACCTATTTGCATTATCAGACCTTACATTAAATTCACAGAGGTTACTACAGCTGTACACTACTTCGCAGTTCACGGTTGTACAATAATGTGTCCATCTAAGGGCAGTGTAGAATATTTAGAGGCCTCTGTCTGGACTTTTAATTTTCCCAGTCTGGATGGCAAGATGTGTCAGTTTGACTACAGACCCTTATATAGAAGGTTCCCTTCTCAATAAATCTCTCAAGCTTGCTCCACATTTCTGTAAATTTCTGGAACTTTCCTTGGGGTGGCAGCTGTGGCTATTCTACCCTGAGGCAATACTGTAAGTTGTTTGCCCATTGCTGTATTGTGGGTGGTGATTCTGAGATCAACTTTGTGCAATTGTTTTGGAGGCATTTGTAAGTGCCAGAGACCATAAGGGGAGGTCTTGTTTGAGACCATTCCTAATGGGGCTGTGCACCCAATGTAAACTCCAGAGGTGACTGCAGGGGTCTGTGACCAAGCACCCCCTGACATCACTATATGCAGCTTATAGTACATGGACAGAGGTTTTGCACTGTCAGAGGTCTATATAACTCCTCTTCAAGAGGTGAAGTCTCTAGGTCCTCTCTATGAGCTATGCTCAACCTGGACAATCGTCACCTCACCCGTAGGTATATAAGTCAGTCTTCAGGCATCTGGGGACAGGCTTTAGTTAACTTCTCAAAGGACAAAATTCTCTCCCCCTTGTAGAGCTGCAACAGGATTTAGAGGCCACTTTTGCATCATCTCAACAGCCGTCTGTGTAGGAACACAGAGTACTTCAGTGTATACTTATGTGCATCCAAGACACCCATGTAGGTTGATATTTTGTGGGGCTTTCAGGACCCTGTGGGCCACTAGCCACACTCTTACTAGTGTTTGAGTAAAGGGGTTGATACATTCCCTGTATTGGGTGTGGACCAGTGAAGGAGATAAGATGTCACTCCTTAAGTCTCTGTCTACCTGCTCTGCTTCCTGGGCCATTTAGGCATGTGTGCCTGGCTCTGTCCCTTGGGAAGGAAGGATAGCTGTGTAGCCCAATAATATAACCCAGAATTTGGAAGTCCCCCCCAACCTGAAGGCAACTGAAGTATGGTTCTTCAAATATGGGCAGCCTTGCCCTTCTATAGGAAAATATGCAGTGTGGTGTTAGTCTGTTCTAATATTTTATCAGGTGCATGAATAGGTAGGGATTGAAATAGATTTAGGCATTTGGGGAACAGTGACATCTGTACCATGTTTATTCACCCTAAAAGTGTAGGTAGAAGATCCTTCCACTGCTAACAGTCCTCTACCATGGAGGCAGTGAGGGGCTCATAATTCTTGGGAAGCAATTGATTCACTCTAGTAGTTATGTAGAACCCTTGATATTTAATCATGTCTATTACCTGTAGCCTCAAGAGGCTGTGGTATAGGACTTCTCCATGTAACTTACCCACTGGTAATAATTCACTTTTTTACCAATTTATTTTGTGATCAGACAGGGTGCCATATTCAATTAGGAGGGATTGGACATTTGGTAAATGTTTGGATGGATTTTGCAGGTAAAGCAAATGAAGATCATTTGCAGAGGGTGATTTTATGTTTCCCTCCTCCTTTGAATCCCTCAGTACCTGGATGGTTCCTGATTGCAGCCACCAGATGCTCATCGGCAAGTACATACAGTAGGGGAAGAGTGAGCAGCCCTATCTGGTCCCCCTGCCCAGAGTAAAAGAAGGTGTCAAGGAACCATTTACTGAGATCTGTGTAGTGGGGCTGTAGTGCCCTTATCCATTCAATAAACAGGGGCCCCACACCAAACTCCCTCAATATGTCAAGCATGTTCTCCCATTCCACATAGCCCAATGCCTTCTCCATATCCAAGGCAAGGAATACGGTCCCATGTAAGGGAGATTTCTTAGCTCATGAATTGATGATATTTAGGGTTCTATAAATGTTGTGTTTTTCCCAGTCTCCCCTCTACAAAGCCCACTTGATCTTGAAGTATACAGTGGGATAATAAGATTTCCAACTGGGCTGCTATGGAGTGAGCTATGACCTTGTAATCCACCATTAGCAGTGAAACAGGGCCATATTAGGTGCAGTGGGTGGCATCCTTGTCTGGTTTAGATGGTGTAGTTATTTTTATGGCAGACCGTGTGGATGGGGACAGGCCACCCTCACTCAGTCTGTCACTTACCATGCCCTGGAGCGGGCCAATCATCATTGAAGAAAAGTTTCCAGGAATGCTGAGGAAGCCCATCTAGGCCTGGAGCTTTACCATTCCTAAGGCTGTTATCTGCCATTAGGAGCTCCTCTTTATGCAGAGGTTGGTTCATTGCATGGGTCTGTTCCCTGGGATGCAAAGAGCCCTGTGTTTCAAAAAGCCAGTCAGGAGAAGCATTGACTTCTGAGGCATACAATTTTTAGTAAAAAAAAGCTGAGAAGATCCTCTCTATTCTTTGTCTGTCCATGACAAACTCCCTTTCCTCATTTTACACACACATTACTACTTCCCCCCTTTTGCTTTAACTGCCATACCAAGTGCTCGCTCTCTCAGTCCCCATCATAGTCAGATCCTACTTGCCCCAATAAGACCACTCTCTCTAGGCACAGACTACAGTGTTGGGATTAAACTTTATGAACTTTGGGAGCTAGACGGGCCTGTAAGGATAATATCTGTAAATTGAGCCCCCCTTCCCTTTATAAGTCAATGGCAGTGATGTGTAAACTACTGAGGGTCACTTCAGAGCTGGGGGGGCAATGGGAAGCCACTGTTTACTTCCAACACTGATGCACGGTTTATTTATCTTCCACTTAAGCTTTTGTACTATACTGTAAAGTGTTGGGGTGGGGCTTAGCAGGTGGGCTTTCTCACAGGCCTGCATATTGGCTTCTAGTTGCGCCAGTTCAGCCTACTCCATCTTTCTCTTATGGGCTGCAAAGGATATATTGTGCCTCCTTACTAAAGCTTTGTGCACTTCCCATCTAGTGGAGTGGGATGTGTCAGACTTTTTGTTAAGATTAAAAAATTCCATTACAGCAGAAGCTATATACTGCCTGTATACCTCATCCTTTAAGAATTTTTTTTTATTATTTGAAAGTTTGCATCTGCAAGAGGCATACTGAGCCATGGCTTATTTCCAGGTGTGACCAAGGTGCAAGGAAAGGGGAATCTTCAATAATAAGGTGGAGTCCAGTCACCATGGGCAGGGTTGGGGAGCTCTGAGCCTATCACCATACTTCTGCTGTGGGGGGGAGGAATGGTCTGACTCTAGTATGGGTGAATTTTCAACCCGCTGAACCTGTAACACCAGAGAGAGGAAAACCAGCAATCTATCAAGTCTAGCATAGGACTGGTGTAAGTGAGTAGAAACCGTACTACCTTCTGGAAGGATTGTTGTGCTTCATTTCAGGAGAGTAGTGGCCTCCACCTCACCAATGCCCTAGCACTGTGTGACAAAGATATTGGAATCACATTGGATCAGCCAAGGATAGTATTTGCCACACAGTTGAAGCTTCCCTGAGGATCCAGTGTCCCTGGAACTGTATCATATCCACAGCTAGTTTGTGATAAAACTGAGATCTTCCATATTGGTACCATAGATCAAACCTGCTGAGATTGTGTCTCCAGGTCCCAACTCCAGAGTCCCAACTGTGCTATGGCATATGCCCCCTCCCGCATCAACCATGATCTGCAACACCTTGCCCTCAAACCCTTTGAACAGCAAATGTCAGTTCCTCCAGCCTTGGGACTAAACTGTGCTGCCACCCACATACCCCCCCAACAGTGCCTGATCCTTTCCAACTCATTAACTCCCATATGTGTTTCCTGCAGCACTGCTGTATCTATTTTGGGCTTCTTATGTCTACAATGCACTTTCTTTCTTTTAACCACATTCTTTAAACCATTTATGTTTCAGGTTGTAACTGTTATTTGTTCACTCATTTTGTTCACATTTTTTAGTATTCTTTCCAGCCCTGCTGTGCCCCAGCCAACTGGGCTAAGGCTTGCCACACAGGTTTGCATGCCCAATCAAGTTGCATCTGACCATAACCATGAAATGCTGAATTTTCTCCATTTTATGCCAACCCCTCTCCCACCCTGCCCATCCCATCCCCCACTTCATTTCCCTTATCAGTATGTCAACCCCCTGACCCCCTCCTCCTTCCCCAATACCCACCAAACTAGTGCGCTTTAAGAAACATATCATGAACTTTGCACTTTAAAATGCACAATATATATATAGTAAACATAGTATCCCCCATATCCCCTTCCCCACTACCAAAGTTTATCTGGCTCAATCCATTAGCCCTTGCTTTAAGTAGGCAAGTCAGTCAGTGTTGGTAGCAGGCTATACTCCTCTTGCTTAGTAGCTGAAAAATTGAGAAGGTCATATGGGACATGGCTTGCCACACAGGTTTGCATGCCCAATCAAGTTGCATCTGACCATAACCATGAAATGCTGAATTTTCTCCATTTTATGCCAACCCTCTCCCACCCTGCCCATCCCATCCCCACTTCATTTCCTTATCAGTATGTCAACCCCTGACCCCTCCTCCTTCCCCAATACCCACCAAACTAGTGCGCTTTAAGAAACATATCATGAACTTTGCACTTTAAAATGCACAATATATATATAGTAAAACATAGTATCCCCATATCCCTCCCTACCAAAGTTTATCTGGCTCAATCCATTAGCCCTTGCTTTTAAGTAGGCAAGTCAGTCAGTGTTGGTAGCAGGCTATACTCCTCTTGTAGTAGCTGAAAAATTGAGAGAAGGTCATATGGGACATGGCTAGTCCCAGTTTAGGTGGCACAGAACAAAAATTATACACAAACTCCACCTATGGTCAACTTGAAGTAAATAAAAACCCTTACCTCACTGTAGTGAAACAGCTTAAAGATTTGTTGTGGACGTGGAGTAAAACCAACCCATAGACAAAAAGTGCAAGATACTCAATAGCGGTGAAAGAAATGCAGCTGAAAAGATAAATATAAATAAAACTCAGTCGGCACTCAGTACTTCAAATAATGCTCCATAGTCAAATGCCTGACCAGGCGGCCAAATGTACAGCTAGCGTACATGCAGGTGTATGCACATACTGTATGCTGATGTTTCAACTGACCCTTCTAAGGGGTCCTGTTTAGTCCAACTTTGCACTTTTTGGCTACAGGTTGGTTTTACTCACATCATGTCATACAATAAATTTTAAGCCGTTTCACTACTGTGATGTAAGCATTTTTATTTACTTCAAGTTGATAATAGGTGGGGTTTATGTATAAATTTTGGTCTGTGCCTCCTAAATAGGGACTAGTCATGTCCCTTATGACCCTTTTGAATTGTTTTATGCCTTGAGTGAGCGCCATGCCATTTACATTTAAATTGTGTTGAGCCCCCATCCCTTTGTTTTCTGTGCCTTAGTAACTGAAGAGTAATAAATTGTAACAGCTGTTCAACTGATCTGGCTGAGGGGATGCACAAAAACAGCCTACTGCTGCCCCCCAGTCTACTGACAAGAGCTAACAAGTAAAGCCAATAGCAAACTGACGAGTGACACTGAAATGAGTCCTGGAAGTGACTGGGCACTGCCACTATATCTCCATGTCCAGTGCCCCATGATTACTCATTCATATCCAGCCCCTGTCTACTCTCCAGAGACCTCCATGGTATAATGAAAAACTCAGGGATTTAAAGATTAGGGGACAGGGTTAGAGAGGTGCTATAAGAGATCTGTCCTGATGGAGGACAAATTGGCCCTGAGTTCACATTATGCTGACTATCAGGGGGCAATCTCACCAAAAAAAGGCTGAGTTTCGTCTACGGAGATTGCTGCAGCAAGGAGCAGACCAGCTCAGCTCTTCTGCATGGTAGATGGGCATTTACATCCTGCCTGTCTCCGTGTTGGTGAGGCAGGTTTGAGCACTAGGTGCGAGGAGCTTGCTCTGCTCTTTGCCGACAAAGTGTCCTCTATCAGTGCTGAGGTCTCATACAGCATCTCTTGAAAGGGATGCAGGGCTCATCCTGAGTCATGTTGAAACACTCCTCCTGTCTGGGATGAGTTTAGGTTAGCTGGGGTGGAGAAGGAGGTGGTGGAAATAATCTTATGGTTGGGACTAACACATTGTGATCTGGACCCAGGTCCAACTCGCCTTTTGGTTGGATGTTTGGACCTGATTGGACCCGTGGTTGTGGAGATTGTCCGGAGTTCATTGAGGGTGAGGGTCTTTCCATTGGCCTTGAAAGAGGTCTTAGTCAGGCCCATTTTGAAGAAGCCCTCTTTGGACCCAAACTGTTCTCAACAACTACAGGCCGGGTTCTTTTCTCCATTTTTAATGAAGGTTATAGAAAAAGTGGTAGCTACTCAGCTCGAAGAACATCTCACCTCTTCTTCCTCCTATGAGTCTTTTCAACTGCACATTCAAGACCAATGTTCAAGCAGTTTTCCTGCTCCCTGGCTCAGTGCAGTCAACTGCCATCACCAGTGCAGTGATCACTATATGCAATTTTGCAAGCCAGTTCCTAGTTCAATGTATTGGCCTCCTCCCTACCTCTCACTTTGCTCATTGTCCCTTGAATATCCCATACAGCCTTGATACTGTTCCATGTTGTTAAACTCTGAGTTTGGTTTTCGATCATCTCTTTAGTCTCTCCCCAGCCTGTGTACATCTGGCCTCTGCTCTCCTGCCTCCACCTTTGCCAACTTTGGCCATAGGCTAGGTCCCCCTCCAGTATCCTCACCCCCTATGCCAGCTTGTCCCTACCATGTGACCAGTCACCACACCACCTGCCCGCCATGGTTCAGTTACACCAACTCCCATAAAAAAATGATGGCGCTGTGACCTGGTCTTTGGTGTCAGCATGCCGTATCTTATTGAAGACTCACTCTTCCCTGTGAGAGTATGAACAATGAGAGGTCCCAGACTACTACAGGGGGGATCAGACTCAAGGAGTGGACAGGTGGCCCCACTAAGCCTAAAACAAGGAATTAATAGCAGGGCACATACTTTATCATTGCCCTTTTGCTGTACTGCAGGCTTGAGAATGTCCCTGAACTACAGCATCCTGTTACTTCTCCACAAACCTTCCCACAGACATCAGTTCAGTGAATAATCTGGGTGACAACCAGGCCAAGAATTCCTCAGTTAGAATGGATACAGATGGATGACGTTCCATCCCCTGCAAATGTAGCTTTGATTTAATCCTGTTGTATTGCTGCCTCCTTCATTGCAGGTCACAGCTAAAGTCCTGAAATATGGAAACTTTACTGTCCTGAAACTTGATGGGTCCCACTGCTTTTGCTGCCCAGAGGCCTTTTTCATTGTCTGTATACCACAAGTACAGTATATTATAAGAAGATGCCTAGGCCTTTCCTCAGGCTTCAGTTTTGACCCAGTAAATGAGTCCATTCCATGTCAAACTGCCTGGCCTCATCTCCATGTTTCAGGAGCTGCACTAACCAGTTGTGGACTACAGACTCGATTGTTTTTTGTATACTTTCTGGCAACACCATTGTTCTCAAGTTGCATCAACAGGACCCGTTATCTTGGTTGTCTGTCTTCATTTTGAGGTCTTCCAGAGTCATCTTGAGGGACTTATGTTCCCTGCTCATGTCCACCGCCAAAACCTCCAGCTCCTCAGCTTGGTGCTCTTGTTCCTCCAGCCAGGTTCCATGTGCTACCATGGTTTTGATAAGCTCAGTGACCATGCATTGAAAGTGGGTTATTCGAGCTGTTATATTTGTAAACCCAGTCTTCATTTTATTTTGTAGGTTTTGGAGCATGGCAGGCATCCCATGGGACTTTTTAGAATTCTGGAGATGCTGTGGCCTTCTGTCATATTGACACTGTGAGCACTTACACACCTTGTGGTGCTGTGGTCCCACACAGAAAAGAAGGCCTTCATATTCAAATCAAGTATTCTTTAGTTTTTTTAAAAACTGATCTAGTTATTTTCATGTTTTTGAAGTAATTCAAATTGACTTCGATTGTACCTCAAACACCAGTTTTTATCGATTGAAAACTTTCTCAATTTGTTCTCAAATGCCTTTCAAAAACAACACAAAAAATGCAAATTAGCCTTCAGAAAGAAGTTTAAAAGACTAGTAAAAAACTATTATGAAAAAGTCCTTCAATTGCACCCAGATCACACTTCTTTTCCACCTAAAATGAAGGCCTTCAAATATACTTCAGTTTTGAAGTAATTCAAATTGACTTCAATTATACCTCAAACACCAGTTTTTATCCATTGAAAACCTTCTCAATGTATTCTCAAATGGCCTTCAAAAATAGCAAAAAATGCAAATTAGCCTTTAAAACGAAATGAAATAATGGTAATAACTGTTATGAACAAGACCTTCAACTGTCTACATTTCCATTGTACACCCTCTCGAACCAGCCCTGGGAGCACTGGATCTGCCTCCACACCTACACTTGATACTTGCCAGGATTAACCCAATTCTGTAGCACACTGCAGCAGAATTCCTACAGTAAACAATGTAATTTCAATGGTGGTCAGTCCTTTTGTTATGCTGGAAACTGTGACACTGTGGTTTTATCCTGATGGGCTTCACTGTATGTCCTCCACATCCCTCGATCTGGATCAGTGTTGGGATACAAGGTCTAGCTTTCCCTAGGAAAATCTCCCCTTTTCACCCACTTGGACTATCCCTGGGAACCCATACTAGCTGTCCCCATGTATGTCACCATGTTCCTTCACCTAGCTAATCCCTTGAACCATGAGACTAGCCTTCCACATCTATGACTCCCCTGCCTGCTCACCAAGACCTGCCGTGGGACCCCTGGACCAGTTTTTCCCACCTGTGTACCAATATCCCTCCACCTGGACCAGCTCTGAGACCACTATGCTGCCCTTTATCATTTAAGTCCCTCCTCTTCCCCCAACCCAGACCAGCTCTGGAATCTCAAACTGGCATTTCCCACCTACTGTATGTCTATTGTTTTGCCCACCAGGACCAGTCCTGCAAACCCTCGAAGAGTATTTGACACCAACCTCCACATTCATCTCCCGTGCTGTCCAGCCCTTAAACTCCCAGACAGGTGTCCTAAACTCACCTCTACCCTCTGCTTCTAGCAGGACCAGACAAGAGACCCATGGATAGGTGTCCAACTCACACCTTTCCCCTTTCTCCTTATTTTCTAATTGGACCAGCCACAGGACTCTTATACAAGGGTCCTACATTCACCTCCAGCCCCTTCTCCCAGCTGGAGCACTCTTAGATCCATAGAACTTATGTCTGAAACACATCTGCATCCACTTCTCCCACTCATACCATCCTTAGGACCCTAAAACAGAGGCCAGATACCCACATGCACCTTCATCAGATTTACTAAGGCATACTGAAATACCAAATCCCGACAACCAGGAGCCCCAAAATTATAGCCCGATAGTCGGTATCCCAACAGTCTGCAATTGCCCACAGTGGAGGTTTTTTCGGTGTTTTGGGGGGCTTCTCCACCTGCACCCCCTTATTTATGATTGCCAAATCTGCTGCAGGCAATTCCAGACTGTCGGGATACCGACTGTTGGGCTATAATTTTGGGGCTCCTGGGTATTGGGATTCAGCAGTTCGGCATGCTGTAATACTCCCCCTTCATCTTCCACTCAGACTGCCCTTAGGGTCATCATACCATGATTCTGACACCACCTGCACCTTCTTTCACACCATTCCTAGAACCATGATACAACAGCCACCATACTCTGCCATCTATAGGCCCCTCTGGAGCCTATTTACTCATCTGAATCACCAAAGGGATCCCCCAACAAGGCTTCCCCAGCTATGACCCCCTCTTCCCCACCTGGACCTCCCAGGGCACCCATATAATAGACTCTCCATTCGTTCACCCTCTTCTCCTGTCTGGACCACCTGGGGACCACCTGAACCACACTGCCTCCCACCCAGGACACTGTGGGTTTGGAAACCTATGGCCATGATTAGGAAGTCAGAAGCCTAACAACATTGCTATGGGAGTGGGGAAACCTGAAGCTGGGGATGGGGCTCGAGAGCCTGCTGCCAGGGCTAAGAGGGGTATGACGGAGTATGACAACATGGCTGGGGGGGGCTGAAGAGCTAGTGGCCCTACCTTCAGCATGTAATGGGTGTGGGCACACTGTTACAGTGAACCCACCCAATACAGATTAAGTAGAGGGTCTTACCTCAGCACCATAGGAGCCAGAGGTAGGAGTCTCTCGAAGGCTGTTGTCCACCACACCTGTAAAAAATAGAAAGGGGTCACTAAGGATCCATAGCTCTTAGAAGGTACAGTAAGGATGGAAAGGACAGGTTAGGCATAGAAGTATATGTATCTGGTGGGGAGTCCATGTCCTGTCAGACATGTCAAATAAAATAAAATTAGGTTAGCTGGGGAATAAACAGTGGAGCAGAAATGGAGAGGAAAAAAGTGTGGTTTGGGAGGGCTCAGCCAAACACCCTGTGCTCCCATTGGTGACCCACTGACCAGTATTGTACCTAGTAGCCAGGTGGGTTAGTGGAGGCTCTTCAGGGCTAGTAGGACTGTTGGTAAATAAAATTAAAGTACTGGTGGTCTTGTGGACTAGGAATGCCATGGTAGGGGGCTAAGTAAAATGGTAGTCCTGATTGTCTAGTACCCTGTCGCTAAGGCCAATTTTCCTTTAAAATGAATTGGTACCCTTTTCTGGGGTCTAGTGGGGGTCTTTTAAGCCCTAGTATTGTGTGGGTGCTGCTGACGTGGAATAGTGGAAGGAGGAGGAGGATATGCGTGGGTTGCACCTGCAGCCAGCCACATAACGTAATAGTGCTACAGTGAAAGTGCCTGAGGGCACTTGTAACTCCCAGCCCACACAGAACTCAGGCTGCAGCCCACTCTGCATGGGTGGGGGATAGAGAGAGAGAGAAAGAAGCCAGAGGGAAGTGGAGAAGGCAATAATAGAAGTGCCCCCCCCACCTTCCCAAAAAAACACTTCAGTGGCACAGTTTGTTTATGCCCTAAGGGGCAGAAGCAACAGCAAGGAGGAGACCATGGAAAAGCCACATCACCTGACTGCAACAGCAGTTTTGGAAGTTGGAGATGGAAGCAGCAGGAGCTGCCACTGGAGAAACCACTCCCAGAGTAATGCTGAAGCCAGGAAGGGAGTGCAGAGGTGGCAGGAGCTGCCAGGGTAAAACCACTCCCATGGCAATAGTAAAGCCTGGAGTGGGGATTGTAAAAATGGGAGAAAAGAGGGATGGCAGCATAGCACTGGCCAGTGTCACATAGTTTAAGCGACACTGTGATGTTTGGAATGCCAGGGGCTAAATTTCTTTGTAAAGGTCTGCAGGAAGCAGGCAAGACTGAGTGCTCCCAAAGGGAGTAACAGACAAGTCACTTGCAGCTGTAATCAAGCCCAAGAGGGTCAGTACATGAGCCGAGGTGGGGGACGGGAGGCGCACATTAGGGCTGGGAGGCCAGAGATAGCAGTGGTAGCCACAGCAGAAGCCCAAAAGTGCATAACACCCCCACACACACACAATTACAAAAATATATAGATTTAATTAAGTGGCTACGGTGGTGAGGGGTGGGGGGCAAGCAATCCTCCAGGTTAACTCCATAAAGACCATGTTTGGAGCATGCTGACTGGTGCTAAGATCATTAGGACATCTTGACATCAGTAGCAGGAGGCAGAATCAGTCAGATAGTAAATGAAAGTTGGTAGGGGGCTGTTATTTGGCTGTTCCCGACAGCTAAGGATATAACTTGAAAAAGTACAAGGTAGGGTGTCTAGGGAATCACTAGCCCTATCCACCCACACCATAACTTGGCAGTGTTTACCTCACAAAGGAAACAAGGGGCTCAAAAGAGCTAGGACTGTAGTCGGAGGTGCTACCTTGACAGGTTCCCACCTGGGGGACCTCACTCCTGATTGGCTGCCAGGGACCTTAGCAACTTGAAGCACCAATCAGAAGTCGAGTAGAGGTGGCTAAAAGGCTGAGGAGGAGTCCATGGTGAAAAAAGGTAGTACTGTCCAATGTCTGACCATTGCCTTTTCTTTGCCTGTTTAGTACCTGCCTTATACCTGTAGCATACCTGCAAAGGATGCCTTGTACAGGCCCTGTACAGTACCTGTAAAGATACAATTCATTTCCTGTCATTCTTTGTGGGGGTGGGGCCTGCATCCAGTACATATCCCACATCAATGAGCAGGGCACAAATGCAGACCCCCAAAAAAAATTACACCACTAGCATCAGAGAGGACATTGGGACACAGACCAAAGATGGAGGAGATTCACATAGTGGGTAACAGGAAATACATGTGATGCAATATAAACATAGATAAAGATGACAGAAAAGAACAAAGGTCCATCCAGTCTGTCTGTAGTTCCCTATTAAACCCCAGGACCAATTGCCGATACAAGGGACCAGCCCTCACTATCTACCCCACTGTTACCCTACATACTACAGCCATCTTGAGTAACCACTACATCCTTTACTAGGTCCCAGCCATAACTGAAATTGTTAATGGTTTTGGCACCCACAACCTTGACTGGCAGACTGTACTACCCTTTCTATAAAATAAATCTCTCTCATATCCCTCTTGAGCCTCTTTTTCATCATTTTCCACTCATACCACTCATGTCTTAATTTTTGCTCAGGCTAAATAGTTCATCGAGTTCACCTTGTTTACTCCTTTCAAGGGATTCCCTAGTGAGGGGTACAGGGAGGGAAGTGGGTCTAACACCACATGACCAAGAGATGGTACATTGTATCCCAGGGGTATAGTTTTTTAAGCAGGGTCTGAAAATTTTATTCACTTATGCTTTTGGGGTTTAATCATCCCCACATTGTTATGTACTCAACACAAGCCCCCTCCTTCCACAGCCCCATACTAACCCCCTCCCTTCATGACTCTTAATATTAGCCTCCCTCACTCCACACCCTGACACTAGCCCCTCCAGCCATAGCACCAGACAGTTGCCCCTCACAGCCCAGACAGTAGCCCACACTCTCCACAGCACCCTACACTAGCCACCTTCCTCCACTGCCCCAGACAGCACTGTTCCTTCATGACCATCACCAATATCCCCACCTCCAGTCCCCAAAACCACCCTACTTCCTCCACAGCTGCAATACTAACTCCTCCCTCCAAAGCCCCTGACACAGATACACACTCTCTTTCACCTCCCTCCCACATGCCCAATTGTAACTCGCACTGTAATGGGTGCGGCCCCACCATTACAGTCAACCCATGTAGACATCAAGAGTCTCTTATCTGAATACTAGGGAGCCAGAGGTGGGTCTTTAAGGGACAATGTCCAAGATACCTGTAAAATAAAATACAGAAAATGGGTCACAAAGGATCCACAGTTCTTAGAGAGTAAATAGGGTGGAAAGAACAAGTTAGGCATAGAATGATATTTATCTAATGGGGAAGAAAAGAGTCAGCATCCTGTCACACCTGTAAAACTAAAGAAAATTAGGTTAATATGGAAAAAAATAAAACAATAAGAGAAGAAATAGAGAGCCAAGAGATACAAGAGGTATTGGACAGCACAGAAGTAAGGAAAAGGCGACATTTAGAATTTAAGGTTACAGCTGGGACAAGGTAGGAAAACAGACATATAAAGAAAGGAAATAATAAAGATAGAAATGATAGGAAAGAGTAGAAAGTGCTGTTTGTGAAGAAGCTCAGTTAAAACTCGTTAGTGCTCTGGATGGCCAGGTGACCAGTATTTTAGAATGGTAAAACAGGTGTGCTAGTGGAGCCATTTTTGGGTTAATGGCTTTAATGGAATGGGGAAATGGTTTAACTAGGATTGGCGCACTAAAATGAAGCTTGTTTCCAGGTGTGACCTGAGAGCACAAGAAAGTTAAGTGACTTGCTCAGGGATACATAGTATTTAAGTGGTGGCTGTGGAATTCAAACCCAGGTCTCCAGGTTTGCATCTCAGTGCCCTAAACCACAGTGCTATATTGTGTCTTTTTTTTTTTCGGCCAGCCTGCGTCGGACTTCAGCCCTGGTCACATCCCCCACCTCCTCCTGCCCCCACATGAGCTGTACTCCTCCATGCCCTCTGGCTTACCTTCCAGGGCGGGGTTGTGGCACTTGCCTGTGTCATGCACGGTTCTGGTTGGGGATCCAGCCTGAGGGCACATCTGAGGTGGCGAGAGGGCATCACTGAGGCACTTGGCAGGTGTTTTCTTGCATTTTTCCCTCGGGAGCCAGTGCATGCAATACCCATCAGTGAGGAGTGGCCCACATGCTCCCATGTAAAGCTCCCTCCAGGACATCTGCACCCGACCCCCATGTGCATGCCCTTATACCTTGCTCCCCAGCCTCCGCTAGAGGGTACTCAGGTAATAGTGCCATGGAACCCCCTCCCCAGGAAGGAGGCAATCCTCCGGATGCTTCATCCTACTCTGCCCTGCCGACCCCGATAGCCGTGTCCATTCCCAAACACGGGTCACGGTGTGTGTCAGTGTGGCGTCCAGCACCTCAGCCCTCAGCGCCACTGGGCCGGCTACAGTGCTATATTGTGTCTTAAAAAATAAAGCTGGCATTGGTGATCCTGTGGGCTCGGGATGCCCTAGAACTGGTAACCTAGATGGGCTACCCTCACCAAAGTCTGAATACTAATTTTTGTCTTCATTTTGTCTTCTTTGCAAGTATTGGAATAGTAATTTTAAGATACTTTTTGGCTAATATTCAGTAGTAGTAAAGTAGTCTGCCCACAATCAGAAAAATGTAAAAGAGTTATGTATTTGAAGACTAACTTAGTAATAAGTAAGTATTCGGTTAGTAGTTAGGTAGTCTTATATGCAAATGAAGGCAGTGCTGTGAAGATTAAATAATTACTTAATGAGTACTTCTGAATTGTATAAGTGAATATCAATGAAGACTAATAAAGACTAGTTGAATACTTTGTAATAGTGGTAAGGTAGTAGTACTGTAGTACTCGATTAGTATTTATATAGGGCCATATATGCAATTTGGCAGCTATAGACCATGTGCTGTGCTTCAGCTGTGCTTGCCAGCTAGCCCAGGTATGGCTCACAGGGACAGGGTTTGAGCAAGCACCAGTATGCATATGACCTGTATACAGTGCCAGTGCGTAGGGACAGATTATTGCCTGCAGGCATCCTGCTGTGTGTGCCCCTTAAAGCAGTGAACATCCCATCATGATATGAGGGTATCCCCATCCCTCCTGATGTGCCATGCGGTCTGGAGGGCAGCAGATTGCACCTAGCTACCTTCCATGGTCCTACATGGATGTGTAGGGGACAAGACTGGCATTGATTGAGGTATCCAATTTTATAAATTAAACCTAATTCAGTTAACTTAAAGTTTACACCAAATAAGGGGGTCCTGATTTTTCAATGGTACAGCCATGAAATGTAAGAAAAATAATTATTGAAACTATAGGCATACCCTTTCAAAAAATGTATTTGGAATACCATTGTAATACCTGTTCTTTACCATTATACTACAACTGCGATTTCCAGTATACTACCATTGTGGGTTTCATAAATGGTATCACAGTGGATTTGTTTCAATTCCATTGTAATACCATGCAGACAGTGGTAGTTCACTGGGAACACCACCTCTGCTTGTACCACAGTGGTAACAATTTGCACCATTGTGATACCACCTTTTGTTGGTATCACAGTGGTTTTGTTCCAATTCCAGCATGATGTCATTGTGTCCACTGTGATACTGACACACAGTGGTAGCACAGTGGCAAACGCTTGTGCAATGGTAGCACAATGGCAAAAACCAGTGTGATACCATTTCAGTTGGTATCACAATGGATTTGTTTCAATTCCATTGCACTACCATTGTGACCACTGTGGTACATGTGTCAGTCATAGTACCATAGGTGCACTTGCAGTGGTAATACAATGGTCTCATTCCATGCTTTGTGGTGGTGGTAGTACAATGGTCATGCAGCATGGTATCACAATGGCCTGCATGGGTCACTGGTATCACACTAACCACACTGTAGGGAAAAACCTACCAGGGGAGTGATCCCAAAAAATAATTAAGGCACATCCAACAAGATAAGACATCCACACATCTTTAATGTAGGTGTCATCCAACATCTGCTAATCACCAGCTGTACATTAGAAATCCTACCAAAATTATCTGTACACCAGTTGTGTCCCTAGTCTATGCTACACAGTGTCCTCCTAGCCTCATAACATGGTGCCACATGGTGCAGCCTCAGTGCAGAAACCCTCCTTGTTCACATGGAAAGTACAAAAGGGACCTTGTGGGACACTCCTCCCTACAAAAAAATGAAAACAATAAAATAGATGGCCCCAATCCTACCTGTTCCTAGAAGTAAGGGAAAGGGTCTTCCTCGAGTGCAGACAGTTTCAGCCCATCCTGGCATTGCCACCATGGGTTGCTCCAATGACATCTCCCTACAATAGAATTAACACAAAAGCTCAGCTGAAAAGTGACTTTCTTTAGCATGGTATCCTTTTGTTTTGCTGCAGGTGGGGCATGAATTGCTAGAGATCATAACCCCATGTTCCCCCTTTACACTGTCACGTCCACCAACCCCATGCAAGTTCTTACACCAACAGACCCTATAACATCAGGTACGCTGTCACACCTCACAGTCTCATGCTCCCATGCATGCTGTCACACCCACCAATCCCATACCCCATGCATGCTGTCACAGCTCGTGATACCATACCTTCATGTATGCTGTTATGTTCATCAACTGACCACATGCCCCCATTCACACTGTCACACCCAATGACCTATGTTGTGGGGAAATTCAAGAATGCATGGGACAGACATACAGCAATTCTAGTGGGGGATAGGAGGAAGTAGGCTGTTGGTTAACTAGGATCTGCAGCTTATCCAATAGGTAGGGAAATGGGCAGACTGGGTGGCCAAGGGATCCTTATCTGCCATCAAAGTCTATGTTTCTATGACCACACACTATAATAATAAATAATAATAATAAAACTTTATTTACTAAGTGCCTTTCAAGCACCAAGGCGCTGTACAAATGAACAATAAAATCAGAAAATACATATGTAAAATCAGAGTAAAACAAAACCTCAGATCATAAAAGCTTGACTCCACAGATGGGTCTTAAGTTCTGCTTGAAAATCTCCAGTGTGCACTCCCAAAGCTGGTGAGACAGAGAATTCCAGAGGTCAGGGCTATAAACATAAAAGCCTAGGCCCAGAAGATTTT
This sequence comes from Neoceratodus forsteri, assembly GCA_016271365.2. Lineage (NCBI taxonomy): Eukaryota > Metazoa > Chordata > Ceratodontiformes > Ceratodontidae > Neoceratodus > Neoceratodus forsteri. The sequence continues at coordinate 627,254,810 of CM057450.1, read as the reverse complement.
AAAGTAACCCTCGGAACCTCCAACAACCCTTGTCAGCCAAACAGAGCTGTAAGTACAGGGCTGTGAGAATCAGAAGCTGTTTCAAGTAGTCGGGGCCAAGTCCATGCAGGGCTTTGAAGGTCAAAAGACCTACTTTAAAGGTGATTCACCACTGTATTGGCAGCCAGTGCAGATCGCACAAAACAGCGGTAATATGCATCCTTCTTGATACCCCTGTCAACAATCTAGCAGCAGCATTCTGCACTAGTTGCAAGCGGCAGATATCAACCCCAGGAAGCCCCAGATATAGGGAGTTGCAGTAGTCAAGGCGGGAGGTCATATGAAGGCATGGACCAATACAGGTAGTCGCTAGATGGAACAAGGTGTTTCACCCTGGCAATGTATCTAAGATGATAAAAAACAGACTTAACGACTGCTGACACCTGATGATGAAGGGTCAGCCCATCATCAAGTACCACTCCCAGGTTGCACTCGCATTCAGAGGTAAGGATCTGATCTCCCCCCAGAAATAAACCAGAAGGCTGATCAGACCTCAACCCCTCCATCCTGCAACCTGGGTCCACTACCATAACCTCGGTCTTACTGGCGTTCAACTTTAGCCAGCTTGAATTCATCCAGTCATGGATTTCAGCAAGGCAACTATTAAATACCGAAGAGCACTAGCCTGGTAGGGGCAAAGAGAGGTAGAGCTGGGTGTCATCAGCATAACAATGAAACCTCAGCCCGTACCATCTTACAATGTCTCCAAGGGGCGGCATATACACTGAAAACAACATGGGGGAGAGCACTGAGCCCTGAGGAATCCCACACTGCAGAGAGAAAGGGTCAGAGGAATAAATCCCCGACACTGCTCTCTGTGTTCTTCCACATAGGAAAGATGTAAACCATCTGAGAACTGTACCTGGCAGTCCAGAGAAGAACCTCAGGTGCTCGAGCAAAACTCCATGGCCTACTGTGTCAAAGGCTGAAGAGAGATCAAGGAGAACCAAGATAGAGCAGTTTCTCTGATCTCTCGCCATCAAGAGATCATTGAGCACCTGAACAAGAGCAGTCTCGGTACTATGCCTCTTCAAAACCAGATTGGAGAGGTTTGTAGATATTATGAATGGTCAAGTGGTCCTCCAGTTGAGTTGCCACTACCTTCTCAATAACCTTCCCAATAAAGGGAAAGTTAGAGATAGGTCTGTAGTTAGCAAAAATATCTGGGTCAAAAGCTTTCTTCAAAGAAGTCACCACCGCTTCCTTCAGGAGCTAGGAACTCACCCAATTCTGAGGAGCACCAGATTATTTGAACCAGAAATGGGCCTACAATCTCACCACAACCTAAAATCAGGAGGTTGGGCCGGATCTAAACTCTACAACATGTAGGCGCATCCCTGGACAATCCGCATAACATCTTTGAACTTCAGCAGGTCAAAGGAACTCCAGGAGGCCCGGGGTACCGTGGCCAAATGCCGACCAACAGCATCACCCATAGAGTGTGTCTGGCAGATCTCTGATCTGATGTCAGCCACCTTATTTGCAAAGAATTGAGCGATCTCATCACACTCCTTTTGTGAAAAAGCTCGATGGAGTTGGAGACAGGCTGGGTTGCACAGCCTGTCCACAGTTCTGAAAAGCTGAGCCATTCGATTCTGAGTGACAGCAATCTCCCTGGGCAGGAATTCTGCCTTCTTACGGGAGATCTCTGATTGGTCAAGCTGATAATGCCCCACCAAACTAAGGCGGTCGACTTCTAGAACAGAGACTATCACACCCATCATCCCCCATACACCCTGTCAAATTCACTGACCCATACCACAATGCACACTACCACACCTCACAACTCCATGCCCCCATGCATGCTATCACACCAACTGATCACATAACACCATGCCTGCTATCACACCTTATGATTCTATACCCCCATACATGCCATCACACCCACCAATTCTATGCCTGCTGCCACACCCACTAACCACACGCACATTGTCTGCTGTAAGATCAGAGCATAATTTTTGAGAACTATTATTGTAACCTACCCTGCCTTATGGCAGATTACACAGAGCTAGAAAGAAGACTAGAATGGCAATGCCCCTCAGTTATTCCAGATGCAAGTATTTTGAGTGTGGTGCCATGTTGTGGATGGCAATAAGAACTGGAAGAGTTACTTATCTGTAGCATTACATGTGTTGTGAACTCTTACATGGACTGTTTGAATTGCAGTTCCTGCCTTTTTTTTCCTGTTGTGTGGTCCTGCAGGTAGCACAAACTGTTGTGTGGGTTGTGAATCCTGGATAAATTCCATGAGACACCTGCTGCCTTGCCTTCCTCCCTCAGGGCCACGGATGGAGCTCCCTGTTTGAAAAGTGAAAGCATGTGTGTGTAGACACCAGAATAATATTAATATAATGATTATACTAATTGTGTGCATTCCTTGCCCAACTGCTGCACTAAAGTCACTTGCACTTCCTGCTGTATTTTTCTCACAGTGAGAGATACAGCAGCAGCCTATATTTCACTCACAATACATCTGCTCTCTTGTTGCACCTGCCCCCTCAGCCTCTCCCAATGCAGTTGGCATACTTTAAGCAGAGTCTGTTCTCTGTGATATTACCTAATCAGCCCCGCATGCCAGCAACAGCTCTGCTCTTCCCTATTCTGCCCCCAAAGGCAAACCTCTTTCCTGCTGGACAAAAATTATGTGTTGTTGCCCTGGACCCAGGTGCCAACCCATGGCTTGGCCCATAGCTTCAAACCCTCTCAGAGACAGTGCTCCAGCATAAACTTCTCTCCTACTCCTGCTATGACTGCGCCTAGTCCCTATCTGCAATGCAGACACAAGTCACCCACCACTGTCCCCCACTTTCCCTTTGACCTGGGGTCTGTCCCTACCACTTGACCCTGCAGAAATTGTAACCAGACTGTAGTTTATTGATCACTGTGTTTTGATACTGTAACTATTGTTGTTTACTGCTCACTGTCTGAGTCATGCTGGATCTCTCCACCCTTGAATTTTTTTACTTATCCTCTTTTCAACATTGTAATATTGCTCTGTTCTTGTCTTTCTTGTACCCTGTTATGTTATTTCATTGTTGCAAAGGAGTCCTTGACTCAAAGGTTGTACTTCTGATTCTTTCTATAAATAAATAAATAAACAAGGGTCCCTATCAGCGTTTACCATACTTAACCACCTCATTGCACCGGTAGCAAACACAGCACCTCTTTCAGTGGGTCAGCCTCCTGGCATTTGCCATCCTGTTCTTCAAAAGGCCAAAGAAAGCTTGCCAACTTACCCAGTCTATGTTTTACCTCAAGGGGCTACCTCTGTACCATGGTGAAAAACAGCTTCTGCTGGCCTTTATCACTGAAATGCCAGACCTTCTGAACCTTGGAAGATGAGCTAAACCTGGGAGGGCGAAGGCTTAACAACCTTAATTACTTACCCAGGGCTGTCCCCACACATTTATGTTGGCACCATAAAGGAAAGCCCCTTAAATTGACAGATCTGTTTTAGTTCAAAACAGTTCTTCCTGCAGGTTGGAAAATGACATGTGGGAACCTGAATACACTTGTAATCTGCTTGTTGCATTCCTGCTGGTTCTTGCATTTTAATTCCAGATGTTCCACTGCAAATGCATTAACATGATATGTGGGTCAGGGCATAGGCAATGCAAAGGGTGCAGGAGACAGGCAATGCACAGTTAAGGCTGCATCATTACAGCTTGACTAACTAGCACAGATATGGGATCTCTTACCTGGGTTCTGGGGAGCCTGGGATGAGCGTCTTGAGTGATATCCAATAATACCTGTAAAAAAGAATATCCATGGGGTCACAAAGGATCCACATTGCTTCAAGAACAAAATGGAACCAACAGGGAAGGTCAAACATAAACAATACTTATCTGATATATAAGTATTCTGTGTGCTGTCAGACCAGGGCTAATGTCCACTGAGACCTGTAGAAACAAAGGAAAAAAAGATTATTATAAGGAAAAAAGAACAGCAAGAGTACAGACAGAGTTCCAGAGAAGTACAAGAGCTACAGAGAGAACATAGATATTGCATACACAAGCCCAGTGATCCCTAGTTCAAATCCCACCATGGTCACTGGCTTAGGATATAACATTGAGAATGACACATGACCTTCCATCTTTAAAACTGGGTTGATAATGGGTGCCATTGTGAACTGGTTAGGGGATTAGCCAGACTGTAAGCCATAAAGTGTATGCCTTCATTTTGATTCAATAATTTTAACATAATATGCCTTAATTCTGCTGTCCATGGATATTACCTGACCTTCAGGGCATTTATCAATACTTGGGCCTTCAAGGGTGAGTGGATGAAAATAACTGATGCCACAGATACCCCAGCCTCGAGCCCAGGGTCCATGAGCAAGGGCACAGCAATGGTCAACACCAGGCACAGTTCCAGCAAAATTGGCAGTGCACATGGCACCAGATATTGATAGCAGTGCAAATGGCACAGTGTGGAATCAGCAGTTTATGTGACACAGCAAGTGGTGGCATTGTACATAGAATAGCAAGCTGGTGGCTCTGCAAGTGGCACTGTGTGGTGATGACAGTGTACATGGCACAGAGTTGGCAATGCATGTAGCAATGCAGTGACAACAATACATGTGTCACTGTGTGGTGTTGGAAGAGCAAGTGGCACAGCATGGGGTCAGCAGGGCACATGGCACCACACAGAGATGGTGGTGCACGTGAGACAGTGCAGTGGCAGTGGTGGCAATGCATATGTGCCTGCAGTGCACATGATGCAGAGTTGGCAGTGCATGTGGAAATGCACTGTGATGGCAGTGCACATGGCACAGTGCAGTGGCAGAAGTATGTGTAATGAACGGGTGGTAACAATGCACATGATGCTGTGATGAGGGAATGCATATGACATGTGTGGAGCCAGCAGTATTGACCTTACCAGTTGAGGGCTATAGATGGAAAATGTGTACATTAATGGATGAACTACTGAATTACAGTTGTGTTCATCCCAAAACGTCAAGGTTTCCCATTATCTATCTTAGCAATTCTGGTTATATATCCTAACAATTCCAGTCTGACCACCACCTTCACCATCCACCCGTGCTCATATCAGCCCCCCACCCAACCACCCTCATCTCTGCTAGATCACCCTTCCAGGCACCAGGCTATCCTTCATGCAGTTGGACAACCCTTTGAGCCCTAGCCTCTTTCATGATGAGCAACCTCACTGGAGCTAGAGCACCACACAGGTGTCAGACCAGCCTCTTCCCCAGCTGACCACCCTCACTGCATCTGGACCAGCCTCCAACTACATGCCATACAGCCTCCTTGCAGCTGGAGCACCCCCCAAGACTCCACTCCAACAGACCACATCTCTGCAGCTGCCCCCCCAAGCCCCTGGACCAGCACTCAACCAGCCAACAACTCTACCTACAGCTGGACCCACCACAATCCCTGTACCAGCATCACCATCTGACCACCCACCCTAGAGGTGGACCTCACATCCATCCCCAAACTAGCCCCACAAACCAGCCACCATCCCTGCTGCTGACTCACTCTTTCATGCCCTGGGCCAGCCTCCCCCAGCAGACAAATCTCCATGCAGCTGGACCCCCTGTGTTTGTTCCCACCTATAAACCTACCCACTCCCCAAGTTGAGCACCCTCCCTGGAGCTGGACTCCCAGATAACCATCCTTCCCAGGAGTTGGATCCACCCTCCCTCCTAAGCAGAACCTCCCCGGACCACCCTGCAACTAGACTTCTTCCATCCCCCAGATCACCCTTCTGCAGCCATGGACCCCATTCTTCTCAACGTAGTATAAATAAAATGCAAGACACTACCATGCAAAATATTAATTCATGAGCTCCTTTAAAATAAACCGCAACATGGAATCAAAGAATTAGTTAAAAGGCATGCTTTTCTAAAAACAGGAAAATTAAGAAATTCTTCCCCAAGTATACATAAAAGAGAGATTTTCATAATCAGCAGTCTTCGGCAAAAGAAATAAAAGTACATTGATCTCAGCATTACTATTTAATTTAATGTAATGGATTTAAATATGCTAAAGTCTTAATTAAATACAATATCAAATACAAAAGCACAGCTTTCCCAGTCCATCCCATCTCGAATCAATTATGAACAAGCAAGATCCAAGGAAATATAATTCCTCCAGAATATATAAGGAACTATTTTCAAAAACAACAGTCAGCAGTTTTGGGACATAAAACAAGTACAAGGATCCCATCATTACTATTTAATATAATGGATTAACACATGAAAATGTTTTAACGAAATAAAATATTAAATGCAAAAAGCATTCCCCCAGACACACACACACACACATATTCAAACACTCAAACATCTGCAGTAAATACATTTTCCTTTATCTGCAGGTTATGCCAGATTGCAGATAAAAAAACTGTAAAGTCTTCTCTCTGTAAATATATATCAACAGGCTACTGAATGAATATGCACATAGAAAATGCATTCTGAATATCTTCTTGCTGCTCTGTAACTCCTCTGCCCCATCCCCAAGATATTACAACTTTAAAAGTTACCAAATCAGTAAAAATACCACAAATAAAATGTAATCTAGAGGCACAATGTACACTAGACACTTTAAGGAGTGATTTAATTGAAAATAAATTGTATATTTTAAAGGCTTTTCAAAGGGTTTGCCACATGAGTTCAGAGCAGAGACTATTTCTTCGCAACAACATATTCACAATTAAAACTGCACAGCATTTCACTTAAAACCTGAGTAATAATCCTCTTACTGTATTTAACATTTCAGGCAGTTAAAATTATGCACTTTTCTATTTAAACTTGAGCACTTACTTCATACATGTAAATCTTAACTGCAGGCAACACTGGCTTGATCTTCAAAATGGAGACTAACATCAGTACTTGTGTATATTTTTTCTTCTGTCTGGGCGGAACAGAAAGTGGTTCTGGGAAATCAGTTCACTGACTGAGTAGACTTTTAGAAAATGTAGTTCGGTAGACTTTTAAGGGGACACAGTCAACCTTTTTGTATCATATTATTTCTAGGTAAAAACCCACATTTTATTATTGCTGACCTTCTCTAAAATTCATTGATGTTGCTGGTTGTTTTAGCTGCTGCCTTGCTTAGTGCAACTGAAATGCATGGTAATGTACCTATCCTTGATGGAATTCAAATCTGTGAACTACTTGGCTGACTGTAATCTTCATTTATGATTCAGTATTATTAAAAAAATTGTACTTTGAAGAGCATTGCAGTTCTATTTCTAAACCTTATTTTGTAATCATTTACTCTTATAAAATGGGGACAGCAAATCCAGTTTTCTGATTGGTTATTGCCCGTGCATGAAATCTGTTCCATGCATGGGTAATAACAAGCACACTAAAGCAGGACCGCTTAGCATTAAAAGTGAGTGAGCCATTAGAATGTTGAGGTTTTAAAAGCCACCATTTCTTTCACCTCGCTAATGCAGCTCAAACTTCACCCACAACTTCAAAAGTTCCTGCCCACTCCCTCCTTTTACATGTCATAAAAAAAAGCAATTATGTGAAACAAAAGCAGAAATGTTTTCTGTTCTCACCCCATAGGCACTTCTCTGACTCCATTCCCACAACTGCTCATCACTTCTATGCCTATTGTGCTGACATACTGTGGTTCATAAAAAAATACACAGTTCTCTCTCTCTCTCTCTCTCTCTCTCTCTCTCTCCACATGGAGCTCCTTCCCATTAAAAAAAACCACACAAGTACATGGGGTGCAATGGTAGTGCTCCTGCATTACATGGAGCAGAAATTAAACAACTACTGGTGCAAGCAAAGGACAAGCTGTGCCCAGAATGTACATAATAACATCATTCTGTAATAGCCAGAAGGACTATCTTACATTAAATTCACATGAGTAAATCTTTTGTACATATTTACATGATTTTTCTAACTGTAAAAGTTCAAAAAATAAGGAACCCATTTTATAAGCACAATAAGATACTCCAGAGAATACATAGAACATATTTTACCACACGGTTAGTGGCTAAAGTCACTCAGCCTGTGGCCTCATGCCTTATTACGTCCCTAGCCATGCAGTAAAATATGTTCCATGCACACCCTGTCATGTCTTATTGTTTACGTAAACAAGTAGCCTGCAGAATACTTCTTAGAATTTACTATTCTTTGAGATTGTATTTTTAATGATGATTAAGCAAGCAATAGTACCCAACATGGTAGGCAGTATTGGGCAATACAGGACCACCCTGGGGCATATCGCCCCTTGAAGGTCCGGTATTTCCCATCCCCACCCTGGAGGGTATTATTGTGCTTAGAAAATGGACATCAGCTTAGTTTTTTTTTATAATGATTTCATTAAGAAAAAGAAGTAAAAATATTAATAACAATGATGAGAAATAGCTGCTTCAGTAAAATAGTCCCTTGAGTGGTTGAATTTCCACTAGATAGAGCTGGTGCATATAAGACCCCTTTTTATTAGTTTACTGTGCCTATGTCTGTGTTTGTGTTTGTTTTCAGTACTTTTCAGTACTTTACAGTTTCCCTTCTCATACGTTTTGTGATAGGATAATTTCTAAGGTTTCCCCCATTACAAAACTGTGTTTTGTTGTATACTGTGTGAGCAGGAAGGGATTGGCTCAACTGTGGAGCATAAATGGCTGTGTCTAAGTTGGGCAGGGAAGAGGGAAATTGGCTGATAATGCTTCTGTGCAGGGGTTTCAGTGCATCGGAGGTTCAGCAAGCTGGGAGAAAAAAAAGAGGTACATTACTATGTGGGCTTTTGAGCAGGGGCAGTCAGCAGGGTACAGTTTAAAATGTGACAGCATGAGAGAGAATCAGGCAGAGTGGCAGTGGTGGTATTCTAGTAAGGTGGACTCCCTGAAGAAGGAGGAGCACTGCCAGCTTAATGGATTCACTAGGTTTGCCGGCTTTCAGGAGATCAGGGGTGCTTGCTGAGGGTGAAATCATTATTTTATATAATATATGTTTAGTTTTGTTATAACTTGTGCTTTTGCAACAGGGCAGGGGGAGGACACTGCCTGATAGTAGTTCTTGGGGAATGATGTTTAGCAGTGCCCGGTGCTGGTTTGAAAAAATACACTGGTGATTATGGTAATATGAAGCCAAGCAGAGTGACAGCTTGCTTTTCATTTTAAAATATGTATTTTCTTTCATTTGCTGCAATTGTATAATGTGAGCCTCTACGGTTGAAGGTTGTGTGCGCATTCATGTGGTAGCTGGCACTGAAGTAGACACTGTTCGGGGGGGAAGGGGGTGGCCAGGATCTCTCACTAAGCGAGAGAAAAAAATGGTGTCAATTTCAAATTTTGTGGGGTGGTTTTGGCCAATTAGCTATCAGGGCAGGCACACTGATAATAGAATGGTTGAAGGGGCACTTGGGCTGGTACTTTTTATTTCCTGGTCATCTATGGAAAGTTAATGTAACCCCCTTACAGGGGTGTAAGCCAATCAGAGACCAGGAAATAAAAAGCCCATTTTCTAAAGATAATTAAAAATGACAAAATTAGTCTTTGAAGACAAATTAATGATGGCTTTTATACTACAGTAGCAGCCACAGACACTGCCAGCAATTTCCCGAAATTTCTGTGATATTTCCTGATATATCTAATGCTTTCTCCATTTCCACAGTAGGGGCAGCAGAGAGAAACTCTTTAGAAATTTTGTGAAATATCTGGAAATAGCTGGCAATGTCTGTGGCTACTACTGTAAATTTCGTATTCAACTTGATGAGGGAATCTGAACATATACACCATCTGGACACAGTGGTCTTGATATTCAAAGAGGCCTAAAAGCACAGTGCAAACATTTGTGCTATGTCTTTCACTCACCCAGGTGCCCAAAGATCATATATTCCATGGAATAGTGCTCTAGTGCCATTTTACTGAATCTAGGACCATGTTGACCCAGCACTAAGCCACTTAGAGCTGGGTAGACATGGTTCCCGAAATACAGTGCCACAATTAATTAATTAATTTATTTATTAATTTATTTATGTCTTTGGTAACTAGGCAAGCAAACTGATCCAAAGGACCATTTTCAGTCATGACCCAGGTCACAAGTGGCAGACAACAAGCATCAGCAGATTTACAAATGCATATACAATTACATTACAATGGATTGCGCCTGTGCTAAATTTCCAATATTCAAACAGACCCATGCAAATGAGGGAACTGGGCATGCAAGACTGCAAGGGCCATTTACATGCCATTATAAGCTCATTTGTATGATGAGCAAGGCTGGATTGTACATAGCCACCACCTTATTGCCCAGTCCCAGTGAGCTATCCCTCCCGCTGCTAGTGCCCCTCCGCTGATAGCCGGCATGATGTTAAAAATAAATCTTTCCCTGGTATTAGTGATCTCCCCCCACTGATCACCAGCCCAATCTTAAACACAAATTTTTCTCTGGGTTCAGTGGTCTCTCCCCCAACCTGCACCCATGCCCAATGCTGAAATAATTATTCCCTGGTGTCCAGTGATCCCTCCATAACCTGCACCCATGCCCTATGCTGAACTAATTATTTCCTGATGCCCAGTGAGCAATTCCCCTACCTGCACCCATGCTCAATGCTGAAATAATTATACCCTTGTGTCCAGTGGTTCCTCCCCCCCACCTGCACCCATGCCCAATGTTTAAATAATTATTCCCTGGTGCCAGTGATCCCTCCACAACCTGCACCCATGCCCTGTGCTGAACTAATTATTTCATGGTGTCCAGTGTCCCTCCCTCACCCACACCAATGCCCAATGTTGAAATAATTATTCCCTGTTGTAAAGTGGTTCCTCCCCCAACTTACACCAATGCCCTATGTGCAAATTTTTATGTGTACAGTGGTCCCTCCCCTGCACCTGATCACCCACCTGATGGACAAAGTGTCCTTGGTGTCCACCTGATTACTTGCTCAATAGACTAAGTGTTCTTGCTGTCTAGTGGTTCCTCCCTCCCACCCAATAAGCCACCAGATGGAAAGACAGCATGTCCCTGGTGTCCAGTGGTCCCTCCCCTACTGGATCACCCATCAGACAGACAGACAAAGTGTCCCTGGTGTCCAGTGGTCCTTCCCACCCAATGCCTGTCAGATGTACATTTGTAATATTCCCTAGTGTCCAGTGGTCCCTTCTCCCACACAATCACACACCTGACCAAGTGTCCTTAGTGTCCAGTAGTCCCTCCCCCCATGTGATGCCCTGCTAGAGTAAGACAAGACTATTGTCCCTGATCTAGTGGTCCCTCTCCCCCATCTGATCCCTTTTCTGGGTTTAATAACCCTCCCCCTGCAATTGTCATTCTGCCACTGACTCGCGGGATAGCAGGTGGAAAGCATCATTCCTCCCACTACACTAACCTGGCCCCATTCACATTTACTAGTCCCACGCCTCCCAGCCTGTCCTTTGTTGGTGTTAGTGGACTCCCCTTCCACCAGTAACAACAACCCACCTCCCATTGTTTCCCATACCGCCTATCAGTGCCATTGTGAATTGACTGTGACCAACACAGCCACCACACCACCCTTGACTGCCTGCCATCTGACTGAATTTGAGAGCACTGCTTATTTATAGGGCAGTCCCTATAACAAGGCACACCCTCAGCTTCAGTCAGATGGCAGGTGACCAAACTGGTGTGTGGAGTGCTGTGCTGCTCACTGTCGATTCACCATGGCACTGATAAGCAGGTACAGGAGGCCATGGGGGTGTTTGTTGTCTCTTCCACATGTGGGGGGGCTTCATGAGTACCAAAAAGGAGCAGACTAGGGGTAGGTGACCAGTGACTGTGAACTGGGCCATGGCTATCTTGTGAGGGGGATGATACTTGGCACATAGCATCCTGTGAGTCAGTGGTGGGATGATGATCACGGTGGGTGGTTGTCAAATCCAGGATGGGTATTGGACAGGGGAGAGGGACCACATAAAAGGAACAACAGTTTTGTTTTACTCGGGCAGGGCATCAGGTGGGGGGGAGAACCACTGGACACCAAGGACACTTTGTTTGTATATCAGGCAGATGATCAGGTAGGGTGAGGGACCATAGGACTCCACAAAATGGGTATCCAACCACTGGGTATGGGTGTGGGGAAGGACAACTGGACACCAGGGACACTGTTGTTTTTGAACAGGATCAGTGAAAGGGAGGCTGCCACACTTACCCCACCAACAGCTAGGGTTGCATGGGAGTAAGCTGTGGTCTATGTCAGCGATATTTGTGCTGTGTAAGGGTACCATGCAAAGCACCCTTGTGTGGTACAAATTCTCTGAACATTGAACTGTGGCAATATTCAGGTTGCCACCCCTATATTTGCATTGCACTCCTCCTCCAAAGTTTGGGAATCTGGTGAAGAGGGTGACTGAGATTGAGCGACCCCAATAACGGCAACTCAATCTCAGTGTCTGTGTTTTGGGCTACACTGAGAGGGTAGCAAAAGGTAACAGGGAAGGTGACTGGAACCACAACCAGGACCACACATTGGGGGACAGAAGGGAGGGAAGATATGTGGGAGACTGCAGCAGAAGGCTGTCGAGCTGACCGTGTGGCATGGTGGAGAGGGTGGCCTGCTGTGGTGGGGAGGGTACGGGGTTTGGGTCTGTGGCAGCACAGAAACCTTTTGCATTGTATGGTGTTTTTTTTTACAAGTTTCAACCCCTCCTCCGACATGCACTCCTGGAGCTGAGAATCCTTAGTTGGGGAATGCAGGGGTACATCTCCCACATACTTAATAATACTGTGTCACCACGTCATGTTCGCTGCAAGTGTACATCGCCGTTTTTTTTTTCCAGTGATGTACACTCGCCATTATCATATAGAACCCAAAGTCTTCCCTAGTGCAAACCATGTTTGCCCATGCTAACTGAGCTTTTCAATATAGGACGTCAGTACAAAACACAGCTTCGACAGGCAAATTAGGATTTTCCCCTGGGCAAACTTAATATCTTGATCATAGAGTTTTCCATTTTTATTGCTCTCAGACCATCTAGCACCCTTTGTTGTTGTTGTTTATTTCTTATATTTCATCAGGATAGAGTATTAGGTGAAAGCTTATTTACAATACTGTCCTGTATTCTTTGGTGTAGGTCCCATCTCCCTCTCTCCTGTCAGATTGGTTGCAAAGTCCAGCAATGGGGACTCCTTTTCCCATGTGAAAACTGAACAAAAACATTGGCTCTGCATGTCTGCCTTATCTTTATTCCCTTCCTCTCTCTCCTCTCCTCTACTTCAGCTTAATTTATCTCTTTAGTTTTATGCTACCCCATATATAATGGAAGAATGCCTTATCCCCTTTCTTCTGCCCCTCAACTATTCTCAATCAAACCATGGATTTTGTAATTTGTTTTTGTCACCCAGCTATTGGTCGATATCCATAGTAAATGAAAAAATACTGCAGCAGTAGTAGAAAAACTGAACAGCCAAACAAAATAAAAGTAAAATGAAGGTTCAGAATAATTAACTGTGTCAAGGTGTCATTTGAATGGTATTTGAAGGGATATTGGGAGCAACCTTGACAAAGAAAGGAAAAAATGGAAAATTAATGGTTCAGAATAAAAAAAAATTGAATATGAATGGCTCAGAATAAACTGTTCAAAATGATGGGTCATTTAAAGGGATATTGGGAGCAAAAAATGAAGGATAAAGTTAAAAAAATGGAAAATGAATGGCTGAATGGTATGAATATTGAAATATGAAGGGACTTTGAGAATAAAACAACTGAAGATTTAGCCTTCTGTTTACGACTGTGGGTGGAGCCTACAGCAGTATTGTATGTACAAAAGGAGTGATGTCATGTTTTCTGTCTGTGGAACTGACTGAAGGTGTAAATAGTGTCCTCCGCCTTACCCTCCTCCAAGAAATGTTTTCCGCCCTCAAATAAATACGTGTTCATGTTAGTCAATGATTGCAGGGTACTCTTTTCTTTCTCAAATGGGCGGTACAAGAGCTGGAACCTGAGTAGTGAGAGGCAGCATTGTTTTTGGGGGGGAAGTAAGGTCCACCTCACCTCCACCCAAGAAGCTCCAAAAGGTCCATCCCACCTTTTTTCTATTCATGTGGGAGGGGCATGAGGTGGATCTATCATGCTGACAGAAGACTCACATGTTTGGGATGTGGACCAAGGAACAGACCAATTCTGACAGAAGATACTTAAAATACCTTCAAACTGATTTAAAAACCATTGGAACAAGTGATTATCAGAGTCACCTGGTGTCTCAAAAGGAAAGACTATGAAGTGTCTAAAAACTAAGGAAATAGACAGCTTTTAGGTATTTCTTAAACATTTATGTACTAAAACCAAAGTTCAGCTTTTGGGATTAACAATATTTGTTTACCATATTCTATCTATCTATATATATAGATTGTCTTTTTAGTAGTTTCAAAATCTTGAAAGCACTGGTGTTACTAATTCATTTAGAAATACATTTTTTTAACTGTCTTTACAGATAACCTTGAAAACACTGGTGTTACTAATGCATTTAGAAATACATTTTTTTAATTGTCTTTACAGATAAATCACGCATGTTCATGTGAGGGCACATTTTTTGGGGGAAGGGGTTCAAATTATTTTAATCATGGGCACAGTATTTGGTAAACACAGTCTGTGATGAAGTGTATTTTTCTTTTTAAGTTTGAGAAGTGGAGTAGACTTGCACAAATGGATAGTTCACTATTAGAAGTAGAATTGGTTAAACACTTCCTGTAGCTTTCTGCATAACAAGTTCCCCATGGAACCTCACAGCATTTGACACCAGTGTGTTACTTTACAGGACATTGCATAGCAAGAGACCTAGCCTTCCCTTTTTCCAAATAATGTACCAACTTCATTCTCAGGCAGGCAGTTCTGGCCTACTGTTTTATTCTACTGAATCTTCTTAAAGGAAAACTGCATGTTAAAATCAGGAATATATGTATTACTACCAGTTTTGAGTTCTTACTTTAATCCAGTGTTTTGTTTTTACCTAGGCTGTTAGAGGAGTTTTTCTAATTTTCCCTGGGTGTTTTATGATGTCTGGGGGCTGTCATTCAAGTTTGTTTTAGTACATCTTCTCCAAGTTAGTCTTCACAGCGTACCCTTTGGTTTGATGTCTAATAGCCCCTACAACAGGCCAGTGTCTTGTTACAGTGTCTTGCTTAGCCACAGCAGAGAAAAACACTGCAGCCAGGATTCACAGTGCTATGCAATATACTATACAAAGTTACATGTTTAAACACACACACACACACACCCCAAGCAGAACACAGCTGAAGAAGGTACCAGTATTTAGGAAACTTATCATACTTACCGAGAGTCTAGCAATGTGAATCCTGGTTGTGACTATAGGTGTTTACAACTTAATGATAATAGCCACATTTGCTTTACTTGCAAATAGGTAGGCATTTGTGTCTAATTTCTGTTTGTCTTACCGTAGATTACACATAGAATCTGAAAAATTCATAACATGCTGTATTGTGATTCAATGAACTGATAAATGGGGTTTTTGGTTTCTTTTACAAATTCATTTTTCCTGACAATGGATATACTAAAACAAAAATTTCTTAACAAAATGTTTTTAAATAAACAGTTTAACTCACAGCAGCAGAAGAAGCATGTTGGCATTAAAAGCTTAGTGGCATGGATGCAGAGGCATCAGAATTTAAGCATGACTTTGGTAGTGGATTAATTGTGACTGGGGGGTTGAGGGAGGGAGGGTGTGAGTCTTGATATTTGTAGCATAATGGTTTTCTGAAACTTTGACCTTCAATGGGTTAGACTCTGCAGCCATCTGTACATAGATACATAGATACATAGACAGTGTCGGCAGATAAGGGTCTATGGCCCACCCAGTCTGCCTATTTGAGCTTGAAAGTTCAGTTTATGTTTTCCTAGAAGTCTGTTGCCCCTTACCCCTGACCTCCAGAATTCCTTTATGTCTATCCCATGCATTCTTAAATCCCGTGATTATTTCAGCTCCCACCACTTCCCCTGGCAGGGTGTTCCACTTGTCCACCACCCATTCTGTGAAGAAATTCTTCCTCACGTTTCCTCTGAATCGTCCTCCCTCCAACTTCATCCCATGCCCTCTAGTCCTGGAACATCTTTTGCTTAAAAATAGTGCATTCCTGCACCCTGTTCCTCCCTGTAAGATACTTGTATGTCTCTATCATATCCTCTCTCTCCCTCCTCTCCTCAAGGGAGTACATGTTCAGTTCCTTCAACCTGTCCTCATAGGACTTGTGATGCAATCCATGCACCATCTTTGTTGCCCTCCTCTGAACCTTCTCTACCTTGTCTATGTCCTTATGTAGGTAAGGTCTCCAGAACTGTACACTGTACTCCAGGTGGAGCCTCACTAGTGTCTTGTATAGTGGAATTATGACCTCCCCTTTCTTGCTGGTGATGCCCCTGCCTATGCATCCCAGCATCCTATTTGTTTACCAGCTGCCTTGTCACACTGTTTCCCTACCTTGAGGTCATCAGGGATGCTAACCCCAAGATCCCTTTCCTGCTTGGTGCATGCTATATCCTCACCCCCCAACTGATATATTGTGCCAGGGTTTTTGTGCCCCATACGCATTATCTTGCACTTCTCTGCATTAGATTTCAACTGCCAAACCCCTGACCATTCTTCAAGTTTCTGCAGGTCCCTTCTCATTCTGTCTACACCCTCTGGTATGTCTACTCTGTTACAGAGCTTTGTGTCATCAGCGAACAGTGAAATTCTGCCTTCTAGGTCCTGCGCAATGTCACTGATGAAGATGTTGAATAGGACCGGTCCCAGCACTGATCCCTGTGGTACCCCACTGGTCATTCTTCCCTTTGTGGAGTGACAGCCATTTACCACCACCCTCTGTGTCCTGCCACCCAGCCAGTTACCTACCCACCACACTACTGTCCTGCCCACACCCATATTCCCCAGTCTGTGTAATAGTCTTCTATGTGGCACAGTGTCAAAGGCCTTGCTGAAGTCCAGATAGGCCATGTCCACTGCCCTCCTCTGATCCACCTCCCTAGTCACCCAGTCAAAAAATTCAACCAGGTTGGTCTGACATGAACTCCCCCTGGTGAAACCATGCTGCCTTGGGTCCTGTAGTCCATTGACAACCAGATGTTCCACCAATCTCTCCTTCAGTAGTGCTTCCATGATCTTCCCCACTACTGAGGTGAGGCTGACTGGTCTGTAGTTCCCTGCTTCCTCTTTTTTCCCACTTTGTATAGGGGACTACTGCTATCCTCCAGTCTTTGGGTACCCCCTGTTTCCAGTGATTGACTAAACAGGATAGCCAGAGGTTCAGCCACCACCTCTTAGTTCTTTAAGGACCCTGGGGTACACCCCATCTGGCCCCATTGCTTTATCAACTCTTATTGCTTCCAGTTCCTTCAGGACCCTTTCTCGTGTAAAGGGACTTGTGTCCATTTCTGCACCATTCTCACTCCTTGTACTCCTTCAGACCATTACCTCCTCTTCCTCAGTAAAGACTGAGCAGAAATACCTGTTCAATATGTCAGCTTTACTGTTGTCATCCTCCATGCACTCTATCCTCCACCTTCAGTCTCACTGTCCTCCCTTTGCCTTTCTTTTTCACTTATGTACCTGTAAAGGTTTTGTCCCTCTACCCACTGATTTTGCAATGTGTTCTTCTGTCTGAGCTTTGGCTTCCTTACTGACCTCCTGCCTCCCTATGCTTCTCCTGGTACTTCTCCCTATCCCTTCTGCCTGTGTCTTTTGTATTGCCTGAATACAATCGTTTTAGCTTTCACTTTCTTTGCTACCTCTTTGAAGCCATAATGGTCTCCTCTTCCTTTTCGTTTTGCTAACCTGCTTAATGCATAATTCTGTTGCTCTTGTAATCCCTATTTTAAATACTGCCCACTGTTCCTCAACCCCTGATTCCTGCCCCATTTCCCTTAATTCTTCTTTCAAGTATCTCCTCATTTTCCCAAAGTCTGCCCCCCTAAAATCCAGTATACGTGTTTTTGTGTGCTTTGGTTCTGCTCTTTCTGTGATTTCAAACCACAATGACTGGTGGTCACTGTTCCCCAGGTGCTCCCCCACTGTTACCCCCATCACACTGTCTCTGTTTGTGAACACAAAGTCCAGTATTGCCTTCTGCCGAGTTGGTTCCATGAACAGTTGCTTGAGGAAGGCACCCTGAAGGGAGTCCAGGATAAATCTGCTCCTAGTTGATGTTGCTGCTGGGATGCTCCAGTCCACGTCTGGAATATTGAAGTCTCCAACCAGTACTACCTCACCCTTGTCTGCCATCCTTTGGATGGCTAGCATCAGCTCCCTATCTGTTTCTTCCTCCTGGGCTGGTGGTCTATAGACCACACCTGTGCGGATGGCTGGCCCCATTTTCCTTTCCAGCCTTACCCACAGTATCTCTCCCCCAATTTGCTCCTCCTGGATCTCTGAGGCCCTTATGTCATTTTTCACATACAGTGCCACTCCTCCTCCCTTCCTGTCTGCCCTGTCTCTTCTGAATATGTTGTAGCCAGGTATGGCCATCTCCCAGTCATGGTTATCATTACACCAGGTTTCAGTGATGGTCACAATGTCCAGGTCTGACAGCCTCCAGATCTTCCATCTTGTTGCTAAGGCTCCTGGCATTTGCACACATGGCTTTCCATGATTTGACCTCCCTAGACTGTTTCGCTGTTCTACTCCAGCCCCTTTCTTGGTTGTCCTTTATCCCTGGTTCTCCTTGCTGTCTGCCCTGCTGCTGAATTTTGCCCCTTTTCTGCCTATCCACCTCTTGGGTGCTAATCCCATCTTTTGTACACTACTTTGTAGAGATAGCCACACCTCTGGTTCACTGGTTCCACTGCTAGCTGTGGGGGGTGAGCAAGTAGGTATCCTCCTTGCTGGCCTGCCACCCTCCTTTGCTAGTTTAAATGCTTGTCAATGTAGCATTTAAACTTATCATTAAGTGCTTGGATTCCCCTCCAGGATGGATGCAGGCTGTTAGGCTTGAACAAATCTCCATCCCTCCAGGTGGGTCCTCAGTCACCAATGAATCCAAACCTTTCCTCACAGCACCAGTTCTTCAACCATGAGTTAAAGTTCCTGGTGCATGTACCCCACGCTCTCCCTTGCCTCTCGCAGGTAGTACTTCAGAGAAAGTGACAGAAGTAGCTACTTGCTTGAGACCCCTCCCCAATTTCCTAAACAAAGTGAACTCCAGTGGCCCGTATGGGCCATATGCAGTGTGGTATGGGTAAAACCCAGATCACCAGACCAGGACCAGTGCTGTAAAATCTGCACTAGGCACAGCTTGTACAAATATTGCTGATCCAGTGGATCAAATAAATACATGCAAATAAATAAATAAATACTCGGCTTCGCCTCGTGCTTCAACCCACCGCAGGAGTGATGTTATTACATGATAACACACACCCTGTCATGCCTTATTGCTTAAATATGTCCTTTCTTAATGTGCTATACTTTGATTCAGTTAATGTATGCAACAGCCTTCATGTGAACACTCTGGGCTTCTCTTGACTCCTGATGTCTATTTGCTTTAGCTATTGTTTATAGTTTGAACTGCTTTGGTCTTCTTGATGTGGTGCCTGTGTGCCTAAACTAAGTAATCTGTTTATCTACTGCTATCCGTGTATCTCCAGTGAATGATTATTATAACTGTCTGCTCTCCGAGCCATTGTTTTTGGACTTGTTAACTGTGCTGTCTTTGTATTAGTTTCAACGAGGTGCCTTTGTAAATGAGTCTCTGACTCAAAGGTTTGTAAATCTGATATTTTTTAAATAAATAAATAAATGTTTATGTTTAAGCCCATGAAACACTCTTATCTAGTTAATGCATTCACAGTCATAGTTGCTCTGCCAGAGCTTGTTCTGTATGAGGCTGCTCTACAATGGCTGGAAGCAGCTTGAATTGTAACTTAGCCTGCCACTTTCCTCCTTTTGCTGTGGCCTTAGGATATCAGGGGATTGATGCTTTTAGTTTCAGTCACTGGAGATGATGTTTACGTATCAAAAAGCTGCTTTTAAAGAGGAGCCTTGCTGTTTCAATCTCAGGAAGTGTCCACTGTCTCGCCCAGCTGGTCATGCTCCTCACATGTGACTTTTCTGTAGAGAGGTTGGGACCAGTTCTAACTGATCCATGCAGTCATAAGCTGTTTGTTTTTGCAATAATTTATGTGACAGGAAATATTTTCACTCCTGACATGGCCATGTGAAAAGCACTAGATATTAAACTTAGAACCTCTGAAGAGCTCTCAAAGCTCTTTATTGTAATCCTTAGTTTTTCAATCAGCATAATCCAAAATAACACCTAATTTGATGGTACATAATGCTAATGGAAGGTTAAGAGTAACATTAATAGACAAGTGCTAATTGCTTTTCCAGTACAAAAAGGCACCTAATAAAAGTAATATCACTACAGATCCCAAACTATGTGAAAACACATAGGTTGGCAAGAAATTGCTGTAAGACTAATTTGCATTCAGGTTCCTCCCACACTTACCCCTATTCATCTTGAGAGTAGCGTTCTTTTTGATGCAATTGCTCCTTGATTCATGTATTATCTGATAAGTCCTGTTTTTCAACTGTTTCCTTTCTTACCTCTGGTTCATTTAAAAGGGGCCCAGTTATAAATAGTGAGCCTCATAGTTAGAAAGCCCATGAGAAAGCTCTTGAGTGAGGTACAGTATTAGACTTACTTGGAACTAGAAGTCATCCAGTGATATCAGTGACTAATTCTGTCCAACACTGATACTACATTGCCACAATTCTTAGAACTTTAGATGTCACACAAGGTAAAGCTGTGCCTACATACATTTTTTGATTTTTTTGCTGCTTATAAATGCACCATCTCTTACCTATAACTGTTACCTCAATCTCCACCTCCCAAGTCTGAGTGTCTTTCTTACACTGTTCTTCCCTTCTTTTGAAATACTACTTATCATCCTGCTCTTCCTATTTATCTGCCCTCCTCTCCCACTCCTCCCTTCCTCCTACACTCTCTGCTTCTCTTATACCAACTCCTTTTTTATCCCATGTTGTAAAACCTCTACTGGCCACTCAACTTTCTCAAGTCACCTCCCTGCTCTATGGAATAGCATACTCCCACTTACCCGACTCACCTATTTACCCAACAAACCCTCCTCCCATGCACCAATGGCCACACCACACAGTTCTTTAGGATAACCAGGTCACAGCTTTACTCAACACTTATTTAAACATATTATACAGTATCAACATACACACAATTAGGGCCTTTGGGGCAACATTTCATTTCCAAGCCTAGCTAAACCGTTAGCCATCCCACCCCCATGGAAAACACTGGTGCTAAAGTTAGACAAACTCATCCACCCAGGACTGTGTCTTGCCTCTGGACAGTTCTCCACCCATATTTGAGGATTTCAATACCTTCTATGAACAGCATGCCTACCCAGGGCCACACTCCTCCTCTTAAGTTGCTGGGATCTTCATGTTCTGTCACATGCCCTTGCTTGAGACAGCTCCCTGTGACTGGAATGTATACCCACCTCAGGACTGTGCTCCAATCATAGCTGTCACTCGCCCCATGCTGACTTCACTTTTGTCTGCCAAGAAGATCTCCTGAATGAATTTACACCACTAAACTTGCATCCCTGATGCACATCCCCCCACTTATTCCCCAGGTCCCTTTTGTAACCACAAAAGTCTGTCACAAGCATCCTGAATCACAAAAATAAAAATATTGCTACCAATATCTGAAAGATGTATTCATCTTTGTTGTACAATTATATGCAAGCCCTGGTGATGTGAATGCAATGGATGACATGGATACCAAGGAAGAGAGCAAAATGGGATACCTGCTGACTCACTTCTCTCTGCTTTATCTCAGTGACCAGTAGCTTGTGAGTCCCATGCCAGCAGAACCATAGAATGATTCTGCACCACACCAGGACCGTGGCTGGCAGAAGTTACCCGGGACAGATTAGGCTCATCTTAAACTTGCAGATCAACTGGGAGGCTATGTGGCTGACCAAGTCATTAGCACCAAGGTGTACCACCAGCCCTGCTGGGGGACCATGTTTAGTCCCAATTGGTGCACCACTCTCTGTAATTGGTCCCACTGCATTCCCCTTTTCCCTTCCATTTGACCAGTGCCACCTCAGATGGGATACCCAGCTGTGTGCCTTATGGTCTTAATCTTGCTCTGCTATGTGCTTTTCAGATATATGAATGGCCCAATATCCATATAGTTGGACACCACGCATGCCAGCCTGCAAAACAGAAAAAGATGTGAGTCAAAAAGAAAGATGTTGTTACTCCCTTATGCATTCCCTGTGTGCTGGGACATAGCCTACCCCAATGCCCCCAGCCCATATGTGAGGGGCTTGAATCTGACATAACCTTTGTATATATAACACCCCCTTCCACCCTACTGTGTCTAGGGGTCCTGATGGTAAGCAAGGGTGGGGTACAAACTGAAAATATTCAGGGAGGTAAAGCCGGCTGATAAAAAAACAAGGCATTACCTCAACATTGGATCTGACAGCGCAGTGCAGATTATACCTCCTCCACCACCAAACCACCTCTTACCATTTCCTGCAATATCAGACTGGGCTGGGAGAGGGGAAGAAAAGTACTGGAACAGCATGCTTCATCCAAGGAAGGAATCAGTTAGTTCATTCAATAATCTCAGAATACAAAGTAGAAACAAGAAAGAAATTCAATTCTGGTGCTCATTTAAAAATTAATAAATAAATTGCTTAACTCCATGGAGCTGGGAGGCATACATAGGGCAGCATGTTAGGCATTAAGCAGTACCAGAAGAAATCAATGCTTGGAACATGCCTAATATAATTAGACCAGGCACAGACTCCACTCATGTACCCAAAGCCATTTCAAATCTTAGGGCCCTACAGGGTGCGAATACACAAACCAGCCATTACCCGGGGAAGTGCCTTATTCCTCCACACTGAATTAACTGACACTGGGGAGTGCAGCCTTTATGCCTTACTGCAGCTGCCCTGAACCCATTCCTCTGACCAAAGCAGTTTGCCGCCCCTTTTTTTTCTGGAGGGGAAAAGATGCCAGATACATGCAGAATGGATGACATGGCTCCCTCCTTCCAGTTTATTACCAACTGTTCATTCTGTTAACTGGTCTAACAAAGGTCCTGCCCCAGACACGGGCATGGCAGGCCCGATACAAGCAAATCCCAGAAATGCACCACCAACCATCATGCAGCAGTGTGCCACACCAGGTAAAGGCCTTCTGGAGCTACTACCTCCAGCAAAGCCCTGCCATGGCCCTGCCACCACCATGGCAGTCCCACTGCCATACCTTGTCTGTTAGAGCACCAGACCTCCCAAAATCCAGCTACATCCAGGCCTTCCTCCAACTGCTGTCCTTCCCTCTGCTGAGCTCCTGGATCCTCATACCCCATGGTTGCCACACTCCTGCCACCCTCCCTATGGAAATTAAATGAATGCACATAGCCTCGATGCTCACCTACTGGGCTGTGGTGTGCTAGGCCCCATTCTACTTGCCCTACATGTTGCCTGTTGGCTCCCCACCAAAAAGAATCCTCCCCCTTTATACCTGAGGCCAGAGCAATGCCCCCCCCCCCGGGGCAGGACACAGGATTTCCCAACCCAGGCTCTTAACCAATGGTGAAGAGTGTGGATTAGTAAGCCAGCCCTGAGAGGGGTGACTTTTTTCCCCCAATTGTTTAACCAGGTAAGACACACTAAGCTGAAAGTTTGTTTACAGGTGCAACCTGGGAGCACAGGGAAGTTAAGTGATTTGCTCAGGGTCACACAGTATGCCAGTAGGGGCTGTGGGATTTAAACCCATGTCTCCAGATTTGCAGCTCAGAGCCTTAAATCACTGTGCTATACTGCTTCCCTTACTTACACTCTCCTCCTTAAACCCATTTCCTACTGGAAATGGAGCATCTCTGCTCAGCACTTGAAGTGCCCATCAGATAGATATGTGCACTCCCAACCCAGTAGCGCCTCCCCAGGGTACACTAGTGAATCCCAACCCCCCCGGCCTACATTTAACAAACTGCCCTGTGGAGCTGCTCAGGACCAGTACCCAGGTAAAGAGATGTTCACATAGAAATATAGAAACATAGAATGTGACGGCAGATGAGGACCGCTTGGCCCACCTAGTCTGCCCATTTTCCTACCTAACAGATAAGCTGCAGATCCTAGTTAACCAACAGCCACTAGGACTGCCTTATGTCATCCCATGCATTCTTGAATTCCCCCACTGCTCTTGTCTCCATGACCTCCTTAGGGAGGCTGTTCCATGCATCCACAACCCTCTCTGTGAAAAAATACTTCCTCACATTACCTCTGAGCCATACCCCCTCTATCTTCAAATTGTGCCCCCTTGTTCTTGCACATCTCTTTTTCTGAAAGATGCTACCCTCTTGGACTTTGTTAAATCCCTTGAGGTACTTGAAAGTTTCTATCATGTCCCCTCTCTCCCTTCTTTCCTCAAGGGTATACATATTAAGCTCCTTTAGTCTTTCTTCGTATGTCTTCTGGTGCAGACCCTGCACCATTTTGGTTGCCCTCCTCTGGACGCCTCCACTCTGTCTATGTCTTTGCGGAGATGGGGTCTCCAGAACTGCACACAGTACTCCAGTTGGGGTCTCACCAACTGTCTGTACAGAGGGATAACAACTTCTTGTTTTCTACTATTGATGCCTCTCCCTATGCATCCCAGTATCCCCCAAGCCTTCCTTACTGCCTTCTCACATTGCTTGCCCACCATTAGGTCATCTGATATAGTTTCAAAATTTTAAAAAGTGAAAAGGCCAGGCTGTTTTTAACAAATTATCTAACTTGAATATGTACATATTAGAAACCCTTTCTTTCCACACTCACTCACCCTGCCACTCCAGGCTCATACATACTCTCACTCAGACATTCACAGCATGAGAATATTCTTAGTTAACATTTTGATTCATTTGTGTTAAGTTCCAACAGGGAACAACAAAAGGGCTTTTTTAAATTATTAATACAACAGTCACAGTGGGGGTAGTTCACTCAGTTCCAGTTTTTATCCTCTAGGGAACAGTCCTGCAACACCATCCACTGGGCCAATCTCTTTAGAAGTTTTCTTTGTTACTTTTAAACTAGGAACAGTTGAACAAATGTGCAGAACAGTCTTGGCACATCACAGATGCTGATTATTCTCAAAAATGACGGGCCCCTCGCCATGGGGGAAAATAGAAAGCCGGGACACGGCTTGGTGGTGTCATTGACAAAGAGTCCATGAATATTATGTAATGTTTTACGTGACAGCCAGCAGCCACATCCAGGACAAGAGCATAATGTTTAAACAGAGTCAATCCTGCCCATGGGGATGAGTAGCACATAGGTCTGGCTATTTGGATGACTTCTTGAGTCAGTGGGCTGGACATCTCAGACTGGTGCTGTAGCTTTTGGACTATTCTCTAAAACACCCAATCTGTTTGCTTTTCTTCTATGATGTCCCACAACCTCTCTGGGATGTAAGAATATTCAGTGGCTGGGTACTCAATATGTATCCTATGCCATCTCTCAGACTTTGACAACTGGGGCAGCTCTTTAACACTGGTCCGATGAGTGGGGTCACTGCTCAAAAGTCCATCCAAGCAAATACAGGTTGCCTTGAACAGCATTGGGAGGCATGGGGTGTTGTCTGGCAGCATTAACACAGGATTCTGATAAAGATAAGGAATGGGTCTGTACACTTCTTGATCAGCAAATGTATAGGCCTTCAGGATGTTGGATATTGCTGATGGGTGATCCGAATATGCCAGACGTTAACTGGAATACAGTTGCCGCAGCCACTTCGAAGAGTGGGGTTATTCTAGATGCCCTACAGGGGGCAAGCCTTAGACAGCTAGTGTTGGAGCCCACTCGAGAGGGCAATCTTAGACCTGGTTCTCTCAAATGGAGATGAAGAGAGGATCACAGATGTAGAAGTGGGCAGCCATCTGGGAACTAGCGACCATCGACGGTATGGTTCACAATAAACACAGCAATAGAGTCAAGCCATACAAAGGCAAAGGTACTGGACTTTAAGAGGGCTGACTTTGCCAAAATGGGTAAGTGCCTAAGGAATGCACTAGCAAATGGGCAGGAAGGAGGGGTGGAAGAACAGTGGGGAATAATAAAAACTGCCATCACAGAGGCAACAAGCCTTTGTGTGAAGCAAATAAACAAAACTAAACAATGTAAGAAACCACTATGGTTCTCAAAGGAAGTGGCAGTGAAGGTTCAAGAGAAAAAGAAAGCTTTCAGGAAGTACAAGGAATCACAGAAGGAGCAGGACAGAGAACCGTATCAGTTAAAGCAAAAGGAAGCTGGGAAGGCAGTCAGAACAGCAAAGGCCCAAACCGAGGAAAAGATAGCCAACTCAGTTAAGAAGGGGGATAAAACCTTTTATAGGTACATCAGGGAGTGAAGGAAGACCAAGGGAGGGATAGTGAGGCTTAATAAAGGGGAGGGTGGGCAGAGGAGACTGTGAAAAGGCAGTGATACTAAATAAATATTTTGCTCAGTATTTACAAAGGAAGGAGGTACCTAGAACAAACAGTAGAAACACACTGGATACAGAAGTTGATACCATCCTTTTTACAGAAGAAAGAGTTCTGAAAGAACTCTTAAAACTGAAGGTGGACAAAGCAATGGGCCTGATGGGATTCATCCCAGAATTCTAAAAAACTAAGGGTAGAATTAGTGACACCACTGACTACCCTGTTTAACAAATCATGGGAGGATGGTGGTATCCGAGGACTGGAGGAGGGCAGATGTGATTCCCCTTCACAAAAGTGGGAACAAGGCAGAAGCAGGAAACTACAGACCTGTTAGTTTAACCTCAGTGGTAGGAAAATGAGGAATCACTTCTGAAGGAAAGATATGTCAGTATCTAGAGGCCAGAGGGCTGGGACCCAAGGCAGCATGGATTCACAGCAGGAAGGTCATGCCAGACAAATCTGATAGATTTCTTTCACTGGGTGACCAATGTAGTAGATCAGGGAGGGGCTGTGGACATGGCCTACCTAGACTTTAGCAAGGCATTTGACACAGTCCCACACAAAAGATTAATATACAAGTTAGCTAGCCTGGGAGTGGGTCCCAAGATGACAGTCTGGGTAAAAAAATGGCTGGAAAATAGGACACAGAGAGTAATAGTAAATGGAGTCCACTCTGATGAAGAGGGGTTACTAGTGGGGTACTGCAGGGTTCAGTATTAGGACCAGTCCTCTTCAATGTCTTTATAAGCGACATTGC
The DNA here is from genome assembly GCA_016271365.2 of Neoceratodus forsteri. Taxonomy (NCBI): domain Eukaryota; kingdom Metazoa; phylum Chordata; order Ceratodontiformes; family Ceratodontidae; genus Neoceratodus; species Neoceratodus forsteri. The sequence continues at coordinate 627,227,598 of CM057450.1, read as the reverse complement.
AGAGGGACTGAAAGAAAAAGTATGTCTCTTTGCAGATGACACAAAGATCTGCAACAGAGCTGATGCACAAGGTGGGGTGGAAAGGATGAAAAGGGACTTGGCAAGGTTAGAGGAATGGTCACATGTATGGCAGCTTAGATTCAATGCTAAGAAGTGCAAGGTAATGCACCTGGGAAACAAAAACCCAGGGGAAGAGTACACAATGGGGGGTGAGATACTAACAACAACAAAAATGGAAAGGGACCTGGGGGTAGTCATATCAGATGACCTAAAGGAGAGCAAGCAATGTGAGAGGGCAGCAATGAGGGCTGGGAGGATATTGGGATGCATAGGGAGAGGCATCACCAGTAGAAAACAGGAAGTTATTATCCCTCTGTACAGACAGCTGGTCAGACCCCATCTGGAGTACTGTGTGCAGTTCTGGAAACCCAGTCTTCGCAAAGAAGGAGGGCAACTAAAATGGTGCAGGGTCTGCACCGGAAGACATCTGAAGAGAGACTAAAGGAGCTTAATATGTATAGCCTCGAGGAAAGGAGGGAGAGGGGGGACATGATAGAAACTTTCAGGTACCTCAAGGAATCAACAAAGTCCAAGAGGGTAGAATCTTTCAAAAAGAGGTGTGCAAGAACAAGGGGCGCAATTTGAAGATAGAGGTGGGTGTCTCAGAGGTAACTTAAGGAAGTATTTTTCACAGAGGGTTGTGGATGCATGGGCGGCCTTCCGAAGGAGGTTGTGGAGTCAAAACAGTGGTGGAATTCAAGCATGCATGGGACAGTCATAAGGCAATTGTAGGGGATGGGGGTAGGAAGAAGTAGGCTGCTGGTTAACTAGGATCTGCAGCTTATCCAGTAGGCAGGGAAATGGGCAGCCTGGGTGGGCCAAACGGTCCTTATCTGCCATCAAATTCTATGTTTCTATGTTTCTATGTTTCAGGGCCTGTCCAGGGGGCAGTGCAACTGGCATCTCCCAAACAACCTCCTGCTCCAATTCTTCCACTTTTACCTTCATGATAGTATTCAAATAAGGGCCTCTCAACCTGAAGCATCTCCAGTGCAACTGTCACCAGGCAGGGGAATTGCGGCCAACCACCTGGGCCCTGGGGGATCGCCAGCTCTGATTTCCCATCCCCTACCTCTCCATCTGCCATGGAGATATTTGGTGGTGGTGGGTACCGTAGGGCTGGGCAGAAGGCCATGTCCCACAGCATGCTCACAAGTGTCCTCCTCCATAGCCTCCTTAGCTTCCATGACTACATCCTGTGACCCCTCACTTGCCTTCTGCAGAGGGATAGGCAGTTTCACATCCTTGAGGACTCAAACTGCTTAGATTTTTCAAAAGCATCCAGGCTCCCTGGGATACTAAGGAGGTAGCACCCACCGAAGCCAGTGCAAGATAAGACCAAGAATAGCTAAATGGAGTACCCAAAATAATCCTAAAGAGGGCCCTCTGGAACAGTTAGTTCACAAAGGTAAATGGATCACCCCCTCTTCTCAAAATCCACACTTTACACAGGTATCCTCCACCACCCCTCTTCCTGCCAACTTCCACAGCCAGGACAGAAAAGAGGCCGGCAGAGTGGCCTGGGTTTCTTCAGACGGTATCTTCTGTGCCATAACTACTTCTTCTTCCTTCCTACCACAGACTGCATCTTGCTGCCACGTGGTCGAGGAGAAAATGGTGTCCCCATTGCACACTCCTCACTCAGCCAATGACTGTACCAATCAGCGGCACCACTTGGAATCAGCTGACTGTCTCCTTTCACTGCCAGGTGCCTTCTCTCTATGGAAAATGGAAAATGGTGCCAAACACCCCACAATAGTGGTCTCCACTGAAGTACCACCAATATCTAGGCCCGCAGGCAGTGGGGACCCCAACCTTAATAAATTCACCCCCAAGCACTCAGCCCTGATGTCAGATTACATTCTGGATGAGCCCTACATCTGTAACACCCTTCCACCCCACTGTATCTAGGGGTCCAAATGATAAGCAAAGGAGGGGGTACAAACTGAAAACATTCCAGGGAGGTAAAGCTAGCTGGTAAGAAAACAAGGTCTTACCTCAATATTGGTCCTGACAGCGCAGTGCAGATTATACCTCCTCCACCACCAAACCATCTCTTACCATTTCCTGCAACATCAGACTAGGCTGGGGGGGAGAGTAAAGTACTAAACAGCATGCTTCATCCTAAGGAGAATCAGTTCATTCAATCATCTCATCACACAAGGAGTAGAAACAAGAAGAAAGAAATTATGGCACTCATTTTAAATTATTAAATATATTGCCCAGTACAATGGAGTTGGGAGACAAAGACATATGTAGGGTTGCACTTGTTAAGCGTTAAGCAGTACCAGAAGATTCTGCAGAATAGGGGATGAATGCATCACTTATATTTAGCACTAGCCACAAAGTGGCCATATGTGTGTAAATTTATTTTCAAGATGAACTAAAAGTTCTCCATTCACTTTAATGGGAAAAATGTAAATTAGCTTAATTTAATTTTCATGCTTCTGAGCACTTCAGCAAATGTAGCGAAAATTAATTTATAGTGAATATTTCCTATTCTATAGTATCAATGCTTGGAACAGGCCTAAAATAATTAGACCAGGCACAGACTCCATGCAAATACCCAAAGTCATTTCAAAGCTTAGGAATTTACAGGGTGCAAATACATAAACCAACCATTACCCAGGGGAGTGCCTTACTCCCCCACCCTGAATTAACTGACACCGGCGATTGCAGCCTTAATGCCTTAACGTGGCCACCCTGAACCCATTCCTGTAACTCAACCAGTTCACCGCCCCTTTTTTTCCTGTAGGGAAAAGATGTCAGATGCATGCAGAATGGATGACATGGCTCCCTTCTTCCTAGTTTCTACCAACTGTGCATTCTGTTCACACTAAGGTTCATACTAAAGTAGAAAAGAAGCTAGAGAGCCATAGGGCACATAGATGCTTCCTTGTTGTTAATAATAACAAAGGTTAAAGTCTGATAGTATTAACTTTTTCAAGTGAGATTTAAACATAAGCTTAGAACTACTAGAAATAAGTTCCATAGGTAGACTATTCCAAGGTTTTATAATACGTAAAGTGAAAAAGAATTTTCTAGGCATTAGGTTAAATTTCCTAAGTTTTAATTGAAGTGGGTGACCTCTAAGATTAAAGATATCCTCTTTAAAAGTAAAGCCAAGATTAGTTAATAAATATGGGTCCTACATAATGTAAAACATAAGAAGAAGATCCCCTCTTAACCTTCTTGTTGTAAGAGGCATTAAATTTAATATAATTAATATAGAGTCATATGATACAAGTTGTAACCCTTTAACACATTTAGTGAAACATCTTTGAATGTTCTCAAGATGTAAAATGTCATACTTCCTGAAAGGGAACTATAATGGAGAGGAAAAGTCCAAATGCGAGCGAACATAGGCTCTGTATAGTGGCAGTAATACATTTTTGTCCCTTGATTTGATATTCCTTAAAATGGACCAGATGACCCTATTTGCTTTCAGTATCACGGCATTGATCTGGGAGTCAGACTGAAAATCTTCTGTCACTAATACTCCCAAATCTTTCTCTTTATTAGTATTATTCATCACATTGTTATCCAAAACGTATGGATGGAATGTATTTGCTACTCCAAAATGCACAACCTTACATTTGTTATGATTAAGTTTCATTCCCCAGTGATTGATCCATTTAGAGATGGTATTCAGGTCAGTTTGAATGGCTGTAATCTGCTCTGGTGTTGGACATAACCCTCCAGTTTTGATGTTGTCAGCATATTTGATGGAATTAGAAAAACAACTAGCCATAATATCAGATATAAACAATTGAAATAGACTGGGGCCCAGAACTGAGTCTTGTGGTATGCCACAAGTAATAGAACCCATTTTAGACAATTGTCCATTAATCAGGACCTGTTGAGTTCTGCCAGTCAGCCAACTAGATATCCATCTGACAATAACCAGAGCCATATTGATGGAGGCTAACTTTTGCAATAATGCCCAATGAGGAAGAAGGTCAGAGTCCTTAATAAAGTCAATATATATATGACATCATATGGAAATTTCTTATCAAGCTGCAAACTGACATCCTCATAAAAACAGTAAATTGGTAAAGCAGCTGCAACCTTTTTTAAAACCATGTTGTTCCTCGTCAAGTGTAACTAATGTAGAGGTAATAATATCTTTGATTAGGCTTTCCAAAATTTTGCACAGACGAGCAGTTAAACTGATAGGTCTATAGTTTTCCCAGCAACCTTTAGGTCCTTGTTTATGAAGCGTGATTACGTAAACTGTTTTCCATAACTGAGGCACAAAGTTAAAGTTAATACAATATTCAAAGAGCAATTTAGAGAAATGCCAGACTACCAGCCAATATATACAAAAGATGGCCTGGCATACTATCAGTGATAGGCTAAGTTTCCTTTAAGAGGTTAACTTAGCATACACATTGGATACAGAGACAGTAGTATTTCCCACCCAGAATATGTATTGTTAATAACAGTCTTATTATCTGAAAAGTTTTAACAGAAATTGACATTAAATATATTTGCCATTTCAAGGGATCATAAATTTGTAAATTATTTAGCTGGATGGGCCCTACTTGACAGGCAGAATTTTTTAAAGAGTTAATATAAGCAAAGAACAATTTGCTGTTATCCTTCCTTGCATTGACAGCCAACTTTAATTCCCATATTTTTTTTTAGCTTTCCTAATGCACTTCTTGCATTTCTTCTGAATATTGAGATATGAACACCAATCAGTACTACTCTGTGATTTCAAATATGCAGCATGTTTTTTTATTTTTCTTCTTTAGTAGAGTTTTTTTAGAGTTATTCATCCATTTAGGTACATGTTGTTTCAAAGTCATTTTTGGTTTAGATGGAATATACAAGTTTCTAAGGGCAGAAATTTTATTCTGAAATAAAGAAAAATAATCATTAATGCCAACTGTATTTAAAATAGAAGCCCACTCAGTATTATACAAACTGGTTTATATTGCAGGTATACTATAGAATTTTTTTTTTCAATGGAACAATCATATGTTCTAACAGGAACCTAATGGAACAGTGGTCACTATTCCCAATCAATGTGGTTACAATAAGATTCTTAGGTGCAAGCTCTCTATGAAGCACTAGATCTAAAATATAGATGTCTTTGGTAGGCTGATTTACACCCTGGGTGAGGTTGCACTGCTGACAAATATTTATTAATTTTCTTTCTGCACAAGTGGCTGCAGTTTGTGTGGTCAATCAATTTTGCCTAAATTAAAGTCCCTGTTAAAATAATATCCCCCATAGTGGAGGTGTTTTCTGTTTCTGATATTATACCATCAAAATAGCCCAAGGATGCACCCAGCGGATGATAACACCCTCCCCAAAATAATTAGACTATGTTTATTTAAGATTAGTTTAATCCATAATGACTCGGAGAGAATACCAGGAGACTTAATCTTGTCAGAAATATTGACCAATTTAAGTGATTCATTTAGAAACATTGCAACCACCACCTTTTGTATTTTGTCTATTATATTTATAAAGACTATACCCAGTAAGAGAAAAATCCCAGCTAGTGTTGTCATCACCCCATGTTTCAGTGACCATAATCATTTCAATCTTATCAACTGAAAGTAAAGCCTAATTCATCTAATTTATCAGTTAGGCTTCTGTCATTAAAAGAGATATTTTAGATGATGCAAATGTTTGGTAACAGATTTTTTTTTTATGTGAATGCCTATGAGGGGAAGTTATACTCGCTCCCAGCTCAAGCAGTTTAAATGTTCATTTATGTATTTAGGCATATGTTCTGCCAATAAACGATTTCCCCTAGGACTTAAATGGAGGCCATCCCTGCAATACAGTTCAGGTCTATTGAAAAATTCCTCCCAATGAGTAAGACAGACTTGATCTTGTTTGAGATATCTAAGGTGAAGCCAGTTGCTGAATTTATGTATTCTGTTATTAAATGCATCAGAAGCTCTAGGAACAGGTAAAATGTCAGAGAAAGCAATCTCACATCCCATCTCAACCTAGATGTTAGAATGTGCCAGAATATCTTTCTTAATATCCAATAACTCTGAGTGTGCAAAGTCATTAGTGCCAATATGGAGGACTACCAGAGGATGTTGGCCACAATGATTTAGAATATTATACACCATATTAGTGATATTTGAGATCCTGGCACCACTAAAACTAGAGCATGTACGATTTGTTTTATCTGGATCACAAATGGCTCTATCTAGATATTTAATGATGGAGTCCCCCAATACATACACTTGCCTAGGGGCACAAATGTGTGTCTAAGATATCTCCATAATACTGCACTTGGATCATTTACCTCAGGAATCACATTATCAGGTGGTGAAGATATAGTTAATGGAATCAGTGGGGTATGAGAAGGAAGAGGGCAGACCTGTGGGGGGCCAGAAGGATTACAGAGAGATTAGAGACACAGTATATATCAACATCAGGTAAAAGGAGGGAAGAATCTATTTTTAGTTCATTTGGGCTAGTTTTGTAATATCACTTGCAGCGTGACCCCCCCCGGGACACTTCTGGGTCACGTGAACACTATTTTAGTGTGAACTGCGGCGAGCCCACAGGGAAAATATCACTGTCGAGTTGCTAGGGCTTTGCCTTATTTCCAGTGAGCTGCCCTGTGTGTGTTATCCTATATTGGAGTGTGTGTATAATATACCTTGCACTGTGATCTTACATTGAGCCCTGTTCATTCTATAACAGGTAGAGGGCGAGTAGTTTCTGAGCTCTAGTCCTGGAACTACAACTAGCCAAAAGCCATATATATATTGGGTTTCTCTACATTGGGACACCTTTTTTACACTGTCAAAAGCCCTTGAATAGGCTTTTCCCTTATTTTTAGTTCATTTGGGCTAATTTTCTGATATCGCTAGCAGCGTGACCCTGGGGACACTTCCGGGTCATGTGAACACTATTTTAGTGTGATCTGCGGCAAGCAGGGTGAGTACACACATTGTCGCGTGCGGCAGACATGCGAGTGTATACCAGGTGAGTGGGGGCCTACAAAAATACTGCCTCTTAAAGAGTTTAGAAGTATATTTACTTATGTGTTTACAAAATCCTCCAACTGTATGCAGTATGGTTGTATGTGACAGGCAATCAATAAACATGTTTTATAACCAGTGTACTAGTTGCTCAATGTACTGCAAGAATATGGAAAATATGACCAACACTAGGTTTATTTGTAAGAAATGTACAGAAAATGAGTCCCTCAGACAGATGGTTAAATGTTTAATGAGAGGTTAACTGAATTGGAAGCAAGCCAGTGCCAAATGAGGTCTCGATTTCAAGCACTTAACCAAACTAACTCTTCAGTACCTGTAGTACCAGTAGCTACCAATACTAATCTACCTATGACAGGCTCAGTGAATGATGTAGCGTCACATACTGACACTGATTTTAGCGGAAGTACTAGGAAGCGCTCTAGAGAACAGGAAGGCACTGATAATATGGACGAACAGTGGTATGAGGTTCAAGAAAAAAGAGCACGTAAAAAAGGGCATAAAGCCACACAGTTTTTTCTGCCAACACAAAATAACTTTGAGCCTCTTTATGATATTAACAATACTACAGAGGTGCCCCCATTACTGATGGATTCTCCCCTCCTTTTACCTCATGTTGATAAACACTGTGTCTCTCTGAATCTCTCTGTAATCCTCCTGGCCCCACAGGTCTGCCTCTTCCTTCTCATACCCACAGATTCCATTAACTATATCTTCTCCCCCTGATAATGTGATTCTGAGTGAATGCCCAAGTATTATGGAGACATCTCAGACACACAGTTGTGCCCCTAGGCAAGTGTATGTATTGGGGGCACTCTATCATTAAAATTAATGGGTCTAACAGAGGTCCTGTCCCAGACACAGGCACAGCAGGTCCAGTGCATGTGAATCCCCAAAATGCACCCATTAACCAACCTGCAGCAGCATGCCACACTGGGTAAATGCCTCCTGGAGCTGCCACCTTCAGCAAAACCACGCCGTGGCCTGCTAACACCATGGCAGCCCCACTTCCATACCTTGCCTGTTGAAGCACCAGGCCTTCTGAAACCCAGCCATGTCTGGGCCTTCCTCTGTCTGATGTTCTTCTCACTGATGAGCATCTGGATCCCCAGACCCCATGGTCATCACTCTCCTGCTACTCGCTCTATGGAAATCAATTAATGCATGTAGCCTTGATGCTCTCTAGACCAGTACCTACTGGACTGGGGGGTGTTTTTGCCCCAACCCTACTTGCCCTACATGTTGCCCATCTGCTTCCCCACCAAACAGACTCCTCCCCCCTTCATACCTGAGCTTGGAGCAATGCTTCCCCCCCGGGTCTTGGACACAGAATGCCCCATGCCAGGCTTCTTACCAATGGGGGAGAGCATGGCTTAGTAAGCCAGCCCCAAGAGGTGTGGCATACATATACATCTGATGTCCATCTGCCCACTTCCTTTGTTTGGCTACCAGACAACTCTAGCCTTGCAGCTTCTGTAGGGGCACCTATCCTAAAAGAGTGTGTATTGAACTTTCAGGGTTCCCCCCCCAACCAACCAGATTTTTTTTTTGGAGATTGCAGTGAACTGAGATCTGGTCACAGGCTTACCATCTCAAGGCATAAACAAATGCCCTCCCTCATGATCTAACCCCCAAATAGTGACTAAGGAGCTTCCAAGGGCAGATCCCCTCCAGCTCAGCTTTGAACAGGTTGCTAAACTTTGGTGGCCAAAGTGGTTTGTCCAGGACCTGCCTAGGTAATAAACATACTGTTACCATGCAGCAGGAGGTGTCACACAAGCTGTATGTTGTTGGGCCTCCAAGCATCCATCGAGTCAGGCACTAGCTCTGACACACAGAACATGCTGAAGAAAACACAGGAATAAAAGACCCTGAACAGTGAAATCTCAGATGCAGAGCTGCATGTGATATGTCCTTTAAAAGGCAACTCCGACTATACCTAACATCAACCACACAATGTGTCTGCTTCTCTTAGGGGCAGCCTCTCTCTTTCACCCCAGGCAAAGGTGACCTGTTACCCCCCTCAGCATTCACCCCTTGTCACCTGCTTTCCTCCTCCCACCCCTATCCTTCCCCACCACCACCCTGCCTTACCCTCCACCTCCCCTCTTGTAGGCACTTTCAGATTTCAGATCCCCCAACCCCTACCTACACTACACTTATGCTACCCATCCATCACCCTCTGACAATGGCCCTTCAGCCTGCCTACCCCTTTCATTAACCCTACTACCCTATACTCACTATCTGTTCTATATAATGTACTGTTTGCTCTGAAACATTTTTCTCATAAACTGGCTTATGATGTCTCTCCATTATGTACTTTAAATTTAAAGCCTAGCCTTCACTGTGTTTAATCCTGCAACCATGTCTACATCTGTATGTTTCCTCCATCCTTTCACGTGGAACCTTTGTAAATGAAAAGGTATTTGTAATCCTAGAGTCTAATAAATAAATAAATAAATAAAAATAAAATTCTTTCAGCAGGTCGGCCAGCTCCTGTAAGCCTATTTATTGGCTTCCTGCTGTCCTGGGGTTTACCTGGTGGCTGTGTACACCTCTACCATTTTTTCTTGCCACGAGTGTGTTAGTATGGTCAGAGTGACCCTGTGCTTTGCAATGGAATGTAATGCCTGACAGATGTGTCCTAATTGCTGCCAGCGTCCTACTGTGGAAACAAATCCTAGTTACAAAAAAAGGTTAGAATCATTTTATTGTTTTGCATTATTTTATAATGTATATAAATGCTTAATTACTAATTAAGGTAATTGGGGTATAATACAGAGACAAATGGTTTTAATTTTGTCTCTATAAGTTCTCTAAGGAAGAAGACATACAGATTTAATCTTTGCCATGTTGGTCCAATAAAAGGTATCAACTCATTTGCTTCTGATTCTGTTCTAAGCAAGAAAGAAACTGCCAGCAAGAACTGTAACAAAAAAAAAGAAAAAAAACTTCTGTTAAAAAGTGGTTTTCAAACTGACCTTTTGACCCAGTGAAGAGCTTCTACAGAGTTAAGTGTTGGTTTGTCTGCAGCCAAGAGATAGTTACCATGGAAACTTGACATTTGATGAATTGCACCTGATCCTCTGCATCAGGCTGTAGGAGGCATAAAGTACCTGAAGTTGAAAGTGTTATGTGTTTCAATATGAGGAAAAACTTTTGTATCTTGCAAGACTGTTTTGAATGCTGCCAGCATGAAACTTACACAGTGAACAAAATACATTGTGCCCTCTCAACTGGCCAACTTGTGTGAATACAGCTGATGAGGGTCCAGAGTCATCCACAAGAATGTCTTGGGACAAGAATGTTTAAAGTAAGCATACCAAGGTTGATCTTAAATGAAAGATGGTATCATGACAAATTCAAAGATATAAGTTGTGTGTGTGCAACTTGTTACTGGACAGAAATAAACTGTCTTAAAGGGTTTAATGCAAATTTTATGACACGGATTAAAGGCTTATCCAAGTGCCCATAATAAGAAATTGGTATTCCAGCCTATTGTTCTGACACTACCCCACTGAATCACAGCATGGATATAGGCCTGCACCTGACCCTGGGCCTCCTGTAGCACCCTGCTTACCTCATGTCCACAGAACTCAAGGAAGGCAGGGAAGCTTCCTATTGATTTCTTCCAGGTCAAGGGATCAACAGAGAGCTGTACCAGTTTGAGAGTTCTTGAGACCCCAGTGCTACACCACCCCTGTAATCGGTGTGGGTGAAGGGTATGCATCAGGCACCATCTGGTGGAAGCACTCAAACTGAAAGCAAGATAACACATCAGCAATTATATTCACCTCACCAGGAAGACAGCTTGTGCCGAACATAATGTTTAGTTGAAGGCAATGCAGCACAAAGACCCACAGCAAGTGCATGACCTCTTCTAATTTAGAAGTCTGTGAGTTGAATACATCCACCACTGCTTGGTTTTCTGTGCTGAGGATGACTCATCAGTTTTCAAGGCTATCCCCCCAAACCTCCATCGTAACCATGATCTGGAAAAAACTCCATAAGTGATGATTTTTGTGAGTCTGGTAATGACCCACTCCGGCCTCCAGCTGTCAGCAAACCAGGTGCCCTGGAAAAATGCCCAAAACCTATACCTGCAGATGCAGCTGTAATGAGATTTAATTCACCCTGCCCAAACTTGTTAAATTAAAGTCCCAAATGTATGAGCCTTGTGAAGAAGCCCTTAGTCTCTTTAGCTCTAGTGAAACTCTGAACTGCTCCATGAGCCAGCAAAACCTCTCAGGTATCTCTTCACACAGTTGGGACTGGCCAAGGCCTGCCTCTAGGAAATCATCTAAGTAGTGTGTAATGTCACAATTCCCTGAGTACTCCTTGAAAGAGGCAAAGCTGACAAAGCAACCTATAGGCTGAGGAAACAAGAACTTTACACAGTCATTATTGACTATTCAGCAGCGTTCAATTCCATTTCAAGAGGTGTCCTAATGAAGACACTTCTTGAAAAATGAATAAACAAAAACTTTATCTACATAATATATAGTTTATATACAAACACATGGGCAATAATGAGGCTAGGAGTACGGAAATTGTCAGCACTCATTCAAATAAAGAGTTCACTAAGACTGTGTACTAGCCCCTACATTTTCCACATTATATGTTAATACACTCCTTGACAAGTTAAGTTCTCTTCCTTCATACTCTCCCAAGGTCAAGCAACCTAACTGTGCCGCACTAGCTTATGCGGATGATTTTATCCTCTTTTCATTAACAAAAAAGTGGCTTCGAAATAAATTAAACTTACTCAAATTAGATCTATTGAACTGAAACTCAGGGTGAACTTATAGAAAACTAAAGCTGTTATCTTCAGCACAAAAAAGCAAAAAGTAACAGGATCCTGATATTTGGGTGCACAAAAAATTGAAATTACCACACGTTACATGTACCTGGGAATTGTATTAAATGCAGACTGTACATGGAATAATCATATTGGGGATACTTTGAAGAAACTAAATAAAACCATGCAAGGGTTAGACTGTTTTAATTATAGGTATGGGGACAGTCAATCCTTCCATTGGTAACAACTATAAAAGCTAAATATCAAGCTCAACTTTTATATGGTGCTGATGTTTGGGGACAATAATCTGACAAAAAAATGGGTGTCCACATATACAAATTATTAAGGAAAATCCTTGGGCTTGGTCCTTCGTGTCCAGTTACATATAGTATATGAAAGCAAAGTTAGGAATTACCAGTCTCAATGTTTCTTCACAAAGCAGGAAAACTTATTACTGGATAAGACTGACCAAACTACAACAGGGTAGTTTAACTTTTCAGTGGCTTATTGAAATAGTAAAACACCAGCAGAATAGGCCTAATGGTCTCTTGAGTCTGCTCGATTTTCAGCACCAGCACTGAGGGCTGATTTTGGTGTCCCCCTTGGGTTATACTGTCTCCAGTCCCAGATGTTCCACCTGTATTGGGCCTGGTCAGATTTACCCTCCATCTGTACCTGTCCAATCCCCTCTTAAACCTGTCCACAGTCGCCACCTCTACCAGCTCCCTGGGTAGTGCATTCCATGGCTCCATCACCCTTTCAGTGAAATAACATCTCCTCCTCTCCCCTCTGAGCCTGCCCCCTTCCAGCTTACACCCATGACCTCTCATTGCCCCACCCTCCTTCCTTTGGAGCACCTTGACTGGGCCTCCTTTATTGATCCCTTTCATGTACTTAAAGACCTCTATCATGTTCCCCCGTCCCTCCTCTCCTCCAGGGGTGTACATGTTGAGCTCCTGAGCCTCTCCCCATAGGTCCTCTCTCCTTGGCCCCAGATAATTTTGGTTGCCCTCCTTTGGACCCTCTCTAGGAGTGTAATCTCCCTCTTTAAATGTGGTCTCCAAAACTGCACACAATACTTGAGGTGTGGCCTAACCAAGCAGTTGTACAGTGGAAGGATCACTTTCGGCCTTTCTGGAGGTAATCCCCCTTGTGATGCATCCCAGCATCCTATTTGCCCTTGCTGCTGCTCTCCTAGAGGTCTCTGAGTTGTTCATTTTGACATCTACAACTACCCCCAGGTCCTTCTCACCCTCTGTGACTTGAATCATGTCTCCTCCACGGTATACCCCTGGCCTGGATTTCTGACTCCCAGGTGCAGAACCTTGCACTTCCCACTGAATTTTTGCTTCATTTTCCCAACCACCTTTCCAGAGCCTCTAGGTCCTCCTTCAAGCCCACCCTCCCTCCCTCCTCCTCATCCACCACTGCACCCAGCTTTGAGTCATTGCAAAGAGACTCATCTCACTCCTGATCCCTATCTGATGTCTGAGATATACATGTCAGGTGGGGGCGGCCCCTAGCACTGACCCTAGGGAACCCCACTAGTAACCCACCTTGGGGATGAAGCTGACCTCCAACCACCACCTTCTGAGTATGCTCAGAGAGCAATTTCCTATCCATCTTAACAACTGTCTCCATACCCCATTTCCGTCAGCTTAGCCAGCAGGCCACTGAGGGGTACCGAATCAAATGCCTTGCTAAAGTCCAGAAACAGGACATCAGCTGGCCTACCCTGGTCCAGGGCCCTCATCTCCCAGTCATAGAACTCAACAAGGTTTGTCTGGCATGATCTTCCCATGACAAAGCCATGCTGCCTATTGTCCAAGTACCCAGTTTGCTCCAGTAACCACCCTAGCCTTTCCTTGACAATACCCTCCATCACCTTGCTGACTATCGATGTCAGGATAACGGGCCTGTCATTTCCTGCCTCCTCTCTTGATCCCCCCCTTGTGGATCAGCATGACATGGGCCATCCTCCAGTCTTGGGGCACCCACCCAGTCCTCAGAGAGATGTTGAAAAGCTCCACTAGAGGGACTGCTAGGACATCTGCCAGTTCCCTCAGCACCCTGGGATGTATCTCATCTGGCCCAGGTGCATTCTCCATCCAAAGGGACCTGAGGGCTTCCCTTACTCTCTCTCTACCAGGATGTCAGCCTCCATGTCCTCCCCCCCTTTTCACCCTGCACTGCTGGGCCCCCACCTGTCTGTGGTGGCCACTCTTTTTACCCAGATCCATCAGGGCCCCTGGTCTCTACCGGTCCAACCCTTCCTCCGGTTTGCCCCGCTCCCCTCACAAGACATAGCCCTCCATCCCCCTGGTAAAACTGAGGCAAAGTACTCATTTGGACTTCTGCCTGTTCCTCCACTTGTATATAAGAATAATAACTATTGATATCCTTCCATGCTACAACTATTGAAAGATAATAAATTCAGTAAACTACTTTTGAGTGTTGAGAAAGACATTACTGTTAGCAACAAGTACATAAAATATGTCACAGAGAAAATTACTAACAAATGGAACCAAATAGATTTAGATAATATACAAGAATCACATTACTCGAGGCAGTTCACAAAGTATAATTACAGTTTTGGCTACAAGCCCTATGTGGATTTATTAGATAAACCTGACACGTGTAAGATATTTTTGAAACACAAGTTTGAAAGATTTCCAAATAATATCCTAAAAACAAGACATATTAACTTAACCAAGGAAAATGAAAAATGTTCATGCTTAGAAAGAGGAATGGAAGATCTCATACATGTATAATGGAAATGCGATTGGTATATCAAGGAAAGGTTATACAGGTTAGGCTCCTTTGTGGACCCGAAAAACAATACTAAGAAGGAAATGTTGACAACCATCCTGATGCATACAGCAGGTGAGTGGGCCTTGGGTAGAGTAGCAGAATATTTTAATGCAATATATAAGAAGAAACAGAAATAATTGATGGGCACTGAAATTAATTCATACCAGGGCAGTATAGGACTCACAAATGGCTGATTTAGGTAACATAGAAACATAGACTTTGACAGTAGATAAGGACCGCTTGGCCCACCTAGTCTGCCCATTTCCTACCTACAGGATAGCGCAGATCCTAGTTAGCCAACAGCCTATTTCTTCCCTACCCCCACAAGAATTGCCTTATGTCTGTCCCATGCATTCTTGAATTCTCCCACAGTTTTAGACCCCACAACCTCCTCAGGAAGGCTGTTCCATGCATCCACTACCCTCTCTGTGAAAAAATACTTCCTCACATTGCCCCGAAACCACCCCCCCATCTTTAAATTGTGTCCCCTTGTTCTTGCATGTCTCTTTTTCTGAAAGATGCTACCCTCTTGGACTTTGTTGATTCGATTGAGGTACTTAAAAGTTTCTATCATGTCCCCCCTCTCCCTTCTTTCCTCAAGGGTATACATATTAAGCTCCTTTAGTCTCTCCTCGTACGACTTCTCTTGCAGACCCTGCACCATTTTAGTTGCCCTCCTCTGGACTGCCTCTATCCTGTCTATGTCCTTGTGGAGATGGGGTCTCCAGAACTGGACGTAGTACTCCAGATGGGGTCTCACCAACTGTCTGTACAGAGGGATAACAACTTCCTGTTTTCTGCTGGTGATGCCTCTCCCTATGCATCCCAGTATACGCCCAGTCTTCCCTACTGCCTTCTCACATTGCTTGTTAACCTTAAGGTCATCTGATATGATTACCCCCAGGTCCCTTTCCTTTTTTGTTGTTGTTACTATCTCCCCACCATTGTGTAATCTTCCCCTGGGTTCTTGTTTCCCAGGTGCATTATTTTGCACTTTTTTGCATTGAATCCTAGCTGCCATACGTCTGACCATTCCTCCAACCTTGCTGAGTCCCTTCTCATCCTTTCCACACCTCCTTGTGTATCAGCTCTGTTGCAGATCTTTGTGTCATCTGCAAAGAGGCATACTTTTCCTTCGAGTCCCTCTGCAATGTCACTTATAAAGACATTAAAAATGATTGGACCCAGTACTGAACCCTGCAGTTCCCCACTAGTAACCCCTCTTTCTTCAGAGTGGACTCCATTTACAATTACCTTCTGTGTCCTGTTGTCCAGCCAATGATTTACCCAGGCTGCCACCCTGGGACCCACTCCCAGGCTGGTTAATTTGACTATTAATCTTTTGTGTGGGACTGTGTCAAATGCCTTGCTAAAGTCTAGGTCGGCCATGTTCACAGCCCCTCCATGGTCTACTACTTTGGTCACCCAGTCAAAGAAATCTATTAGATACGTCTGACATGACCTTCCTGCTGTGAGCTCATGCTGCCTTGGGTCCTGTGCCCCACTGGCCTCTAGGTACTCAACAATTCTTTCCTTCAGAAGTGACTCCATCACTTTCCCTACCACAGAGGTCAAACTGACAGGTCTGTAGTTTCCTGCCTCTGTCTTGGTCCCACTTTTGTGAAGGGAATCACATCCACCTTCCTCCAGTCCTCGGGTACTACAGCATCCTCCCATGATTTATTAAAAAGAGTAGTCAGTGGTTTCACTAGTTCCCCCCTTAATTATTTTAGCATTCTGGGGTGGATTCCATCAGGCCCCATTGCTTTGTCCACCTTCAGTTTTAGGAGTTCTTGCAGAACCCTTTCTTCTGTGAAAGGCTGGGATCAACCCCTATCAAGAGTGCTTCTGTTAATTGGATTAGGCACTTCCCCTCCTCTTTTGTGAATACTGAGCAGAAATATTCACTCAGTATCCCTGCTTTTCACTGTCCCCTCTGCCCACCACCATTCATTCTATTCAGCCTCACTATCCTCCTTTGTCTTTCTCCGCTCTCTGGCATATCTATAAAGGTTTTATCCCTTCTTAACCAAGTTGGCTATCTTTTCCTCAGTTTGGGCCTTTGCTATTCTGACTTCCCTCCCTGCTTCCTTCTGCCTTAACTGGTACAGCTCTCTGTCCTGCTCCTTCTGTGTTTCCTTATACTTCCTGAATGCTATCTTTTTCTCCCTGACTTTCCCAGCCACCTCTTTTGAGAACCATAGTGGCTTTTTCTTTCATTTTGATTTGTTTATTTGCTTCACACAAAGGCTTGTTGCCTCTGTGATGGCAGTTTTGAAGGATTGTTGCTCCTCCCCTCTTTCTAGCTTGTTTGCTAATGCTTTTCTGAGGCACTCTCCCATCTTGCCAAAGTCAGCCCTCCTGAAGTCCAGTACCCTCACTTTTGTATGGATTGACTCTGTAGCTGAGTTTAACGTGAACCACACTGTTGGATGGTCACTTGTTCCCAGATGGCAACCCACTTCTAGATCTGAGATCCTTTCACTGCCCCATTTGAAGTAGGAGGTCTAGATTGCTCCCTCATGAGTGGGTTCGAAACATCTGGTATATTCAGGTCTCCCATCAACAGTATCTCCCTTTCTCTGCCATCCTAAGAATGCCTTCTATCATATACTTGTCCGTTCCTCCCCTGACATGAGGGGTCTGCACACAACCCCTGTGTGGATTGTGGTGCCCTTTCTAGTCTCAAGGTGACCCACAGTGCCTCCTCTCCTCCTGTTTACTCTTTTGTTCAGTTGCTTTTATCCTTCCTTTACATGAAAGCTACTCCTCCCATTCTTCTCCCTGCCTGTCTCTCCTGTAGGTTATGTATCCTGGTATGTTAACATCCCAGTCATGGTTCTCTGTGTACCACATTTCTGTGACTGCTACAATATCCAGGCATCCTCTTCCATCAAGGCCACCAGCTCAGGGCTTGTTGCCCAGATTATGGGCAGAAAATAGAAATTAATGTCAGGATAACGGGTGGGGAGGGATAGAGGAGCTGACCAAGCCCTCTCTCCAGATGGGGAGTAGCCTTCAAACCCAAGGGGAGGGAAACAGACTGGGAGGAGGTTTCAGGAGCAGAGGAGAGGTATAAGGAACCTGGGTGAGGTTCAACAAAGGGGATCAGGGATAAGGGGTAGGGGTGGTGTTACAGAAATGCCAGGAGCTTTGGAAACAAGTTGCCAGAGTTCCAGGCCATACTGTTCGGGGGGGGGGTTGATGTGGTGGTGGTCACGGAAATGTAGGCCAACAAAAGCCATGATTGGGACCTAAACATGCAGGGGTACACTATGCTTAGGAAGGATAGAAAGGAGGGCAGAGGGGGTGGAGTGGCTATGTTCATTAGAGATGACATAGAAATTGCTAGGGTAGAAGAGGCAGAGGGAAACATGAAGGCTTTATGGGTCACCTTATGAGCCCCTGCAGGAGTTAAGGTCAAGCTGGGTGTAGTATATAGGCCCCCCGGGATGGGTGATGTTCTGGAGGATGGTTTGCTGGACAACATCATTGCCCAGTGTGAACCAAAAGGGGAAGGAGTATTGTTGATGGGGGACCTTAATATGCCAGGTACAAACTGGGGAACCATGTCCTCTAAGGTTGCCAAGGAGCAGAGGCTGCTGGATGGCTTCCAGGATGTGTTCTTAACACAGCATGTGATGGAGCCCTGAGGGGGCATGTCCTGGACGTGGTTCTGGTAGATGGGGATCTGGTAATGGACCTGGTTGTAGAGGATCCCTGACTTGGGCGACCACAATACTGTCTGGTTTCAAATAAGCATGGGGGGGGAGAAGAGATCTAGGACAAGGGCAGTGGACTTCAGGGGGGCAGACTTTGTGGGCATGGGAAATATTCTCAAGGATCACTTGAAGACTTGAAGGGGATTACATCAATGACAAATGTGGAAAGGAGATTGGAGGTCATAAAACAGGGACTTCATGAGGCAGTCAGGACCTGCGCTAAGGTGAAACGTAAGGGAGCAAGGTCACATAAACCATGCTGGTGGTCCGGTGAGGTTCATGTAGCAATCAGAGAAAAGAAGGTGGCCTACAAAAAATATAAAACAACAAGAGGAGATAGGGAAAAGGAAATGTACCATCTTGCATCTAGAAAAGTCACCCGGATGGTGAGGGGGCAAAGTCCAGCAAACAGCAGCGGCTGGCACAGGGGATACATGGAGGGGAAAAGGGGTTCTTCTGGTACATTGAGGAGTGGAGAAAAACTAAGGGCCATCTTGGCAGATTCAGATCAGAAGGAGGCTGGGTGGAAGAGGCAAGGGACCAGGCAGAGGTAATAAAAGAGTACTTTGCCTCTGTGTTCACTAGGGAGGGGGATGGGATATCTACAAAACAAGGCACAATGGGGATAGAAGCAGTAGTGAGTGGGATCAGGAGAACAGCAGAAATGGAGCAAGAGAGAGGGAGAGGTACCCCAGCGGTGTCACATCAGGATAAGGATAAAAAGGCCAGTAAGGTGGAGGGAACGGATGATGCTATCTCCACCGAAAGGGTGTGATTAAGGCCTCAAAGAAAGATAAATCTCCTGGGCGGATGGCATTCATCCGAGTACTATGGGAATTGGCGGACATATTGGCTGCACCCTGGTGGAGCTCTTCAACAGGTCATTGAGACAGGAGAGTATCTAGGAATTGGCGAGAGGCACATGTGGTGCCAATCCAAAAGGGTGTTGAGGGAAGTACCAGGTAACTATAGACCCATCAGTTTGACCTCGGTGGTGGGAAAATTAATGGACAGAATACTAAAGGAACGATTGGGGGTGTACTTGGAGGAGGTGGGAGGTCTGGATAGTCGGCAACATAGGTTTGTGCCAGGTAGACCATGTCAAACCAATCTTGTGGAGTTCTACGAATGGGTAACATCAGAACTGGACAGGGGAAAGCCTGTAGATGCATTATTCTTGGACTTCAGCAAGGCATTCGACTCTGTCCCCCACAATGGTCTGGTGGAGAAACTGACGGGGTTGGGAGTAGGCCCTTTGATCGTCAGATGGATTGAAAACTGGCTAGCTGGATGCACCCAGAGAGTAGTAGTCGGTGGGGAGCTCTCGAACCCTAGAGAGGTCAGTAAAGGGGTGCCGCAGGGCTCAGTCCTGGGTCCGGTCCTGTTTAATGCATGCACATCGGACATCAGGGAGGGTATAGGGTGTAAAATGAGGCTCTTCGCTGATGACTCCAAGATGGGAGCAGTAGTTGAGAGGAAAGAGGGGAGGTTGGCCCTGCAAGGGGACCTGGACACCCTGGAAAGCTGGGCTCACACATGGAAATTAAATTTCAATATCACCAAGTGCAAGGTGTTACATTTTGGGTTGGGAAACCCTAAACACAGGTACACCCTGGGAGGGGAGGCACTGGAGGCCTCAACAGGGAAAATACCTAGGGTCATGGTGGATGCATGTATGAATAACTCTGAGCAGTGCAGGAGAGCTAGCAAGGCAAACAGGATGTTGGGATGCATCGTGAGGGGATCACCTCTAGGAGCAAGGAAGTGATCTCGGCGCTGTACAATGGACTGGTTAGACCACCCTCGAGTAATGTGTACAGTACTGGAGACCACACTTAAAGAGGGACATACAGCTCCTGGAGAGGTACAGAGGAGGGCAACTAAAATGATACAAGGAATAGGGATTTGACATATAAGGACAGACTTGAGGAGCTCTCCTGTTTTCATTGGTGGTGAGGAGAGGAGGGAGAGGAGAGAGAGAGGAGAGGAGAGGAGAGAGGAGAGGCAGGCAGAACATGATTGAGGTCTTCAAGTACCTCAAGGGAATAAATAGGGTAAACATGGAGGGATCTTTAGACTAAAGCAGGGAGGTATAACCAGAGGGCATGGTTTGAAGTTGGAAGGTAGAAGAGTGAGAGGGAAAAGAAGAGGAGGTTTTTCACTGAGATGGTGGTGGACCCTTGAATGCGCCTGCCTGGCAAAGCTGGTTCAGAGATCCACAGAAGAGTGCTTCAATAGAGGGGTGGGACAGACACAGAAAGCGAATATATTAGATGATGGCCTGGTCCAGGGGTGGGGATTGATGATAGGGTTTCTGGAACACAAGGGGGCTCGGCACCCAACTAGGAATCTGAGGTTCGAGCAGACTCGATAGACTGTAAGGCCTAATCTGCTGGCAATTAGTATGTTAGTATGTCAATTATTTCAATACGCTCTGTTTTTTGTAAGAGCAGCTAATTGAAAAGAACTTTTTGCACATATTTCTTCTCTCTTTTTTTAACAGCTGTATATTTTTAATCTGTGTATGTACTGGGATGCTGTATTTATTTATTGTATACCTTAAGATGTGTGTTTTTTAAGGTGTATGTCTTTTTTCCTTTCACTTGTTGATGGCTTATAAGCCTAACAATAAATTGATTTATTGACCTATAGGCCTGGCCTTGTCAAAATTAGGAATGAGCCAAAGCCTTCATTTAGAAACCGAGCCACTTCAAATGTAAGTGGCTCAGTTTTTGCAAGATCTGAACTGAACACAGCTGGCTTGGCTTGGGTCTCACACTTCCAGCCTCCCTGTCGTGTGACAGGCTTAGGATGATGGGGAAGAAGTCAGACAGCACCCCAGTAGCATGCCCCTAAGCTGTATACCAAGTCCGTAATGTGCATAAACTCCAGATATAGCAGATGGCAGGTTGCTCAGCATGCCCTTCTGCCAGGGAATGCAAGGGAGGGAGGGACAAGGTCTCTTGGTGGCTGCAGAGGTGCCAAGATGTGGCCTCATTTTATACACTTTAGGTGACTCGTTGATTGGTGGCAACAAGTATAGGTAGGAGATTGTAGTTGAACTGTCCTGTGGAGTCTGGCTGGGTATAGTATAGGTTGTGTGCTATTTTGTATTGTATAAGTCAGAGTCCACTGAATTTGATGGATTTGGTATTGTTGGACCACATGTTAGTCCTGGCTGGGGTTCTTAAGTTCCAGGAACTGCGATACCCAGAAAGTGCAAGTGCCCTGGTCTATGGGTGTGCCTTCTGCCACCAGTTATTTCAGAAACAGTGAAGTGTAGTGTCTTTGGGTGACCAGGTGGGAAAGGGTTTCTTGTGGAGAGTGGTTGGGAAGGGCAAGGATCGCAGCCCTAAAGTTGATGTGACTGAGTGGCAGATCTGCATGGGGGTGGGGGTAGTTTATTATTGAGGTATGTTTCCAGGAAGGAGTTTTATGAGGTTAAAGTGTTGTTCTGGATCAGTTGTCATAGTCAAGATAGAGGGAGACCACTAAGAAGTTGTGGGAGGATTGTTCAGTTCTGGATCAGGAAATTAGGGTTGCCTAGGACTGGTTGGTTCAGGGAGAATAGGGGGTTTATCTTAAGAAGTCTGTGTAGCTGTTTGCTAAATAAATAGGAGATCCCTATTGGGGTCTGTTTGAGTGGGGAGAAGAGCTTGGAGTGGGGAATATGGTTTAGAGCTTGGATGTTTATGTTTGCCCTTAGACATAGGTCCCTTTCTATTTGGAGCTACTGGTTGGACATAGGGAAGGGGAGATCCCTCTGTTGTTGTTATGTGCAGTGTTAGAAATTTCCAATCATATAGCGCTCGGTAGTGGAGAAAGAAGTCATCTAGCTGGAGGCTGCTTCACTGCTTAAGAGGGTGATTTTATAGTAGGTTCACCAAGGGGCTTTACTCCCCCACAGAAAGGCTAAGACAGTAGTTTTTAGTTTAGTGAACCATTTGATTGGGATGATTAGGTTGGTCATTTTGAGTGGATAAAGTAGTCTGGACAAGATGTTCATCTTGAAGGTGTTGATTCTGGCCCATAAAGTAATGAGGAGGATTGCTCAGCAATTAAGGTCATGTTTAATGGTCGTCAGTAGAGGGTCTAGGTTTAGGACATGTATCCATTTATTACTAGAGGCTACCTGGCTACCCAGGCATTTGAGTGAGGACTGGGACCATGTTCCACCTCACTGTAGCAACTGTGATTTCAACACCCTGTGGTTGAGGGGTAGGATGCATGTTTTGGACATGTTAATTGTGTAACCAGAAAGTTGTCCAAATTCTGATAGGAGTGCTGTGGTGGCTGGTAATGATATGGATCGGTTCTCCAAAAATGACATTTGCATGGGTGAAGATTTTGTATCTGTATGTACCCACTTGAAACCCTTCCACTTTGTCACAGTTTAAGATTCTTCAGGTTACTGGTTCCAAGTATAGGTTGAAGAGGTATGGAGAGAGGACAGCCCTGCGCATACCTCAATACAGTGGAAGGGGTTGGTATGGTTCTTTTGCATCTGACTATGTCTGATGGGCAAAGTATAGTAGTTTCACCCAGTCTATTAAGGCCATTGGGAACCCAAAGTGTTGTAGTGTTAGACAGAGTAGATGCTATCCTCATGAAACACCACCCACACTGAGTCCCCTGTACCATAACAAAGACTGCCTATCTCTGCAAGTCTCCCATGAGCTTGTCACCAAAATGGTGCTTCCAGTTTTTAGCTATGCAGATGTGATCTATGGTACTGCCCCCTCCTCTTCACTAGCCCGAACAGACACCTACTGCAATAGACTAACTCCACCTCTTGTACACACCATTGCTCCCTCTACTCCTCCCTTGCCATCTATCCCCTACCCCCATGTTGCCAGTATTACTATACCTCCTTCATGTCTAAATACTTGTTTGGTTCTCATCCCTCCTACCTCTTCTCATGCCTCACTCCAGTCCTCCCTGTTCCATGCTCCCTCCACTTCAGAAACCAGAGAATGTTTTCCACTCCCCATTCCCGTTCTTATGCTGGGCAATCTGCCTTCTCCTACCACCTGACAACTCTCTGGAACCAGCTTCCTTTATCCCTCCACCATTCCGCCTCTTTAGGCTCATTCAGGTGCCTGTTGAAATTCCTCCCACTGTCCACCTGCACCTGTTTCCCATAGGAAGTCCCCCCTAGTTATTTCTGGTAGCATAGGTGTCAGTTTTCCTTGCCCACTACAACACTTTGGGTTCCCAATGGCCTTTATAGACTGGGTAAAACTATTATACTTTTGCCCACCAGCCATAGTCAGATGCAAAAGTACCAACTCAGCTCTTTCTGGGAACTGTGATACCCAGAAAGTGAAAGTGTCCTGGTCTATGGGTGTGCATTCTGCCATCAGTTGTTTGTAGAGCAGTGAAGTGTAGTGTCTTTGGGTGACCAGGTGGGAAAGGGTTTCTCATGGAGAGTGGTTGGTGAAGGGTCAGGGTCACGGTCCTAAAGCTGATGTGACTGAGTGGTGGATCTGCATGGGAGGGGGGCAGTTTGTTATTGAGGTATGTTTCAGGAAGGAGTTTTATGAGATGAAAGTATTGTTCTGGATTAGTTGTTCTAGTCGAGATAGAGGGAGGCCACTAAAGAATCATGGGAGAATTGTTCGTTCTCGATCTTGAAATAAGGGCTGGCCTAGGATGAATGTGCAGGGAATGTCACCAGGTTGTATCACTTGCATCTCTCATGAAGGAACTCCGTATGAATACTGGACACAGGCTTGATGTCAATGAGTTCAGGCTGCAGCAGGAAGTCCAGGCAGGATCAGAGAAAGAGGGGCGGGGGGGCATGATTTATCACCAAGCCTCTGGCGGTGAGACAGCTGGCTAAATTTATTCCTGTTCCTCCAGTTCTTGCACTGAGGGGAGCTGATGTAGAGCAGTTGCTGCTTGGGACCTTGTTCAGATTATGTCAGCCTGTATGTATCCCAAGGTCCCGGTAGGCCATTCATTAGTGACTAGGGTATGTAGGAGTTCATAACTGCTGCCCATAAGTATGAAAAACATCTAGTGGTGGGCTCCTGAGCAGGGCATGTTCCAAAGGGTAAATATGACCAGTTTGCTATGCAGGGAACTAATTCTTGTTTCAGCATCATATAGACTGGTATTGAATGATTCCAGCACTGGTTTATCAAATTTAATAACTTGTGCCAAGTCGAACAGGGACAGCTTAACAGATGCCAACTCTGAAATGAAGTGGTCAACTTTGGCAAAGATGACATCGAAGGGGTCAATAGCCGAGGGTGAGTCCACTGGAGAGTCTTGTTTTGGACGTTTGGATGCCTGGCTGGGCGGTGACATGGCAGGCTCAGAATTTGAGTCCATTTTTTGTAGATCCAGCTTCTCCCTAGTGAACTAGAATTTATATTTTGTTCGGTCAAACCATCATTTAATGAGGACTGTATAAATTGCTCAGAAAATTCTAGTTTTGTATAGTTATAGCTGTGGTTTATAAGTTCTGAATATGGAGCTCAGAGTGAGATGTTTGCTCACTCCCAGCACTTGAGACTCCCTCTCCCACCAACTAAGCACACATGCCATACAACTCCCTCTGAACCAAGTTAAATCCTGTAAAAAAGAAAATGGTCCAACACTGTCCTCATTCGCCCCCACACTAACCTGCAAAAAGAAAACAGTACATTACCGCATCTTCCACCCCCACCCCACCTCCCATTCCACCCTCCATTAACACCCCACCATCACTCACAACCCCAAGTCACCCACTTACCTTGATAAGGTCCTCACAGTAATCCTCTCCTATTGCAGTGCATGACCTCTGAATCACGTCCAGCCCTGAACTGAGAAAAATACTATGTCTAAAATGATTTTCACACTTAGGTGTTTTGCAGTTCATTTTAACTTAACACTCATAACTTCTTGTTTTTAATTTTAACCCAAATTTTCAACAAAACTTTTCGACCCTACCTCATGAACTGGACAGGTGTCATTTTTCAAATACCACTAGAAAATACATTTTGTCATCATTCTGCGAAATTACATTTCCAGTGGGACTTGAAAATTACACCTGTCTAATTCATAGTCAGATCAAACAATTAACAGGGTCAAAATCTCAGCTCACTAACGTTAAAGGTTTCTTTCCAGTGTGTTTCAACCTCAGCTCATAACTTCATCAGTTTTTAAGATTTGACCCCACATTTTCACTATGGCCTTTTCTTACCCCACCTCATGAACTAGACAGGTGTCGTTTTCAAATCATATTGGAAATACGCTTCTCAACATTCTGCAAAATGAAGTTTCCACTGGGATTTAAACAATGACACCTGCTTAGTTTATGAGGTGAGGTAAAGCTCATGTTGAAAATTTTGGGTCAGAACATGCAGGAACACTTTAAACAGCAGGATGCAATGTATCTCAGGCAGATGACACCTTTTAATATTACTGTCACTTCATTGCCAGCTTCTGGTGCATTTCTCTTGA
Source organism: Neoceratodus forsteri (assembly GCA_016271365.2). Taxonomy (NCBI): domain Eukaryota; kingdom Metazoa; phylum Chordata; order Ceratodontiformes; family Ceratodontidae; genus Neoceratodus; species Neoceratodus forsteri. The sequence goes on along the minus strand of CM057450.1, from coordinate 627,201,778 downwards.
TAACCCCATTTTTCCATCAATTATGCATATAGGCCAAACCTGATAAATCAAATCCAAACTCAGTCTACATCTGGCAAATCCAAAACCAAATTCAAGTCCACCCCGGCTTTGACAAGCCCTAGTCAAAATACCATTTACATGAAACCTAGCAGTTTGAAATCCTGCAGTCTGACTGGTAACAGGCATAAAGTGGGTCTTATGTCACTTTTTGCCATCAGGGTCCCCCTACTGAGGCCCCACACCAACTTCACCACCACATCGAAAGTAGAGTACCTAGCTATACAGTCTTCTAGTGCAAGTAAGTCATTTACTGAGCTGCCCTTGGAGTAGGAGAGGTGGTGGATCAGCCTATATTCCTCATTTCATTTCTTGCAGATGACACCCGATGGTGAGACCCTCAGGGGCACAATAGACACATAGAAACACAGAATTTAATGGCAGATAAGGACTGCTTGACACACCTAGTATGCCCATTTTTCCTACCTGTTTCATATACTGCAGATCCTACATGATCTGCACACCTCTCTTTCCTACTGCTAGAGTTCCTTCATGTCTGTCCCATATGTTTTTAAATTCCCCTACCATTTTTACCCCATGACCTCTGCTGGGAGGCTTTTCCATGGATCTACCACTCTTTCCATAAAAAAATACTTTCTTACGTTACTCTAAGTCTACCCCCCATTTTCATATCATGGCCCTTGTTCATGAACATCTTTTTTTTGAAAGATGCTTCCTTCCATCTTTTACCTTATTTACACCCTGAAGTATTTGAAAGTCTCTCATCATATGCCCATCTCTCACCTCCTCCAGGGAATACATACAGTATTGAGATCCTTCAGTCTGCCCTCATATGACTTTTTGGACCAGCCCCTGCACCATTTTGTCATCCTTCTTCAAACCATTTCTTCACTGTCTATGTCATTCTGGAGATCGGCATCCAGAACTGGACACAGAGCTCTAGATGAGGTCTCACCAATGTTCTATACAGTGGCATCACCACCTCCTTCCTTCTGCTAGAAATACCTCTCCCTATGCACCCTAGCCTTCCACTGGCTCTCCTCACAACCTTCTCACATTGTTTGGGAACCTTTAGCTCTTCAGGTATGAGTACTCCCAGGTCCCTTTCCTGTTTGGTGGCTGTCAGTACCCCCCCACCATGTATTCCTCCCCTGCAGTTCTATGCCACAAGTGCATGATATTGCACCCCTTTGCATTGAATCTTTGGTGCCACACCCTTGACCACTCCTCAGACTTGCTTAGGTCCCTTCTCATTTTCTCTACCCCTCCTAGAGTGTCAACCCTGTTGCAAATCTTCGTGTCATCTACAAAGAAACATACTTTCCTTTCTAGCCCCTCTGCAATGTGGCTTAAGAAGACATTAAAGAGGATTGGTCCAAGCACTGATTCCTGTGGGACCTGCTGGTCACCCACCCCTTTGGATTGAACTCTGTTCACTGCCACCTTCTGTGTCCTATCGGTCAGACAATTTTTGACCCAGTCTACCACCCTGGGAGCCACTCCAAGGCTGCCCAGCTTGTTTAGTAGCCTCCTATGTGGGACAGTGTTTAAGGCCTTGCTGAAATCCAGGTAGGCCTATCCACTGCCCTCCCTGGTCCACCTCCCTAGTTACCCAGTCAAAAAATCTATCAGATTTGTTTGACAAGATCTCCTCTGTAAATCCTTGCTGCCTTTAATCCTGTGCTCCACTGATTTCAAGATATATCACAAACCTTTCTTTCAGTAGTGATTCCATTAGTTTCCCCACCACCAAGGTCAGGCTGACTGGCTTGAAATTGCCAGCCACCTTCCTGCTCTACTTTTGGGGTGAGGAACTACTTCTGCCCTCCTCCAGTCCTTTGGTACCACACCTGTTTCCAGTGAACTATTGAACATGGCTGTCAGTGGTGCTGCCAGTGCCTCCCTGAGTTCTCTTAATACTCTGGAATGTATCCTGTCCAGTCCCATTGCCTTGTCCACTTTCAGATTAGCGAGTTCCTTTAAGACTCTCTCCTCCTTAAATTGACTGGTGTCCACCTCCCTCCCAGTGGTGATCCCATCCCCTAACTTTGGTTCATCCACTTCTCCTTCTGTGAATACTGAACAAAAATACCTGTTCAGGATTTCTGCTTTTTTTGGTCCCCCTCTTCACACTTCCTTCCTTCCCTTTTCAGTCTCATAATCCCACTCTTTGTCTTTTTTCATTCACTAACATAGCTGAAAACATTCTTGTCCCCTTTTGTTATTGCCTGGGCTATTTTTTCTTCTGTTTGTGCCTTTGTGCTTCTGACTGCTTTCTCTGTCTCCCTCTGATTTTCCAGATACAGTTCCCTGTCTTCTTCCCTCTGTGTTTCCTTCTATCTCCTGAATGCCATCCTTTTCACCCTTACCTTCTCGGTCACTTCCTTTAAGAACCATAGTATTTTTTTCATTTTCTTTGTTTTGTTTACTTGCCTAATGCAATGGCTTCTTGCCTCCACTATGGCTACCTTAAGATTCTTCCATTGTCCCTCCACCCCCCCCTCCTCCTTCTCTGCCAGTGATTTTCTAAGACATCCCCCTTCTTTGCAAAGTTGGCCCACCTGAAATCCAGAACCCTTGCTTTCATGTGGTTTGACTCTTCTGCTGTTCTTACACTGAACCATACCATACTGTGATCGCTTGATCCCAGATGGCTCCCCACTTTTATGTCTGTAGTTCTGTCCCCGCTGGTGAGTACTGTTAAATGTGTGGGATAACAGGTGGATTCAACAATGAACTTTTTAAGTTTAAAACACCATTTTCCTGGTGTGATGTTTATTACATATATTTCAATATTAAGAAAATTAAATACTTTGTACAGAAAATAAAAATTAAACTTGAAAGCAAATATAACAGTAAATCTTGTGGCAAACCAATAATGTTTCCACTGCTGTTTTGTTAGTGTAGACTAGACCTGCACAGTCCTTAGCCTACACTGATCAGCAGCAACTAACCCTATCTGAATACTGGGAGGATAAGAGGGCTTTTTATACCCACCCGCCCCCTGTGATCAAGTGACTCTAGCATCACTGTAATTCAAAACGCACTTTTTAAGCCCTCTTTTTAATTTACACATATGCTGAAGGCTTACTAAACATGATGCTAACACAGTCCTTAATTTAGAAATAAGTAAAATAACTCAGGACAGGATTTAATAATGAGGAGGAAGTGGGATTTTCCTGCTCATTGTGATTGATAGTTTCCTCCTATAAAGTTGGCCACAGGGGGCTGCTGCTGACCTATAGGGCACCTGGACTGGCACTTTTCAGAGTCTCCCTGTTCAGGTAAGACTGGCTTCATTTAGCTTTCCAGGACTGTAGACCTGTGTTTTAAGTTTCATAATATATAGGAAACCAAAGTATCTTCCTGGGCTTTCTGCCAAAGATATAGAAACATAGAAACATAGAAACATAGAATTTGATGGCAGATAAGGACCGCTTGGCCCACCCAGTCTGCCCATTTCCCTACCTGATGGATAAGCTGCAGATCCTAGTTAACCAGCAGCCTACTTCTTCCTACCCCCACCCCCTAGAATTGCCTTATGACTGTCCCATGCATGCTTGAATTCCACCACTGTTTTGACTGCACAACCTCCTCTGGAAGGCTGTTCCATGCATCCACAACCTCTCTGTGAAAAATACTTTAAATTACCTCTGAACCGCCCCTTCTATCTTCATATTGTGCCCCTTGTTCTTGCACACCCTTTTTGAAAGATGCTACCCTCTTGGACTTTGTTGATTCCTTGAGGTACTTGAAAGTTTCTATCATGTCCCCTCTCCCTCCTTTCCTCGAGGCTATACATATCAAGCTCCTTAAGTCTCACTTCATATTTCTTCGTGCAGACCCTGCACATTTTAGTGCCCTCCTCTGGACAGCTTCCATCCTGTCTATGTCTTTATGAGATTGGGTCTCCAGAACTGCACGCAGCACTCCAGATGTGGTCTCACCAGCTGTCTGTACAGAGGATAATAACTTCTTGTTTTCTGCGTGATGCCTCTCCCATGCATCCCAGTATCCACCCAGCCCTCCTTGCTGCCCTCTCACATTGCTTGCCCACCTTTAGGTCATCTGATATGACTACCCCCAGGTCCCTTTCCATTTTTGTTGTTGTTAGTATCTCACCCCCCATTGTGTACTCTTCCCCTGGGTTTTTGTTTCCCAGGTGCATTACCTTGCACTTCTTAGCATTGAATCTAAGCTGCCATACATTTGACCATTCCTCTAACCTTGCCAAGTCCCTTCTCATCCTTTCCACCCCACCTTGTGCATCAACTCTGTTGCAGATCTTTGTGTCATCTGCAAAGAGACATATTTTTCCTTCCAGTCCCTCTGCAATGTCGCTTATAAAGACATTGAAGAGGACCGGTCCTAATACTGAACCCTGTGGTACCCCACTGCTAACCCCCCTTTTTTCAGAGTGGACTCCATTTACTATTACTCTCTGTGTCCTATTCTCCAGCCAATTCTTTACCCAGGCTGTCATCTTGGGACCCACTCCCAGGCTGGCTAACTTGTATATTAATCTTTGTGTGGGACTGTGTCAAATGCCTTGCTAAATTCTAGGTAGGCCATGTCCACAGCCCTCCTGATCTACTACTTTGGTCACCCAGTCAAAGAAATCTATCAGATTTGTCTGGCATGACCTTCCCGCTGTGAATCCATGCTGCCTTGGGTCCTGTGCCCCTCTGGCCTCTAGATACATAACAATTATTTCCTTCAGAAGTGATTCCATCATTTTCCCTACCACTGAGGTTAAACTAACAGGTCTGTAGTTTCCTGCTTCTGCCTTGCTCCCACTTTTGTGAAGGGGAATCACATCTGCCCTCCTCCAGTCCTCAGGTACCACCCCATCCTCCCATGATTTGTTAAAGAGGGTAGTCAGTGGTGTCACTAGTTCTATCCTTAGTTCTTTTAGAATTCTGGGATGAATTCCATCAGGCCCCATTGCTTTGTCCACCTTCAGTTTTAAGAGCTCTTTCAGAACTCTTTGTTCTGTAAATGGGCTGGTATCAACTTCTGTATCCAGAGTGTTTCTACTGTTTGTTTTAGGTACCTCCCCCTCTTCCTTTGTAACTACTGAGCAAAAATATTTGTTTAGTATCTCTGCCTTTTCACAGTCACCCTCTGCCCACCCTCCCTCCCCTTTATTAAGCCTCACTATCCCTCCCTTGGTCTTCCTTTGCTCCCTGATGTACCTATAAAAGGTTTTATCCCCTTCTTAACTGAGTTAATATCAACAAAGGGGTCACCAAGAACTGAGTGCCCATTTAATGTTTGTTAGCAGTCATAATGCATAATTTGATAGTAAAATAATACAATATTGCCCAGTTTGGTTCCTTATGGTAAAAGGGCAGCTCTTATCTGTTCTACATTGTTTAATGTAAGGGGAGCTGCAGAAACTGTTTCTTGCTGTTGGGGAATGGCTGGCAAGCTCAGCTGTCGGCTGATATTTCATTTGGCCTTCTGCCAAAGGTATCTCTTTTAACACAGGTAACCCTCGAAAGGGTGAACAGAAGGAGGAGCTTGTTTCATATTTAGACAAAACTTCCCTTTTTGTATGCATGGCAGCCGGCTTTCTTATTAATACAGCGCTGCCAGGCTGCCTAGGAAGCAAAGAGTCTGCAGCTAGAAATGGGCAAACAAGAGAGCAATGCATTTTTTAAAACAATGACAATAACCACACAAGGCTTTTCTACTAGGTTCTTATATACATTTTAAGGGCCTCCTTATAGGACTAGGAGCAGCAGGGTGAAGAAACAAGCATTTGTCAATGCCAAATGTTTGCTTGCTGGCATTGGCATTGGTAGTGTAGGAGTTAGAGATGCATAATAAGAATGGCAGTGATATTGAACTGAAGCCAACCCTACCACCACCCTGCAGAGACTGACAGGCATTGGGGTGTGCCTTTGGGTCATCAGGCATAACGGCCACACCATTTCACCACACCCTACCCTGTAGACACCGACAAGTGTCATGGTGTGCCTTGGGGTCTTTGGGCCTTATGCTCACCCTATTCCATAAGGAAATACGGTGAGATGGGTGCAGTATCAGAGAATGGAGTGAACTTTGGGGCTGAAGAGTCCAAGGTACACCTCGATGCCTATCACTGGCTGAAGGGTGTGGGTGGAATGGTATGAGCATTACAGGTGACAAGCCCAAGTCACACCCCTGATGCCTGTCAGTCTCTACAGGGTGGGGGTTATGGTTTGAAACCCTAATGCCCCAGGCGTTCATTGGTATTTTCACTCCAATTTTTCAACATGGGTTTTTTGTGACCCCTCACCTCATGAACAGTGATAATATCAGTTTGTTAGCAGAAAGCTGATTTTGCACAGCGACTATGTCATTTGGCACCACAGGTGCGAAAAAGCATTTTGAACAGGATGTGAAAAATGACAGCTGTACTGTTCATGAGGAGGTGTAAAAAAATGGCAATGTTGAAAATTTGGGGTGAAAATATAAAAATAACTGGTGAAGTCACAAGCGTGCGTAGAAACTGCACAACGCACACCCATAATGTAATTAGTTTGGGGACTGTTTACAGCAGATTGTCAACACAGGTATTTTGGGACCTACACTCATGAACAGGATCACTGTGATTCCTATAATCTGTCCCGAACACTGATTTCCCACAGCGACCATGCATTTCTGCACCGGAAGTGCAAAAACACATTTCTGCCAGGGTGTCAAAAATGACAGCTGTACTGTTCATAAGGAGGTGTGGAAAAATGCCACTGTAGAAAAATCTGGACTGAAAATATTACAAATTCATGAACTTACTAGGGTGCATGGAAACTGCTCAATGCGCCTCTTACATAGTATTTTCATAGACTTTTGTCACCAAATTTTCAATATAGCCATTTTAAGACATCTGTTCATGAACAGTGTCACTGTGATTTTCTTAATCTGTCCCGAACATTGATTTTGCACACTGACCACGCCATTGTGTGCTACATGCTTGAAAACACATTTAGGGCAAAATGTGAAAAATGACAGCTAAACTGCTCATAAGGTGGTGTGGCAAAATGACAATGTTGAATATCTGGAATAAAAATATTAAAAATTCGCGAAGTCACAAGCATGCGTAGGAACTGTGCAATGCACACTCGTAAAACAGTCATTTTGGGGAATTTTTTTCACCAAATTTTCAACATAGGGTTTTGGGGGGCCTACCTCATGAACTGTGACATTGTCATTTCATTATTCAGTCCTGAAAGGTGGTTCCATGCAGTGACCGTGAAATCACCTTCAGGACCAAATAACAAAATGACAGTACTGAGTTCATGAGGTGGGGCCCCACAAGAACCCATGTTGAAAATTTGGTGAAAAAAAACAAAATGGCTGAGATATGCACCCAAAGTTGAAAAAAAACATTTATGCCATGATACAGCTTACTGGCATTTCTTCAGTTTGCAGTCGGCTTTGAAGAGTGCAGATGTGTTTCCGGTCCACTGAAGATCGTCGCACTGGGCTCTGGAGGTAGTATGGGGTGGGGGATGTGGGGAGGTGGGTGCACAGAGGGTGGTATGGGTTGGGGGAGGGCAAGACAATCAACAAGGGACCTTTTTTACAGGTGTCTTTTTTATTTTAGAAAACGACACAGGACTTTTGCCACTGAGGGTGGGCTCACAGCTAGCAGCTGAAGTTTATTTTTGGGGTTGTGAGCTGATGGGGATTGGGCACCCCGTTGGCCATCTGGACATTTGCTATGCTAGGGTGGGCTCCCAGCGTAGCAACTGGAAGTTATTTTTTGTTGTGGGGGTACAGTGGAGTCGATAGGAATTGGGCACCGATTGCCATACAATTTTTGCCATGCTGGGGTGGGCTCCCAGCATGGCACCTGAAATCTGTTTTGGGGGGCAGCAGAGCCGATGGGGGATTGAGCACCCACATCTTCCATATGGTGTGCAGGTGGGTGGAGTGCATGAGTACAATGGTGTGGGCTCCCGGCATGCTACGTAGGTGTTTGTGGCAGGGGATGGAAGAACTGTTTATGACAGTTCAGCTGCAGTATGACTTGTAGACAATTTGTATACTGCCAATGGCAGTATGCAAATTGCCTACATGTTACCACCGCTGATTGCAGTGGTCTTTCACTTTCAATTGTACATCACTGCATCTGAACTGCTGTCAGAGACAGCTCTGACATTTATTGTTGTGGTGAGACAGCACCTGCAAAAGAGAGCAGGGCATTGGAAGCTGAGTGGCACACATACGAAAATTCGTATGGTGGCACTATGTTTCTTGCACATGCGTGCAAGCAAACATAACAAAAAAGGATAAAGGGTTGATGCCCCTGTCCATTACTCAGATATCCTATATCCCAAACATAAGTGTATATATAAGGGGAAAATATACAAAGGGACACTCTAGTTTTTCCATCCCTAAAGGCTGTTCTTCCTTGTAGTCTGCAGGCTACTCTAGGTAACCATATGCACATAATATGCCTTCTTTTTGTTCATTCCTGCTTAAAGCATTGGAAGTCATTTGCACTTGACCTCCCTGTTTTGTTGGACCAAAGACGATATAAGAAAAACAGAAAAGGGAAAGTGCAGGAGAAAGAGGGAAAAGTTCATCTGAAGGTGGCCTATCTTCTGGACTAAAAAATACAGAGCTAGCAATAGAAAAGAGTGGTTATAACCAGGAGATTTTAAAATAAAAAATGGTCTGATCCCAGTGGCAAGGACGTTCCCTGTCACAAGTGCCAGGTCCAGAGTCTTTCCCTCTCGGGTGGGCTCATCGCTAGCTGTATTAGGCACATCCCCTGCAGGGCTTCCAGGATGTCTCTGTTCCTGGCTGCGACTGCAGCCTGGTTGCTCCATTCCACATCTGGCAGACTGAAGTCTTCTACCAGTAGCACCTCCCCTTTAGCTGTCATTCTCTAATTGCTTCTAAAAGTGCTCTGTCCAGCCCTTTCCCATTTGTTGGAGGTCTGTAGATCACACCAGTACAAATGGCAGTGCTATTTCCCATCTCCAGGGTGATTCTCAGTTCCTTCGCCTCTCCCTACATTCTCTGTACCAAAGTTGCCTTAATTCCTTCCCTGGGCAATGCATCAGAAGGACCAGAGACTCATGCCATTATGCTAACTCTGAGGCCTCTGTAAGGGATCTCAAATCTGCTAGGGAACCCACTAATTAAGTAGTTTGCAGCAGACTGGTCAAGATATTGGGACAGCCAAAGGGTTAGGCTAGTCACATTTGCTTGTGTTGTAGCTAGAGCTGCCAATTCCTGGCTTGGTTGCTTGTTTGTACTCCTGTGTCCCTTCTCCCTGACAAATTTTGCCCCTAAGTCCTGGCAGTTGGAGGCCCAATGCATCCCCCAGTTCCTGTATTCATGGTTAAATCTGCAGTGGGCACAAAATCATTGGCCCTGATTATTTTATTTACTTTTTTATTTTAGTCTTTGGCATCTGAGTAATGCCCCCTAGGCACAAGTGCCTGTTTTCAGGGTCAACCTAGGAGCACTGGGGAGGCTGCATGACTTGGTCAGAGTCACACATTATGCAAGTGGAGGCTGTGGGAATCAAACCCAGGTCTGCTGGATGTACCATGCTAATTCACAGCTCGTTACTCCAACCTATAGGCTATACTGCCAGCTCCAGAATCCTAGCAGGCCCCTCTGTGTCCCCTATTATTATTGTTGTTATCCACCTTAAACTCCCTCTAGCCTTGCCTGGTGATTACATGACCACTGTCCATGTAAACCACCAACTTGGTCTCCCTCTGGTCATATACAAGACCCTCAGGTCCCCATGCATGTTCTCCCAGTGCAAGTGGGTCTGCTGTACCATTTTTATTTGAAATTGTTCATCATACTTTAGCCAGGCAGTACCTTTGAAAGACAAGTAGGCAAACTTAATAGTCTCTCTGTATTTTAACAAGGATATCAGTTTTTCAGTGCACATCACACTATAGACAGATATGAAAATGTCAAATGTAGCTGACCAGTTCTTAGTGGTGTATGGGGCCCTTGGCCTGTGTGGCTTGTCATACCTGCCCTTTTCATAACTTTCATGACCACCAGCAGCTCCCATTGGAGGAACTAGAAACATCAGTAAACTCTCCTTCCATACCTTTTCTCTGATGGTATCAGATAGATGGTCACCAAGTGGATCATCAACTCTCATGTAGGCCCATCTCTCTGTCCCTGTTTCTACACCCTCAGTAGTGGCGGGCACTATGTTGTTCACCTTGCACAGAACCATGAGGCAGCGTTGGGCTGCAGGGTGCCAATAATTGAGCCCTGGTGGTTGAAAATGGATTCTGTGGAGCCATTAATCCACTGGATGCATGTGCATTTTTCACCATGTTCCCATCCCAGACTACATAGCCTGGATGCCAGCCTGCAGTGGTACTGACAGTGGCAGTGTGGGTAGTGTCCCAGTCCAGGCTTTCACCACTTCCTTCTGTATGGATGCACTATTGTCTTGACTGGAGCTCCTGCTGGTTTTGGCTGTGTATACCAGAAATCTGTGCATTGATGATAGGGGAAGAAGTGGGTCACCCCCCGTTTCATGTCCCATGCTACCATGGGCTGTCCTGTACCCAGTGGCCATGTTGGGGCTGAACTCTCTGCAGCTTGTATGTGGCCACATAGAGGCCCACAAGTGCTCAATGGGTGGGAAGGGCACTGCCTGCCATTAAGGTCATGTGCATGGCATCAGCCTGTGATATGGGAACCCATATTGGTACAAACCTGCCCTTGAGGGGATCCTATATTTTATCTTAAACAAAACAAGCCACATAAGTGTGCCCTACTAAGGAAGAAAGAGAAAAAATGCCTACAAGTGCCATATATTTACACTCATTCATACATACAGTACATTGTTTCTGAGTCCAGAAGCCCCCCTTCTGTTAGCCTGTGCTGAGGGAACAGAATGCCTCCCCAACCCGAAACATAGCTCTGATCCACATCCATCCACTGTGGTAAGGCACTGCCCAAATGGAGCAAGGGCAGTAAAGATTAATGTTGATTAATGACAAAAATGACATTCTGGAGAGTGATCAACACATGTAGCTTGCTTATCAGGATCCCTTAGGTGGATTCTGCACTATGATTGCAGAAATGGCTTTGAAATGCTATTTTTCAATATTATAAATATTTTTTCATGACTCATGTTACAAACAAGAATCTTTTTTTGGTATCACGAGTCAGTAAAAAAGATCCTTTTTTGTGAGGGAATCATCCTTTTTTATGCTATGTCTGCATCTTTTCCCTGGTGTCTCGTGGCACCCCTCCACACTCCGATCAGCGTTACCCTTATAACACTATATTTCCCTGGTGTCTAGTGGTGCCCCAACCCTCTGATTGCCCTCCCTATAATTTTTTTAATATTACAGTATGTATCTTATATTTCTCCCTGGTGTCTGGTGACACCTCCCACCCTCTCATCAGTGCCCCCATAATTATTTATTTATTTCCCGGGTGGTTAGTGCCAGCCCCCATCCTTCAATCATCATTCCCATAATATTTGTTTTGGTTCCTGGTGTCCAGTGGCACCTCCGATGCTCCAATCACTGTCCCTGTAATATTTTCTTTTTGTCCCTGGTGTCCAGTGGCACCCCTCACCCTCCGATCACCTCTCCTGTTGTTGTATACCTGTAATAAAGACATTGATCCTGCAATGTTTTTTTTGTTTGTTTGTTAAACCTATAAAAAGGTCCTCGAAGATCTACCCCTCTGTGACCTCCTACTGAGTAGCCACAACCCTGCACCCCCTATACATCCTCACTCACCTGAACAAGTCCCAGTATGAAGATCCTCTCTCCCACTGAAGACACGTCTTGCTGCTGGAACCACTGACTGCTATATGAGAAACTTAGGTAAGAGCTGTGCAATGTATTTTAATGGGGTTTTCAACTTTGATGCATAACTTTGTCATTTTTTGCAAATTTTGATTACAAATTTTCAACATTGCCTTTTTGAGACCCCACCTCATGAATAACATCAGTGGAATTATGCAAATCCATCCCAAAAGGTGATTGCTCGGTTGCTTGGTGAAATCACCTTTCGGTCTTGAGTTGAAAAGTTTCGCTGCCCTTGTTCATGAGGTAGAGTCATAAGAAGGGTATGTTATCCAGGATGAACCCTTAAGCTATGTAATTTGAACAATCTCAGTGTGCTACTCATTGTAATTATCTAAATGGTATAAACAAGGTACACGGGGTAGACATTTTCCATTACAAGAGGAGCACAGAAACAAGGGAGCATAACATGAAATTGGAAGGTTGGAGGTTAAGAGGGAATGTGAAGAAGTTCTTCTTCACAGAGAGGGTGGTGAATGCATGGAATGGTCTGCCTCAGGAGGTGGTGGAGCGAGCACTGTGGATGGATTCAAGCATGCTGAGGACAGGCATAGTGGAACCATAGAGGTACAGCTGCAGGTGGATCAGAAGCAGTAATGCAGTACAAGGACTTATGGGCAGACTAGATGGGCCAGGCATTTCTTATCTGCTGACAATTTTTATGTTCTATGTTATAATTTGGGTTCAGAATATGAAAAAATGGCAAAGTTATGCACATGCTTTGAAATTTTTCTATGCATGCTTATAACTTTAGTAATTTTAAATATTTTTATTTTTTAAGTAGCTCTTTGGTCCCCGTGGCCTCCTCCCACCAACTGGTGATGGGAACACATAGGTATTTTATTGGTTTTCTCCCCTGACCCCCCAGGCCCTGGCACATGGCTGAGTGAGCATGTGGAGGCACGCTATGCATCCCGTGGTGCCAGATCAGCCCCTTCCACCTCCCGTAACTGTTTTTGCCACCCCCTTTCCACCTATGCTACCCACCAGACTTCCACCCAGTGGGAGCAGAACTATGGAGGATAGAACCCACCCTCAGGAGAGTAGATCTGCCCATTGGCATGTTCGATTCTGCTCCGTCCTCTTCCCCCATGCTGGCATTCAGATGACCTGAGGGTGTTCCCGAACCCGGGTCACCGGCATAGTGTGAGGTGTGATGTCCAGCTCCTCAACCCTCACTGCCACCAGGCTGGCTAGTAATGTTAAATATTTTGATCCCAAACTTTCAACGTAGCCTTTTTATTACACCACCTCATGAACATGAGAGCTGTCATTCTTCAAATCCTGCCAAAGCTATCTTTTCACACTTGTGGTGTGCAGTGATATTGCAGTGGCATGGTGTAACATTTTGTTGGGGATTTTGAGTGTTTCAGTAATGTGTATATGAGGTGGGGTAATAAGGCTATACTGACAATTTGATTATTGTTGTCAGGCCCAATTATGCCAACTCAAAAGGCAAGGAAATTTATTGCAGAAATCTTCCTTAATGCACTAGTTTGAGTAAAAGTGAAAAAAGTAGGGACATGTTGCGTTAGGGTTTCCAACCCTAACACCTAACCCTGCCCTGAGGCAGCAAACCATCGTAGTGTACTTTGGGGTTCTGAGCTAATGTCTCCCCCATTCTCGCTACACTGTACACATCTCAGCTTCTTTACTGATGGAATGAGGTGGACGTTAGGCTTCATAACCCCAAGACACACCCCATGCATGGTTTGCTGTCTGCAGAGTGGGGGTGATGTGTTAGGGTTAGAAATCCTGATGCCACATTGCCCTACTTTTTCCACTTTTTGCCCAATTAGTGCATTAACAACATTTTTAAGTAATTTGTTTTTATAAAGATATGATCACAATGAGTCATAGGTTTTAGATCATTAGTAACTGTTATTCCTAAATCCTTTTCATTTTGAGCTATAATAAGATGATTATTCTGCAAAGTACTACTGCAAAAGCCACCACAAGGAACTCTGTACAAAAAGCTTAAAGGTCTCCATATTAGCCCTGAATATAGTGTAGCTATGCCTGTTTCACCCACTTGGAAAATGCTGCTAAATGGAACAAGAGCTGAAAACACTGTGAAGGAGAACTTTTTTGGGGTTTGTTTGTTTCTGTAGCATGACTCATGGAGCAGGAGCTGTAATCATTCTAAATTATTTTTTTTATTAATATTATACAGTGGCAGCATCATGGGCTTTAATGCAGAATTTTTTGTTACAATAACACCCTAAGCAGGGTCAAGACAGTCTAAGGCAAAATGCATTTATTTTTTTGTTATGAAACAATGATACTGTTCTGATCTTTTTTTCCCCCAGTCCTAGAAAGATACTCTCACTCCTAGAGGTCAGTATCCCTAATCTGAGCTCCTAGTCCAGGAAAATAGGAGCACAGATGGCCATGAACAACCAGTTCTTGCTGGAGAGCAGGCACAGTGTGGCACTCAGCTGTACTGGAAAATGGTCACTGACAGCACCTGCATGGTCGGTCTAGAAGTGGCACTAAGCACCTGCCCAATGAAGTCCTGCAGAAAAACTTGTACACGGTATCTCATGCAGCATGGCAAAAGGTGAACAGATAAAGCAGGGCCCACGCAGCAACAGGGAGGTGGACTAGAAGGAGGGAGAAGGTAGTGTGCAGCACAGAGGGGATGGGGAGGCACACAAAAACAGGCAGTGGCGGTGCTGTGACTCAAAGTGGCACCAGGGTACTAGAAAAGGCAACAAGGCAAAAGTGGAAGGAAGAAGCAGGGGGTGCTCGGCAGGGAGGGGGACTGGAAACATGGAGGAAAAGCAGACATAGGAAGCAGGAAGTGCATGGCTGGTAGGGGGCTAACACAGGAAAGTTAGGTCAGAGTGGCAAGGGGAGAGGCACTGACAACAGAGGGGCAGGATAGAGGGCAGGAGATGGGCCAAGAAGAAACAGCCCACTGGGACAGTGGGAAACCTTTTTGTCTTTTTTTTGTTAACAGAATGTCAATCATGAGGGCCAAGCCAATTTAAGCCCTCACAGGCCAGGGGATGGAGTCAGTAAAGAGGAAGCAGAGCAGCTGGTCAGGCAGGGGGATGCTCACAATGGGAGAACTAATAAAATAGTAGCAGCAGCCACTGACAACTGGAGGAGCAGACCTGGAGGTGGTGACCAAGAAGCAGCCAGAGGAGCTACAAAACAAACTATAAATTTTCTCTTTTTTTTTTAAATGGAGCAGGGCTGACATGAGGGAAAGGCAGGGTGAGTGCAAGGAAAAACAAAGATAGGACCATGGCACATCTTACATAGGTAAGGCGGAGGGCCAGAACTGGGAAGAGGGCAGCACAAAGCTATGGGAGGGGTAGGCATACACTGCAGGAGGTGGGGTACTGGGCAAAGGATGGCCCTCTGAGGCAGTTGCTAGTCAGCAAAGGAGGCCATGCATGCCAAAGGAGGGTGGCCTACCTGGAAGTAAAGGTCATTCAAACAGTTGTCCCAGGGTGCTGGGTCACAGAGGCTGAGCTCCTTTCTGACTCATCCTTAAGTAGGAGCAAAGACCCATCCCCCATGGGCATGATCAAGCTGGTCCCTCAGGGAAAACCCTTGGCCAATTGGACCATCCCAGTGTTGCTGCTGGCCTGAAGACCAGCTGCTCTCATTAGTGTTGAACCATTGGCAAAGCTACCCCCCACCCCCGGTGCCTTGGGGTCCTTGGGCCTAACTCTCACCCCAGTCCATGTGCAAGAAAGCTGACATGTTAGAGTATAGGAGAATGCGGTGAGAGTTGCGCCAGATGACCCCAAGGCACATCCCATGCTCTGTTGGTCTGTGGAGGGTGGGGGTTGGGTGGTAGGGTGGGGTGAGGATCTGAACCCTAATGCCTCATTTTCCTACTTTGTCACTTCAACCCTAACTGATGCAGTAACAAAGTCTTTTGCAATGAATTTCCTTACTTTTGAGAAAGTGTAATGTTACCCTTATATAGTTTTGGAGTAGGCCCTCTGGGATCCACACTCCCATGGTATCATTGTTTAGGAGTGCAAGGCCCAGAGGGCCCTGTGCTCCCATCTATCCATAAGTGCACAGATATTGTAATGAGCTGTCATCTCCGTGTGGGAAGGGATGGCCCAGCAGTCCCATTACTGCATAATGTTATCCATATGTGGAGTGCAGGGCCAGCACCACCACCTGCCTATAATTGTAGAGATGTAGCACAGGCCTAGACACACTTCAAGTAACCCTTGTGCTGCAAATGGTGAAATATCTCAATAACCCTATCAACATTGAAAAAATTCCACTGCAGTTGTAATCATGGACTGGTAACCTGCATGTGTGCTTTGTATACCTAAAAGTGTACTAAGCTGCATTTAGCTAAAATCAATATCTCAAAGCATTTTGAGATATAGGCACTGGAAAGGCACTGTGTTGCCACAATGTTATCCTATGGGAAATTTCTCAACTTCAGAATAGCATAACTATGAAGCAATGCAAATTTTACACTGAACTAGCATAAGTCATCTGTGGGACACCCTTTTGTACCTGCAAATTTCAAGCCAAAGTCCTAACCGTTTCTTAGCAGTGAACTGGCAAGGTTAAAAATCCTTGCTCGTGAGCTGTCAAAATCCCCTTCCACAAGCCGAATTCCCATTCATGAGGTGTCAAAATCCCCATCTGCAAGCCAATCCCTGTTCATGAGATAGGACCATCTGGTCGTCATCTCATGAATGGGGATTTTGACAGCTCACAAATGGGGATTGGATCACAAACGGGGATTTTGACAACTCACGAACAAGGATTTGTTTTTATAATCCTTGTTTGTGAGGTATCAAAATCCCTGTTCATGAGCCAAATCCCTGTTCATGAGGTGGAAAAATCACCATTCATGAGAAATCTTTGTTTGTGAGATTTGGCCATCTGGTCATCATCTCATGAACAAGGATTTTGACAGCTCACGAACAAGGATTTTGACACCTCACTAACGGGGATTGGAAGCAAGTCACAAACAAGGATTTTCAAACTTTAAAATGGCCATTTTTTGACTTAACTAAATGGAACCAGAGCCATGGGTTTGTAGAGGGTGTTGCCCTGATCGACACTCATACTTCAATCTCTACTGAAGACATCCTTGTGGCAAGTTACAAAGTTTTATTTTTGAAGAAAACTGAAAACAAGATGGTGACTCGTGAACAGGGATTTTCATATGAACAGGGATCCCCATTCATGAGCTGTCAAAATCTCCATTTGTGAGGCCAATCCTTGTTCACAACTGTGCAGCTATCCAAAGGAATGAACTGAGCATGCTCAGACCCAAAATATCAAATTGCATAACTTTGGAACTGATTATTATTTTTCACTGAACCAATTCTGGCATGTTCTTTTGTGACTTTCCTACCTTAAAATGTCAGGCCAAAATTCCAAATGGTGTGCTTGCAGTGCTATCAGGAAAAATGGACCAAAAAATGTGAAAACACCTTTTTACTATGCTCTGTGCAAAATCCGCACATTCAATCAAAACAAAACTTGGCATATCAAGAGATCTACCCACAGGACAGTGCATACCAAATTTTGTACAAATCTGTTGAATGGTTGGAAAGTTATTAAGGTGCAAAATTTGGGTTTTAACATTAAACTGCCTACTTAACCCTAACTATAGTGGCACTACCATGCCACTATAATATATGTAGACATATATGGCAAAAAAATTCCATTAATGCATCAAGTAGGGTTCCAGTGACAAAAGTTTGGAAATGTGGCGTTAGGGTTTTCAACTCTAACACCCCACCCCCACCCTGCATGCAGCAATAGGCATGGGGGGTCTGCCTAGGGGATGTCAATCCTAACACTAACCCCATTCCATAAGTAAATAAGCTGAGATGGATACAGTATAGGAGAAAGAGATAAGTGTTAAGCCAGACAAACCCAAGGCACCCAACCCCATGCCTGTTGCCGCATGCAGGGTGGGAGTGGGGTGCTAGAGTTTGAAACCCTAACACCACATTTATGAACTTTTGCTGCTGGAACCCTAACTGATGCATTAAGGAAGATTTTTGCCAAGAATTTCCTTACTTTTTGAGATAGTACATGAGTATATGCTGGGTGAGTTGTGTGACAGCCTAAAATGCTGTGAGAGAGACTGCCAGTATAAGAACTTTTGTTTTAGTATTTTATTCTGAACTGACACACTGTAATTCATTCAGGAGCAAAGTGGGTTGGTTGCCGCATGTCAGGTGGTAAACTTGGTTGTGGTGAGAACTGTAGTCTGTGGGAAGCTCTATATGAACTATTAAATACTACAAGAACAGTGAGGCAGTTCATTTTTAGACTAGCTGCAATACAACGTAATTGAACTGGTAAAAAGTAAGCTCCTGATAGGGTTAGTTTATGAACCCCCCAAAAACTAAGTTTGTTTATTTTGATAAATTGGCGGCAACACTTTTGGATATAGTTCAAGATTCAGAGTTAATTGTCTTGGGAGACTTTAACGCTGACTGGAATTCAGGAAGGGGGAAAAGGTTGAAAGATAGTTTTGACATTTGGAATTAAGACAAATAATTCCGGGGTAACAAGAAGTACAAGCCTCATGGACAAAGGGTCCTTTTTATATTGGCTTGCGTGCTTCTGCACCAGCCAACATCTTGCGGTGGTAGCACATTTGGAGGCGTGGCCAGTGTTGGGCGAATGCAGGGCACGTATCAGAAGGTGCATCCCTCATTCCCCAATCAGCCAGAAGCAGGCTCTGACCTCGTACATACCAAATGTGGCCACCAGAACGAAGAAAAAGTATGCTGCAATGAGAGCGAAGCTCTCATGCAGCATAACCACAACATGCGTCCCAAAGTGCAGGCAACATGGTGGCAGTGACTGCCACCTCTGCCTGTCACAATGCCAATGGGGGAGACCACTCCCCATCAGCATAATGTGCCCCCTCACATGTTCAATGTATGCCGAGGGGGTGGCCAATCCCCCTTGGCATCATGCACCCCCACAACAGTTTTCCTTTGACAACTGGGGGCCCAATCCCTGTCGGCATTTATCCCCCTGTACCCTTTTATTTTGCTGATGGGAGAGCCCACTCCCTGTTGATATAATGTGTCCCCCCACCCTTTAGTTGCCTGCCGAGGGGGTGCCAATCCCCCTAGGCTCGTGTTTCCCCCCTCAGTATGTGCTGATGGGAGTGCTCAATCCCATCGGCTACAGAATCCCTGCCAAAAGATTTAGGTGGCACGCTGGGACCCCACCCCAGAATGCCAAATGCCCTGCAAAAAAAGTCTCACAATGTTTTATTTTTAAGCTGTGAGAAAAGAAAGTGGTCCTCACCATCTCCCTCCCCCTCCCACAACCCAGCGTCCACCCTCTATGCCCTGCCTCCCAACACCCCTCACCCCATACTTACCTCTGGAGTCTGGTGCAACGATCTTCGATGGACGGGAACACGCCTGCACTCTTCAAAGCCGACCGTGAACTGGCGAAATGCCAGTAAGCTGTATAATAGTATAAATAGGATTTTCAACTTTGATGCATATCTCAGGCATTTTAGGAATTTTGCATCAAATTTTCAACATGGGGTTTTGGACCCTCCTCATAAATTCTGCCACTGTCATGATGTTATTCAGCCCCAGAAGGTGATTTCATGGTCACTGGTGGAATCACTGTTTGGGACTGATTAATGAAACGACAGTGCCAGTGTTCATGGGTGGGCTCTGAAAAAGCCTATGTTGCAAATTTGGTGGAAAAAGTCAAAAATGGCTGCTTTACGGCGTGTGTTGCACAGTATCACATAGCTCGTAACTCACGAATTTCAATATTTTCGACAGATTTTCAACATTGGCATTTTTCACACTCTTTGTGAACAGTGTGGCTGTCATTTTTCACATCCTGGCCCAAATGTGTTTTCGCACTTCCGGCACAGAAAAGCACATTCACTGTGGGAAATCAGTGTTTGGGATAGATGATGAAAATGACAGTGACACTGATCATGAGCAGAGGTACTAAAATGCCTATGTTGAAAATTGTGTGAGGATACTCCTTAAAATGACTGAGTTACAAGCGTGCATTGTGCAGTTTGCATGTACACACGTAAGTTCATAAATTTGTAATATTTTCACCCCAGATTTTCAAACTTGGCATTTTTACACACCTACTTATGAACAGTACAGCTGTAATTTTACATATCCAGGACAAAATGTCTTTTTGCACATCTGGCGCAGAATAGCACGGTCGCTGTGCATAATCACTTTTGGGGACAGTTTGAGGAAATGACGGTGACACTGTACATTAGCAGAGGTCCTAAAATGCCTATGTTGAAAATTTGGTGCCCAAAGTCCATAAAATGACTGTGTTACAAATGTGCGTTGCGCAGTTTCCATGCACCCTTGTAACTTTGCAAATTTGCAATATTCCCATGCCAGATTTTCTACACTGGCATTTTTTCATACCTCCTTATGAACAGTACAGCTGTCATTTTTCACATCCTACCCAAAATGTGTTTCCGCACCTGTGGCACACAATGGCATGGCTGCTGTAGATAATCAACTTTTGGGACAGATTAACAAAATCACAGCACCAATGTTCATGAGGGGAGGTCCCAAAATGCCTATGTTACAAATGTGGTGACAAACTCCCAAATATGTTGTGTTGTGCACTTTCTATGCATACTCATGACTTCATCAGTTTTTCATATTTTCACTCCATATTTTCAACGTTGCCATTTTTTATACCTCCTCATTAACAATACAGGTGCCATTCTCCACATCCTGCCCAAAATGTGTTTTCTTCCCTGTGTCTCCAAATGGCATAGCTGCTGTGCAAAACCACCTTTCAGCTAACAGACTGATTGTGCTGCTTTTCATGAGGTGGGCTCACAAACAGCCCATGTTGAAAATTTGGAGTTAAAATACCACCACACACCTAGGGTGTTAGGGTTTCCAACTGTAGCACCCCACCCAGTACAGACTGACAGGTGCCAGGGGTGTGACTTGGGATCACCAGATGTAATGCACTCGTCATTCCACCCCACCCCACCCCACCCTGTAGCCACTGACAGGCATTGTGGTTGTCTTGCACTGTTCGGCCACAAAATTCACCCCATTGTCCTATACTGTACCCATGTCAGTGTATTTCCTTATGGAATGGGGTAAGTATAATGCCCAAAGACCCTAAAGCACACCACAACACTTGTCTACAGGGTAGGGTGAGGTACATTGGCATAAGCACTATAGCTGATGACCCAAAGGCACACCCTAATGCCTGTCACTCTCTATAGGGTGGGTGTGGGGTTAGCATCACTTCAATACTTCACTCCCATTCCTATTATTCATCTCTAGCTCTTGCACTACCAATGCCAATGTCAGTGAGACAACATTCGGCATTGACAAATGCTTGTTAGATTTAATATTTGCATCAAAAAATATGTTGGTAAATATAGTAGAGATTTTACCATACACTTAAATGACCATTGCCTAATAAAATGCATAATAGATTGGGCTAAGCCAGAAAATTCAACCCAAAAAGTTAAATGCGAAACAAATTGGATAGTTTTTAAGGCAACTGTTTTTAAGGAAAGTTTGAGAAATGAAGATTGGTCCAGAATCATACTGATACCAGACATAGATTTGATGATACAGGATGTTACAAATTCAATAGTTAGGATGATAAATATCCATGCACCTAAAGGAAGGAAACCACTAGGAAAAAATAAACTTCCATGGGTCACTAAAGACATTAAAAAACTTCTGAGAATAAGAAATAGGTTATGGAAAAAATCAAAAAGAACTAAATCAGTATAAGATTGGTTATAATTTTAAAAATGGCATAATCAATGTCCAAATACAATAAGGTTGGCTAAGCAAAAATATTATAGACAAAACATAGAGAGAGTGACGGTCCCAAAAGTTTTGGCATTACATAAAAAAACTACAGAATCCAGTTAATGAAAGTAAACCCATTACTAACTGATAATCATGTTTGGGTTGAAAATGAAGAATGTGTAACTAATTTACTAAATGATTACTACATTGAATTACCAGACATAAAAATGTCAGCTACAAATCAGTTCCCTCAGTACAACAAGTTTTGAACAAAGTGCAAAATAATATTAATATTGTGAATAAGAGACAAGGTTTAGGTTTAAGGAATTAAAACCAATGAAGTTGAAAAGGGTTAAGAACATTAAGGGGGAGTCCTGTGGATTAGATGCCATTGACCCCGAGTTCTTAAAAATAGGGTCCAATATAACAACCCTGTCATTACTCATTTATTTAATTGGAGTTTGAGGGTTTCTACGTTTCCTGACTTATGGAAAGTGGGGAAAATTATTCCCATAGATAAGGGAGCAGATTAATTAATGGCATCCAATTATAGACCTATTGCAATGCTCCCAGTCTTCTCAAAGGTGCTTGAAAAATTTGTTTCTAAACAACTACTGGGGTACTTGGAGCAATACAATTTACTGTCAAATCAACAATATGCTTTAGAAAGGGAAGGTCCCTGGACACAGCCCTGATGGACTTTAATAATCTTATATCAGAGCCCATGAATCAGGGATCTAAGGTGGGGCTGTGTCCGTGGATCTTAGTAAAGCCTTTGATTTAGTAGACCATGGGCGAGTACTGGAAAGGCTATATGAGATTGGCCTGCATGAAGAAACTTTGTTGTGGAATGGCTCTTACTTGTCTTTAAGAAGACAATGTGTATTAGTGGAACTTCTATGTCTGTTGTGAGGGAAGTAAGGAGAGGGTGCCCAAGGCATTATATCGGGGCCCTCTCTTTAATGTTTATGTTAATCATCTCCCTGGGGCAGTCAGAAATGGAGTGTTGCACATGTATGTGGATGACACTGCTGTGGTGGCAACCATGGGCACTCTCACCGCTCTGGAAGCAGAACTCAGGAGGATGTTTATGCAGTAGAGCGATGGTTCCAAGAGGCAGGTTTGGTGCAGAACCTCAATAAAACTCAGTGTATGACCTTGCAACAGACAACAGAAATGACTAGCTAATGAGGTAAATCTAGTTTTTGAAACAAACAGCAGATACCAATAACACAAACCTACAAATATGTTGGAGTAATGATAGAAGATTAACATATGAAGATCATAAAACTACAGTTAAAAATGTAATCAGAAATTGGGAGCTTTAAGGAGAGTGTCTTTTATTCTTGCTACACCTACTAAGACAAAATTGGCAAACCAATTTATGTTCCCTCTCTATACTATGGGTCTCTGTTGTATAGGAATGCCCCAAAACCTATTTGAAGCTATTGAGCATTCTTGTACAAAATAGCCAGATTTGCTAGTAGTAGCAAGTCTGGTGAATGTCGTGTCATGTTTAGATAAGCTTAAGTGGGTTGGACCTGAACTGAAAAGGAAATATTATGGTCAACCGGTGTTGGAAATTAATGAATCGGACCATACTCACCCTTTGAGGGTGTTTAATAAGCTCAATCCACAGGTAAATAAACATCAATTGAGTGAAACATCTGCTGACATTAGTTGGCCTAGGGTAAATAATAGGTTTGGGGATCTAACACGATCAGAAATCTTGCAAAGACATGGAACAAGATTTCTAATAGTATTAAGCTAGACACTTCTCATACAGTATTCCAACAAGAGCTGATTAAATAGTATCATAAATGTTGCACATATTGACCTAATGAGGCTAATTACAATGTTATAAAAGTACTTTATGTACCTTGTTAGTGAAACTGTGTATTTTTACTGGTTGTATGTAAGTTATGAATGAATTTTATGTGTTTTTGTACAGGACATGATTTGTAAACAGGGCTTGTCCATAAATTATGCTTTTCCTGGATAAAATAAAACTTATCAATCAATCAATCAATACAGCATGCATGACTACCTCTGTCTGTGGAGGCACATGCCCAATTTAGCCTTCTATCTGCAGAACACACTTTATGACATGCACACACAGGTATGGCTGCATAAGCACATGTACCTCAGGGCCTGTGCCTGTGCTTATGCAGTCACAGATACAAATTGATAAAGATAGCACATCAATGCTACTGCATTTGTCTCATCTGCAAATAGTTGTATGTTATTTGTCTTACCTGATGATGGCTGTCTGTGGTTGATTGTGTGGGTTTGTCCTTTTGTTGCCTGGGGGGAGGATGGGGAGTTTTGGTTGGAAACCTTAATGCCACATTTCTACTTTTGTTGCTAAGCTGAACCTAACTGGTGTATTAACACAGGATTTTTCAATGCATTTCCTTTATTTTTGAGAAAGCAGAATTGTATCCTCATTCATGCAGGTCCTTGGGATCTCGTGAACAGATCTTTCTAGCTGTAGAATTACCTGCTCAGCCCCCATTACTTGCAATTCTGGAATTTGAGGGACATGAAGGACAGAAAGTCCTTTTATTTAAATAAAATTATAAACTGGGGAAATGCAGAGTATATAGTATTTGTCTAACTTCCCTCCCACTTGTCAGCATGAATTTGGACTGGGATGACATGCATGGATTTTCTTTTTGTAACTAAAGCACTGATGCCCCTGACTTTTATCCCACTTTGCAAGCTGGAGCCCAGACCAGTGATGTAGTACTGCTCTTCACATATTCCTCAGGTTTCAGATTAACAGAGCAGAGTGCTTGTGCCTGTCAGTGAACCTACTTCCTTACTACAAGATGCCATTGATATACAAATTGATGCCTCTGTAAGGTCTTTCTAAGATGCTGACAAAAAAACAGTTCTAACTCTAGGTGGCAAGGAGGGTGGGGGGGTTGATCAGATAAACTGTAGAGCCCACATACAGAAAACACAGAACTACACTAGGTGAGGACACAATTCTATTCAAAGACATAAAGTGTGAAAAACAGTTATATTGAATTAGTGAGATCATTAATACAGGTTCCAACAGAAGGCAGCAGCTACAGTGAAAAGACACAAAATGCAACATGCAAACAGCACTTCTTCAAAATAGAAACATTGACTACCTTTGCTTTATTGCTATGACCTTTTGTTTCCACCTTTCTTAATGTATTCAGAAATTGTAACAAAATATTATGAATTGTAAAGATGGATCATATTTAATGAGAAATTATATTCTATTTTGATACATTGGCCATAATATAACCAAAAACATTCACAGTGTCACATAACCTTTATTTTTCACCCTGGTTTGGGATGCACTTTTATTGTAAATTAAGTGTACTTTGAAAGAGGAATATAATCGTCGATGAGCTCACTTTTTAAGTGTGTTTTCTAATTTTTCACCTGCATTCCACAATTTAATTAGTTCTTTTGTGCCCAATCATGCTTCATGTAGAGTCTTGAGATAATAAGTTTAAACCCAGATTGGATCAAATACTTAATGTCTAACCCTGGAAAAGTCACTTAACCACTCACTGTCCAACATATGAGGATACCAGTATTGACAACTCTGTTCAAGCACTGATAACTGTGGAAAACATCCATTTTAGAGTTACTATGCAATCAATATTTAATAAATTGTCAGGCAGCTCAAAAGTGAGAGAGATTTCCAGCAGATGACTAGCTATGGAGTACTTTCTAAATTTAGATGTTCCAGATTGAAGTTTCTCCCTAGTAATCTGTAGAACATTTTAACAGAATGCCTTAATATATAGTACACAGTAATATGGACTGCAAGTGCATTTTGACATTTCCTTGGGTATATGTCTCAGTCCCACAACAGTCACTTCTGGGACATGAATTGTGACACTTGCTCATAACCTACCCAAAGTGTGAAAAAGATATGTTGGCTTCTGTTGTTTCACATATACATACATATATATATATATATATATATATATATATATATATATACACACATACACAAACATATATATATATATATATATATATATATATATATATATATACACATACATATATATATATATATATACTGTTATATATATATATATATATATATACACACACATATATACTATATATATATACACATACATACATATAAATATATGTGTGTGTGTGAGTTTGCAGTTCAGGATATGCATCATCTATCCTTCATCATACTTATATTGCTCACATTCATCTTCTGGATCCAAAAAGTGAATGAGAGGATAATTTCAGTATTTATTCTAAATGGATATTGTTGCATTCTGTTTATAACGGATGTTATCCTTTGTTTGACTCTGTGGAGATATCTTTAAAACAGCTTGAAGCAAAGGCATGGTGGATTGTCAATAGATACACATTCAAAGCAAAGGGAAACTGATCATCAGAGCTGTTGCACTTGGTGATATCTTGGTCTGTACACAGACAACAAAATCAATATCATTGATAAAACAAAGCTTGGATGAGTGTGTGAAACTGGCTGGCATGAATGAAACAGCTGGATGGGGAGACCATGAGACATAATTGAATGGGAGGAACACATGAATAAGGGATTGAAAATGAAAAACTTCCTGCTGGTGACTGGGGAGAGAGAGCAAGAGAAAGAGAGATACTTCAAGTTTGCAAACACACTGTATGGGGTAGAAAAAACTCCATTACAGTGTGGTGATTGAAAGGCAGGAGTGTATGAATGGGGGACACAAAATGAAAGACTTCCTGATAGTGGCTGGGGATTGGGCAGGGGGAAAGGGAGAGAGAGAGTGACTTTAAGTTTGCAAGCACACTGAATGGAGTAGAAAAAAAAATAGTACAGGCTGTGTCTAGCCAGGTTTTCTGGAACAGGTCCCCATGTTATGTCAACTGAATAACTTCTTATAATAACCTGGCTGAGGGGGAGACCAACCACCATGGACTTCATTTAAAGGCATAAGAAAGTCTAGAAATAAACTGCACTCAGGAACTAAGGTAGTGTTATAAACTGGAAGCCAAAAATAACAAAAGAACAGAGCCAGTAAAGTGCAATTAACTTTATCCAGCCAAGTAAGAGAGCCATGGCTGTTACCCCAGCTCTTACAGGATACTTCTTTGGGGAAGTGTATAAACACACTTAACATGTTAATTTATACAGGTTAATTATGGATGTATGTCATTATTTCAGGTAAAATAAATTTAATGTAAAAAACTGTGGTGTTCAAAAGTCACATCAAATGCCAAGATAAACCTTGATATAATAAGGTTACACATACAGTAATTAACATTTTGTTATCAAACAAAAGTTAAGAGTGATAAAAAACATTATTTCAGGTGAAGTAACAAATCACCAAAACAAAAAAAGGGGGTGGGGAGAGACAAGGGTTTCAGGGCTAAAAAGGCACTCCAAATGTTTGAGGACAGAAATAAGATAACTAAGAAGGGAGTGGGCAGGTAAAGACAGGAAAAAGGAAACACAAAAGACTCAGTGGTAACCCAGAGCTGAAAAGCTCAATACAAAATGTATATGTGATAAAGCCAAAGTACAAAAAGAGGGTATGGTTTCCAAAGAAAACAGGTGGAAAAACAGCTTACCCTAAACAACTAGTTACAGGTGCACAGTGGGGACCCGAACCAGGAAAAACATGGACGGGAAGGGACACAGAGAAAAGGAAAAATGACAGGCAGACTTTGAACTCCAAGGGTGATACATCCAAGAGTACAGATTATATATGAAAATAAATTCTTGAGTAAAAATGGGAAACATCATGTGTGCAATTTATACAATAGGCTATTTAGTTATTTATTTGTGTTATCATGCTTTGTTTGTGCCATAATGGTTGGTTCCTGAAGGGTTATTTTTTGTTTCCATGTTGTTCCACAGGTGTTATGAGGCTTTGTGAATGGAATAGTTGTGGAAGTCAATTTCATGTGCAATTGTGTGTCTATAGGCTGTTGAGGTGATTGATGTGTGGGTGTGTGTTGTTGCTGGTTGGTGTAGCTTGTGATTGGTTAGTCTGTTTGTAGTGGGTGGTGCTTATTCTGGGACTGTGAATGCCGGGTTTCGGGTTGGACTTTATTTTTACTCCTGTTCATGAGTTTTGGGAAGTTTTTGTTATTATGTCACAATAATGTTTATATTTTATTTTGGTGGGTACAGTGCTTAGTGTGATACTGTATGGTTTATTTCACTGCCTCCAGTTTATCTCACTGGCTCTGGTTTACTTCACCAGATGTTTTTTTACAAAACTGCTGTTTGGCGACTTCAAGAGGAAAACAACATCATTTCTGTGGATATGTAAGTTTATCAGAATGTTGCTGTCACAACTGTTTTATACATTAGGATATTTATCTTTCTTGACATTGTTGAAAAGTTACTCAATGTATTTATTTCACTAAAGTTATTTGGTACTGTTCAGTCAGTGTAGGAATCGGTATCCAGTATTCATGCTCTTTGTGGGGAAGGGGAGCTTGATATTAAGGCCCTGTATAGAAACAGAAAAAGAGAGTTGTTAAGTTTTTCTGTTATTTTAAGTGTTTTCAAATAAATGTATGCTTATTTGGGCTGTTGCTGCACAGTACCTTGTACTGTATTAAAAGTAATGTTCATTGCTGTTATCGTGGGATTACAGGAGCAAGCAGATACTTTGTCATGCAGCGTTCTTTGGTGTATGGTGAGTTCTTTATCATATACAGATGTTTTTGATGTTGACAGCTGACATTCTTCCCTTGTGCTTGAGGGGATCAAAATATTCTTTTTTTGGCAATGTTCTCTGTTGCTCAAGATGTGCAAGATATTTTGCTGCTTGTAGTCATTCAGTTTGCTGTACTCATTCAGGGACTGAATCTTTTTGTGCCCGGAGACCTGTATAATGTCTGTAGGTGGGATGTGATTGTCTTGGAGTTTTTGAACAAGGTGCTTTCTAATTGAATGGTTTGTTAGATGTGTGTCAGTATTTATGCCACTTTCCTGGATCATATTTTTCACTAATTTACGAATTGTGTTCACTCCCAGAGGTTGATTTTTGAACCAGTAGGTGCCTTTCTGAGTTTTATAGGGATGATTTATTGCTAGGAAGAATGGAGCATTCTTGTCTTTTCAGGTCTTTTGGTAAGGAAAATAATATAATTCTTTTTTTCTCTCTGGTATTTCATATGCCCTTGGCTTAATCATGCGGACGTCTTTCAGGTTTTCTCCAGTGCATGTTTTCGTTTGCCACTCTCTGTGGTACTCTAAATATTGTGTATGTTTCTCATCCTTGCATAATTTTACACCTCCCCATTTCATGTAGTGGGTCCCTTGGGCCAAAGAACATAATTACCGTTAGCCACATTGTGTTTGTCAGAGATTGTGCACTACTGGGACCTAAGATGTTTGATTCATACAGTTGGGATATGATACTGTCTGTCAACTCATCAGCGGCATATGGTCGGTTTCCCTTGCCTTTGTCTTTCAGGATTTTTTGTTTCAAACTAATTACTTGTCTGCTCTTCATAAAGGTGGATGATGTGGATAGGGATTCTGCATAACCCGTTTCTTTCAGATATCTTTTGATCGATTGGCATTTTGAATGTAGTGTCAGTAGTTTGTATTCGGTACCATCTTTGCAGATGAATGATATGAAATAATAGCATAGTAGAATGTTTAAATTATTTTCTGGAATATTATGTATCAGGTCTGTTATGTTGTGCTTCTTGAACAACTGCTTCTGTTTTTCTCTGTGTGTTTTCATTTTTGGTGAATTTTATGAAGTTATCTATTGCTGTAGTATCCAGTTCAGTTGTTTTGGATTCCAAATGTGGCAGTTCTTCAGTTTTCCATGTAGGATAGATTTCTGTCGATGTGGTTGGTTCAACAAGTGGTTTTTGGTCAGTTTTGAACTGCGAACAAGATAGAAAAATCTCTTTTCCAGATTAATTGATTCTCTTTTCTTTTGTAGAGATAATTTTTTTTTTTACCACGGTTTGGCTGTATAAAAGTATGTTTTGTACTTTTATTGTTCATGGTTGTATTTATTCAGTTTTGTTTGTTTTTCTTTTTTTTTTGTACTGTGCTCTTTTGAAGATGTGGCTGTCTATGGGAATGCACATAGTAAATGTGCTACTGGGGCTTGAAATGCTTAACATACAGGTGAGGTTAATTGGTTAATTAATGAGGTAAAACAAGTTCCAGCACTGACACAGACTTAATGGGCTTTTGTGTGATGTCACCACAGTGAGAATAAATGCTGGTGAGGTAAGCACAGTATGTATAAACAGCATTTATCATCACTGTGTTAGCCTGGCTCTGCATTCATCTCACTGTTGTAGTAATACATGTTTTTATCAGTGAGAAATATAGCCCACCCTTATTGTATAAATTATATATATATATATATATATATTAGAGGCAAACAACTCAGTTTAATGCATCAGTTGGGGTCATTCCACAGCAAAAATAAAGCTAGGAAATTCAGAGGTTGGGGTTGAAGGCCCCCTTGGACCCCCAACCCCCCAACCCGGCCTTGGGTGTGCTTTGGGGTCATCGGCCTAACTCTCACCCCATCCATTTGTAAAGAAGCTGAGGTATAGGAGACTGGGATGAGTTAGGACCGACTATCCCAATGCACACCCTGATGCCAGTTGGGGGGTGAGTTGAGGAGTCAGGGGAGCTCAACCTAACCCCAAATTTCATAGCTTTTTTTTGCTGTGGAATAACCCTAACTGATGCATTAAATGGAGTTTTTTGCTTCTAATTTCCCTTCTTTTTGAGAATGGGGATGATAAATAATAAAAGGAATGGAGTGGCGGCAGCTGGGGCCTGCGCTCTCGCCACATGATGTTGTGTTACACAGTAACAGGAACTGCAAAGCAAACGCAAGTGGCAATGGTAATGCACATGGCAAAGCAAACATAAATGGCAAAGCAAACGTTAATAGAAACACAAGCATAAAGTGACGCTGAAGCAAACAGTTATGTAAACGGAGACATCAAACAGAAGTGCATACAGAATGCAACTGGTAACACACACATTCATGGTACCACAATTGTAAACACAAATGGTAACAGTAACACCAACAATAACACCAAAATAAACAGAAATGCAAGCACGTACAAAAACGCAAACTGTAAAGCACACACTCATGGAACCACAATTGTAAATGCAAATGGTTATGGTAACAGCAACAATAAAGCCAATAAAAACAGAAATGCAAGCGCATAGGAAAATGCAAACTTTACACATAAGGTCATGGTACTGTAATAGTAAACTTAAATGGTAACAGTAACAGCAACAGTAAAGACAACAGAAACAGAAATGCAAGTGCATATGAAAACGCAACCATTACGCACACGGTGGCATAGACGGGAATGGTGATTCGAATGGTAACAGAAGCGCAACTGGAAATGCTAACTGTCACTGTAACAAAAGGGCACTCCTTCTTTTCCCCAAAAACTACATTGAAAAAACTAATTGAAAACAAAGAATGTATGCATTATAATTGACTTCGGAGCAGAAAAGTATGACTTGGAATACTAAATTGCATATGTCTCAGGAATCGTATGACGTACGAAAGAAATTAAAATTTTGTATGAATTATTACTTTCCTGGCTAGTTTTGTGCTTAGCCCCCAGCTGGGGGGATAAGCATTTTTTTGACAAAAAAGTCCTTATCTCACACTGTTTCTGAGATACGGGCCCTGAAAGATGCGACAGACACCATAATGTTATCCTAGGGAAAAATCATCAAAATCAGAATGCTGTCACTTTGCCACCCTGTAATATTTTTTCTCAAAACCACCAAAAGGCACATTTGTAGGATGTTGACTTTCTTCCCACAAAATTTCATCCCAAAAGACCAAACCGTTATTTTCCAGCAGAGCGGCAAAGAATTCCTGTAATATGGTGGACGCTGTAATGTTTATCCTAGGGGAAAAAGTGCCACCTTCATAGTGCCATAACTTTGCCACCCTGCAATATTTTTTGACCAATCTACTAAAAGGCACATTTGTTGGATGTTGCCTTTCTTCCCTTCAAATTTCAAGTAAAAAGACCAAACCATTTCTGAGATATTCAATGTCAAATATTGGCAACATTTCCCTATCTATTCCATTATAAAAAATCTGGCCATCTTGTCCCTATTTGGAGATCAAAGGTCACTATCAAAGAATCTCATGATCAAAGAATTTGCAGCCTCATGATCAAAGAATTTGCAGGCTCATGAACAAACAATAAAAAAATGAATAAATCAAAAAATAGAAGCAATTGCAGTAAATCACTGCCATGGTTCAACCGAATGAAGCCCCCTGAGTAAAACCCACCCTCATTTGACTTCCTAGGGCACCCATGTGCTGAGAAAAAGATTTTTAAATTTGGCCATCTTGTCCCTCACTCACAATGTAAGATCGAGATCAAAGAATCTCACGATCAAAGAATTTGCAGCCTCATGATCAAAGAATTTGCAGGCTCATGAACAAAGAATAAAAAAAGGTGAAATGCAATTTAGTCACCTATTTGAACCAAACCAATGGCATGGTTTGACAGAACGGACCCTCTGAGCAAAACAAGCCCACATTTGTATCCCTAGCCCACCCCTGAGCCTAGATATTAGTGTTTTGGGTCACGATGCAAGATCGCGATCAAAGAATCTCACGATCAAAGAATTTGCAGGCCCGCGATCAAAGATCTTTAGCGAGCCGCGAATTAAGATCTTAAAAGCTTATAACTCTATTTTTTGACTGATTTGGATGGAACCAAAGCTATGGCTTGATAGATCAGGGTCCCCTGAGTAAAACCCATCAAAGTTTTACTTCAGAACTGACCCCTGAGCTGAGATATTTGTGTTTGTGTGATTGGAAAACTGAAAACAAGATGGCAGACCTCGCGGTCAAAGAATTTTGAAAATTCCTCGGGAACAAAGATTCTTCAAATGTGAGGCTGCAAATTCTTTGATCGCCAGGTGAGACCAGATGGCCAGAACCCCCATTCTTTGATTGCAAGATATACATATAAATTTTCCCATTGACTTATAATGGGAACTTAAAAGTGCCTTAACTTTTGAATGCCTTAATAGTTTTTCACCAAACAAAAAGCAGCATATTAGGCCACCAACGCTCTTTCAAACAAGCCATCTTGCAGAGTGGCACACCACATGATGGCCATGCAGGACCACATTAAGAATGCCAAAAGGTGCCTCCAAAAACAGATAATTTTGCATTTTTCAAGCGCATTCGTACTAAAGACCAGCACTCAACACAAAGCGCCAATTTGGCAAATCAAGAGATCTAGTGTGCTTCTTGCGTGTTCCAAATTTCAGGCAAATCCATTGAATGGGTCCAAAATTATTAATGCCCAAACCTTTGACTTTAGTATGTAACTGGCGCTCAACCCTAACTATAGTGGCACGACCGTGCACTAATATATATATATATGTATGTATATATATATATATATATATATATATCTCCAGGGATGCAACCAAAAGGAAAAGAGTGTGTGTGTGTGTGTGTGTATGGGGGTAATGAGGGGTATGTGGTGTCATGTAATGTGGATAAATGGAAAGTAGAACAAGGGAGGTAAGGAAAGACAGCTGAGGACCCAAAACAGATTGATTCATAAGAGGTATAAAGTATTACTAATTCAAAATATAAATAATTGCTAGAAAAAAAGCATCTTAATGTATATTGTCCCGGATTCCCCCCTTTTTCTCCACAAAAGACAGACCACTTGTGTGTTGTTGTGCTCAGACTGGCAATTAATTTATTATATTTCACATCATATTTACAAATACCATCACCAGTGTCCATTATTGTCTTTCCACAATTCCTTGTTTATATTACATTAAAATACCCATCTCTGATCCACCTTTTTCTTTCTTTCTTTTCTTCTCGCCTCCCCAGATGAAAGCCCGCGTGCCTTCTTCTTCTCTTTTTCTTATAGGTAACGGTGAAAACCGAGACTGCTTTTCTCTCCTTTGGCTGCTTCTTCTTCTCCTCATAGTCCTTTATCATTCCCCCCTCCCTCTTCCCCCTTCTTCTGCCATCCACCTCTAGCAGTCCACAAAATGTCCAACTGGACCTTTACTGTCATTCACCTCTGACAGACCATCCCAGGCCCCCCCAAATTATCCCTATCCTTATTCTCCTTTAACAGGTGGGTGGGAGGCAAGAAAAACTTCAGCAAAAGAGGC